>LR738714.1:262970159-263214738 GCA_902687465.1 Secale cereale | reverse complement strand
GGGGGGGGGGGGGGGGGCGCCTAGGCCCCCCAGGTCTCCGCTGATGCCCCCCTTTGGTATATATTTACACCGCGTCCCAAAACCCACGAGGACGGAACCCTTTTTCGCGATCTCATCTCTGTTCCACCGCCGCCGCGCTTCCAAGATCGGGAGCACCAGGAGAACTCTTCCCGGCACCCTGCCGGAGGGGAGGATCACCACCGGGAGCCTCTCCACCACCATGGACGCCTCCCGGACCATGGGTCCATGACCAGTAGCTATGTGATGTTCTCCTCCCCTCTTTGTTCTTCACTAATTAGACCTCGTGAGCTGCCCTACATGATCGAGGCACATATGTAAACCTTATGCTGTTGCTATGTTGAGTTTGCTGGGATCCGATGGATTGTGAGATTATGTTCAGATTGTGTGTGAGTAATATATTTGATTTACCTCTTTTATATTTATGTTCTTGAGTAATTCTTGCATGTTCTCCGTTGTTGTTTATTGCTTTGGCCGAGTAGTAGGTAGTAACTCCAAGAGGGAACGTTATGCTTGATTGTGGGTTCATGCCCCTCGATGACTAGCTTGAGTGACAGAAACATGAGTCTAGGGGATGTGTTGTTGCCACAAGGGGGAAAACAACGGTGCTTGTACTCGCGGGTGCAAGGATTGTTTACTTTACGCACAGTTCTTTTAATGCAGTTGTCTGTTGCTTTGAGTTTACACTATGGGTGGGACTCGCAACTTAATACCAGCGAGATGTTCTGGATAGATATCTCAAGGTGGATGATTAGTAGTAGATGCAGATGGATTTCGGTCTACTTACCTTGGCGTACCGCCCATGCTTTTGAGCCTCAACCTTTCTTGCAACATAGTTAGCATTGGTTTGCGCACATAATCCTGTCAATTGCCCAGCTGTAATTCGTTTACCTCACATAGCTGTTTTATCGTCTTTTGGGAGAGAGACATCACTAGTGAACTTCATGGGACCCCGATCCATATTACCATCACTGATCACATCCGCTATTTACTTTCTGCTTTTACTTACTAGTTGCAATTATATCTATCACTATTATCTCTTGCGTTTAATCCTTTGTAAACGACAAGGCCGGAGGGATTGACAACCTCTCTGTACTCGTTGGGAGCAAAGTTATTTGTATCTGTGTGCAGGTCCAGTTAATTGCTAAGTATCTGGCGCCGTTAGCAGTTGACACCTTCTTGTTGAACCTTGGATTCTCAAGGGAATTCGATCCTTGGTATCTTTGCCAAGGGAAAACTACCGCTACACTGCATCTCAAACCTTCCACTTGGGGTAACCAACGAGGGGCGAGAAGCCATCAGTGGCCAAAAGAGTTTGTAATACATTCTGAACATGAATCTTTAAAACATCTAAAGGGCCAACCTAAACTGAACCGTAGACATGAAAAATGGAGTGAGTTCATAGAGTCTTTTCCTTATATTGTCAAGTACAATAAAGGGAAGGATAACGTTGTTCCCGACGCATTGTCTAGGCGTCACATTTTACTTTCTCAACTTGATGTCAAGACAACATGAAAGAATTGTATGCTAACGACTCATACTTTGCTGAACCATTTTCAAAGTGTGACAAGGGAAATGGATGGGAGAAGTTTTATTTGTAGGATGGATTTCTATTTTTAGCTAACAAAGTGTGCATCCCAGATTGTTCTATTCGTTTGTTGCTCTTGCAGGAGGCTCACGCTGGTGGTCTCATGAGACATTTTGTAGCCAAGAAAACTGAAAGTGTGCCTTTTGATCACTTCTTTTGGGCGCGCATGAGACTTGACGTGGAACACTGCGTTATAAGATGCGAGATTTGCTACAAAGCTAAATCCAGCTTGAATCCTCATGGTTTATATACTCCTCTATCTATTACAAATACTCCATGGGAAGATATTTCTATGGATTTTGTTCTTGTTTTACCAAGGACTAAGAGGGGGAGTGACTCGGTGTTTGTGGTAGTTGATCGTTTTTAGCAAAATGGCACATTTTAACCCATGTCATAAGAGCGATGATGCTTCACACATTGCTAATATGTTTTTCAAGGAAGTTGTGCGGCTACATGGAGTTTCATGCACGATTGTGTCAGACCGTGACACCAAATTTTTGAACTACTTTTGGAAGACCTTGTGGGGAAAACTTGGCACCAAGCTCCTATTTTCCATGACCTGCCACCCACAAACTGTTGGATAGGCTAAAGTTGTCAACCGAACATTGTCCATGATGCTACGAGCAGTCCTCATGAAGAATTTGAAGATGTGGGAAGAGTGCCTACCTCATGTGGAGTTCGCGTATAACAGGGCAGTACATTCGACCACTAAATTTTGCCCATTTGAACTTATTTATGGATTCAAACCTATCGCTCCCATCGATCTTTTGCCTTTGCCACAACAGGAACGAACCAGCCTTGATGCAAGTAAGTGTGATGATTTCCTCAAGAAACTTCATGGCCAGGCAAAGGAGAACATTGAGGAAATGACAGAACAATATACGAAGCGGGTCAACAAGACCAGGAAGAAGCTGGTGTTCGATCAAGGCAATTTGGTATGGGTACACCTTCGGAAGGACCGTTTTCCTGAACAACGCAAGTGCAAGTTGCAGCCACGCGGTGATGGACCATCGCGGTGCTCGAGCGAATCAACGAGAATGCTTATAAGATTGATCTTCCAGAAGAATATGGTGTTAGCCCAACCTTCGACATCTCCAATCTGTCCCCATACTTTGGGCCTTTAGAGTCGACGATGACTCCTTTTCAAGAGGGGGAGGATGATGAGGACATCCCAACCATGGACACTACACCACCAATCATCAACGGTCCAATCACAAGAAGTCGTGCAATGCAAATATATGATCAGGTGAACGCTAACTTAAGTCTATCATTTGACCTTGAAAACATGATTATACCTTCACCTCCTTTCTTGTTGTTTGAACTTAGGTGCGATATTGAAGAAGGCCAAACACATTTCGGTCCGCGCAAAACAATGTTTTATGGCAAAGAAACAAAGTTCGGAATCCATGAAGAAATGTTTTATCTGCTGAAGAAACATTGTTCCAATTCTGATGAAACTTTGTTTTGCACGAGTTTGGATATCCCGACTCGCGAAAGGTTCCCAGAACTCGAGTTTTCTGCTGAAGGAAACATTGTTCGACCCAGTGAACAATGTTTGGTCGGGAACTTCCAACCACCAACAACGAGAGTTTTCCAGAAGCTACCTCATTAAGTCTCTAAGCCATTTAGTAAAACCAAAGCTGGTTCTCTTTCACACCTAAGCTAGTTCCCAAAGCTAGTTTTATTTCACACCTATCCAGGAGGGTTGTCCCGATTATAAATTTGCTAGTGTTTCCCTTCGCTGGGGACTTTTGCCATTTCTATCAAAGACCAAAGACATAGACTCCTCCTGAGATTGGAGAGATCTTGTTACCCTTATTCTCGTGATTCCTTGAGAAATTGCTCCTAATTTGTTCTCCATGACTAGATCGTGTTTTGTGGGTTAGAGTTCATGGTTTCGTCGATGATTGTACCTATCCCGTGCTCCACGACTTGCGAGCGTGGTTGTGTGGGGTATTTGTAATGCCCAGGATGGGACTATATCTCCTACGTGTCGAGGCACGACTTAAAGATATAAGCCCATTCTTGAATGATCGCAAGTTTGGTACCTTTGCACATCTCATGTAAAAATAGGGATGGAAAACTGAAAAGATAGTTGGCTTACACTCGCCACGTCACCCAAATCATTACATGTTCAAACATCATTCAATTAAACTTCATAGCCCATCTAAGGGTAAAGATCCAAATGACAAGATACCAAACATAACATTAAACCACAGGTCTAGATCGAATCCTAGTAGAAGCTCTACTGATCAACCGGATAGTTCACATAGTAACGGCTACGCTCCTCGTCGTACTCCCAGTCTAGCTTAGTGCCATCGCCTGTGGAGCTCACCATCGTACCTGCATCTAGTGTGTTGAAGTAACTGTGAGCCACAAAGGACTCAGCATTCCAGTTCCCGGGTAACACGACTATCCCAGCCTTGGGTGTGGAACAAGGCTGAACAAAGAACAAGAGGTGGCAGCAGCACTAGCCTAGCTTACGTAAAAGAGAGCGAGAAGAGAAGGTGCCTCGATCAAGGGATGATCACGAAGTGATCCTAACTAAAGCAAGTCAAACATAACCCCACCGTGTTCACTTCCCGAATCCCTTTCGGAAAATGACCGTCACGGTACTCACGCTGGTAGTGTATTGGAACATGGTGTCAAGTTTTCTACAACCGGATATTAACAAGCTCCCATCTCCCACATAACCGCGGGCATGGCTTTCGAAAGTTCATAACCCTGCAGGGGTGTTCCAACTTGGCCCATGACAAGCCCACGATCCGCGGAGTCGCAACTCCAAGGTGGGAAGGCCCGAGTATCCTCGGAATCCCGTGCTCAAGATACTCCGACTAAGGTAAGGCTAATCCAGCAAATCCTCCCGGCGTGCCGACACCCTGACAGTAGCCGCGCGTATCTAGTCTCAGGCCACGACCGGATGGGTGATGCTACGGGTTTTTACCAGACCCCGAGTTTCCTTGAGGTGGCCCCGCAGGACCCCCAGTTCGGACCAACACTCATGTGGAGCACTGGCCTGGGGTTGTTGATTAAGAAAGAGGGTTAATTACTCCCTATGCAAGTTCTTAGTTATTAGGCAACTAGTACCAATGTTGAGACTTGCTGGAAAAGACTTAGGACTTAGCGGTTTAACGAGGGGGTCCCATAACCCCAACCGTGTGAGGAACGCATAATCAAAGAACATAACACCGGTTTATACGGTTCCTAGCGGCATGAGTGGAACAAGCAAAAGGCTTAGCCTTCCACCCATTACCAATATATAGATGATTTCATTTAATAATTAATATAGTGTGATATCCCAACAAGCTTCAACACGAAGCAAGAATCTTCAATCTTCACCTGCAACTAACAATGCTATAAGAGGGGCTGAGCGAAGCCTACGCATAGCCAATCAATGGTTTGCATAGGTAGGGTGGTTAGACAGGTTCATGGTTACAATAGGAGGCTGACAGGAAAAGCATGGGCATCGAGGCAAAACTATAGAACGATACTTCTAACAATAGGCAAAGATAGTAATGTTATCAGGGTTCGGTCATCTTGCCTGAAGAGTTGTCGATGGGATCGTAAGAGGGGTCCTCGTTCTCAACCTCGGTAGTAACGTCGTGCTCGTACTCGTACTCGGTCTCAGCTTCCGGCTCTACTCAAATACAAGAACACAAGGCAACGAATCAAACAAGATGCAATGCGCCAAAAAATTACTGGATGCATGGCTGATGCACTATGGAAGAAAAACAGATGCACTATGGAAGCACAGAAAGTCTACTTAGGAAGCACAGTGTTACGGCACAAAAATATGCATCAAGCAAAATGCTTCAAAACATGATAACAATAGGATAATATGAATCTACATGCAAAATCACACAAGTTTCATATAGGACTTGCTCAAAACGGAGCAACGGGCTAAAAGTTACACCCGAAACAATAAACATGCACAAGCTGAAAATAACAGCCACATAGCAACTTCGGAGCTATAAATAAATAGGCTACAGCACTCAAACATCATGGAAATGAGCATGGACATAAACTAGACATACTCTACAGCAAACAAGTCCGTTGGAGCATCCCCAAAGGAGCCATGGATCAATAGCAACAAGCTATGACATATTGAACTTGACAACAAAATCCTGACAGCAGTAATTTGTTGCAACTTGGGAGCAAGAGTTAAATATGCTACATCCATTCAAATAAGCATGTGAGAGCATGAATGGATAGCCAACAATATATACTACAAGGAAGCATCAAGAATCACCCCAAAACTATCATGGATTGGTCTAGAACAGCAAGCAAACATGGCATCTGGAAATAACAGATTCCAGACTTCGTGAAATTTCACTAAGTGTTAAAACAGTAGTAACATCATGGCATCTTTGTGAGCAAGTTTAAGTCACCTCAAAGCTAAACATGGCAAGTGGTAAGCACCACAGCAAAGTACACATGATGGTGAATCCAAAACATCTAAGCATGCATCAAGGGGACAAACACAACGATAGCAACGAGTTCCTCTACGAGGCATCTCGTAACAAGTTTAACAACATAACAGCCACATAGCACTTTGCAACGGAGATAATCATGGCAAGATGAAATCTATCATGCAAGCTAAAGCAACCAACATGTAGAGCATGACATGACGAACACGTGGGCATCTCATTTGCTTCATTTGGATAAACATGCACCAAGTTATCACATTGCAAAGATGGCATGAAAACAACTACTAACAGCAGTTTATAACAAGTAGCACTCTTCTCATGAAGATTAAGACATCTAGATGACCTCAAACATGCATGGCACAATCGAACAAAACGTAGTACAAGTCTCCACGATCATTTTGACATATCATTTTCTCAAATCGGACCACCACACAAAAAGTTATCCACGTTATAAAACTGCATCAGACATAAAAAACGGACAGGGACTTAGTGAAAAACGGACTACCTCGGGATCAACGTGGTCAACCGGATGCGGAAGCGGATCGGGCCGAAGTCAACGCGGAGCGGATCCACCGGCGAAGCGGGTCGGACCGCAGGGAAGCGGGTCGGGCCGGTGGCTAACGGGCCCGCGGGCGCCAGATCCCGCCCGTTTGCCACAGGCTGGATCGGATCGGGGCCTCGGGCTCCTTCCTAATCGATCCAAGCGGCGAGGCCGGCGTCTTGAGGTGCGAAGGGACCGGCGGGAGGAGGCGGCAGCCTGGTCGGAGGAGGCCCGGCCGGCGAGGTGGCGGCGCCGGCCGGCGGCGGAGGGCGGCGTGGCTGGGGAAGGCCCGACCGGCGGCGGCGGTTGTAGGAGGAGCGGCGGGGAGGCTGCGGCCCGGCGGCGAGCTCGCCTGAGGCCGGCGGCAGCGGTTGTAGGAGACGGCGGGGCGGCGCGCCGGTGAGGTGGAGGCGGCGGCGGAGCGGCGGCGGTGCTCCGGCAAGGTCCGGCGTGGTGGCGAGCTGGAGGTTGAAGAAGAACCCCGCGGGACCCGCGCGTCGGGTCGGAAGCACGAGCGGCGGCCTACGGAAGCACGGTGGAGACTCTCGGAAGCATGGTTTTCTGGACGTCGGAAGCACGAATTTTCAACGGTGGAAGCACCGCGGATCAACGGTGGAAGCACCGGCGGCGCACTGTGGAAGCATAGGGTTTTCTGGACGCAAATTTTGGCGGAGATGGGCGTTTATATAGGCACAAGGAGCTAGGGTTGTCCAAATGAGGTGAGGTTTTCAGCCACATGATCACAATTAGATGGCCTAGATGAAGGGAGGGGTTTGGGTTGGTTTGGTGGGCTGTTGGAGGGGTGTCTTGGGCCTCAAAGAGGGGGTACTTTCAGCCCACGAGAATAACTGTTGGGGTAGCAACCAAACTCCAAACGCGACGAGATTCGACAGGCGGGTTACACACAGCAAAACAACAACACACGACAAGTCTCATGCCAAACCGGAAACGTTACACGGCCAAACACCAAAGTAGGCCTCGGGGACGCCACAGACACGTGAGAGAGCTCCGGAACGCGAAACGGACAACGGGAAGGAACGCGTGGGACCGGATGCAAACGACAACACAAATGCAATGCAATGCACAAGACTACATGATATGAATGAATGAACACACGCACATGACAAAAAGACGAAAACCCGAAAAAGACAAAGAACCCGGAAAAGAACTGATGAAGCCAGAGATATATATATTGCCCAAAAGGGAAAGTATTACATCCGGGGCATTACAAACTCTCCTCTACTACAAAAAGATCTCGTCCCGAGATCTAGGACTGGAAAAAGGAAGGGTACTCGGAACGAAGATGATCTTCTCGTTCCCACGTAGCTTCTCGGTCGGTATGGTGTGACCACTTGACTTTCAAGAATTTGATGGACTTGTTGCGGGTCTTGCGCTCGGTTTCTTCCAGAATAGCACCGGGATGCTGTCGGTAAGACAAGTCTTGTTGAAGATCAATCTCTTCAAACGGAATCATGCGTTCAGGAGCCTTGAAGCACTTGCGGAGTTGAGACACATGAAACACATCATGAACATTGGCGAAGTTGGAAGGGAGCTCGAGTTGATAGGCTAGATCGCCTCTTTTGCCAAGGATCTTGAAAGGCCCGACGTATCTAGGAGCAAGCTTTCCTTTGATATCGAATCTTTGGGTGCCTTTCATCGGAGAAACACGGAGATAGACATGATCCCCAATGTTGAAAGCCAAATCACGATGCTTGCCGTCATAGTAGCTCTTCTGACGCGACTGAGCGGCCTTGAGATTCTCACGTATGACTTTGCACATTTCTTCGGCTTCTGAGATCAAGTCATTGCCAAGAAGTTGACGTTCACCCGTCTCGGACCAGTTGAGAGGGGTACGACACTTTCTGCCATAGAGGATTTCAAACGAAGCTTTGCCAGCACTTGCTTGAAAGCTGTTGTTGTAAGAGAACTCGGCAAATGGAAGGCAATCTTCCCACTTCATGCCAAAAGATATGACGCAGGCTCTGAGCATGTCTTCTAGAATCTGATTCACTCTCTCGACTTGACCACTAGTCTAAGGGTGAAACGCAGTGCTGAACCTGATCTTAGTGCCCATGGCATACTGAAAGGAGTCCCACAACTTAGAAGTGAACAAACTTCCACGATCTGAGGAGATAACTTGAGGAATGCCATGTAAGGACACAATTCTGGAAGTATACAATTCTGCCAGTTGAGCTACATTGATTGATTCTTTGACTGGAAGGAAGTGAGCGACTTTGGTAAGCTTGTCAATCACCATGAAGATAGAATCATTCCCTCTCTTGGACTTAGGAAAGCCAGTGATGGAATCCATTTCAATGTGGTCGAATTTCCACTCGGGAATAGGAAGAGGTTGGAGAAGTCCGGCTAGACGTTGATGCTCTACCTTCACTCTTCTGCAGACATCACATTCATTCACGAATTGGGCAATCTCCCTTTTCATGCGTGTCCACCAGTAAGATTGCTTGAGGTCTTGGTACATCTTGGAACTGCCAGGATGAATGGAAAGGAGGGAATCATGTGCTTCTTCCATTAGAGCTTCTTGAGATCGCCTTTGGGAACCACAAGTCTGTCCTCAAAGAACAAGGTATCTCTCTCATCAACGCGATAGCACTTGTATTTAGGAGTACCCTTTGCAATACCATGTTTCACTTTATGCACCATAGCATCACTGAGTTGGGCCTCACGGATCTGATCTTCCAAGGTAGGAGCAACTTGAAGATTTGCAAGAAAACCTTGCGGAACAACTTGGAGGTTGAGCTTCCTGAATGCTGCACAAAGCTCAGGCTGGAACGGCTTGATAAGAAGGCTGTTGCAATATGCCTTTCTACTCAAAGCATCTGCAATCACATTCGCCTTGCCAGGAGTGTATTCAATGCTGGGATCATACTCTTGGATCATTTCGACCCAACGAGTCTGGCGGAGGTTCAGATTCGGCTGTGTGAAGATGTAATTCAAGCTCTTGTGATCGGTGAAGATGTCGACTTTTCTGCCCAACAGAAGGTGTCTCCACGTAATCAAAGCATGTACCACAGCTGCTAGTTCAAGATCATGTGTGGGGTAGTTCTTCTCACTTGGCTTCAGCTGACGAGAAGTGTATGCCACAATTCTCTTGTCCTGCATAAGCACACCACCAAGTTCTTGAAGAGAAGCATCACAGAATCCTTCATAGGGCTTGGACTCATCTGGAGGAGTTAGAACTGGAGCAGAGACGAGCCTTTCTTTGAGAGTTTCGAATGCCACTTCACAATCTGGAGACCAGTAGTACTTGACATTCTTCTGCAGCAAGTTGGAAAGAGGCTTGGCAATCTTGGAGAAGTTCTCAACGAACCTTCTGCAATAGCTGGCAAGACCAAGGAAGCTTCGGAGTTGCTTGACGTTCTGAGGAGCTTCCCAGTTGACAATTTCTTCAACTTTCTCGGGGTTTACCGCAATACCGTCAGCGGAGATGATATGGCCCAGATACAAGACCTTATCGAGCCAAAATTCGCACTTGGAGAACTTGGCATAGAACTTATGTTCACGGAGTCTGTCGAGAACCAGACGGAGGTGCTTTTCGTGATCTTCTTCATTCTTGGAAAATACCAAAATGTCATCCAGATACACAAGCACAAACTCGCCGGTGTAGGGGTTGAAAATGTAGTGCATCATTCTCGAGAAGGTAGGTGGAGCATTGGCGAGACCAAAGGACATGACTGTATACTCATATGAGCCGTAGCTCGTTCTGAAGGCAGTCTTGGGGATATCTTCTTCTCGAATGCGAATCTGGTGATAGCCCATTCTGTCGTGGAAATAACACGGCAGATGTCCGGTTTAGCGGACTTGATGATGGAACCATCGCACGGGTTAGCTTGAAGGGGTTCATAGCACACAAAGGACACAGAAGGTTTATACTAGTTCGGCCCCTTCGATGAAGGTAAAAGCCTACGTCTAGTTGGTTTGGTATTGTTTGGGCGCCGGATTACAGGGAGCGGATTCGCTTGCCTGTGTCTCGACGGGTTGATTGTTGCTTGTCCTTGAACCGTCGCCGGGTCGCCCCTTTATATAGAGGGTACGCCTGGTCCGGTTTACAGAGTCCCGAGGCCGGCTCATACTTGTGTCCGCCTCGGTCTCTGTCTTTCCTTCCTTATCTCTCAAGTTACATCGCTTGGCGGTTTACAGACCTTAATTCTACACATGGGCCCTAAGATCTCATGGGCCGTAGCCTTTACTAAATATTACAATCAGGTATAACATAACAAAGCCGGTTTATACTAGCCGGTTTATACCTGTTAGTCATATCCCTGACATTAGGCCCCAGAATGATTTGAACTTGTTCATATCAATCTTGTCTTGTATAAATTTCTTCTGTCTTCACATTCTTGTAAACCGGCTCTAACATCATCTTCGAGATTCACCAGATCTGACCGTGACATCATCTCCGTATTTAACGCCACGAGCTGTACTGTAGCTTTGTTTTTAAGGGTTATCCCGATAATCGAGGCGTTAGAGGATCTTTATCCGATCCTTTACCTCCTCGAATCCCGCACCTGTCGCTTCTTATCTGACCTTCCTTATAAATACCGCTGTTCCCATTCATTATCTTCTTCCTGCTCTTTCTTCTTCCTCCGTCGCCCGACTCCATCGCTGCCCGAGCTCGAACCGCCGCCGTCAACCGCTGACTCCAAGTCCTCGCCGGCCGCTGCATCACCCTGAGTCTTGACCAGAGAACCTCCGCCGCTGATCCTTTGCTGTTCCAGGTATGTCCTTCTTCTTCATTACAGATCTATAACTTCTAGGGTTCCTTCTCATACCCCCGCCATTAGAGCCTCAACGGAAGCTTTACCTTGTTTAACTTTAAGCCGATAGTTTTCAGTAACCTTTACCTTTAGATCTTGCCCTTTAAACTGTACTTTTACCCCGCTGTAAATGCTTCAGATCTTCATCGTTCTTGTCTAAACCTGTAGATTTATCTGCTCAGTATAAGGCCCTTGTAGTTTTTCCCGTATACTCTTACATTTGTTTCCCTTTTCCTGGTATGCTCAGATCTATTCCACCTTAGCTGTCTTTGAAAACCTGTTTTTCTCCTCGGTAGATCTGTTAAGTATGTTCCGGTTTAAACTGTTATGCCCTGTTCGTGCGAAACTTTATAATTCAAACGCAACGGTTTAGCCGTTCCTCTTTTACTGCCATGAACCGGAAATTGTATAGCTTGCTGTAATTGCCGGTTTAACCATGCCATTAGTCCTCAGTTCAAACCGTTGCATAACTTTCATAGATAGTTTCCGGTTTATACTGCTGTACCTTCATAATCCGTTTTCTGCACTTTATCTTTTCCAGTACTTGTCCTTTCGTTGCAATGGCCAAGCAGTATGTCTCTTGCGATTGGGTCCCTTCTATCATTACTGAAGAGGATTTGGTCAAGATTTCTGAAATTGGTACGTTAGGCCCTCAGTCGGTTTTGAAGTGGAGGGCCCTGGGGAATGAATGTCCTCCTACTCCCAGGTCCGGGGAGGTCATTGTGTTCTTTGATCACATATCTCGAGGCTTCTCTCCCCCTGGTTCAAAAATTTTCCGGGATGTTCTTGCTGCCTTCCAACTCCACCCACATGACATTGGACCCAACTCTATTTCGAACATCTGTGACTTCCATGTGTTTTCTGAGGTATATCTGCAAGAAGAACCGTCCGTCGATCTGTTCCGGGACTTCTTTCACTTAAACCGACGCACAGAGTTCACCAGTGGACCACATCAGGAGCTTGGTGGCGTTAGTATTCAGAAGAGGAGAGACGTTGTTTTTCCTCACGCCGCTTTACACACGCATCCGAAGGAGTGGAACAAGTCATGGTTTTATTGTATTGACACTTCCCCTGAAGGGGAGAACCCTCTGTCGGGTTATCGTGAAACCCGTATTCCGGAAGATCATCCTTTACCGCAACGGCTCGGCTCTGTTGAACGGACCCGGTTTTCATCACAGCTCTCCAAGTTAAGACCTTTCATAGCTAATGGCTTGATTGGCACTGATTTTCTACGCTGTTGGTTGTCTTGGAGCATCCTTCCGTTGAGCCGGCGATCACAGCTGATGTGCAAATATTCTGGCAAACCGGATGATCCCCAAAGGTTTACCAAGGAAAAACTCTATTAATCGGAGGTTATAGAATCAGCCAAGAAAATTCTCAATGTTTCCTTGGCAGACTGTAGCAAGGTCGGGTTAGCTCCTTATTATAAGAAGAACAAGCTGCCTGCAGTATGTTTTACCTTGACCTGTATTCGTAATCCGTTTCTTTAAACCGTCTTTCAATTACCTTTCTTGCTTTTGACTAGGCTGATGACCCTTTCTGGAAGAGAAAACCTCAGGAGAAAACCGGCAAACAAGCTCGCCGAAAAACCTTTGCAAATAAGAAAAGGAAAGCAGCTATTGACGCCAGTTCTCCTACTGAAGCTGATGATCCGGATTCCGAGGTATGCTTTAATCCGGTTTAGATTTTGCTTTCTTGTACTTGTAACTGTATCTAACGATAACCTTTCCACAGGAGTTGCCTGAAGGTGATAATCCGACCGAAGTTGAGGTAACCATTCTTTCCTCTGACTCAGAACCTCTTCCACAAAAAAGTCGTCGGACCGTCCGGAAATACCAATTTTCTCACCCTTATGCTCAGTTGGACCCTAATTTTATTTTGAAGAAGCAACAGCACGAAGCTCTTCGCCGGACCACTCGCCACAGCGGCCTGGCGGTGGAATCATCCGGGGTTTCTTTAACTCCGGTTCGAAAACGCCGTGCTGAGGTGATACTTTCTCCGACTCTCCTTCATCCCAAGGCCGGGCTTATCCGAAAACCTCTTAAACCGTCTGACCCTGATTATCAGGAAACTCCACTGTCTTCTTCTGGTGAATCGACCGCCACACAGCTTCCTCCATTAAAAACTGTCCCAGGGTAACTTTCTCACCTTTCCGGTTTATGATCCCTTTTGCTTTATAATGTCAACTCATTTTGCATACTTCTCCAGCAAACCAAAACCCAGCAAGAAGCCCAAGGCAAACAAGCCTCCTGCTGAGCCCACTGCAGATGATCCGGCTGCTGATCCGTCAACAACTGTTCCTTCAGAAGGCGAGCCCGTAGCTCCTCTTGAAAACCCTGCGCCTACAGATCATATCTCTGCTCCTGAGAATCCTACTGCTGAAGACGCCCATAATCCACCAAGTCCGGCCCGGGTTAACTCTCCTCAAATTAATCCGGCGTCTCCCAATCCGGCCCATACTGCCACTCCCCCAAATGTACCTGCCTCTCCGGATGTTGTGGTAACTAGGACTGCCTTTGTTGCTCCGGCTGAGCCCACCGTTTTAGCCAAACATACGGCTAAAACGGAAAAACTATCTAAAGAGAAGGGGAAATGGAGTACTGAGATATCCAGTCTTTCCGATATGAGCGCCCAAGAAATTTACTCCGGGTATCTAAACCGGCTCCACAGCAGTCGAGATTATGAAGCCAGCCTGGTTAACTTAATGAGGGAGAAATATGAGGTAAACCTCTTCTTCTGACTTTGTTCCTTTGATGTGTTTCTATCCCATAACAGCCCCCAAGTTCCGGTTTAGCTGCGTGCTGAAGGTGAACCGGAACTTTGTAGATTGAACAATTGATCTTTACATTAGCCCCCAAGTATCAAGTAGATAACTTGTTTATGTATTTGATACTTGTAAAAGTTGCTGACGATACTTCAACCATACATTAGCCCCCAAGTGTCAAGCAGACAACTTGTTTGTGTGCTTGAAACTTGTAACTTTGAATTGTTGTTGTTTACTGCTTCAACTGCCATTAGCCCCCAAGTGTCAAGTAGACAACTTGTTTGTGTGCTTGAGACTTGTCTTGATTTTTACCTCTTGTCTTTTAACTGTGCTTGCAGGCTGAGTTGAACCGGAATGCTATTGAAATCAATGAACTTCGCAGCCGTCTTACTAAAACAGAATCTGCCGCATCAAAAGCTAAAAAAGATCTTCAGGTGAGTTTAAAGACTGCTGAAGATCTGAAGAAATATTTTGAAGAAGAACGGACCACTTCTGAGGTTCAAAAGAAAGATCTGGAGAAAAGGGTTCAGGACGCTAAAGGGGCGCTTAACCCGGTTACAGAGGAATTGACCAGTTTAAAGCAGCAGGTTGAAATGATGACCACTGCAATCTTTGGTAAGTATAATCTGAACTCCCGGTTTATCCCTGTAATGTTCTAACTGTGCCGGCTTAACCGTTATATCTGTGTGCAGGTCGCCGTGTCTCCCATCTTGGGGATGACTTACGGAAGAAGCTTAAAGCATGTTACACATTGGTCGAGCAGCTGTATTCCGGCGCTCAGAGGATCATCAGTGCCACTTCCTTTGGTAAACCGGCCCCTTCGACGATCCAAGATACGTTGAACAAGTTGTCTGTTTTGTCGGCTCGTCTTGAAGAAGTTAAAAAATCTGCTGCCCGAGGTGGCGCTCTTCTGGCCCTTACCAGGGCTAAGGCTTGGGTCCCAGATCTTGATCCGGAGGAATCTATGACCGGTTTTCCTGATACAAAGGATGACGGCTCAACTTTTACTGCAAAGGACCTTTATGCCTTGACAAAGGAGATGCGCCCTCTCGCCAGCAAGCTTGCAGTTGAGTCCGATTTATCCAGGTATCATCCTGGATATAACTTGCAAAACGAATGGGTGGAGCGCCCGGTTTACGATACCGTGAATTTAATCCCGTCGGTTCGTCCTCATACCTTCGCTCCAGATATCGAACCTTTTGAACTGATCAACGAAGAGATGTATTTCCGGGCCTTGGCGAAGATTGACTGGCGTGTACCGGATTTCCAACCGCTTCAAGAAGATGAAGAAGTTCCGGATCAAGGTGATGGCCAGCCGTCTCAACAAGGAGGAGCATAACTTTAAAACTTTATTGCTGTAATCGCAGTCTGTGTTTCGCCAAACAATATTTCCAATCCGTCGGGCTTGCTATGCCTTGTAATAGGATAGCTAAAACTTGATCTGCTTTATTCCGGATACTCTGTCTTTCTCTATATGAAATATTTGCCGATTGAAAATGTTGTCTGATATTGTTTATCTTGCATATCTTCTGTTTCTGCAGAAATAATACTGAAAAGATGTCCTAGTGGCTTACCACTGGACGGATTAAATTGCTCTCTTAAAACGACAAATAAGTATATCTTTATACCAGTAATGACTTTATACCTGAGATCATATACGCCCAACATTCTTAATCTGGTAGAACCTTAAAGTTGCTTGATCAAGACCTTCATGGATCCAACTAGAAATTCGAAACACTCCGGTTCATCTTGATGATAAATTCCGGTTTTTCTTGTTCTTCAAAACTTTGTTCGGAGATTTGTAGCTTTTTGCCTGATATATGATCCGGGTTATAATGAACACCGGTTTACTCATGCTGGTATTCATGATCCAGACTTCTCACTTTATAGATATGTGGTCAGCTTCTATAGCTGTTCCAGTCCAATTTAAAAGGTTATAAAACAGAAACACCAAAAAGATGCAAATTTTGCAAATAAGACCATGTAGTCGAGGCTTTTTAAGAGCTGCCAGGCTCAAAGCAAGGTTCAGCCAATCAATGGGACGTGGTTTGTCCAACACTCCCAGAGGGCCCAGCCAATCACTGAAAGTGGCATTATCCAACTTTTCAGAGGGCCGAAAGAACCGCAAATAAAAACTGATCCAATCAATGGGACGTGGTTTGTCCAACACTCCCAGAGGGCCTAGCCAATCACTGAACGTGGCATTATCCAACTTTTCAGAGGGCCGATAGAATTACATAAATGATCCGATCACTAGGAGTGGGCGTTACCACTCCCAGAGGGCCTCCAGGGTTCCTCCTGAACCGATGGGTCAATTTAAACCAATCACTGAATGTGGATTTATCCAACTTTTCAGAGGGTCTCCAGGGTTCCTCCTGAACCGGTGGGTAAATTCAAACCAATCACTGAACGTGGAATTATCCAAGTTTTCAAAGGGTTTCCAGGGTTCCTCCTGAACTGGTGGGTCAATTATGACACCTCCTCTCCTTGAACCGGATATGGTCTCATGTTTTTTGGATAGTTTTATTGCTCCTTTGCATATTCTGCAAAAAATCAATTTCTAAACCGGCCAATATATTTGAAATATAATATCTGATAATAAGCTTGTATGATTGCTTTCACAGGATTTTTGTATATGGAAAAAGGGCTAAGCCCCCGGTTTACCGAGGGTGCTAGTTTATTCATTACTCATAATATATACATAGGATACATTGGAGCACGTAGCTCAAGTATAGTATGGCCGCAAATGGGCGATGTTCCATGGCCTCTTCGTCTCCTCTTCTGATGTCTGTGAGTCCTTGTGTTCTCGAATGTCCACCAAGTAATATGAACCATTGTGTAGATTCTTGCTGACCACAAAGGGCCCTTCCCAAGGTGGGGATAGCTTGTGCATATCTGTTTGATCTTGGATGAGCCGGAGTACCAAGTCACCCTCCTGGAACGTCCCTGTTCTAATCCGGCGGCTATGATATCTACGCAAGTCTTGCTGATAAATCGCAGATCGTGCTGCAGCTATATCACGCTCTTCATCCAGCCGGTCTAAACTGTCCTGTCTTGACTCCTCGTTGATTGCTTCTACGTAAGCCGTCACCCTTGGTGAATCATGACGTATATCGCTCGGAAGAACTGCTTCAGCACCATAAACCATGAAGAAAGGTGTGTAACCTGTAGACCGGTTTGGTGTAGTGTTAATACTCCAAAGAACAGATGGCAATTCCTCAACCCAACATCCTGGGGTTCTCTGCAAAGGTGTCATAAGCCGGGGTTTGATTCCTCGTAAAATCTACTGATTTGCCCTTTCAGCCTGACCATTGGATTGGGGGTGGGCCACAGAAGATACGTCCAAACGAATATGCTCTCATTGACAGAACTCTTCCATCTTACCCTGAGATAAATTGGTGCCATTGTCTATGATGATGCTGTGTGGAAAGCCAAACCGGAATATAACTTTTTTGATGAATTTGACTGCCGTTGCTGCATCACATTTTCTTATAGGCTCCGCTTCAACCCACTTTGTAAACTTGTCTACCGCCACTAGTAGATGAGTTTTCTGATCTTGGGATCGCTTGAAAGGTCCAACCATATCAAGCCCCCAAGTCGCAAACGGCCAAGTTATTGGTATCATCCGGAGTTCCTGTGCTGGAACCAAAGCATGTCTCGAGAATTTCTGACAAGCGTCACACTTCCGGACCAGATTTGCCGCATCTGCATGAGCGGTTAACCAATAGAAACCATGCCGGAATGCCTTAGCCACCAATGATTTTGAACCGGCATGATGACCACAATCCCCTTCATGAATCTCGCGAAGAATCTCACAACCTTCCTCAGCTGATACACATCGCTGAAATACTCCAGAAGTACTGCGATGGTGAAGTTCTCCGTTTGCAATTGTCATGGACTTAGAGCGCCGGATTATCTGTCGTGCTTCTTCTTCGTCATCTGGCAACTCTCCTCGGCTCAGGTATGCCAGATAGGGCAGCGTCCAATCCGGAATAATATGGAGCGCTGCAACTAACTGTGCCTCTGTGTCCGGAATAGCTAGGTCTTCCTCCGATGGTATCTGAACCGAAGGACTGTGCAATTCATCCAAGAAGGTGTTTGGTGGCACCGGTTTACGTTGCGACCCCAGCCGGCTTAAAGCGTCAGCTGCTTCGTTCCTCCGCCAGTCTATATGATCCACCTGATATCCTTTAAAGTATCCCGCGACTGCTTCAACCTCTCGTCTATAAGCCGCCATGAGGGGATCTCTTGAATCCCACTTGCCAGAAACTTGCTGTGCCACCAGATCTGAGTCGCCCAGGCACTTAACCCGGCTCAAGTTCATTTCCTTTGCTAGCCGCAAACCATGAAGTAATGCTTCATATTCCGCTGCATTATTAGTACAAGGAAACAATAAGCGGAGGACATAACAAAATTTATCACCTCTAGGGGA
Organism: Secale cereale; assembly: GCA_902687465.1. NCBI lineage: Eukaryota > Viridiplantae > Streptophyta > Magnoliopsida > Poales > Poaceae > Secale > Secale cereale. Next base: position 263,196,193 of record LR738714.1, on the reverse strand, counting down.
AGTTAAGATAACTCCAGCCGCCGAGCCCTCCAACTATTTTGAACCGTCGAAGTGGATCGTCCAGTAAGTAAGATCCGGCTTCTCCTCAGGAGTCTGCAACTCCGTCCAATCATTGATGAAGTCTACTAATGCCTGAGATTTTATAGCAGTGCGCGGTACATATTTCAACTCATGTGGGCTGAGCTCAATGGCCCACTTTGCTACTCTGCCCGTAGCTTCCCTGTTCTGGATTATATCTCCCAACGGTGCTGAACTAACCACAGTTATTGGATGCCCTTGGAAATAGTGCTTTAGCTTCCGGTTTGCCATGAACACACCATATACCAACTTCTGCCAATGAGGGTATCTCTGCTTGGATTCAATGAGTACTTCACTCACATAATAAACCGGGCGCTGTACCGGGTACTCTTTCCCTGCTTCCTTGCGCTCAACCACGATTGCAACACTGACTGCTCGTGCATTAGCAGCGACGTATAACAGCAAAGGCTCCTTGTCAATAGGAGCAGCTAAAACTGGTGGTTTTGTCAATTGCCGCTTCAGATCCTCAAACGCTGCGTTTGCCTCATCACTCCATATAAACTGGTCTGTTTTCCTCAACATCTGGTAAAGTGGGATCGCCTTCTCTCGTAAGCGACTGATGAACCGACTTAACGCTGTGATCCAGCCAGCTATGCGCTGAACATCGTTGATGCAAACCGGTTTAGTCAAAGACGTGATGGCCTTGATCTTCTCTGGGTTAGCTTCTATTCCTCTGTTTGAGACCAAGAATCCCAGTAGCTTACCTGCCGGAACACCAAAAGCACATTTTTCCGGATTAAGCATCATCCTATAGGCCCGAAGATTATCAAAGGTTTCCTTAAGATCCTCTATCATTGTTCCTTCTTTCTTCGATTTGACCACAATGTCATCCACGTAGGCATGAACATTCCTCCCTATCTGCCCTTTCAAACAATTCTGAACGCAACGTTGATAAGTTGCCTGTGCACATTTAAGCCCAAAAGGCATAGATACATAGCAAAAAGCACCAAAGGGAGTTATGAAAGTTGTCTTCTCTTGGTCTTCCACCGCCATCTTGATCTGGTGATACCCTGAGTATGCATCCAAAAAACTTAGCCGTTCACACCCCGCTGTTGCATCGATGATCTGATCGATGCGAGGTAGAGCAAAAGGATCAGTTGGGCAAGCTTTATTGAGGTCTGTGTAGTCCACACACATCCTCCACTTCCCATTCTTCTTCAACACCAGCACTGGATTAGCCAACCACTCCGGATGAAAAACTTCTACTATGAACCCTGCGGCCAAAAGTCTGGCCACTTCTTCTCCTATTACCTTGCGCCTCTCCTCGTTGAAGCGGCGCAGATACTGCTTAACCGGTTTAAACTTCGGATCAATATTTAACTTGTTCTAAGCGAGTTCCCTCGGTATACCTGGCATGTCAGAAGGTTTCCACGCAAAGATATCCCGGTTCTCACGGATGAACTCGATGAGCGCGCTTTCCTATTTGGGATCCAGGTTAGCGCTGATAGTGAACTGCTTAGACGAATCTCCAGGCACAAAATCAACTTGCTTGGTCTCTTCTGCTGATTTAAACTTCAATGCCGGATCATGCTCGATAGTTGGCTTCTTCAACGGAGTCATATCTGCCGGATCAACATTATCTTTATAAAATTTCAACTCTTCTGTGGCACATACTGCTTCTGCATAAGCTGCATCACCTTCTTCACATTCCACTGCTATCTTGCGACTCCCATGAACCGTGATCGTGCCTTTATGACCCGGCATTTTAAGCTGCAAATAAACATAACACGGCCTAGCCATAAACTTAGCATAAACCGTCCTTCCAAACAGAGCATGATATGGACTTTTGATCTTGACGACTTCGAAAGTGATCATCTCTGACCTGGAATCATATTCATTCCCAAAGGTAACTTCCAAGTCAATCTTTCCAACCGGATAAGCTGACTTACCTGGGACAACTCCATGAAATACTGTATTTGATTGTCTTAGTTTCTTATCCGTCAGACCCGTATGACGGAAAGTCTCATAATATAAGATATTGATACTGCTACCACCGTCCATGAGAACTTTAGCGAATTTGTAACCTTGTCGGTGTACTAAGGAAGGGGTGCCTCAGTACCCCAACTTGTGCACGGGCAGTTGCAGCTTCCCGCGGCAAGGTTTACTGCGTGCTCGCCGGAGACCTTCCTGCTCCCTATTAAACCATTCGAAAACAAAGTATACAAGACATAAGACCGAGACCCCGGCAAGAGGAGCTTGCCGGGAAGGCCGTACCAGGCTCAAGACTGTTCCACCAACACAAGACCCTGGCAAGAGGAGCTTGCCAGGGAGACTAGAAGACATCGCCTCGGCGCCATGCGCGCCCCGGCAAGGGGCCCGGGGAGCGGCAAGTTCCCGGGCCCGGCAAGATCAAGGCCCCGGCAAGGTACTTGCCGCGAAGGCTGCGCTGTGTGCCCGCGCTCCAGCTCATCGGCCCACGCGTCGCCCTGGGGCCTATCCAGGGACGCGTGGCGGATGGCTGTGCAGCCTGGGGGACACGGTGGCACTCCACGGCGATGAATCCGTCGCCGTGGCGGACGGAGACGCTAAGGCGGGAGCTTTTGGGGTCGACGGCGACGGGCATTAAATGCCCTTGTCCCCCACTGTTAGAGTAGGTATAGACCACTGTTCTGTACTGTAGCTCCACTGTTCCCGCACTGTTACAACTACCACCTCTTTTACTTTTTTACCCCTTTCTCCTACGTTGACACCTGTCGGTGACCCCTTGCACTATAAAAGGAGGCCCATGCACAACGTGGAGGGGGTTGGAAACCTAGATCACTCTCACGCACGGTGTAGCTGCTTCTTCAAGCTCCCGAGCACTCAACTCAATACACAACCAAGCAGGAGTAGGGTTTTACGCACCCGTGCGGCCCGAACCTGGGTAAAACTGCCCGCGTGTTCGCTTCGATCTGCTCTTTGTGCTCCCTCCGCCCTCGTACCGCACAGACAAGGGGCTCCGGTCCCATAGGTGTTCGTGGCGGACAGTTTCCCCCGACATCTTTGGCGCGAAAGAAGGCGACCGCGTAGACTAGGGCTCCATTTATCTTTATCTTTTTGTTGCTGCACATTATGTTATGAACCTATTAGTCCATCGCGACAAACTATCCTTTGTAAGATATTTGCTTTACTTCGATCAATCAGTGCAATGTTATCTTCCTTGTTTCAATCTTTGACTTTGTATGTTTTTCACCCTACGCTCCCGGGGAGCTCGCCGGCAAGGGGCCCTTGCCGCGAGCGCTGAGTGCTGGACTCTGAGCAGCCTGCTGGCCAAGGTCCTTGCCGGTAAGCAACCTTGCCGCAGCTAGTCGCAACGCACTTAGCTTGCTGAGCGTACTCGGAAACGAGGCAAGGGCGCGACACTTGTCGCAGCTCACTTAAATCGTTGAGTGAACTCGAAAACAAGATAAGGGTGCGGCAAGCTACGGGTAGGTTCCTCCGCGCACAGGTTTTCCATACAAAGTGTGATCGTTCAAGGAAGACAACCAAAAATTTAAAATTTGAACTGGTCAAATTCTAACAACTTATCTTTCATATGCTGCTTGCTCATATTGCTTGCTTTCCGGTAAGGCTTCTCTTACTTGAACAGCACTTAGTTCCTCCTCCACCTCCTTCCCCCCGGCAAACTTGTGCGCGAGGAACGTTCCTTCTGCTTAAGAGAAAAGGAAAGGGAGAGGGAAACAAGCATATTGTCCTTCGGCGTAATAGTGCTTACCGTATATCCGAGTGTTGTATCAAATGCCAAACAGAACATGCAAACAGCAAAGAGAGGCATGCAAAAGGCAATTGATGCGAAAAACACGAAAGCTTTACTGATGCACGGGGTCTGCGCCCGGCTTTGTACAAAGGGTTACATGCAACAGCGGCAAAGCTTGTACAAAAGGTGGTTGCCGGAGCGGATCACGGCAACCGCGCCTTAGGGGTGAAACTTGCGAAGATGCTCTCTGTTCCAGGAGTTGCTCACCGGTAAGCCTTCTTCGGTCTCGAGGCGGACAGCGCCGGGCCTCGTAACTTGTCTCACCCGATAAGGGCCTTCCCACTTCGGCGTCAACTTGTTGGAATTCTTGGCAGACTGAACACGCCGAAGAACAAGGTCGCCTTCCTCGAGACTCCTGGCCTTGACTTTGCGGCTATGGTAGCGGCGCAAAGCTTGCTGGTATCGAGCAGCTCGTACAGCAGCCTGGAGACGTCCCTCCTCAAGGAGCAATGCGTCATCTTGCCGCAGTTGCTCTTGCTCGAGCTCATCATAAGCGAGTACTCGAGGAGATCCGTATACGAGTTCCGTGGGGAGAACTGCCTCTGCTCCATAGACTAGAGCAAAAGGTGTCTGACCGGTGGCTCGACTTGGTGTCGTTCTGATTGACCAAAGAGCCGCCGGGAGCTCCTCTATCCAATTCCTTCCGCACTTGCGCAGCCTGTCAAAGGTCCTTGTCTTGAGTCCGCGCAGCACTTCAGCATTTGCCCTCTCCGCTTGGCCGTTGCTCCTCGGGTGAGCAACAGAAGCGAAACAGACCTTGGCGCCAAGGTCTTGGACGTACTGCATGAAGGTGCGACTAGTAAATTGCGTACCGTTGTCGGTGATGATCCTGTTAGGGATCCCGAAACGGCAAACAATCGACCTGAAGAACCTGACTGCTGACTGTGCTGTCACCTTTCTCACTGGCTCCACTTCTGGCCACTTTGTGAACTTGTCGATTGCAACGTACAAGTACTCAAAGCCCCCGACAGCTCGAGGGAAAGGGCCGAGGATGTCGAGCCCCCAGACCGAGAAGGGCCATGATAAAGGGATTGTTTGGAGAGCTTGAGCTGGCTGATGAATTTGCTTTGCATGGAACTGGCACGCTTCACACTTGGTTACTAGTGCAGTTGCATCTTGGAGGGCTTCTTGCCAAAAGAACCCTTGCCGGAAAGCTTTCCCGGCAAGCGCCCTTGCGCCAATGTGGTGGCCGCATATGCCTCCGTGTATTTCTGCCAACAGCTTCTGTCCATCTTCTCTGGAGATGCACTTCAACCTGACACCGTTGAGTCTCCTTCTGTACAGCTCGTTATCCACGAACTGATACATACTTGACTGCCTGGTTATCTTCTCTATCTCTTGAGGGTCGTCGGGAAGTTCTCCAGTTTGCAGAAAACGGACGATCTGCTGCGCCCATGCCGGAGCCCGAGGCTCGACGGCAAGGACTAAAGGCTCGAGGGCCGCTGCGGGAACCTCAGCTTCTACGGCAAAGACCTCTGGTTCTGCCGGAGCTGATGGTCCCCCGGCAAGCTCGCCGGGGCGAGGCTTGTCGGGAACACTTGCTTCAACTGTACAAGCCCGAGGGCTTGCAGGAGCAAACTGTTCCTCAGCGTTGTTGTTGTTGATCTTGGGAACTTTGGCGGCGGTTTCGGGAAGATCCGCCGGCAAGTAGTCGCCAGAGACCAACTTTCTCTTCTTGGACTGCCCAATTGATGGTGTAACGGATGGCTGAGTCAGCTTGAGTAAGAAGGTCCCTGGTTCCACAGGTAACTTCATCGCGGCGCACTTTGAAAGGCCATCTGCAATCTCATTTTGAGCTCTTGGGACGTGCTCCATCTGCAGACCTTCAAAGTGCTCTTCAAGCTTTCTCACTTCATCGACATATGCTTCCATCAAAGGGCTCTGATAGCTCTTGTTAACTTGTCGGACCACCAACTGAGAATCGCCCCGCACAATCAGCTTTCTGATCCCAAGTTCGGCCGCAATCCTGAGGCCGGCAAGCAAGCCTTCATATTCTGCGGTTTTGTTTGTCGCTTGCTCCCTGGGGAAGTGCATCTGGATAACATATTTGAGGTGCTCTCCGGTGGGCGCGATGAGTACCACGCCGGCACCGGCGCCTTGCAGCGAGAAGGCACCGTCAAAATACATTACCCATTCACTTGTCGCCTCTTGCACGGGTGCACTTGTTTCTTGAATTTCTTCATCTGGCGTCGGGGTCCATTCGGCAATGAATTCTGCCAAAGCTCGGCTCTGTATGGTTGAAGTACTTTCAAACTTGAGTCCAAAGCTTGACAGCTCCAGTGCCCACTCGACGATCCTGCCTGTTGCTTCTGGATTGTGCAGTATCCTCTTCAACGGAAAGCGAGTGACCACTGTTATCTCATGGGCTTGGAAGTAATGGCGCAGCTTCCTCGAGGCCATGAGGAGGCCGAAAAGCAATTTTTGCACACCAGAGTATCTTGATCTAGCCCCCTGGAGAAGGGAACTTACAAAATACACTGGGCGCTGCACCATCTTCTTCCGCACCTCTCCTTGTTCCTGCGCAGAGTCTTCCTTGTCGGGGCCAGAGCTCGTCGGGACAGCCCCCTGCTTGTCGCTAGATTCGCTTGCCGGTGATGCTGACTCCTCGTTGGACTCCCTCTCCGCTACTAACGCAGCACTAACCACCTGGTTGGTTGCCGCTAAGTATAGCAACAACTTTTCCTGTGGCCTAGGTGCGACAAGTATAGGAGTGGAAGACAGGTACCGTTTCAAATCCTGCAACGCTGCCTCCGCTTCCGGAGTCCACTTCATGGGACCTGCCTTCTTCAAGATTTTGAAGAAAGGTAGGGCGCGTTCTGCGGATTTTGAAATGAACCTACTGAGGGCAGCAACACAACCTGCAAGCCTTCTGACGTCCTTGACGCGCTTCGGGGCTTCTATCTGCTCGATGGCTTTGATCTTGTCGGGGTTGGCTTCAATCCCCCTCTGTGATACAAAGAACCCGAGAAGCTTGCCGGAGGGGACTCCAAAGACGCACTTCTCGGGGTTCAACTTGAGCTGTATCCTGCGCAGGTTCTGAAACGTTTCTTCCAAGTCTTGAATCAGGGTTTCCTTGCTTTTGCTCTTCACCACGATGTCATCCATGTAAGCTTCTACATTTCTGTGGATCTGTGGCTCAAAAGCAGTGTACACTACCCTTGCAAAGGTTGAGCCTGCATTCTTCAGTCCAAATGGCATGCGGATAAAGCAATAAGTGCCACACGGAGTGATAAATGCAGTCTTCTCTTCGTCCTCCTTGGCCATGAAAATCTGATGATAGCCTGAGTATGCATCAAGAAAACAGAGTAGCTCACATCCGGCAGTGGAGTCAACGATCTGGTCAATGCGCGGCAAAGGGAAAGGATCCTTGGGACATGCTTTATTCACATCGGTGAAGTCTATACACAGTCTCCACTTCCCGTTGGCCTTGCGCACGACGACTGGGTTTGCCAACCACGTCGGATGGATCACACCTCTAACTAGACCTGCTGCCTCTAGTTTCTTGATCTCCTCATTGATGAACTCTTGGCGCTCCACGGCTTGCTTCCTCACTTTCTGCTTGATGGGCCGCGCATGAGGACAGACAGCAAGCTTGTGCTCAATCACCTTCCTGGGAACACCGGGGATGTCAGATGGTTGCCAAGCAAACACATCGACATTCGCCCGCAGGAAGGCGACGAGCGCGCTTTCCTATTTGCTGTCAAGGGTGGCACTGATGGTGAAGGTACCACCAGTGCCATCCTCCTTTGCGGACACTTTCTTGGTTGCCGGAGGAGCAGCCATTCCTTTCTTGCTCTTGCCGGTGGAGCTCGATGGAACGTCCTCGACGGCAGCGCAGCACTCCGAAGAGGTGCGGTTGCCGGAGTGGGTCCCAGAGCACTTGCCGGACTTGGTCTTCGTCTTCTTCCCCCCGGGAGCTTCAGCGGCAAGAGTATCCTTCTCGGCCGCAGCTGCCGCATCCCGGTAAATCTTGTCGGCGCAAATAAGCGCATCTTTCTTGTCGCTGTGGACAGTGATGACGCTTATCGGCCCCGGCATCTTCAGCACGTTATAGGCATAGTGGGAAGCTGCCATGAACTTGGCGAGGGCAGGACGGCCGAGTATTCCATTGTAGGGCAATGGAATATCGGCGACGTCAAAGGTGATGCGCTCAGTCCTGAAGTTGAGCTCCCCGCCAAAGGTCACCGGCAGAGTGATCTTTCCCTTGGGCTTGCTCCTTCCCGGGTTGATTCCTTGGAATGAACCGGTCTCTTCGAGCTCGCCATCTTGAATCTGGAGTTTCTTGATCACAGCAGAGGAGATCAAGTTCAGCCCGGCCCCGCCGTCAACCAACATTTTGGTGACCTTGAGGTTGCGGATGGTGGGAGAGACCAGCATCGGCAAACACCCAACCGCGGTAGTGCGGTCAGGGTGATCCTCAAGATCAAAAACGATGGGCGTGCTGGACCATTTGAGGAGCCTGCGCGACTCCACGGGCGGCTCCGCTGCATTCACCTCACGCACCCACTGTTTGAGTTGGCGGTGGGAGGTATGCAGAGAGGCGCCACCGTCGACGCACAGGACCTCCGTGGCCTTCTGGAACTCCTGCTCGCTGTTCTCGTCATCCTCCATGTCTTCATCGTCGTCTTCGTCGTTGTCGCGGCCCCGGGGAGGTCGATCCCCTTGCCGCTGCTTAGCCTTGCCGCGGCGTCCTCCCCGGCCGTTGAACGGCCGCTTCTTGCTGGGCTCTTCCCCGCCACCTTGGGCCTTCTCCTTGTCGGGCCTCTCGTACTCAGCTTTTTGCTGCTCGACGAGGTACTCGACGCGCTTGCAGTTGGAGAGATCGTGACCCTTGGTGCGGTGAATCTTACAGTATTGCTTGTCGGAGCTACCCGGCTTGTCGGCCGCCGCCGCAGGGGCAGGCTCCTTGCCGGAGCCGCCAGCCTGCGCTTGCTTGGCGGGGGCCTCCTTGCCGGACTTCTCGACGGCAAGCACTTCCTTCTTGCCCTTCTTCCTGTTGTTCCGCCGCCGGCTCTTCTTTGCCGGGGCGGCGTCGTCGCTGTCGCTTCCCCCTGCGCCAGCATCCTCCCCGGGGAGTTTCCTCCCTTCTTCCGCGCGGGCGCACTTGTCAGCAAGAGCGTAGAGCTCGCTGACGTCCCTAATCTTGGTCATCGCCATCTCCTCACGCATGCGGCGGTTACGTACGTTCTGATGGAACGCGCTGATGACCGCGGCAGGGTGAACGTCAGGGATGTTGTGCTGCACCCGGCTGAAGCGTTGGATATATTTGCGCAGGGGTTCGCCTTCCTTCTGGGCCAAAATGTGGAGATCGCTCTCCTGGCCATGGGGTTTGTGGCCGCCGGTGAAGGCGCCAACAAACTGATGGCAGAGGTCGGCCCAAGAAGAGATAGAGCCTTCCGGCAAGTGCATGAGCCACGAACGGACGTTCGGCTTCAGCACGAGCGGGAAGTAGTTGGCTAGGATCTTCTCGTCGCGCCCCCCGGCAGCTTGCACTGTGATGGTGTAGACGCTGAGAAACTCTGAGGGGTGCGTCTTGCCGTCGTACTTCTCCGGTACGTCGGGCTTAAAGTTCTTCATGCTGGGCCACTGGACGCGCCGCAGCTCGCGGGTGAACGCAGGGCAGCCTGCCGCGTACGGCAAGTCGCCTGGTTCACCGGGCGCGTGCGCGTCGACAGTGTTCCCAGCTCTCTTATCAGATTGTCGCCGAGCTTCTCGGCGGCGCTCGATCGTGGTCCGAGCGTCTTCATCTCGCCGGTCGTCGAGGACCTGGCGCTGGTCCCGACGGGCCCGCGGGTCCGACGAGGCTGTGGAGCCGTCGTCGGGGTTGTTCCGGCGGGGCGGCGTCTTCTGCATCTGCGGCGGGGAGTGCACGCTTGTCGCACCCCCAGCAGTCTTGTCGCCGATAGCCTTCGTCTTCTCAGCTTGCCGCGGCCGTGAGGTCGACGGCTGCTGCGGAGAGTCGTTGTTGGTGAAGTCTATCAGGCTCCGGATAGTAGCCCTCCATTCTTCGGCCTTGTCGGCCGCCGGAGGAAAATCGAGGAGCAGCTGCGCCCTTGCGAGCGCTTCTGCCGGAGTAGTGGGGAACGCGGGCGAGCGGTGCGAGGAGCGGGATACGCTCGGACTTCTAACGACGTTAGAAGGAGCGGGGTCCCGCGCCGGCGCCTTCGCTTTGCTTGTGCCCGGACGGGGGTCCGGGGCGTCCCGCGAACCTCCAGTTTGGCCTTGTCCCAGCAAGCGGATACCACCTCCCGTGGTATGGCGTTGCGGGGTCGTCGTGTGCTGTGATGGACGCGGCGCGTCTACGGAGACCGAGGTCCGGTCGTCCGTCCTGTTCTTGGATCTGGTGGCACCGTGAGTGTCCTCACCGGCAACCACCCTTCCGACGGCGTCTCCCCCGCCCACCGTTGGCTCTGGTGGCGGCGGGTGAGACGCAGACGGGCCTCCGACCTCCGAAAGCTTCTTCTTCGGGGCCATGAGGTCTTCTTCATGAGAGTCCAGCTCGACCTTCCGCTGCGCGAGCTCTCCCTCTCGCCGGGACATCTCCACCCCGGCGAGACGCTGCTGTTCATCGGCTTCGGCCTTCTCGAGTACCCACTCCTGGTACTCGCCGGCGAGACGCTCACGCTCCTCCGCCACCTGGCGGAGGGCAGCCTGATTGACGGCGCTGAGCTCCGCCGCACGTTTCTCCATCTCTGCCGCGGCCTTGGCGGCAAGAGCCTCCCGGGAAGCGAGCTTTGCTTGCCTGGCCCGATAAAGGGCCAGGAGCTGATGAAGCAACCGCTCCTCCTCGGGCCCCTCACCTCCACTGGGCGCCTGGACGATCTTCAGGCCTGCGGAGGCGAGGACTTCTCCGTCGAACGCCTCGCCCTCCGCAGGAGCTCGCAACGAAGACCCCCACGGCATCTGGATGAAGACGCCATTGGGGGCCTCGAGATAGAACCTCTGCTCCTCGCCGGCGGAGGGACCGGTGGCCGGTGCAGCATCCGATGCTCCCGCCGCCTCCGGGTCGGCGGTGCGGCCACCGTCCCCCTCCCCGGCCACTGCGTCTGCAGCCGGAGCAGTCTCTTGCGCGGCCGGCTCGGCGGCCTCGGCCATCTCCTCAACGACTGGAGCGTCGCCGCCGCCGCCCTGAGCGTCCTCCTCCTCGAGGACAATCACCTCCGTCTCCATGGGCGCAGGAGGAGGAAGATCTAGAAAGAAGAAGAAGAGAAAGAAATTCAAGACTCAAGCAAATATCCAAAAAAGAGACAAGCCAAGAAGACAAGTTACAAAGATTACCTTGGCGGACGTCCTCAGCGGCGGGCTCCCTCGCCGGGGAGCTCGGCCTCATCGGAGTAGTCGCCCTCGCCGGGGAACTTGGCCTTGGCGGGGTGGCCGCCCTTGCCGGGCTGCTCGTCCTTGGCGGGGTACTCTGCCTTGGCGGAGTACCCGCCCTTGACGGAGCACTCTCCCTTGCCGGAGAGTTCCGCCTTGGCGGGGATGGCGGGGCCTGCGGCTCCTCAGCGGTGGTCTCCGGGCGCTCTTCCCGCTGCGGCTCCTCCTCTGCACGGAACAAGACAAGAGATGTCAACACGTGAAGACAAAATCAAATCCTCAGGCGTTCCCCAAAGCAAAAAAAAAAAAAAGAACCCCAGACTTACGCTGGGGGCTGCGCTGCGGGCTGCGCTGGGGGCTGCTCATCGGAGCAGTGCTCGAGTCCGGCAGGCTTGGCTCCGGCACGCCCCCTGTTGCCGCTGCCGCTGAGCCTTCCGCGACCTCAGCCTCGGGCGCCTTGGCCTTCTTCGCTGCGCGGTGGGCCAGGGTCCTGAGATCAAAACAGTAGACAGAGTCAGCATCAACAGAAGAATCAAGACGGAAATCAAGAAGATGTGAGGTCCCGAATCCTTACTCTTGGTCCTCCTCGTCGTCCTCGCTCAGGGCGGAGAAGTCATACTCCACCGTGGGCGCGTCGGCGCGAGGAGCGGAAGATGAAGACTCCCTCGCGCGCTTGGTGTTCACCGGGGCTGGGGGCTGCGAGGACCCAGCCCCTCTGGCTACCGGCGCCCGAGGAGCGGGCGGAGCCGTTGCTCCGCTCCGAGAAGACCCCTGCCGGCTCGCTGCCGGCCTACGGGGCGCCTCCGTCGTGGTCCGCGCACGGGCCGCCTCCGCTGCGGCTGGTGCGCCGGACGGCCTTGGCGCGGCTTGACTCCCCCGTGGAGCCGCCCGCCGAGGTGGCTGTTGCCGGGGCGCCTGCGCCCTCTCCCCCGTCGCCGCCTTGCGGAGGCGCTTTGCCGGGGACTGCTTCGGGCTTGCCGGGGGCGGGGAGCTCTCCGACGAGGAGAGGTCGTCGGCATATAACTCCGTGGATCCGCCGGAGTCTTCGACCTCCTCCTCCTCCTCCTCCTCTGCCCCGGCCGGCTCGCTGGGCCCAGCGTCCAGCGCTGCGGCCCTCTTTCCCTTGGCGCCTCCGCCCCTCGCGGCGCCTCTGCTCCCTCCGGCGGTGCCCTCCATTGCCGCGGCCTCCGTCGCGATCCCATGGATCCCGGAGTGCCTCAGTGAGGGGACCCCGGCGAGCGCGTCGGGTGGAAGGTTCAACAACCGGCGGATCTCCGCCTCCTCCGCCTGGGTGGACGCCTCCTCGGCCTCCGCCTCCTCCGGCGAGAACCCGAAGACTCCTGCCGCCGCGGCTGCGGCGGCCTCCTCAGCCCGAGAAGCAATATAGGCGATTTCCTGGTCGGTGGTGTCCCGCGTGTGCAGCTTGAGGTCCTCCTTGTTACTCGCCACCTCGGCGAGGTTGTCGTAGAAGTTGAGGACGTCGATGGGCTTCGGGGCGATCCACGAGCGGTCCAAGCCATGCGAGTCGCACATGGGCATCATGGCAAGGATCCGGTCCCTCGCGGCGTTGTTGCAGAGCGGCACCACTTCCCGGGGGGTCCTGAACCACTCGGGGTGCGTCGGGTCGTACTTGAAGAGTTCCCGTACCATCCCTCGCAGCTCCAGAGTGGTGAAGTTGAATTTAAGCCCGGGGCGCAACCTCATGATATCTGCCGGGCCGCCGTACTCCCATGCCGGCCTCTTCCGGTCTTGGAGAGGGGCGATGCGCCGGCGGAGGAAATCTGCGCCCACCTCGGCAACCGACAGCCGGGCCATCCGAAGACGAAGAATCCGGACGAGGGCGATGTCGAGCTTGACGTCGTCGGAGTCTAGATCACTCCAATCCCTGCCGCGCACGATGGGCGTTGTGCGCGGCGCGGTGAAGGCTTGCGGCTGGTCTTCTACAATCCAGCACCACTCCGCTCGCCATTCCTCCCACTTGCCGCGGAGCTCCCCCGGCAAGTACGCCCCTTTCTTATTGAGACGGAAGACCCAAGAAATTCCTCCGGAGAGGGGGGCATCGGCCTCGGCTCTAGGAGTGAAGAAGTGTCTAAAGAGGGCTACATTGGGGTGGACTCCTATGAAGTTTTCGCACATATGTGCGAAAACAGCCATGGTGAGAATGGCGTTGGGGGTAAAGTCAAGCAGGTGGAAGCCATATGTGTTCATGATATCACAGAAGAAGTTCGAAAAAGGAGGACAGAGACCACAATGGAAAAAGGCAGCAAAGAAGTGATACCCGCCGGGATAGCTGTCCTTGGCGGCGGCCGGGTATGCTCGCGTGCGGGGATGCGCATCGGTTCCCTTGGACCAGAACAAGTAATACTTGTTCCAGAGTTCCTGCACGCCGAGCTTCGGCGGGAAGACGACGTGCCGCTTCCGGTAAGCGATGAGCTTGGCCGCTTGCTCGGATTTCTCCTTCTTGGATTTCTCCGCCTTCGCCTTGTCGGTCTTTGGGGCCATGGCGGACGCGGCGGAAGGAAGGGGACGAAGAGCTCGGCGGCGGCGGAGGTGTGGAGGCGGAGCGCAAGAAGGAATCTTTTGCAGGTGGAAGACGACGTAATGAGAGCGCAAGGAGGGGAACCGCGCCCGCTACCTCTGCTTTTATGGGGGAGTGGGGGGCGTTTCGCCCTTTCCATTAAGAGATCGTGGGCACGTCCCATCCCACGGCGCCGCAATCGACGCGTGCCGTTACCGTGGGGTGCGGCGGATATGGAAGTGGATTCGGCGCGCCGCGGGCCGCGGGTGCCCGTGCACTGTTTTGGGCCTGGCCCAACAGCGCTCGGCACCGTGTGTGGCCCAGGCCCGGGGGCTCCTGTCGGTGTACTAAGGAAGGGGTGCCTCAGTACCCCAACTTGTGCACGGGCAGTTGCAGCTTCCCGCGGCAAGGTTTACTGCGTGCTCGCCGGAGACCTTCCTGCTCCCTATTAAACCATTCGAAAACAAAGTATACAAGACATAAGACCGAGACCCCGGCAAGAGGAGCTTGCCGGGAAGGCCGTACCAGGCTCAAGACTGTTCCACCAACACAAGACCCTGGCAAGAGGAGCTTGCCAGGGAGACTAGAAGACATCGCCTCGGCGCCATGCGCGCCCCGGCAAGGGGCCCGGGGAGCGGCAAGTTCCCGGGCCCGGCAAGATCAAGGCCCCGGCAAGGTACTTGCCGGGAAGGCTGCGCTGTGTGCCCGCGCTCCAGCTCATCGGCCCACGCGTCGCCCTGGGGCCTATCCAGGGACGCGTGGCGGATGGCTGTGCAGCCTGGGGGACACGGTGGCACTCCACGGCGATGAATCCGTCGCCGTGGCGGACGGAGACGCTAAGGCGGGAGCTTTTGGGGTCGACGGCGACGGGCATTAAATGCCCTTGTCCCCCACTGTTAGAGTAGGTATAGACCACTGTTCTGTACTGTAGCTCCACTGTTCCCGCACTGTTACAACTACCACCTCTTTTACTTTTTTACCCCTTTCTCCTACGTTGACACCTGTCGGTGACCCCTTGCACTATAAAAGGAGGCCCATGCACAACGTGGAGGGGGTTGGAAACCTAGATCACTCTCACGCACGGTGTAGCTGCTTCTTCAAGCTCCCGAGCACTCAACTCAATACACAACCAAGCAGGAGTAGGGTTTTACGCACCCGTGCGGCCCGAACCTGGGTAAAACTGCCCGCGTGTTCGCTTCGATCTGCTCTTTGTGCTCCCTCCGCCCTCGTACCGCACAGACAAGGGGCTCCGGTCCCATAGGTGTTCGTGGCGGACAGTTTCCCCCGACAAACCTCCCACTTGAGGTGCCACCACCAAGGCTAAATGGCCCGGATTATCCACCCGCATCGGGTGGTCTTCTCTGCTCCATACAATGGGCTGCTCTGACCAGCGAAGAAATTGCGGTGTCCCCGGTTCAACTGCATTAACAGCCCACTTCAAAACCTTCTGGTCTCTCTTACACAGACTTGTGGTGAAGACATGATATTGCCCACTGCTTAATTCCTTCGGATTACTCTGATATCCAGATTGCGGCCGCTGTTGCTGACGCTGTTGCTGCTGATTTCCCTGATTATTGTAATTCCCTTGGCTCTGCTGCTGATTACTCTGATTATTGTAACCACCTTGATGATGCAACTGATGGCCCTGACCATTATAGTTTCCTTGATTATTCTGACTACCTGTCCGGTTTTGATATCCATTGCTATTGCCCCTATATCCTGATCCGGAGCTGTTCCCCTAATGACCCGGACCATAAAATCCAGGCCCTGAGCCGCTATTTGGGGGCCGATTATGAGGATTGAAACGGCCCGCCACTGCTTTCATAAGGGGTATGCACTCCCTCATGGTATGCTTTGCCATTTTCCCTCCTCTGCTATGCTTTGGACAAGGCTGATCTAACTCTTGATCCCAGCTAAACTTTCCTCCGCTGGTTTGTGAAGGTGAGCCACCTAGGCTATGCTGAAAATCCCCTTGAACTTGAGTGTTGGCCACGAAGTCAGAGCCACCCTCTGCCTTTCGTTTGCCCAAAAAACTTGAGGTGGCCGGAATAACTGGCGCCGCTCTACCAGACTTGCTAACCTTCCCAGTCTTGTCACCTTCCGCTTCTGGATACTTGGTATTATCAGAGTCTTCGTATTTCACCAGGGCACTCATGAGAGTTCCCATATCATTGCAGTCCCTTTTAAGCCGTCCGAGCTTTAACTTTAAAGATTCAAACCGGCAATTTTTCTCCAAAGTCACTATTGCCGTACTAGGATTAATACCATTCGAAGAGTGTAAAATCTCTGCTACTCTCCGTACCCAAGCTGTTGTAGACTCCTGCTCTCCTTGCACACAAGCTACTAGATCCACCACTAACATCGGCTATTTGCATGTGTCCTTGAAGTTTTTGATAAACTGGCTGCGCAGTTCCCCCCATGACCAAATAGAGTTCGGGGGTAGAGCTTTCAGCCAGGTCCGGGCCGTGCCTTCGAGCTGTTGGGGAACGTAGTATTTTAAAATTTTCCTACGATCACGCAAGATCTATCTACCAGATACATAGCAACGAGAGGGGAGAGTGTGTCTACGTACCCTCGTAGACCGGGAGTGGAAGCGTCAAGTGACGCGGTTGATGTTGTCGAACTTCTTCGCGATCCAACCGATCAAGCACCGAACGTACGGCACCTCCGCGTTCAGCACACGTTCAGCTTGATGACGTCCCACGAGCTCTTGATCCAGTTGAGCTTCACGGGAGAGTTTCGTCAGCACGACGGCGTGGTGACGGATATGATGTGTTCACCGGCGCAGGGCTTCGCCTAAGCTCCGCGACGGTACGACCGAGGTGTGATTCTGTGGAGGGGGGCACCGCACACGGCTAAAACAATTCAACTTGTGTGTCTTTGGGTGCCCCCCTGCCCCCGTATATAAAGGAGCAAGGGAGGAGGGGCCGGCCACCTCCTATGGTGCGGCTAGGGAGGGGACTCCTACTAGGAATAGGATTGCAATCCTATTCCTAGTAGGATTCACCGGAAGGAAGAAGGGGGAAAAGATTAGGAGAGGTGGCGCCCCCCCCCCCAAACCTAGTCCAACTAGGATTGCTAGGTGGGGGCGCCGGCCAGCCCTATGGGCTGCCTCTCTCTCACCCTTTAGGCCCACTATGGACCATCCCCTCTCGTAGGGGGTTCCGGTAACCCCCTCCGGCATTCCCGATAAATCCGAAACTTTTCCGGTATACTTCCGGTGTCCGAATATAGCCGTCCAATATATCAATCTTTATGTCTCGGACATTCCGAGACTCCTCGTCATGTCCGTGATCTCATCCGGGACTCCGAACTACCTTCGGTACATCAATACTCAAAAACTCATAATACCGATCGTCATCAAACGTTAAGCGTGCGGACCCTACGGGTTCGAGAACTATGTAGACATGACTGAGACTCATCTCTGGTCAATAACCAATAGCGGAACCTGGATGTTCATATTGGCTCCTACATATTCTACGAAGATCTTTTATCGGTCAGAACCGCATAACAACATACGTTGTTCCTTTTGTCAAATGGTATGTTACTTGCCCGAGATTCGATCGTCGGTATCTTTATACCTAGTTCAATCTCGTTGCCGGCAAGTCTCTTTACTCGTTCCGTAACACATCATCTCGTGACTAACTCATTAGTCTTTTTGCTTGCAAGGCTTATTGTGATGTGTGTTACCGAGAGGGCCCAGAGATACCTCTTCGACACTCGGAGTGACAAATCCCAATCTTGATCTATGCCAACACCACGAATACTTTCGGAGACACCTGTAGAGCATCTTTATGATCACCCAGTTACGTTGTGACGTTTGATAGCACACAAGGTGTTCCTACGGTATTCGGGAGTTGCATAATCTCATAGTCATAGGAACATGTATAAGTCATGAAGAAAGCAATAGCAGTTAAACTAAACGATCATAGTGCTATGCTAATGGATGGGTCTTGTCCATCACATCATTCTCCTAATGATGTGATCCCGTTGATCAAATGACAACTCATGTCTATGGCTAGGAAACATAACCATCTTTGATCAATGAGCTAGTCTAGTAGAGGCATACTAGGGACATACTGTTTTGTCTATGTATCCACACATGTACTAAGTTTCCGGTTAATACAATTCTGGCATGAATAAAAGACATTTATCATGATATAAGGAAATACAAATAACATCTTTATTATTGCCTCTAGGGCATATTTCCTTCAGTCTCCCACTTGAACTAGAGTCAATAATCTAGATTACAAAGTGACGATTCTCACACCCATGGAGTCTTGGTGCTGATCATGTTTTTCCCGTGGAAGAGGCTTAGTCAACGGGTCTGCAACATTCAGATCCGTATGTATTTTGCAAATCTCTATGTCTCCCTCCTTGACTAGATCGCGGATGGAATTGAAGCGTCTTTTGATGTGCTTTGTTCTCTTGTGAAACCTGGATTCCTTCGCCAAGGCTATGGCTCCAGTGT
Source organism: Secale cereale (assembly GCA_902687465.1). Classification (NCBI taxonomy): domain Eukaryota; kingdom Viridiplantae; phylum Streptophyta; class Magnoliopsida; order Poales; family Poaceae; genus Secale; species Secale cereale. The sequence continues at coordinate 263,178,076 of LR738714.1, read as the reverse complement.
TGTCACAAAAGATTTTCATTGGACCCGATGCACTAGGTACTACACCTAGATCGGATATGAACTCCTTCATCCAGACTCCTTCATTTGCTGCTTCCGAAGCAGCTATGTATTCCGCTTCACACGTAGATCCCGGCACGACGCTCTGCTTGGAACTGCACCAGCTGACAGCTCCACCGTTCAATAAAAATACATATCCGGTTTGTGACTTAGAGTCATCCGGATCAGTGTCAAAGCTAGAATCGACGTAACCGTTTACGACGAGCTCTTTGTCACCTCCATATACGAGAAACATATCCTTTGTTCTTTTCAGATACTTTAGGATGTTTTTGACCGCTGTCCAGTGATCCACTCCTGGATTACTTTGGTACCTCCCTGCTAGACTTATAGCAAGGCACACATCAGGTCTGGTACACAGCATTGCATACATGATAGATCCTATGGCTGAGGCATAGGGAATGACTTTCATTTTCTCTCTATCTTCTGCAGTGGTCGGGTATTGAGTCTTACTCAACTTTATACCTTGTAAAACAGGCAAGAACCCTTTCTTTGACTGATCCATTTTGAACCTTTTCAAAATCTTATCAAGGTATGTGCTTTGTGAAAGTCCAATTAAGCGTCTTGATCTATCTCTATAGATCTTGATGCCTAATATGTAAGCAGCTTCACCGAGGTCTTTCATTGAAAAACTTTTATTCAAGTATCCTTTTATGCTATTCAGAAATTCTATATCATTTCCAATTAACAATATGTCATCTACATATAATATTAGAAATGCTACAGAGCTCCCACTCACTTTCTTGTAAATACAGGCTTCTCCAAAAGTCTGTATAAAACCATATGCTTTGATCACCTCATCAAAGTGTATATTCCAACTCCGAGATGCTTGCACCAGTCCATAGATGGATCGCTGGAGTTTGCAAACTTTGTTAGCACCTTTTGGATTGACAAAACCTTCTGGTTGCATCATATACAACTCTTCTTTGAGATATCCATTTAGGAATGCAGTTTTGACATCCATTTGCCAGATTTCATAATCATAAAATGCGGCAATTGCTAACGTGATTCGGACAGACTTAAGCATCGCTACAGGTGAGAAAGTCTCATCGTAGTCAACTCCCTGAACTTGTCGAAAACCTTTTGCAACAAGTCGAGCTTTGTAAACAGTAATATTACCGTCTGCGTCGGTCTTCCTCTTGAAGATCCATTTATTTTCGATGGCCTGCCGATCATCGGGCAAGTCAACCAAAGTCCATACTTTGTTCTCATACATGGATCCCATCTCAGATTTCATGGCTTCAAGCCATTTTGCGGAATCTGGGCTCATCATCGCTTCCTCATAGTTCTTAGGTTCATCATGGTCTAGTAACATGATTTCCAGAACTGGGTTGCCGTACCACTCTGGTGCGGAACGTACTCTGGTTGATCTACGACGTTCAGTAGAAACTTGATCCGAAGTTTCATGATCATTATCATCAACTTCCTCACTAATTGGTGTAGGAATCACTGGAACAATTTCCTGTGATCGATGTACTACTTTCCAATATGGGAGAAGGTACAATTACCTCATCAAGTTCTACTTTCCTCCCACTCACTTCTTTCGAGAGAAACTCTTTTTCTAGAAAGGATCCGTTCTTAGCAACGAATATTTTGCCTTCGGATCTGTGATAGAAGGTGTACCCAACAGTCTCTTTTGGGTATCCTATGAAGACACATTTTTCCGACTTGGGATCGAGCTTATCAGGTTGAAGTGTTTTCACATAAGCATCGCAGCCCCAAATTTTAAGAAACGACAACTTTGGTTTCTTGCCAAACCATAGTTCATAAGGCGTCGTATCAACGGATTTAGATGGTGCCCTATTTAACGTGAATGCAGCTGTCTCTAAAGCATAACCCCAAAACGATAGTGGTAAATCGGTAAGAGACATCATAGATCGCACCATATATAATAAAGTACGGTTACGACGTTCGGACACACCATTACGTTGTGGTGTTCCAGGTGGCGTGAGTTGTGAAACTATTCCACATTGTTTCAAATGAAGACCAAACTCGTAACTCAAATATTCTCCTCCACGATCAGATCGTAGGAACTTTATTTTCTTGTTACGATGATTCTCTACTTCACTCTGAAATTCTTTGAACTTTTCAAACGTTTCAGACTTGTGTTTCATTAAGTAGATATACCCATATCTGCTCAAATCATCAGTGAAGGTCAGAAAATAACGATACCCGCCGCGAGCATCAACGCTCATTGGTCCACATACATCAGTATGTATGATTTCCAACAAATCTGTTGCTCGCTCCATAGTTCCGGAGAACGGAGTTTTAGTCATCTTTCCCATGAGGCATGGTTCGCAAGCACCAAGTGATTCATAATCAAGTGATTCCAAAAGTCCATCTTTATGGAGTTTCTTCATGCGTTTTACACCAATATGACCCAAACGGCAGTGCCACAAATAAGTTGCACTATCATTATTAACCTTGCATCTTTTGGTTTCAATATTATGAATATGTGTATCACTACAATCAAGATCCAGTAAGAATAGACCACTCTTTAAGGGTGCATGACCATAAAAGATATTATTCATCAAAATGGAACAACCATTATTCTCTGATTTAAATGAATAACCGTCTCGCAATAAACAAGATCCAGATATAATGTTCATGCTCAACGCTGGCACCAAATAACAATTATTTAGGTCTAAAACTAATCCCGAAGGTAGATGTAGAGGTAGCGTGCCGACGGCGATCACATCGACTTTGGAACCATTTCCCACGCGCATCGTCACCTCGTCCTTAGCTAATCTTCGTTTAATCCGTAGTCCCTGTTTCGAGTTACAAATATTAGCAACCGAACCGGTATCAAATACCCAGGTACTACTACGAGCATTAGTAAGGTACACATCAATAACATGTATATCACATATACCTTTGTTCATCTTGCCATCCTTCTTATCCGCCAAATACTTGGGGCAGTTCCGCTTCCAGTGTCCAGACCCCTTGCAGTAGAAGCACTCAGTTTCAGGCTTGGCTCCAGATTTGGGTTTCTTCGTTGAAGTAGCAACTGACTTGCTATTCTTTTTGAAGTTCCCTTTCTTTCCCTTGCCCTTTTTCTTGAAACTAGTGGTCTTGTTAACCATCAACACTTGATTCTCCTTTTTGATTTCTACCTCTGCAGCTTTGAGCATAGCGAAGAGCTCGGGAATTGTCTTTTGCATCCCTTGCATGTTATAGTTCATCACGAAGCCTTTATAGCTTGGTGGCAGTGATTGAAGAACTCTATCAATAACACTATCCTCGTCAACATTGCAACCAAGTTGAGTCATATGATTGTAGTACCCAGACATTCTGAGCAAGTGTTCACTGATAGAACTATTCTCCTCCATTTTGCAGCTGTAGAACTTATTGGAAATCTCATATTTCTCAATTCGGGCATTTGCTTGAAATATTAACTTCAACTCCTGGAACATTTCATATGCTCCATGACGTTCAAAATGTCGTTGAAGTCCCGGTTCTAAGCCGTAAAGCATGGCACACTGAACTATCGTGTAGTCATCAGACCGCGACTGCCAGACGTTCAAAGCGTCTGCATTAGCGGAAGGGGGCTTGTCACCTAGCGGTGCTTCAAGGACATAATTCTTCTGTGCAGCAATGAGGATAATCCTCAGGTTACGGACCCAGTCCGTGTAATTGCTACCATCATCTTTCAACTTAGCTTTCTCTAGGAATGCATTAAAATTCAAAGGAACGGTAGCACGGGCCATTGATCTACAACGACATAGATATGCAAAAACTATCAGGACTAAGTTCATGATAAATTAAAGTTCAGTTTAATCATATTAATTTAAAAAACTCCCACTTAGATAGACATCCCTCTGGTCATCTAAATGATCACGTGATCCAAATCAACTAAACCTTGTCCGATCATCACGTGAGATGGAGTAGTTTTCAATGGTGAACATCTTATGTTGATCATATCTACTATATGATTCACGCTCGACCTTTCGGTCTCCAGTGTTCCGAGGCCATATCTGTATATGCTAGGCTCGTCAAGTTTAACCCGAGTATTCTGCGTGTGCAAAACTGGCTTACACCCGTTGTATTTGAACGTAGAGCTTATCACACCCGATCATCACGTGGTGTCTCGGCACGACGAACTTTCGCAACGGTGCATACTCAGGGAGAACACTTATACCTTGAAATTTAGTAAGGGATCAACTTATAATGCTACCGTCGTTCTAAGCAAAATAAGAAGCATAATAAGATAAACATCACATGCAATCAAAATATGTGACATGATATGGCCATCATCATCTTGTGCTTTTGATCTCCATCTCCAAAGCACCGTCATGATCACCTTCGTCACCGGCTTGACACCTTGATATTTATCGTAGCATCGTTGTCGTCTCGCCAACTATTGCTTCCACGACTATCGCTACCGCTTAGTGATAAAATAAAGCAATTACATGGCGATTGCATTTCATACAATAAAGCGACAACCATATGGCTCCTGCCAGTTGCCGATAACTTTACAAAACATGATCATCTCATACAAAATCGTATAACTCATGTCTTGACCATATCACATCACAACATGCCCTGCAAAAACAAGTTAGACGTCCTCTACTTTGTTTGTTGCAAGTTTTACGTGGCTGCTACGGGCTTAGCAAGAACCGTTCTTACCTACGCATACAAAACCACAACGATGTTTCGTCAAGTATGTGATGTTTTAACCTTCACAAGGACCGGGCGTAGCCACACTTGATTCAGCTAAAGTGAGAGAGACAGACACCCGCCAGTCACCTTTAAGCAACGAGTGCTCGTAACGGTGAAACCAGTCTCGCGTAAGCGTATGCGTAATGTCGGTCCGGGCCGCTTCATCTCACAATACCGCCGAAGCAAAGTATGACATGCTGGTAAGCAGTATGACTAGTATCGTCCACAATCTCATTGTGTTCTACTCGTGCATATCATCTACGCATAGACCTGGCTCTGATACCACTGTTGGGGAACGTAGTATTTTAAAATTTTCCTACGATCACGCAAGATCTATCTACCAGATGCATAGCAACGAGAGGGAAGAGTGTGTCTACGTACCCTCGTAGACCGGGAGCGGAAGCATCAAGTGACGCGGTTGATGTTGTCGAACTTCTTCGCGATCCAACCGATCAAGCACCGAACGTACGGCACCTCCGCGTTCAGCACACGTTCAGCTTGATGACGTCCCACGAGCTCTTGATCCAGTTGAGCTTCACGGGAGAGTTTCGTCAGCACGACGGCGTGGTGACGGATATGATGTGTTCACCGGCGCAGGGCTTCGCCTAAGCTCCGCGACGGTACGACCGAGGTGTGATTCTGTGGAGGGGGGCACCGCACACGGCTAAAACAATTCAACTTGTGTGTCTTTGGGTGCCCCCCTGCCCCCGTATATAAAGGAGCAAGGGAGGAGGGGCCGGCCACCTCCTATGGTGCGGCTAGGGAGGGGACTCCTACTAGGAATAGGATTGCAATCCTATTCCTAGTAGGATTCACCGGAAGGAAGAAGGGGGAAAAGATTAGGAGAGGTGGCGCCCCCCCCCCCAATCCTAGTCCAACTAGGATTGCTAGGTGGGGGCGCCGGCCAGCCCTATGGGCTGCCTCTCTCTCACCCTTTAGGCCAACTATGGACCATCCCCTCTCGTAGGGGGTTCCGGTAACCCCCTCCGGCATTCCCGATAAATCAGAAACTTTTCTGGTATACTTCCGGTGTCCGAATATAGCCGTCCAATATATCAATCTTTATGTCTCGGACATTCCGAGACTCCTCGTCATGTCCGTGATCTCATCCGGGACTCCGAACTACCTTCGGTACATCAATACTCAAAAACTCATAATACCGATCGTCATCAAACGTTAAGCGTGCGGACCCTACGGGTTCGAGAACTATGTAGACATGACTGAGACTCATCTCTGGTCAATAACCAATAGCGGAACCTGGATGTTCATATTGGCTCCTACATATTCTACGAAGATCTTTTATCGGTCAGAACCGCATAACAACATACGTTGTTCCTTTTGTCAAATGGTATGTTACTTGCCCGAGATTCGATCGTCGGTATCTTTATACGTAGTTCAATCTCGTTGCCGGCAAGTCTCTTTACTCGTTCCGTAACACATCATCTCGTGACTAACTCATTAGTCCTTTTGCTTGCAAGGCTTATTGTGATGTGTGTTACCGAGAGGGCCCAGAGATACCTCTCCGACACTCGGAGTGACAAATCCCAATCTTGATCTATGCCAACACCACGAATACTTTCGGAGACACCTGTAGAGCATCTTTATGATCACCCAGTTACGTTGTGACGTTTGATAGCACACAAGGTGTTCCTACGGTATTCGGGAGTTGCATAATCTCATAGTCATAGGAACATGTATAAGTCATGAAGAAAGCAATAGCAGTTAAACTAAACGATCATAGCGCTATGCTAACGGATGGGTCTTGTCCATCACATCATTCTCCTAATGATGTGATCCCGTTGATCAAATGACAACTCATGTCTATGGCTAGGAAACATAACCATCTTTGATCAATGAGCTAGTCTAGTAGAGGCATACTAGGGACATACTGTTTTGTCTATGTATCCACACATGTACTAAGTTTCCGGTTAATACAATTCTAGCATGAATAAAAGACATTTATCATGATATAAGGAAATACAAATAACATCTTTATTATTGCCTCTAGGGCATATTTCCTTCACGAGCATCATAGTAAAATATTTAGCACAAGCCGATTCATCCACCTCCAGCATCTCCATGGCCATCTCATAACTTTCAACACAAGCTTCCGGTGCTAAATCGGCTGTGTAGTTAGGTACCTTGCGGGGCCCCTTGAAATCTTTAGGCAGCTTGACACTCCGTAAAGCGGGGACAAGACACTGCACCCCGAAGGAACTCGTCGTAACTCCTGTTTCTGCAGTGGCTGTGTGAACCGGCGTTGTTTGACGAATCTCCTCTCTAGCTCCTGATCTAACCCGGTTTATGTCCGGAGCTGGTATCGCCGCTCCTGCCGGAGTATCCTGCCTGCGATGATGCCTCCTGCGTTAACTGCTAGACACTTCTGGCTCCTCCCAATGCCTAGTATAACTTCGGCTGGGACGTGGTGTTGAATGTAACCTCTCCTTGCTATGAGAATACGCTTGCTGCTGTATCAATGCCGTATTAAGCAGCTCCTTGACCCTGCGCGCCTCCAATGCCACCGGAGACGTCTCCTCCACGGGTAAAGCGGCCAAACGTGCAGCAGCTGCAGCGATGTTATCCAAAGGGTTTGAATAATGACCTGGAGGGGTGGGAACGTAAGGTGCCGATGTGATCCGACGATCCTGCTCTGCGGCGGGTTGCTCGACCGGCTCCTCCCTGGCTGGGGGTGCCCTCCGGTTTGAAGCCGGATTATTACTAGTCCCAGCCGCAGGTGTCCTAAATAGATTCATTGCTTCATAAACCGGCGGTATACGAGACTGGTACTTTCGTCCCCTTACTCCTTCCATAGAAGCTTGCTCCATCCTTAGGTGAAAAGCCTGATCATCCAATTCTGCTTGTCTCACCGCTATCATCTCTCTCTCTGCCTTCAGGTCTTCCTTTAACTGATCAATCCGGCCTTTCAACTGAAGGAGCTCTGCATCATGATGCGCCTTGTCTGCTGGAGCTACTGTTTCCACTGCTTTAGCTGTGAACTCCTCGATCAAGGTGGATAGAACTTCAGTAGGTGAGGGGGTTGGGCCGCTTCCCCCTGCACCAGCTTCCGCTGTCGTCCCGTTCACTGGGGGCTGTGAACCGGCCATAAAGACAGCCACCCGGTTTGGCGGGCCAAAGGGGCCCGGAATACTGTTTCCATCGGACTCGCCCTCAGACCGGCCGTCCTGCAACTTACAGAGATTCAGTTTCTCCGGATGAAGACTCGTCGTCTGAGTAGACAATTGTTGCACCATCAGATTCCGATCCGTCCTGGGCTCGACCTCTGTGGATTGCATCAACGAACATGTGCTTCACGGCGGGCTGAATCCGGGTCGATCTCGTACGCTGAGCCGGCTCGACGATGTTGGGGAAGACGTCCGGCTCAGGTCCCGGTTCGCCGATTTTGCCAATAAAGACTTGGATGCTGCCGAAGGGAACCCGGTACCCGTATTCGATCGAATCGGCTTCCGGTCCCCAACCTGCGTCGTCGATGTAGATCCGGCCGCGGCGACTCTTGGTCATCTGGCCGACCGCGTAACCCTTGAGCCCTTCGAAGCTGCCCTTCAAGAACTCGAAACCATCGTGCGCAGGCCCCACGGTGGGCGCCAACTGTCGTGGAAATAACACGGCAGATGTCCGGTTTAGCGGACTTGATGATGGAACCATCGCACGGGTTAGCTTGAAGGGGTTCATAGCACACAAAGGACACAGAAGGTTTATACTAGTTCAGCCCCTTCGATGAAGGTAAAAGCCTACGTCTAGTTGGTTTGGTATTGCTTGGGCGCCGGATTACAGGGAGCGGATTCGCTTGCCTGTGTCTCGACGGGTTGATTGTTGCTTGTCCTTGAACCGTCGCCGGGTCGCCCATTTATATAGAGGGTACGCCTGGTCCGGATTACAGAGTCCCGAGGCCGGCTCATACTTGTGTCCGCCTCGGTCTCTGTCTTTCCTTGCTTATCTCTCAAGTTACATCGCTTGGCGGTTTACAGACCTTAATTCTACACATGGGCCCTAAGATCTCATGGGCCGTAGCCTTTACTAAATATTACAATCAGGTATAACATAACAAAGCCGGTTTATACTAGCCGGTTTATACATGTTAGTCATATCCCTGACACATTCGGAGATCGAGGTTTGAGAACACTTTAGCTCCTTTGAGCTGCTCGAACACTTCGTTGATGTTGGGGAGCGGATACTTGTTCTTTATTGCCTTATTGTTCAATTGCCGGTAATCAACGCAGAGACGCTCCGTGCCATCCTTCTTCTTGACAAATAAGACACCACAGCCCCAAGGAGACGTACTAGGCCTGATCAGACCCATACGCTCCTGTTCATCAAGCTGCTTCTTCAACTCCTTCAACTCTTTAGGAGATAGCTTGTACGGACGCCGGCATGCTGGCTCAGTACCAGGCTCGAGTTCAATGACGAATTCCACTTGACGGTGTGGAGGCATGCCTGGAAGTTCTTCAGGAAAGACGTCTTCGTATTCGTTAACCACCGGAATTTGAGATATGGCATTCATCTCGCCCTTGTCATTGAGAGAGAAAAGCCTGATTGTGTTATCCCTGGAGGCGAAGATAATCACATCATCATCGGAATGAGTAATCTTGACTTCCTTTTGTGCACAGTCAATTTGAGCATCATGCTGAGAAAGCCAATCCATTCCGAGGATAAGGTCGATGTTAGAATTGCCGAGAACCACCGGAGAGACCAGAAATCAATAATCACCCATGTGAATAGAAACATCCGGAGCATATATACTGGAATGCATTCGTCTCCCGGGAGAAATAACTGCTAACTCCCTTGGCAGACTTTTGATGTCAAAATTGTGCTTGGATGCAAATGGTTGAGACATGAAAGAACATGAAGCAGCCGAATAAAACAAAACTTTAGCAGGGATAGAGTTAACTGGAAGGTTACCCAAAATCACATCAGAAGAATTCTCCGCTTGCGCTGCATTCATCAGATTTACTCTTGCATGCTTGGGATTGTGCATGACAATAGCTGTACTGACAGGTGGAGGAGGCGGAAGGCGCTTTGGATTGGGGCACTTGTTAGCATAGTGACCTTTCTGAGTGCACTTGTTGCAGACCACTTCTGAGAGAGGACGGAAATGAGAACCACATGACTTGGAACCTTGAGACTGAAACTGACTCTTGGACTGGTTGCTCGGGTTGGGTGGGTTGGAGAAACCACGTCCACCAGAGTTCTTGTTGTTGTTGTAGGGAGCTCAGATCACTGGAGGAGGAGGAAGCCAAAATTTCTGTTGCTTCGCGACCACTTGAGAAGATGAGGAGTGAATGGCATCTCGAATCCTCTTTTTAGAAGCCTCCATCTTGAGCTGGGCTGCCTCTTGCTTAAGCGCCATGTTATAGAATTTGTCGAACTCATCAGGCTCGAACAAGGTGAGAGCAAGTTGAAGTTTATCCTTGAGACCTCCACGGAACTGATAGATCTTGCTCTTGGCATCTGGTATGTCTTGCTTGGCATAGCGGGCGAGGTTTTGGAACTTGACATTATACAGGTAGACAGTCATAGAGCCTTGCTTCAGGTTGCGGAACTGCTCACGCATACCCTCGATGACACTTGTTGGAATGTGGTGAGAGCGAAAGTGCTTGTAGAAATCATCCCAAGAGATCACACGCCCTTCTCTGGAATCTTTGTACTGCTGCCACCAGTCAGCTGCTTGGTCCTTGAGTTGGAAGGCTGCAAATTTCACATAGTCCTCAGGCCTTACGTTGCTGCACTCAAAATGCTTCTTGATATCGGTAATCCAATCTTCCGCATCGAGAGGGTCGACACAGTAACTGAAAGCCTTTGGTTGATTGGCCAAGAACTGGTTGAGCATAGCATGGTGTTGTTGGTTGAAGAAATTGCCTTGGTTCCCTGGAGCACCCTGATTTGCTTGATTTTCTTGCATTTGCTGCATCATCTGCATCAACATCTGGGTGTTCTGATTTGTAGTCTTCATAATCGCTCTCCAAGCCTCAGACGGAGGAGGAGGGGAAGGAGGACTATCTGGAACCTCTTCACCCTCTGGGTTAGCGTTGGGAACCCGTTTCGGAGCCATCCTGAAAGAGATGACCACCAATCAGCAATTTGATTGAAAGAAGGTATAAGCTGAAACAACAGATAGAAATGCAACATAGTCTTCACAAGATTCATTCGAACAAGAGGAACGAATGAAATTCTCAGTTTAATGATAACAACAATCTTCACGAGAAGCCACTGGGAGACAAAAGGTAAATAAGAAAAACACACGGTACAGATGGAACAAACACAAGATAGGAGCTTCGTTCGACATCTTTGTGCTGAAAGCTTATGAACGCGTTACGAAAGGGTTTTGCAATCCCCGGATCAGCATAGCCAAGGACCCTTTAAGATGAAACTCCCGATCGGAACATCGGCCATAAAACCACTTCACTCAATGTAGAACCCCGAACTCGCTAACCTGCATTCGTTGCAAGAATGCCTACTATCTACTGGATAAACCCACCTATTCATTTCCGAAAGTTTCCAGTTATGCAATCAGGTGTTGGGGAAGCACCGCGTAATCAACTCTAAACCTACATCCAGCTGTATCCATCCTTCAACACATAACCAGTTGTTCTCGGAAACCGTCTACCTCGGACCTTCGAAAAGCATCCACTATACAAAGCTATGGCAATACTCCCGAACTACCTCCCCAGTAGTGGGTGATGTCGGGGTTATCTTGCCACTAACCGTATAGGAGAGTTTTCGATGTCGGCCGTCTTAAGTATTCTAGTACTGTCGCGATATGCTTGTGACGACAATACCCCAAAGCTCAACTCCCCGGGACACTGCCACAACCCCTAATGTCAGGAGGCATCGAGAACAATATTCTCGTCACAAAGACATCGAAACAATCCCACAATTCTCGCGAGAGTCCTAAAAAAAATTGGTGCAATTTTTGAAAGTAGAAGAGGCAAGAGTAGTCGTCAGGAGTCCTCACCAGAGTGAAAGGGGATGAGAAGCAAAGAAATCCTACTCTCCGATATAAATATAGGACTCAAAACATTTTCAGTGTGTGCCTAGACTCGACCGTCAACGATTCGATCAATCAGTGGGGGCTTCTAGGTCGGAGAAGTATCGATACCAACTTGTAATGCCCAGGATGGGACTATATCTCCTACGTGTCGAGGCACGACTTAAAGATATAAGCCCATTCTGGAATGATCGCAAGTTTGGTACCTTTGCACATCTCATGTAAAAATAGGGATGGAAAACTGAAAAGATAGTTGGCTTACACTCGCCACGTCACCCAAATCATTACATGTTCAAACATCATTCAATTAAACATCACAGCCCATCTAAGGGTAAAGATCCAAATGACAAGATACCAAACATAACATTAAACCACAGGTCTAGATCGAATCCTAGTATAAGCTCTACTGATCAACTGGATAGTTCACATAGTAACGGCTACGCTCCTCGTCGTACTCCCAGTCTAGCTCAGTGCCATCGCCTGTGTAGCTCACCATCGTACCTGCATCTGGTGTGTTGAAGTAACTGTGAGCCACAGAGGACTCAGCAATCCCGTTCCTGGGTAACACGACTATCCCAGCCTTGGGTGTGGAACAAGGCTGAACAAAGAACAAGAGGTTGCAGCAGCACGAGCCTAGCTTACGTAAAAGAGAGCGAGAAGAGAAGGTGCCTCGGTCGAGGGATGATCACGAAGTGATCCTAACTAAAGCAAGTCAAACATAACCCCATCGTGTTCACTTCCCGAATCCCTTTCAGAAAATGACCGTCACGGTACTCATGCTGGTAGTGTATTGGAACATGGTGTCAAGTTTTCTACAACCGGATATTAACAAGCTCCCATCTCCCACATAACCGCGGGCACGGCTTTCGAAAGTTCATAACCCTGCAGGGGTGTTCCAACTTGGCCCATGACAAGCCCACGATCCGCGGAGTCGCAAGGTTGGAACGCCCGAGTATCCTCGGAATCCCGTGCTCAAGATACTCCGACTAAGGTAAGGCTATTGCAGCAAATCCTCCCGACGTGCCGACACCCTGACAGTAGCCGCGCGTATCTAGTCTCAGGCAACGATCGGATGGGTGATGCTACGGGTTTTTACCAGACCTCGAGTTTCCTTGAGGTGGCCCCGCAGGACCCCCAGTTCGGACCAACACTCATGTGGAGCACTGGCCCGGGGTTGTTGATTAAGAAAGAGGGTTAATTACTCCTTATGCAAGTTTTTAGTTATTAGGCAAATAGTACCAATGTTGGGACTTGCTGGAAAAGACTTAGCACTTAGCGGTTTCACGAGGGGGTCCCATAACCCCAACCGTGTGAGGAACGCATAATCAAGGGACATAACACCGGTTTATACGGTTCCTAGCGGCATGAGTGGAACAAATCACCAAGCAAAAGGCTTAGCCTTCCACCCATTACCAATATATAGATAATTTCATTTAATAATTAATATAGCGTGATATCCCAACAAGCTTCAACACGAAGCAAGAATCTTCAATCTTCACCTGCAACTAACAATGCTATAAGAGGGGCAGAGCGAAGCCTACGTATAGCCAATCAATGGTTTGCATAGGTAGGGTGGTTAGACAGGTTCATGGTTACTATAGGAGGCCGACAGGAAAAGCATGGGCATCGAGGCAAAACTATAGAACGAGACTTCTAGCAATAGGCAAAGATAGTAATGTTATCGGGGTTCGGTCATCTTGCCTGAAGAGTTGTCGATGGGATCGTAAGAGGGGTCCTCGTTCTCAACCTCGGTAGTAACGTCGTGCTCGTACTCGTACTCGGTCTCAGCTTCCGGCTCTACTCAAACACAAGAACACAAGGCAACGAATCAAACAAGATGCAATGCGCAGAAAAATTACTGGATGCATGGCTGATGCACTATGGAAGCAAAACAGATGCACTATGGAAGCACAGAAAGTCTACTTAGGAAGCACAGTGTTACGGCACAAAAATATGCATCAAGCAAAATGCTTCAAAACATGATAACAATAGGATAATATCAATCTACATGCAAAATCACACAAGTTTCATATAGGACTTGCTCAAAACGGAGCAACCGGCTAAAAGTTACACCCGAAACAATAAACATGCACAAGCTGAAAATAACAGCCACATAGCAACATCGGAGCTATAAATAAATAGGCTACAACACTCAAACATCATGGCAATGAGCATGGACATAAACTAGACATACTCTACAGCAAACAAGTCCATTGGAGCATCCCCAAAGGAGCCATGGATCAATAGCAACAAGCTATGACATATTGAACTTGACAACAAAATCCTGACAATAGTAATTTGTTGCAACTTTGGAGCAAGAGTTAAATATGCTACAGCCACTCAAATAAGCATCTGAGAGCATGAATGGATAGCCAACAATATATACTACAAGGAAGTATCAAGAATCACCCCAAAACTATCATGGATTGGTCTAGAACAGCAAGCAAACATGGCATCTGGAAATAACAGATTCCAGACTTAGTGAAATTTCACTAAGTGTTAAAACAGTAGTAACATCATGGCATCTTTGTGAGCAAGTTTAAGTCACCTCAAAGCTAAACATGGCAAGTGGTAAGCACCACAGCAAAGTACACATGATGGTGAATCCAAAACATCTAAGCATGCATCAAGGGGACAAACACAACGATAGCAACGAGTTACTCTGCGAGGCATCTCGTAACAAGTTTAACAACATAACAGCCACATAGCACTTTGCAACGGAGATAATCATGGCAAGATGAAATCTATCATGCAAGCTAAAGCAACCAACATGTAGAGCATGACATGAAGAACACGTGGACATCTCATTTGCTTCATTTGGATAAACATGCACCAAGTTATCACATTGCAAAGATGGCATGAAAACAACTACTAACAGCAGTTTATAACAAGTAGCACTCTTCTCATAAAGATTAAGACATCTAGATGACCTCAAACATGCATGGCACAATGGAACAAAACGTAGTACAAGTCTCCACGATCATTTTGACATATCATTTGCTCAAATCGGACCACCACACAAAAAGTTATCCACGTTATAAAACTGCATCAGACATCAAAAACGGATAGGGACTTAGTAAAAAACGGACTACCTCGGGATCAACGTGGTCAACCAGATGCGGAAGCGAATCGGGCCGAAGTCAACACGGAGCGGATCAACCGGCGAAGCGGGTCGGACCGCAGGGAAGCGGGTCGGGCCGGTGGCTAACGGGCCCGCGGGCGCCAGATCCCGCCCGCTAGCCAGAGGCTGGATCGGATCGGGGCCTCGGGCTCCTTCCTGATCGATCCCAGCGGCGAGGCCGGCGGCTTGAGGTGCGAAGGGACCGGCGGGAGGAGGCGGCAGCCTGGTTGGAGGAGGCCTGACCGGTGAGGTGGCGGCGCCGGCCGGCGGCGGAGGGCGGCGCGGCTGGGGAAGGCCCGACCGGCGGCGGCGGTTGTAGGAGGAGCGGCGGGGAGGCTGCGGCCCGGCGGCGAGCTCGCCTGAGGCCGGCGGCGGCGGTTATAGGAGACGGCAGGGCGGCGCGCCGGTGAGGTGGAGGCGGCGGCGGAGCGGCGGCGGTGCTCCGGCGAGGTCCGGCGGGGTGGCGAGCAGGAGGTTGAAGAAGAACCCCGCGGGACCCGAGCGTCGGGTCGGAAGCACGAGCGGCGGCCTACGGAAGCACGGTGGAGACTCTCGGAAGCATGGTTTTCTGGACATCGGAAGCACGAATTTTCAACGGTGGAAGCACCGCGGATCAACGGTGGAAGCACCGGCGGCGCACTGTGGAAGCATAGGGTTTTCTGGACGCAAATTTTGGGGGAGATGGACGTTTATATAGGCACAAGGAGCTAGGGTTGTCCAAATGAGGTGAGGTTTTCAGCCACATGATCACAATTAGATGGCCTAGATGAAGGGAGGGGTTTGGGTTGGTTTGGTGGGCTCTTGGAGGGGTGTCTTGGGCCTCAAAAAGGGGGTACTTTCAGCCCACGAGAATAACTGTTGGGGTAGCAACCGAACTCCAAACGCGACGAGATTCGACAGGCGGGTTACACACACCAAAACAACAACACATGACAAGTCTCACGCCAAACCGGAAACATTACACGGCCAAACACCAAAGTAGGCCTCGGGGACGCCACGGACACGTGAGAGAGCTTCGGAACGCGAAACGGACAACGGGAAGGAACGCGTGGGACCGGATGCAAACAACAACACAAATGCAATGCAATGCACAAGACTACATTATATGAATGAATGAACACACGCACACGACAAAAAGACGAAAACCCGAAAAAGACAAAGAACCCGGAAAGGAATTGATGAAGCCAGAGATATATATATATATTGCCCAAAAGGGAAAGTATTACATCCGGGGCATTACAGTATTATTGCGGGTTGCGGATCGGCGAATGTTTGGATTGCAAGCTTCGGTGAGCATCCTCCTCGTCGGGTCATAATCTCTTATTTTTCATTTTTCGGCTGCTTGCAGCTAGTTATCCCCATCCTTTATCGATCCTACGCCTTGAAGATCGGACCTCCCCTTGTTCATCCTCTTCTCTGAAGACGGTGGCACATCACGTCCACATGGGAAAAAAGGAGCATGTGCATCATTGTTGCATTCGACAGCGTCATGGCAGCACGTCCCAATGTATGGTACCTGCCATTATCTTTGAATAAGCTCCTGCGCGGTAGGGCTTCCCCACTATCTCGCTGCCACCGTATGGGCAGATCCCTTCCGTCGATGCCCTCCTAGTTACATCCCAACGACCCTCAGGTACAACTTCCTCTGGTCTTACTCCACTTCCCATCTTCGCATGTCGTTGCATGTGGAAAATCATGCATGTGGATCTTCCCTAGTTCTTTGCCTAAAACATAGCTTGGCCAACGTACTTTCCATGTTGCAATGTCGTCCTCACACCATTTTAGAAAAACAACCGTGCTGCTATCTTTCCCGTATGACAAGGAATATGCTTCTTTTTTGTCAGTCTATGTGTCATCAACTATTATTGTCAAGTAATTATTTCCTTTCTACCTCTTTTTGCAAACAGGGCTATCCCATTTCACCTTGTTGCTATTGCAACCTTTTGGTGAACTGCACAAAGCACTTTTTCTTAAGGGTGCTTCATGCAGTTGTACTAAAATGTCACACGGGAAACATTTCTACATTTCAGTGGGACTACTTAAAGGGAGATTCGTCTTGCTACCCTCCTCACCCAACTCCGAGCCTAATTGATGCGGAGCATCCTTCGATCATCCCCATGGACTCTACTTCGACTCCTCAAGCTGCATATGAACCTATGACAAGAGCTCATGCAAAGGCCATTGAGGCAAAGGTGAACTCTCCTGTACAAGCTCGATATGGATATGAATGAATCTTGGATGCTACCTCACCAAGAAATTCCATGTTTTGTTAGGTACGAAGATAAACGCCACCAAACAGCTAAGGGACGTACCAAAGGAGTGGAGGAATGACCCCTAGGACACGGAGAAGGAGGAACACCAGAAGATGAAGAGAACACCTTCGAGGCGACCCTGTGCCAACGGGCTTCCAAGACCTCATGCACATGGGCCGCTCAAGAGGCTTCTGTAACCAAAACACACAGACCCATGCGCATGAACTCCAGACCCTGTTCGCATGGGCCCATGCCGCTATAGCACCTCGTACGCATAGGCGTGTACCATGCACGGGCCTCACTTACCCGTGCGCACGGGCCTCCCATGTTTCGGCCGTGAACGCCCTTTCCTTACTCCCAAGTCATTACCTACCTCTCTCTAGCTATATATTTCGGGTCCAATACATATGTTAGGAATACCAAAGTATTACATGACATTTGAGAGAGCTTTGCTCCTTGTATCACTCCTCTAGGAGATCAAGGACTCCTAAAGGAGAACATCCCCTAGTGGATATCAAGACCTCCTGAGGGAGAAGGATTACCCAAGTGAATCATCAAGACCTCATCTCCTTTGGATTTAGGAAGAAACTTTACCAAATTGTGCTTGTTTCCTTGGATTGTTCTTGTATTCTTGTGGATCTCAACTTTGATGTTCTAGTGGATGTGTGTTTGGGTTCTTGTTTGAGTGAATTTCTCTTTGTGTTCATCCTCCCCCCTCCAAGAGTGAAAAGATCTTCACCTAGGGTTTCACCCTACATCTTCTTGGTATCATGAGAAAGGCTGATTCGCATCTTGGAGTCCCGACTGCCCAGATTCTAGCTTGATTTCGTTGTTTTCTTTCCCAGTCCAAAATCACCACAAAAATAGGCCATTTTTTCTTGCAATTTGTTGGATCTTGTGAGATTTTGCTGATTTGATCCATGAATTTGGTGTTTGACAACTAGATCTATACCGTCCCACCATCCCCAACCATCTCCACCACAAAATCACGCGGCAATTTGCAGTTCCCCCATGAATTTGGGTGTGTTCTTGTGCAACAGAACACCGCATGCGCACGGGCCATCCGAACCCGTGCACACGGGCCTCACTTATCCCGTGCGCACAGACTGACTACACTAGGTCAGCTGCACCTATTTTTCAGACCAGTTTCTCCACCACCACCACCACTTGTTTGCTATTGTTTCATACATACCCACACTTCCTTTACCACTCTCTTTTGTTGAGATTTTGAGTTGCGGGTTTTGTTTCCTAAGGTGTTTCGACTAATTATGAACAGGTCATTATCAACATCACTGCCACTCATCATTGCCTCGGGCTCGACATCGACAACGTCCACTTCACAGCCATTCCAACCATAAGCGAGGACAGTAACCTCGACGACATCTTAAAGTCATACCTTGCCATTACAATGATCACCTTGAGCCATTTTGCATCACTTTCCTATCGACACTAGAAAGTTGAAAATTGCGAGGCCACGCTCTTTTGTGCACCTTAGTGATAGGCTTACTCTGCATAGCTACATTGTGACACCTCGAGACCGATGCGCCAGATGTCTTCCTCTTATTCGCCATCGTTGCCATGTCATTCGCTTGCGTGTTGCACTTTGCCATGTCATCATGTGCATTTCATTAACATGTTTTCCAAAATTGCATTCGATCGTAGTTGCCGGGTCTCCCAGTTCTCTCCGTTGTCCGTTCTGAGCCCAGACACACTCGCACGCGCCCACGGCACCTCCGAAATATTATTTTATAAGTGGCATTGAAAACATTCTTGGAATGGGCCGAGAGTTGATAGGCAGTCTACCGGTGATGTTCCAAGACCGCTCGTCAACTCTCGGCCCATTCCTAGAACGCTTTCAATGCCACTCATAAAATAATATATCGGAGGTGCCGTGGGCGCGTGCGAGTGTGTCTGTGCTCTGAACAGACAAGGGAGAGAACTGGGAGACCTGACAACTATGATCGGATGCAAGTTTTGAAAACATGCTGATGAAATGCACATGATGACATGGAAAAGTGCAACACACAAGTGAATGACATGGAAACGATGGCAAATAAGAGGAAGACATCTGGCGCATCGGTCTCGGGGTGTCACATACATATAGCGTGCAATTATATTGCTATAATCTTCATGCCATAAGTCTCCCCATGCATATCTTACATACTTGTCTCACATAGTGGCTCATGCATCAAGTATCTTGGCATGGTGGAAAGATGATTTGAGTGGAAAGCGACTTGGGGAAGGTTAGAGATCAAGATTCTTGTGGTAGGATTGGAATGTCTTGGTCTAAACAAGTGAGTAGGGGGTTCTCTCTCAGAAAATGAGTAGTGGAAGTGTAGGCACGTCCTGATTGTCTCTCTCTCAAATGGAGAAGCGGGTGCAGGGGTATATATAGCCTCCACATAAAATCCAATCGTTACACACATTTGAGCCAACTCGGTCAGACCGAATAAAGGAACTCGGTGAGACCGAAGCAGTTCATAATTTGACCATTAGGAATCTCGGTGGGACCAACTGGAACAACTCGGTGGGACCGTGTGCTAGGGCTAGGGCAAAACCTCATATCGGTGACGCCGATTGCATGAACTCGGTGAGACCGATTTTAGCATAGAGCAACCAGAGAGTTGGTTATGCAAACTCGGTGGGACCGATTGCTCATTTCGGTGAGACTAAAATGTTACAAAGGGAAACAGAGAGTTTGCAGGGCCATCTCGGTGAGACCGGGATCTGTATCGGTGTGACCGAACTGTTAGGGTTTCTGGCACTGGCTATGTCATATGAAGTTGCTAGCGCCGGATAGATCTAATCGGGTATGGACATATTTGGATATGAGAAATTGGTTGAGGGTTTTAGGAGCAACATCACTAAGCACTTGAGCATGTAATCCATTAAGCAACACCTCATCCCCTTCTAATAGTATTGGCTTTCCTATGGACTCAATGTGATCTTGGATCACTAAAATATAAGTGAAAAGTCTTGAGCTTTTGCCAACTTGTGTCCTTAGCATTTTCAAGGGTGTTCCACATGCTCTTGTCCATGCCACGCCATTGTTGAACTTGTCTGAAATACACTAGGTAAAGGCATTAGTCCAACAAGAGGTATGTTGACAGTAATTACCAAAATCACCCAGGGAGCACTTGTGCTTTCAATCTCCCCCTTTTTGGTAAGTGATGTCAACATACATCAAAGCCTTAGAAAAAATATACTGGATAATAGGTAAAGCTTTGGAATGACATGTAACATGCATAAGACCCCCCTACATGTATGCAATCATGTGAAGTTGGAATATGAGAACATGTGAAAGCATGAACATGACAAAGCAAGCAACGAGTTACATGTATCTTGGCTATATGCATCACATCAATTTATGTGAATAAGAAATGTACGTTCATGTTTATGAATTCTTTTGCAAATAGTATGTACATCGGAAGGAGGTCATCATGCACATGAGTGTGATGCATATACTTACCTTGTGGTCTGGAACTGGCTTTGGAAGAAGTGGACTTGAGAAAACAGGGTTAGAGAACACAAGAACACTTCTAATTAAAACAATTTCAGGAAACCACGAAAGTACCAATATTGAGATGAAATGAAATGGGTGAGTACTAAGTGCTCCATTTGGACATGTCCCCAACGATCTTAATATATGCAGTGAATTCAAAGGATTTTCTTCCTTAAACATAAACTCTATCTCCCCCTGAATCTGGTAGGTAATGGAAGAAAGTAGGGTGAGATTAAAACCAGAGCAAGATAAAATAGGGTTAAATCCAATGAAATATAGCAATATCTAGAATCAAACACATTGACATGTCTCTCCTCCTATTTTACTTGCATCTAAAAGAGCTTAGATGTGCTCATGTGATAAGCTTTGATGTATCTCTCTCTCCCCATTGACATCAATTTCCAAGAAGGGTTCTTCTGGAGCATGAATCACGTAGGTGTGGTCCTTGAGAATCATTGAGTGGAGCTTAAGAAAATGGGAAATAAGACATGGAAATACATTTTCTCAGAGTTGAAATCGGTGACGCCGTTTGGTTTTCGTCAGTGACACCAAATAGCAGAGTCACAGAAGATCCTGATCGTCACGACTGAGTTAGTACATGTCGGTTGAACCGATGAACTATTCACAAGGATACCTTGTGTTTTGCTCAAACTGATAGGTTTGGACCGGAGGGATCGAGTTCAATGCAGAGTAAAGATGTTGTCATTTCAGCTCACTTTGGCAAATGAAATCTCACAACGATTTGCAAGGAATAAAACTAAAATATTTGAAATAAATTAAACACATAAGTTATAGAGAAAGAATAGAAATAAGAAAAGAAACTAGATGAAGTGTTTTTTGAAAAGCCGAACCCAAAATAGCAAGATATATGAGCAAGAACATAAAATAAGTGAGCATAGAAACACTTAGAGAACTTCATCTAGAAATGTTCGGTAACAAAGGCACCTATGTTAGAGTATATTCACTTAGGAGTCAAGTGAAATCACTTGATCATAGGTCATACTCATCGTTTATGCTAAAAATGGGGTTACCATTTTTTGTTTAAGCATTTTGATGTGTTCACATCTTTTTGAGTTGCTTTGACTCATGTCTTGGGTCAAAGCTTCTCTAAGATGGAATGACATACCTTAGGTTGTGGTGTTGATCTTGATCATGTAGTCAAACTTGTGTTGGATGCTCAAGGTTGATGTAGTTCAACAAGAGTTGGGAGCACCACTTGGAGTTTGAGTTCATCTTCCTACATCGGCTAGACTAGCAAGGAAGAGCACATGTGTATCCAAAATGACAATCATGAAACTTGATACCAAATGAAATTTGATATATTGAAATTGTTAAAGGATATTTTGAGTGAGCTCATGCTTCCTTGTATTCAACAACCACATGGTAGGAACTTGAAGATGTAGAGATTGCTCAAAATGTGAGTAGCTTGCAATCTCATTGATTTGGGCTCATCCAAGTACCTACAAGGGTTAGCTAACATGCAAGGGTACAAGTAGAGATCCAAGACATATGATCATCATCATAAGAGAAATATCAAAGATTAGTCAGAAAAGGCTCATGCCGTGCATGTATCCACATGGAGCTTCTACTCCAAGTTTGCGGCATCAATGATGTTCAATTCACCTCTCAAATGGCAAAACACTCTCTCATCAAGTGGTTTGGTGAATATATACGCTAATTTCTTATCGATACGAACATGCATAGGATTGATATCTCCTTTAGGGACATGATCTGAAATGAAATGATGATGAACTTCAATATGATTCGTCCGAGAATGTTGCACGGGATTGTGAGCAATCTTGTTAGAGCTTTTATTGTCACAAAACAACAGAACATGTTTCAAATGTATCCCATAGTCATTAAGAGTTTGGGTCATCCAAAGTAATTGAGCACAACATGATCCGGCAACAATGTCTTCCGCTTCGGCGATGGATAAGGATACCGAGTTTTGTTTCTAGGAAGACCAAGACACAAGAGATCTACCAAGAAATTTACATGTAAATCAGAATAGCAACAAGATCTAAACAAGATATCTTAGGATACCAAATGCCAAAGTTTGGTGTATGAATTAAGTATCTCACTATCCATTTCACAGCCTTAAGATGACATTCTTTAGGGGCCGCTTGATAACGTGCAAACATGCACACACTTAGCATAATATCGGGACAGGAGGCACATAGATATAACAATGAACCAATCATAGAGTGATAAACCTTTTGGTCAATCAGTTTGCCATCCTTAGTCAACTCAAGATGTCCACTAGTAGGCATGTGTGTGTTCATACCTTTGCTTTCTTGCATGTTGAACTTCTTGAAAAGATCCTTGGTATACTCTGTTTGAGAAACAAAGGTACCTTCCTTAGTTTTCTTGATTTGCAAACCAAGGAAATTTTTGAGTTCACTCATCATAGACATCTCAAACTTCTCTCACATCAGCCATCCAAACTTTTCACTAAAATGAGGGTTAGTAGAACAAAATATGATATCATCCACATAAATTAGGCACATAAATAATTCATCATTAACCCTTTTAGTAAAAAGTGTAGGGTCAATCTTCCCAATTTTAAAGCCTTTGTAAATAAGGAACTTGGTCAAACATTTATACCATGCTCTAGGAGCTTGTTGAAGACCATAAAGAGCTTTGTGAAGTTTGTTAACATGATTAGGTTTCTTGGGATTGACAAACCCGGGAGGTTGTTTAACATAAACTTCCTCCTCAATTTCTCCATTTAGAAAAGCACTTTTAATATCCATTAGATATAGAGTGTAGCCTTGGGTGACGAGACGGGCCTTATTGCATACAACTTGTCCATCTTCATCTTTCTTATTCTGAAACACCCACTTTGTTCTGATGATGTTGTGCTTGTCGTCGAGCTTTTCAACCAATGTCCATATTTGGTTTCTCTCAGAGTTATGTAGTTCTTCGTGCATAGCATTCATCCAATCTGGATCATCAAGGATTTCTTGAACCTTCATAGGTTCAACATTAGAAATGAATGAGTAATGTTCACAAAAGTTATCTAAATGAGATTTAGAGCGAGTGATTCTCCCTGTATGAATGTCATTGTAGATTTGTTCAACGAGATGATCTCTTGCAATTCTTGCTCTAAATTGAGAGAGCTTTTGCTTGGGTTGGGGTTGAAAATCATCATCATTGTCTTCTTCTTGTTGTCCTTCTTCATTATTCTTGAAGTTGTTGTTTTGTGGAGGTGGAGAAGGAGATCGAGATGGTTCATCTTGTTGTAGTTCCTCATTTCCTTTGTCTTGACGTGTTCCACTTGTGGATGCCTTCAAATCAACTTTTGGTTCACCTTGTCATGAAGTTGAGGCTTCCATTTGAACCAAAGAGGTACTCTCCTTCACCTCCGTTGGATGGATCTTGCCAATGGAAAAATATTGGATAGCTTCGGAAAGATCTTTGTCTCCTACATCAAGCGGAAATTACTCTACTTGCGAGCCGTTTGATTCATCAAACTTTACATCTACCATCTCTTCAACCTTCCAGGTGAAATTTTTGTAGACATGGAAAGTGTGATAGTTTGAGCCGTAACCGGGTAGGAAACCTTCATGAGATTTAGGAGCAAATTTTGAACGACGATGCTTGTCAAGAATGTAACAATTTGAGCCAAATACTCAAAAGTATCCAACTTGGGGTTTGTTATCGGTGAGGAGCTCATATGCCATCTTGTTGAGAAGCTTGTGAAGATATAGTCGGTCTGTAGCATGACAAGTTGTCTCAACCGCTTCCACCCAAAAGTGTCTTGGCATCTTGTACTCACCAAGCATCGTTCTTGTGATCTCAATCAAACGTCTGGTTCTTCCTCTCAACAAATCCATTTTTGAGGTGTATATGTAGTCGATAACTCATGTGTAATTCCTTCTTCATCAAGAAAGGTATCCACATTTGTGTTCTTGAACTCCGTTCCGTTATCACTTCGAACCTTCTTGATCTTTCCTTCAAAATGATTTTGGGCCTTCCTAGCAAAGTTCTCGAAGATCTTTTGGACCTGTGATTTATCATCGAGAAAAAACACCCATGTAAATCTGTAAAAATCATCAACAATAACCAAACCAAATGTGTTACCACCAAGACTCTTGTATGCATTGGGACCGAATAGAGCCATATGAAGAAGTAGCTCAAGCGGTCTTCTTGTCGTCATGATGTTCTTCACAGGATGGCTTCCTCCAACTTGTTTTCCTGCTTGACACGCACTACAAAGTCTATCCTTGTCAAATATAACATCTTTAACACCAAGGATATGATCACCTTTAATGAGTGTATCGAGATTTTGCGTACCCACATGACCTAACCTTCTATGGCATAACCAACCTTTAGAAGATTTAGCAATTGAGCTAGTACGAGGTTGGGCTTTCTTAGTGAAATCAACAATGTATAGGTCACCTCTACGAATACCGGTAAAGATCATTTAATGATTATCTCTATGAAACACTTGGCAATATACTTCAGTAAATAAGACATTGAAACCGAAGTCAGGTAGTCTAGATATGGAAAGCAGATTATAACCAAGGGATTCAAAGAGCATAACATTTTGGATAGAGCTATCATGGGATATGGCCACCTTACCAAGGCCAACTACCTTACCATTAGAGTTGTCACCAAAAGTGACATACTTTCGGGGACCATTGTTTTCAGCAAGCTCTCGAAACGTGTCTTTATCTCCGGTCATATGATCAGTACATGCACTATCAAGAACTCGTTCCTTTCCTCCGGCCATGTAGCCATGAAGGTTAGACATAAGACCGAAGTGTATCATTGACTCATCAAGATCAAAGTCACTTTCATCATCCTCATATTATGCATGTTCAACATCGTCATGTGAATGGTCGTCACCTAGAAAGAGTGATTCATTAGATTTATGACCATGACAATGTTCATGCTTATGAATTCTAATGACTTGCGAAATGATGCCACTAATGACTCCGACATCTCCTTTCGCACACATAAGATCATGGAGCTCAAATACACATTAATCAAATTTAGGGTCACTAGTATCCATATTTTCAAAAGAAATGGACTTGTGAAGAATTTCATCAAGGTTTTTCAAGGAATAGTTTGGGAACCGCTTCTCAAGATAATTCCATATGGTATAAGCACATTCAAATGTAGGCAAGAAAACAAGCAAATTTCTAGGCAATCCTCTTATGATAAGATCGATACTTCTAAGATTGCGGATCATGTCAAGATACTCATCGGGGGTAGGATGCAAAATATCAATAGGGGGCACATAAGGACTAGTGACATACTTGTTCAAATTATATTCATTGAAAATCTCAACCATCTCACTCTTCCAAGTACCATAGAACTGTTCGTCAAGCATATGCACTCTACGTCTGGTTCTCCCAATCATAGACTCATCCATCTTCCTCCAATGGTGATTAGACTAAAGCAATGGAGGCCAAAGCTCCGCTACCAATTGAAAGGATCGAGAAGAGGGGTCTAGAGCGGGGGTGATAGACTCGCAACAAGTAAAAGTGGTAGTTTTTAAGTTCTTCAAGTTAAGGTAGAGATTTAGCACAAGTTTAAGCATTCACAATACATTTCAAGAAAGCATGGCAAGAATATGAGCAGCGGAAAGAGTAAAGCATGCTAATTGCAACAAAGTAAAGGGATGGGATTGGGCTATGCAAATACAATGAAGACACATCAATTTTTTGCATGGTTCCGCTAGGTGGTGGTATCGTACATCCACGTTGATGGAGACTTAAACCCACGAAGGCTAACGACTACGCGAGTCCACGGAGGGCTCCACCCATGAAGGGTCCACGAAGAAGTAATCTTGTCTATCCCACCATGGCCATCGCCCACGAAGGACTTGCCTCACTCAGGTAGATCTTCATGTAGTATCGAAAGTATGTCTAGAGGGGGGTGATTAGACTACTTGACTAAAAAAAACTTAGCCTTTTCGCAATTTTAAGTTTTGACTGTTTTTAGCAATTTAGCACAAGTCAAGCATTCTTCCTACACATGCAATTCTAGAGTTGTGGCAGTAGAAAGTAAAGGGAGCGATTGGAGAGTGCAAACGCAATTGGAGACACAGATGTTTTTGGCGTGGTTCCGATAGGTGGTGCTATCGTACATCCACGTTGATGGAGACTTCAACCCACGAAGGTTAACGACTGCGCGAGTCCACGGAGGGCTCCACCCACAAAGCGTCCATGAAGAAGCAACCTTGTCTGTCCCACCATGGCTATCGCCCATGAATGACTTGCCTCACTAGGGTAGATGTTCATGAAGTAGGCGATCTCCTTGCCATTACAAACTCCTTGGTTGAACTCCACAATCTTGTCGGAGGCTCCCAAGTGACACCTAACCAATCTAGGAGACACCACTCTCCAAAAGGTAATAGATGGTGTGTTGATGATGAACTCCTTGCTCTTGCACTTCAAGTGATAGTATCCCCAACACTCAACTCTCTCTCACAGGTTTGGATATGG
Source organism: Secale cereale (assembly GCA_902687465.1). Taxonomy (NCBI): domain Eukaryota; kingdom Viridiplantae; phylum Streptophyta; class Magnoliopsida; order Poales; family Poaceae; genus Secale; species Secale cereale. The sequence goes on along the minus strand of LR738714.1, from coordinate 263,151,030 downwards.
TGGAAAGAAGAATTGAGTGGAAAGCAACTTGGGGAAGGTTAGAGATCAATATTCATACTGTAATTGGAATATCTTGGTCTGAACACATGAGCAGGTGGTTCTCTCCCAGAAAATGAATAGTGGAAGTGTAGGCACATTCTGATGGCTCTCTCTTTGTTGGAGAAGGGGTGGATGGGTATATATAGCCTCCACACAAAATCTAGCCGTTACACATATTTGACCAGACTCGGTCAGGCTGAATAGAAGAACTCGGTCAGAACGAATCAGTTCAAAATGTGAATGTTAGACATCTCGATGGGACCGATACTATCAACTCGGTGAGACCGACGCGTTAGGGTTTGGGCAAACCTCATCTCGGTGAGACCGATTACATTAACTCGGTCGGACCAATTTCAGTAATGATCAAACATCGACTTGGCCAGGCAAACTCGATGAGACCGATCGGTCCTTTCGATGAGACCGCAATGTTTAAAAAGATAACCAGAGAGTTTGCATTACCAACTCGGTGGGACTGATCCGCTCATCTCGGTTAGACCGAAACATTATGAAGGGGAAACAAAGAGTTGGCAATCCCATTTCAGTGAGACCGAAATCCCTATCGGTGAGACCGAACTGATTAGGGTTTTGGCAGTGGCTATGTCATGTGAACTCGGTGGCGCCGGGTAGATCAAATCTGTGGGACCGAGTTTAACATTTAGGTTTGGGACATATGTGGAAATGAGAAACTGGTTGAAGGATTTGGAGCTTAGCGCTGAGCATTTTGAGCAAGTAGACCATTAAGCAACACCTCATCCCCTTTTAATAGTATTGGCTTTTCTTATGGACTCAATGTGATCTTGGATCACTAAAATGAAAATGTAGAGTCTTGAACTTTTGCCAATCTTTGTCCTTTGATTTTTGAGGGGTCCACATCTGTAATCCATGCCATGCCAACCATTGAACTTCCTGAAATATTTATCTTGAAAGGATATTAGTTCAATGAGCTATATGTTGTTATTAATTACCAAAACCACCTAAGGAATAGTTGACCTTTCACTTCATGAAGTAGGCGATCTCCTTGCCCTTTGTCGGTGCAACAAACCCTGGTGTGTGTTTTCCTGATTGTACACAGGCACGGAAGCAAGCTTACAACGAACACGACCACGCCAATCAAAAGAAGTAGACCTTTGAAGAATCAAGAGGCGTATCAAGAAGACCAAGTCATGTTAAAGGAGCAAGAACTCACTAAGGAAAAACCTCCCTTGCCGGGGAGGCGAGCCCGGAGAGGGCGAGGTACCCTGAATACAAGTCCCAAGGCCGTCCCAGCAAGCCTGCCGGGGACATGGAGAGTGGAGTTACCCCACCAAGGCTCCAACGCTCCACCTCACAGCAACTCGAGTCACCAATAGATGCAGTGTCAAGCCCCCAAGTGGTTAAGTGGCCATAATTCGGTACATGGCAGCCACTTCCAAAGGAAATAACAAACTGATGACACCCGTCCAGCTATGTGTCGTGCATGCATGCGAGAAGGTGGCAAATCGGCCCGGTAAGGCTTGTCGGGCTATGCCCCAATGTGAAACTAAGCGGCACATTCAATGCGCCTTGTCATGTCTGCAGAGTTAGGTATGATAGCACTGTTTACTATCTAATCAATACACAATGATTGATTTGCCATTGTGGTAACCCCTTGATCTATAAAAGGAGGACCGTGGCAACCGTAGAAATGATTCGGACCATTGTACACCCATTCGCGCGTAGTCGCTCTTGCCCTCAGGCTACCTTGCTGGGCTAGAGCATTGCGTCTCCACTAAGGTCCACGCCATCAATCCTCCAAAGCAGGAGTAAGGTTTTACGCCGCACGGCGGCCCGGACCTAGGTAAAAGCTGCCCGTGTCATCTCTAGCGCGCTACCCCGTGCCCTTCACTCTTTGTGCAACACACTCTTCCCCCTTAGTCGCGGAATATCCACAGCCACCTATGGGACCAGGAGGCCCCTTGCTGGTTCGGCAGGGGGACGTCACATTGCACAAAGAGCGAACCAATGCATGGCAGCACGACGGGGAGGACACAAGCAATTTACACAGGTTTGGGCCGCCGCGAAGTGTAAGACCCTACACCTACTTTGGTGGATGGATGATGAAATGGAGGTGGTGGAGGATAGTACACTTGCCCGGCAATGGTTGCCCTTGTGCAGTAGTGACTACATGCGTATAGTGGTGTGGGTTTCTCTATTCTCCAACCCTATCTACGATTGCCATGGGCCTCCTTTTATAGATCAAAGGGCGACCACAGTGGCAAAGTAATCATTATGCACTGACATGATAGCAAACAATTCTACCATACCTAACTCTGCGGGCTGACAGGGTGCATTAAACGCACCACTTAGTGTCACATCACCGGTCGCTCGGCAAGGCTTGCTGGGCTTCTTTACCAGCTCCGCGCTTGTCTTCATGACACGTCGCATGACGGGTGTCATCTGTGGGTTCTCCTTGTGGGAACTGGCTACCATGTGGCTAATGGCTGCCACTTAATCATCTTGCGGCTTGACACCACATTAATTGACGACGTGGGTCGTGCTTGAGTACTTGGCGAGGCAGTTTGGCCTCCATGAGCCCCCGGCAGGCCTTGTAGGGGTGTTTCTTCTATCTGCTTCCGGAAGTGGCCTCTCCCCTTGCCAGGCTCGCCCGCGCGGCAAGGGAGGCCCTTCTCTTGGCGATATCTTGCTCCTCTCACTTGGCCTTGGTTTCTCTGGTCTGAGCTGGTATTCTGGATCTCTTGGTTTCTTGTAATCTGACTTGGGCTGGTGCTTCAATCTTGGTCTTGCGCCTGTGCATAGTCTGGGCAACAGACCCAAGGTTTGTTACACCGACAGAAGCCCCCGGGACTGCCCCGACCGCGTTGTTGAGCCTCGTCGGGGTAGGGCCTAATAAGTGCACATGCAAGGTTGCTGAAGAGGCTGCTCTCTTGAGGTCCCTCTTTTTGCTTCTTCATGAGTCTTGAATCCTGGTCAATTTCTAGTTTTTCCGCGCGTCGCAGGAGGACTTGGATCATGGACCAAAGATCATACTCGCCCCACGATCACGGGGCGGAAACTGCCATCCTACTCGTCCTCCATTCCGCATGCACTTGCCATGTGCTCCGCATGCATTGGGTGTGGTTGGTGGCGGATGCGGGGGACATGGGGAGGAGTGCCACGACCAGAAACAACATCGATGGTTGGGTCAGTGGGGCGACTCCGACCCCCAGAGTCACGGCGAGCGCAGGAAGGCCGCATTGGGGAGAGGGGCGGCCGTCTCCCATGAGGGGAGCTAGAACCATGGCCCATTTCCCTATAAAAGGGAGTCGGGGCAGCATTCCTCAGCACACACCTCCTTCTTCTCCGTAATATTTTTCTTCTAGACATGGTGTGAGGCCGAGGGCACGGTGGTGCTCCGCCGGCGGTGACGAGGGCCTCTGCTCGACAGCGCGCCCCTCCTCCTCCGGACACTGAGGCAGTGGAGTCGTCCGCGAGGAGAGGAGGGAGGGGACGCGGCTACGGTCGTCATGATGCTCGGGGAGGAGGGGCCAAGGGTGGTGCCTTGGCGGTGCCCCCGCCGGTGGCTCCTCCCCTACTAGAAGGCCACATTGGCGACCAACCTCGGGAGTTCATCATCAGGCTGTACGAGCCTTTGTGTGGTCATCTTCGCCTCCCAACTCCTTTTGCACGGGAGATGGAGCTTGAATAACCACGCGCCTTGCGGCTGCACATGAGGGGCTGCGGGAATGAAGGTATGAGGGTTGACGTCAATTTCCCCGCCCCTCATGTGATGTATATTCATCGCTGTCGGAAGACATTTGCCCGCGCCCACAGCATCTCGGAGGGGCACGTTCTTCAGTTCAATTTAGTGGAGAGCGACCTACTCTCCGTCAAGATCTTCGGGCACTCGAGTGCTCACTTAGGGTGCTGCATGGAGAGCTCAACCGATGAAGAAAGCTCCTCCTCAAGCGAAAGCGACGAGGAGGACAGTGACGGCGATGACGACGGTAGCGGGCGAGGAAGCGATGACTCTGACTCCGGCTGACCGTCGCCCGCACCATCTTCATCAGGCGCCAGCACTTGCTTCTTCTTCCGGGTAGGGGAATCTGCCGGGGATTTGGATGCAGGGGTGGGGGTGGCGCCCCTGGGCTCCTCCAGCAGTCTTCCAGCTAGACCCTGGTAGGCTTCCTCTCGGGTCGCAGCTTTGCTATTCTTGCCATGCCCTACTGGCCCTGGTGATGGTGATTCGCTAGTCGCCTCCACTCTGCTCCCATCGTTGTGCCCTCCTGGTGGCCCTGCTACTGCCGGGCTACCTCTCCTGGAGTCTGGAAGGAGGTGGACCGGGGTCTTATCTAGGCGCTCCTTTTGTCCTCCCTCGCCTTCAACAACCATGCCTGGGAGGAGGGGGACAAGAAAGGGCATCACGGGGCACTTATATTTTTTCAATCTTAAACTTGTAGGCAAAGGCCAAATTTTAATTCAAATAATGTAATCCCTCGAGTCCATCTTTGTGTTCTGTAATGCTTCTACTTGTATCAGCATATGAATGAAAATGATAAACATTGCCGGGAACCCTTCATGTGTACGTCCATGCAGAGGTGGGATGCCTCTTTATTGTAATAAAACGAGTTTTCCTGGCAAGCTACCTTGTCGTTACCCTCTTTGTCTGCCGGAGAATCGCATCTGCCGTGGAACAGAAAGAGGGGCCAGCTCCCCGCCAACTCCCTTTCACCAAAGGCCACTACAACCATCCTGCTTGAAGCAACGTTCTAGTCTAGGATGGGAGCACCTAAGTTTCAAGAGAATGTGGCGAGGGTTCCTTATGCACAAGTTATAGCTTATAGAAGACTACAAGACATGAGTATAAACTTATCTGTTTGGCTTGTCGGGGATTGCGGTGCTGGGCAATCTCCTCAACTCCTTGTCGAAGCCAAGTCCACGGTAGTAACCTGCAACTTCATGTAGGTGAGAATGAATAAAGGATGCAATCCTATCTATATGCATATGCAAATGCTCATGAAATGCTTATGAAGTGATCTTGGTGTGATGGTGCATGCATGCAATCTTAGTTGGGGGCCCCCCTACATCACTTCTTTATTTTCTCTTGCACGGGGTCATCGCCCAGGATCCATACAAGGGGTTACATGCAGCTGCGGCAAGGCCTGTACGGATGGTGGCTGCCGGGCAAGGCCCGACAGCCGCACCTTACGGGTAGTACTTGCGGAGATGCTCAATATTCCATGAGTTTTGCAACTAAGTGCCATCTCCGGTCTCCAGACGAACTGCGCCAGGTCTGGTGACTCGTACCACCCGATAAGGGTGTTCCCACTTTGGTGACAGCTTGTTTGTACCCTTGGCAGACTAAACGCGCCTAAGGACAAGGCCACCTTCCTCAAAACACTGGGCACGAATCCTGCGGCTGTGATAGCTATGCAGGGCTTGCTGGTAGCGTGCAGCACGCGTAGCAGCCCGGAGATGGTTCTCTTCGAGTAGCACAGCGTCGTGACACCGGTTCTCAACTTGCGCTACTTCATCATAGGCAAGCACTCGAAGAGATTCGCAAATGAGTTCCGTGGGGATAACTGCTTCTGCCCCGTAGACCAGGGATTAGGGAGTCTGCCCGGTAGCTCGGTTTGGTGTCGTTCTGAGGGACCAAAGAAGTACTAGCAGCTCCTCACTCCACCGCCTGTCGTGCTTCTGCAGTGTATCAAAAGGTCTTGTCTTGAGTCCACGCAGCACTTCAGAGTTCGCCCTCTCAGCTTGTCCATTACTCTGGGGGTCTGCCACAGAAGCAAATGAGATCTTGCATCTTAGGGTATGAACATATTGCATGAAGGCATGGTTCGTGAACTGGGTTCCGTTGTCGGTGATGATCCTTGCCGGAACTCCAAAGCGACACACCAATTCTATGAAGAACTTGATAGTCGACTAAGTAGTCACCTTTCTCATGGTAGTCACCTCCGACCACTTTGTAAACTTGTCAATGGCAATGAACAAGAATTCAAAGCCCCCGATTGCTCGGGGGAAGGGGCCGAGGATATCAAGCCCCCAGACCAAAAATGGCCATGAGAGAGGGATTGTTTGAAGAACTTAGGCAGGCAGTGTATTTTCTTGGAATGGAATTGACAGGCTTCACATGTTGTGACGAGCTCAACTGCATCTTGGGTGCCTGTGGGCCAATAGAATCCTTGACGGAATGCTTTCCCAACTAATGCCCTTGATCCAACATCTGAGCCGCACATTCCTGTGTGAATCTCAGCCAGCATTTCCTTTCCATCCTCCTGACAGACACACTTCAATTTCACACTATTGGGCCTCCTTCTGTACAGAGTGTCATCGACGAACAGATACATACTGTGCCTCCGGGCTACTTTTTCAGCTTCGTCTTGGTCGCCGGGAAGTTCTCCAGTTTGGAGAAAGCGGACAATGTGCCTAGCCCAAGTTGGAGCTTGTGGCTCGGCAACAAGGACTAACGACACCTCCTCTCTGATGTGGGAGCACCAGCCTCGTTCACGAGGTCCATTGGCCTGCATGGAGGGGGTGGTCCGGCAGGCTGTGAGGAGTTGTTTCTGGCAGGGTCTCTGCCGGGAGCGGATGGCTCTGCCGGGAGAGGCTTACCGTGCTCCAACTTTCTCCTTTTCCGGGCCATTGTTGCTGGGGATACAGAGGCTGAGAGAGACGGAGAAGAAAACTTCCTGGTTCCACAGGAAGCTTTTGTGCAGCACACTTTGACAGGTGATCAGCTATGCTGTTTTCTGCACGGGGTACGTGCTCTGTTTGCAGCCCGTCAAAGTGCTCCTCCAATCTCCTCACTTCCTCAATGTATGCCTCCATCAATGGACTTTGGTCATCTTTGTTAACTTGTCTCACCACAAGCTGTGAATCTGCTTGAATGATCAATTTCTTGATTCCCAATTATGCTGCAATTCTGAGCCCGGCAAGGAGCCCTTCATACTCTGATGTATTGTTGGTGGCTTCTTCCTGGGAAAAATGCATTTGGATGATGTACTTCAAGTGATCCCCAGAGGGGGCGACAAGAAGCACTCCTGCTCCAGCACCTTGCAGGGAAAAAGCACCATCAAAATACATAATCCATTCTTGGGGTGATTCCTTGCCGGGGATAGATGTTTCTGTCATTTCCTCATCAGGGATTGGCGCCCATTCTGCAATAAACTATGTCAATGCCCTGCTCTGAATAGTTGATGTGCTCTAATATTTCAATACAAAGCTGGATAGCTCCAAAGACCACTCCACTATTCTGCAAGTAGCCTCAGGGTTTTGGCGTATCCTTTGCAACGGGAAACGAGTGACAATCGTGATCTCATGGGCTTGGAAGTAGTGGGCTAGTTTCCTTGAGGCCATAACGAGACCAAAGATCAACTTTTGCACTCCAGAGTACCTTGATCTAGCCCCCTGCAACAAGGAGCTGATGAGGTACACTGGGCGCTGCACCACTTTCTTCCTTGCTGCATCCTTGGGCTTGCTCTCATTGTTGTGCTCACTGTTGTCCTGATTCTCTTCTGACTCTGCCGTGTTGTGCTTGCTCTCTGTATCTTCCACTTCTCGTTGTGCTACCAAGGCTGCACTTCCCACTTGGTTTGTTGTCACCAAGTATAGTAAGAACGACTCTTGGGGTTTGGGAGCAACCAAAGTGGGCACAGAGGAAAGGCAGGCCTTCAACACTTTCATGGCTGCATCCGCTTCCGGGGTCCACCTCACAAGCCCCGCCTTCTTCAAAATTTTAAAGAACGGCAGAGCACGCTCGGCAGACTTGGAGATGAATCTGCTTAGCGCGGCAATGCATCCGTTTAGGCGCCTCACATCCTTAACTATCCTTGGTGCTTGGATCTGCTCAATGGCTCTGATCTTGTCGGGGTTGGCTTCGATCCCCCGGTGGGACACAAAGAACCCAAGTAGCTTGCCAGAGGGAACACCAAACACACTCTTCTTCGGATTGAGCTTCAAACTGTTCTTGCGCAAGTTGGCAAATGTTTCCTCTAAATCATGGATAAGGGTGGCCTTATCCTTGGTCTTGACCACGATATTATCCATATAAGCTTCTATGTTTCTGTGCAACTATGGTTCAAAACCAATCTGGACCGCTCTTGCAAAAGTTGACCCAACACTCTTTAATCCGAATGGCATGCGGATAAAGCAGTACATACCACATGGCGTAATGAATGATGTCTTCTCTTCGTCTTCTTTGGACATGAAGATCTAGTGATACAGGAGTATGCATCCAACAAGGAGAGCAAGTCACAATCTGAAGTGGAATCCACAATCTGGTCGATGCATGGCAAGGGAAATGGATCCTTTGGACAAGCCTTGTTGACATCTATGAAATCAATGCAAACTCCACTTCCCGTTAGCCTTCCGGACTACCACTGGGTTCGCTAACCAAGTAGGGTGCAACACTCCTCTAACCACACTAGCTGCCTCCACTTTCTTGATTTCTTCAGCAATGAACTGCTGCCTCTCCAAGGCCTGCTTCCGAACTTTCTGCATCATAGGTCGGGTGTGTGGGCAGACAACAAGGTGGTGCTCGATTACCTCCCTGGGAACAACGGGGATATCAGATGGTTGCCAGGAAAACACATCGATATTCGCCCGCACGAAGGCAACGAGCGCGCTTTCCTATTTGTCATGAAGGGTGGCGCTGATCGTGAAAGTACCATCAACGCCAGCCAGCCTTGTCGGGACATTTTCACATGGGGTGCAGCAACCTTCGATCACTTGCTATTGGAGCACTTCGGCACACCGTCAACGGGTGTCGTGCACTTGGAGGGGGCACACTTCCCGGACTCCTTGCTGGATGTCCTACCATCCTTTCCCTTTCCTTTGCTTTCCTTGGTGGGAACTGCTACTACCGTTGCCTCTGCCGCAACTGCATCCCGGTACATTCTATCCACACAGATAATTGCATCGTTCTCATCTAATGGGATAGTGATGAACTCTAGTGGCCCTGGCATCTTGAAAGTGTTGTAAGCATAATGAGATGCTTCCATGAACTAGGCCAGGGCCGGGCGTCCAAGATTCCCATTGTATGGCAGGAGGAGGTCAACCACATCAAACACAATCTTCTCAGTCTCATAGTTCAGTTCTCCCCAAATGTTACCGGAAGTGTAATCTTTCCCTTGGGATAGCTACTGCCGAGATTCACTCCTTGAAACGTGCATGTAACCTCTAGCTCTTCTTCTCCTATCCGAAGCTTGTTGATGATTGCCGGGGAGATCAGACTCAACTCAGCCCCGCCATCCACCAATCTCTTTGTAACCTTGAGGTTGCGAATTGTTGGGTAGACCAACAATGGGAAACACCCTACCGCAGTGGTGCGGCCAGGGTGATCCTCCTCGTCAAAGATGATGGGCGTGTAGGACCATTTGAGTGGCTTCCGGGCCTCTAGCGCTGGCTCCACAACATTGATCTTTCGTGCCCACCACTTGAGCTGGCAGTGAGAGGTGTGCATAGATGCACCCCCGTCAATTCATAGGGCGTCAGTGGCCTTCTGAAACTCTTGCTCGTTGGATTCCCCTTCATCCCCTCCATCACTTACATTATCACAGACTTCCTTCTCTTGACGCCTAGCGGGGTTTCCTTGGTTCCTAAAGGGTTTGTTCGGGCGGCTTGCTTCACCACCTCGGCCCTTACCACCAGCGTCATTTTGACTCTTTTCCTTGTCATGCTTATCATATTCTGCCCTCTGCTTCTTAACAAGCCGCTCAACCTGGTAACACTCATGAAGGTCATGGACCCTGGTCCGATGGATCTTGCAGTGCGGTGCATCACCCTTCCCAGCTTTCTCAATGGCAACGGCTTCCCGGCAGGGAGCACATACGACAGCTTCCTTTCCAGGGCCCTCTGCCTTGGCCTTCTTGCCAGTACTAGGTTTGCCTGATCCTTCCACAATCATCACTACTTTGTCTTTTGGCTTCTTATTACACTTCTTGCCCTTTTTCTGACTGGTTGATTCATCCTCATCTTCTAAATCAACATTAGCACAATCTTCCTCTCTGGGCAACTTCCTTCCTTCCTCCATACTAGCACACTTATCCACCAGTGTGTATAGCTCCTTCACAGTCTTGGGCAACCGCACGTTCATCTTGGAACAAATGCGACGGTTGCGCACATTGGACTGGAAAGCTGCTATGACGGCTGCTCGATGGATATTTGGAATATTTCTATGAATTTTACTGAATCTCTGTAAATACTTACGGAGAGTTTCTCCTTCCTTCTGCTGAAGGAGTTGCGGGTCGCTGGGCCTACCGGGCTCCTGGTGGCCACCGGTGAAAGAACCAACAAACTCTTGGCACATGTTTGCCCGTGATGAAATGGAGCCCTCTGGTAGGTGCATTAACCAAGACCTCACGTTGGACTTGAGGTCCAAAGGGAAGTAGTTGGCGAACACCTTCTCGTCTCGTCCCCCGGCAGTCTGAACAGTGATCGTGTAGATGCTCAGGAACTCTGCCAGGTTCAGCCTCCCGTCGTACTTGGCTTGAATGTGGGAACAGACGACCAACGGACTTGCCTCAGCTCATGTGTGAAGGCAGGGCAGTCGACCTCAAATGATAGGCACCCGCCAACACCGAGCGTGGGCTCGTCGATGTCGAGGCCGCTGCTCCCGTTGGCCTGGTGGAGGTCATCGCAACGCAGATCTGTGACGACGTGCGCGCCTCCCCGCTGCCTGTCCTCCGGGGCTTGATATTGGCCAAGACGTGCTCAAGGGCTAGAGGAGGCTGTCGAGACGTTGTCAGCTTCTTGATTCTGCGACGCCCGGATCGTCTATCACGGTGGGGACTGCACCGTGGGGATGGCGCCCTCCGTTCGGCCGGCGGTACGGGCGGTTGCTTATGCTTGGGGAGGCCGAGGCAGGCTAGCTTGCCGAGAGCCCCCAGCTTCGGCGAAACCGAGCAGGCTTTGGATGGTGGCACACCATTCATCCATCTGCTCGGCTGTTGGTGGAAACCTTAGGAGCAGCTGAGCAAGCGCCATAGCCTCCATAGCTGTGCTTCGCATGGATGTTGATGATATCAACCGCAGCGTCGGCTGGCTCCTGATGGCGCCAGCGGTGGCAGCAGCCGCGGCACTGCGCCCACGCTGGTGTGGGATGACCACCTGGGCAGCTGGATTGCGCGGTGGTGGTGCTCGAGGATCAGCATCTCCATTGGGCCCAGGGGCTCCCCGGGGAGGAGGCTCGTGCGTCGTTTTCGCTCCCGTGACGGGGACGACCAGAGGGCGACGGCTTGTCCCGGACCGAGTGCCGTTGATGTGGTTGTGTCCGTCGATGGCAGGAGGGGGTGCAGACGGAGTGACCCCATTGCCCACACCTTGTGGAACGTGGCCATCGAGGCGATGCTGATGTTGTTCTCTCCCAATGTATCCCGCCCTCACGTCGGTCGTGGGGGACGCGGCAATGGGGCCGCCTGCTCCATCCACGTACGCTGAAGGAAATATGCCCTAGAGGCAATAATAAAGTTGTTATTTATATTTCCTTATATCATGATAAATGTTTATTATTCATGCTAGAATTGTATTAACCGGAAACTTAGTACATGTGTGAATACATAGACAAAACAGAGTGTCCCTAGTATGCCTCTACTAGACTAGCTCATTTTTCAAAGATGGTTATGTTTCCTAACCATAGACATGAGTTGTCATTTGATCAACGGGATCACATCATTAGGAGAATGATGTGATGGACAAGACCCATCCGTTAGCTTAGCACTATGATCGTTTAGTTTTACTGCTATTGCTTTCTTCATGACTTATACATGTTCCTATGACTATGAGATTATGCAACTCCCGAATACCGTAGGAACACCTTGTGTGCTATCAAACGTCACAACGTAACTGGGTGATCATAAAGATGCTCTACAGGTGTCTCCGAAAGTGTTCGTGGTGTTGGCATAGATCCAGACTGGGATTTGTCACTTCGAGTGTCGGAGAGGTATCTCTGGGCCATCTCGGTAATGCACATCATAATAAGCTGTAATGCCCCGGATGTAATACTTTCCCTTTTGGGCATATAATATATCTCCGGTTTCATCTATTTCCATTTCGGGTTCTTTGTTTTTCGGGATTTCGTCGTTTTGTTGTGTGTGTGTGTGGCATTCATTCATATCATGTAGACATGTGCATTGCATTGCATTTGTGTTGTCGATTGCATCCGGTTCGTCGCGTTCCTTCCCGTTGTCCGTTTCGCGTTCCGGAGCTCCCTCACGTGTCTGTGACGTCCCGTAGGCCTACTTTGTTGTCTGGGCGTGTAACGTTACCGGTGTGCCGCGAGGTTGTTTTGTGTGTTGTTGTTTTGTTGTGTGCAACCCGCCTCTCAAATCTCGTCTCGTTTGGACTCCGTTGGCTTTTCCATCCGTTGTTCGTGTGGGTCCAAGTGCCTTCACTTCGTGTCCCAGAAACACCCCTACTGCAGTCTTTTATCTTCTCCTAGGCCCTTTTAATCTACCCCCGCGATCGGATCCGTCGGATCGCGATCGGAGGGCTCCTAGCACTCCCAGATCCCTCCTAACCATAAAAACTGCTATATATTAGACCCTAGTCTAATTTTGGGCATCCCCTTCTTCTTCCTCTTTCCCCTCTCCTTTTTTTTCTCAGATCCCAGCCACCTCACCGGACTGGATCGATCGAGGGATCAATTCCCGATCGATCCCCGAAGTCAACGCCGCGCCAGGACGCATCGAAGCCTCCCGCATCGTTCGCCCCAGCCTCCCGCATCGATCGCTAGGCTCCGAGCCCAGCGGGTCCACTTCGCCTGAGGACTCCCGCGGCTGGGCCCTCCCTCCGTTTGATCTGCCTCCTCCGACCGCAACGGCCCGTACACCGCGTCTGTCGTGGACCACATCGCCCCCGCATCGCCAGGCCCAGCCATCACCGCACCCCTCCTCCGACCGGGCCTCTACGCGCCGCCAGCCGGTCGGGCGCCAGCCTCCCTCGCCTCCGAGTGGGCCTAGCCGCCTCCGCCTCCAGCCGGTCGGGCGCCAAGTGGGCGGGCCACTCCCACGCTGCCGCCGAAGCCTGCCAGTCCGAGGCGCGCCCGGGGCCGCCTCCTTCCTCCGCGGGCCGCAGCAGCGCCAGTTCGTGGGCCGCGCCGATCCGCCGCCCTGGGCCCCAGCCGCCGCGCCGGCCCGTTGACTCCAGATCCAGATCTGGTTGAACTCCCCCTCTTTTCCACTAAGTCCCAGTATTTTATTCTGTGATGCAATCTTTCAACTGCTCTAACTTTTTGTCTGTTGCTCCGATTCGCGCGTATAGCATGTCCAGACGTTCGTGGGATCGTGCACTATGTTTTATCTGTTGTTGTCATGCATGTTAGAGATCATCTAGGTGCTTGTTTTGCTGTTGCAAGAGTGCATCATGATATAAACTGCTGCTATGTGATGTTTTTATGCCACCTTTGCCATGTGATATCTTTTAGCTCATTTGTCCGAATGATGCAAATGACATGTCCACGTGTTCGTCTTGCCATGCTCTACATGTTGTATGTGATAGGTTGCATGATAGATTTATTATTGTCTTGTTATCTTCGTTGCAAAGTGCCATGTGGCTGTGATGTTGTTTAACTTGTTATGAAATGCCATCTTGTTGAGCTCGTTGCAATCGTTGTGTTTACCTCCATGATGCATGCTTGTGTGTTTCGGGATCACCTTCATGTGCACTTTGATGAGGTGCTTACCCTTTGCCATGTTTAGTTTCGAGGTGACTTAAACATGCTCTTTTAGATGCCATGATGATATTGCTGTTTTAGGACTTAGTGGATTTTCACTAAGTCTGGAATCTGTAACGTTCCGATGCCATGTTCGTGTGATGTTCGAGGACAAAGCATGTTAGTTTTGGAGTGGATCTTGATTGTTCCTTGTAGTATATATTGTTGTCTTTCCATTCATATCCTCACATGTACATTTAAGTGGCTGTAGCATGTTTATCTTTTGCTCCAAAGTTTCAATAAAATTCTGCTGCCAGAATTTTATTGGCAAGTTCATTATGTCCAAGATCATTGCTATTGATCCGTGGCTCCGTTGGGGGTGCACCTTTGGAATTAGTTGCTGTAGTATATGTCTAGTTTGTGTTCATGTCCTTTGCCATGTTGTTTGGATGCTGTAGCTCAATTATTTTGTGCTCCGAAGTTGCTATGATGCTGTAATTTTCAGCTTTCGCTCATTTCTTGTTTCGGGCATAACTTTTAGCCCGTAACTCCGATTTCAGCGATTCTTACATGAAACTTGATTGATTTTCCGTTTAGATTAATAATATCAGTTTGTTATCATGTTTTGAGGTGTTTTGCTTGAGTGATATTTTACGTGCTCCGTGTGCATCCTTAGTGCATCCTTCATGCATTCATCTTTTTGAGTGCGCATTGCATCTTGTTGATTGGTGCTTGGTGTGATTGTTTTGTTTAGAGCCGGGAGTAGAGTCTGAGTTCGAGTACGAGCACGAGGTTTCCAACGAGGTTGAGCACGAGGACCCTTCTTACGATCCGAACGACTTCTCTTCAGGCAAGATGACCGAACCCCGATAACATTACTATCTTTGCCTATTGCTAGTAGTTCCGATCTATAGTTTTGCCTCGATGCCCATGATCTTCTTGTCAGCCTCCTACTTGTAACCAATTGCCATGTTTAACCAACCTACCTATGCAAACCGTTGCTTGGCTAAGTACGCTTCGCTCAGCCCTTCTTATAGCATTGCTAGTTGCAGGTGAAGATCGAACATGCTTGCTTCATGTTGAAGTTTGGTTGGGTTATATCACACTATATAAATGCTTAAAAATGAAATCATCTATATATTGGCAAGGGTGGAAGGCTAAGCCTTTTGCTTGGTGTTTTGTTCCACTCATGCCGTTAGGAACCGTATAAACCGGTGTTATGTTCCTTGATTATGCGTTCCTAACACGGTTGGGGTGTATGGGACCCCCTCGATAAACCGCTAAGTGCTAAGTCTTTTCCAGCAAGTCCCAACATTGGTACTATTCCCCTAAACAACTAAAACTTTCCGAGGGAGTAATTAACCCGAGGCTTAATTAATTCAACCCCCCTGGGCCAGTGCTCGATTTGAGTGTTGGTCCAAACTAGAGTCGTGTGCGGGGCCCCCCTTGGCAACTTGGGTATTTCGGCCACTGTACGCTGTGCTCATCCGGTGGTGGCCTGAGACTAAATACGCGCGGCTACTATCAGGGTGTCGGCACGCCGGGAGGATTTGTTGGATTAGCCTTACCTTAGCTCAGTATATCTTGAGCACGGGATTCTGAGGATACTCGGGTCTTCCCACTTTGGAGTCGCGACTCCGTGGATCGTGGGCTTGTAATGGGTCAAGTTGGAACACCCCTGCATGGTTTGAACTTTCGAAATCCGTGCCCGCGGTTATGTGGCAGATGGGAGCTTGTTAATATCCGGTTGTAGATAACTTGACACAATGTTTCTAATACACTACCAGCGTGTGTTCCGTGACTGTCAATTTCTGAATAGGGATTCGGGAGTTGAACATGGAGGGGTTATGTTTGTGGAGCTTGTAGCTAGGATCACTTCGTGATCACTTCTCGCCGAGTCTTTTCTCTTCTCGCTCTCACTCACGTAAGCTAGTTGCTAGTTGCTGTTGCAGACACTTATTCTTTTCTTCAGCCTTATCCTCACCCAAAGGCTTAAATAGTCTTGTTACCCGGGAACGGGATTGCTGAGTCCTCTGTGGCTCACAGTTGCTTCACACACCAGATGCAGGTCCAGCTGTGAGCTATCCAGGTGATGGCACCGAGCTGGATTGGGAGTACGACGAGGAGCGTAGTCGGTACTATGTGCGATACCCGGATGATCAGTAGTGGAGACTCTTACTAGGATTCGATCCGCCTGTGGTTTATTTATTTAAGTTTGGTATCTTGCTTTTGGTTTTTGCCCTTAGAGGGTTGTGATGTTCTTAATGTATGATGTTTGAGACTTGTACTGTAATTCTGTGACGTGGCGAGTGTAAGCCAACTATTTTCTGTTTACTATCCCCTCTTTTACATGAGTTGTGCAAAGATTACCAAACTTGAGATCATTCTAGGATGGACTTATGCCTTTAAGTCGTGCCTCGACACGTAGGAGGTATAACTCCATCCTGGGCATTACAAGTTGGTATTCAGAGCCTTCTCCGACCTAGGAGCCCCCACTGTTTGATCGAATCGTTGACGGTCGAGTCTAGGCACACACTGAAAACTTTTTGAGTCCTATATTATATCGGAGAGTAGGATTTCTTTGCTTCTCATCCCCTTTCTCTCTGGTGAGGACTCCTGACGACTACTCTTGTCTCTCCTATCTTCAAAAATTGCACAAATTTTTTTTTAGGAATCCCGCGAGTATTCTGGGATTGTTTCGATGTTCTTGTGACAAGGATATTGTTCTCGATGCCTCCTGTTATCGAGGAGTTGAGCTTCGGGGTATTGTTGTCACAAGCATATCGCGGCAGTACTAAATACTTAAGACGGCCGACATCGAAAATCTCTCCTATACGGCCAGTGGCAAGATAACCCCGACATCACCCAGTACTGGGGAGGTAGTTCGGGAGTATTGCCATAGCTTGTTATAGTGGATGCTTTTCGAAGGTCCGAGGTACACAGTTTCCGAGAAAGACTGGTTATGTGTTGAAGGATGGATACACCTAGATGTAGGTTTAGAGTTGATTGCGCAGTGCTTCCCGTGTATCCCCAACACCTGATTGCATAACTGGAATCTTTCGGAAATCTATAGGTGGGTTTATCCAGTAGATCGTAGGCATTCTTCCAACGAATGCAGGTTAGTGAGTTCGGGGTTCTACATTGAGTGAAGGGGTTATATGACCGATGTTACTATCATGAGTTGCATCTTAAAGGGTCCTTGGCTATGCTGATCCGGGGATTGCAAAACCTTTTCTTAACGCGTTCATATGCTTTCAGCACAAAGATGTTAGAACGAAGCTCCTATCTTGTGTTTGTTCCGTCTGTACCTTGTTGTTTTCTTATTTTATCCTTTTGATCCCTATGTGGCTTCTCGTGAAGACTGATGTTATCATTTAACTGAGAATTTCATTCGTTCCTCTTGTTCGAATGATTTCATTCGTTCTTATTGTTCGAATGATTATTGTGAAGACTTGTTGCAATTCATGCCATTGATTCAGCTTATTCCTTTTGTCAATCAATTGCTGATTCGTGGTCATCTCTTACAGGATGGCTCCGAAAAAGGTTCCCAACGCTAACCCAGAGGTGGAAGAGGTCCCAGAACATCCTCCTTCCCCTCCTCCTCCGCCTGAGGCTTGGAGAGCAATTATGCAGACTACAGCTCAGAATACCCAGTTGATGATGCAGATGATGCAGATGATGCAAGCTAATCAAGCTAATCAGGGTATTCCAGGGAACCAAGGCAACTTCTTCCAGAAGCACCATGCTACTCTCAATCAGTTCTTGGCCAACAATCCTAAAGCTTTCAGTTACTGTGTCGACCCTCTTGATGCTGAAGATTGGTTAACCGACATAAAGAAGCATTTTGAGTGCAGTAACGTGAAGGAAGATGATTATGTGAAGTTTGCAGCCTTCTAACTGAAAGATCAAGCAGCTGACTGGTGGCAGCAGTACAAAGACTCCAGGCCGGGTCAAGTGATCTCTTGGGAGAATTTCTGCAAAGATTTTCGCTCTCACCACATTCCTACATGTGTCATCGAGGGTATGCGTGAGCAATTCCGCAACCTGAAGCAGGGCTCCATGACAGTCTATCAGTATAATGTCAAGTTCCAAAACCTCGCTCGTTATGCTAAGCAAGACATTCCTGATGCCAAGAGTAAAATCTATCAGTTCCGTGGAGGTCTCAAAGATGAACTTCAGCTTGCTCTCACCTTGTTCGAGCCCGATGAATTCGACAAGTTCTATAACATGGCTTTGAAACAAGAAGCAGCTCAGCTTAAGATGGAGGCTTCTAAGAAGAGAATTCGAGATGCCGTTCACTCTTCCTCATCGTCTCAGTTGGTCTCGAAGCATCAGAAATTCTGGCTTCCTCCTCCTCCAGTGATTCGACCTCCATACAACAACTCCAACAACTCCAACTACAAGAACTCTAGTGGTCGTGGTTTCTCCCACCCACCCAACCCGAGCAACCAGTCGAAGAAGCAGTTTCAGTCTCAAGGCTCCAAGTCAAGTGGCTCTCGTTTCCGTCATCTCTCTGAAGTGGTGTGCAACAAGTGTGGCCAGAAGGGTCATTATGCCAACAGATGTCCGAATCCGAAGCGTCTTCCTCCTCCTCCGCCTGTCAGTACAGCGATTGTCAAGCATGATCCAAACTCTGCAAGGGTCAATCTGATGAGTGCAGCTGAAGCGGAGAACTCTTCTGATGTCATTTTGGGTAACCTTCCAGTGAACTCTATCCCTGCTAAAGTTTTGTTCGATTCAGGTGCTTCACATTCTTTCATGTCAAGACCTTTTGCATTGTCGCATGATATGCCATTGCAAGCTTTGCCGAGTCCGATGTCTGTGCTTTCTCCGGGTTTGCTCATGAACTCCAACAACTTTGTTCCGAATGTGTCTATTCGCATGGGCGATTATCGATTTCTGGCTAATCCGGTGGTTCTTGGTAATTCTGATATTGACCTCATCCTCGGGATGGATTGGCTTTCTCAGCATGATGCTCACATTGATTGTGCTCAAAAGGAAGTCAAGTTGACTCATTCTGATGAAGATGTGATTATCTTCGCCTCCAGGGATAACACTATCAGGCTTTTGTCTCTCAATGATAAGGGCGAAATTAATGCCATATCTCAAATTCCTGTGGTGAACGAATATCAAGACGTCTTTCCTGAAGAACTTCCAGGCATGCCTCCACACCGTCAGGTGGAGTTTGTCATTGAACTCGAGCCGGGTACTGAGCCTGCATGCCGGCGTCCGTACAAGCTCTCTCCAGATGAATTGAAGGAATTGAAGAAGCAGCTTGATAAGCAGGAGAGTATGGGTCTCATCAGACCTAGTACGTCTCCGTGGGGCTGTGGTGTCTTATTTGTCAAGAAGAAAGATGGCACGGAGCGTCTCTGTGTTGACTACCGGCCATTGAACAAGAAGACAATTAAGAACAAGTATCCGCTCCCCAACATCAACGAACTCTTTGAGCAGCTCAAAGGAGCTAAAGTGTTCTCTAAGCTTGACCTCCGAATGGGCTATCATCAAATTCGCATTCGCGAGGAAGACATTCCCAAGACAGCCTTCAGAACGAGCTACGGTTCATACGAGTATACCGTCATGTCCTTCGGTCTCGCCAATGCTCCTCCTACCTTTTCGAGGATGATGCATTACATCTTCAACCCCTATACTGGCGAGTTTGTGCTTGTGTATCTGGATGATATTCTGGTGTTTTCCAAGAATGAAGAAGATCACGAAAAGCACTTACGACTGGTTCTTGATCGACTCCGAGAGCATAAATTCTATGCCAAGTTCTCCAAGTGCGAGTTTTGGCTCGACAAGGTTTTATACCTAGGCCACATTATCTCAACTGACGGTATTGCGGTTAATCCCGAGAAAGTTGAAGCAATTGTCAACTGGGAAGCTCCTCAGAACGTCAAGCAGCTCCGCAGTTTTCTGGGTCTTGCCAGCTATTGCAGAAGGTTTGTTGAGAACTTCTCCAAGATTGCCAAGCCTCTTTCCAACCTGCGTCAGAAGAATGTCAAATACTTTTGGTCTCCCGAATGTGAAGTGGCATTCAAAACCCTCAAAGAGAAGCTTGTCTCTGCTCCAGTTCTGACTCCTCCGGATGAATCCAAGCCCTACGGAGTATTCTGTGATGCTTCTCTTCAAGGTCTTGGTGGTGTGCTTATGCAAGATAAGAGAATTGTGGCATACACTTCTCGTCAGCTAAAGCCAAGTGAGAAGAACTATCCGACACATGATCTCGAGCTAGCAGTTGTGGTACATGCTCTGATTACGTGGAGACATCTGTTGTTGGGCAGAAAGGTCGACATCTTCACTGATCACAAGAGCTTGAAGTACATCTTCACACAGCCGCATCTGAACCTACGTCAGACTCGTTGGGTTGAAATGATCCAAGAGTACAATCCCAGCATGGAATACACTCCTGGCAAGGTGAATGTGATTGCACATGCTTTGAGCAGAAAGGCATATTGCAACAGCCTTCTTATCAAGCCGCACCAGCCTGAGCTTTGTGAAGCATTCAGGAAACTCAACCTTCAAGTTGTTCCGCAGGGTTTTCTTGCAAATATCCAAATTGCTCCTACCTTGGAAGATCAAGTCCGTGAGGCCCAGCTCAGTGATACCATGGTGAAGAAGGTGAAACATGGGATTGCAAAGGGCACTCCAAAATACAAGTGCTTCCGTGTTGATGAGAGAGATACCTTGTTCTTCGAGGACAGACTCGTTGTTCCCAAAGGTGATCTCAGGAAGCTCATAATGGAAGAAGCTCATGATTCTCTCCTTTCCATTAATCCTGGCAGTTCCAAGATGTATCAAGACCTCAAGCAGTCTTACTGGTGGACACGGATGAAAAGGGAGATTGCCCAATTCGTGAATGAATGTGATGTATGCAGAAGAGTGAAAGCAGAACATCAACGTCCAGCCGGTCTTCTCCAACCTCTTCCTATTCCCGAGTGGAAGTTCGACCACATTGAAATGGACTTCGTCACTGGCTTTCCTAAATCCAAGCGAGGAAATGATGCTATCTTTGTGGTGATTGACAAGCTTACCAAAGTCGCTCACTTTCTTCCAGTCAAGGAATCAATCAATGCAGCTCAACTTGCAGAGTTGTACTCTTCCAAAATTGTGTCCCTACATGGCATTCCTCAAGTTATATCCTCAGACCGTGGAAGCTTGTTCACATCAAGGTTCTGGGACTCCTTTCAGTCCGCTATGGGCACGGAGATCAGGTTCAGCACTGCTTTCCACCCTCAGACTAGTGGTCAAGTCGAGCGTGTGAATCAGATTCTAGAAGACATGCTCAGAGCCTGTGTCATCTCCTTCGGCATGAAATGGGAAGACTGCCTTCCATTTGCCGAGTTCTCTTACAACAACAGCTTTCAAGCAAGTGCAGGCAAAGCACCGTTTGAAATTCTCTATGACAGAAAGTGCCGTACCCCTCTCAACTGGTCTGAAACAGGCGAACGTCAACTTCTTGGCAATGACTTGATCTCAGAAGCCGAAGAAATGTGCAAAGTCATACGTGAGAATCTCAAGGCCGCTCAGTCGCGTCAGAAGAGCTACTATGACGGCAAGCATCGTGATTTGGCATTCAACATCGATGATCATGTCTATCTCCGTGTGTCTCCGATGAAAGGCACCCAAAGATTCGGTATCAAAGGAAAGCTTGCCCCTAGATACGTCGGGCCTTTCAAGATTCTTGGCAAAAGAGGCGACCTAGCCTATCAACTGGAGCTCCCTCCCAACTTTGCAAATGTTCATGATGTCTTCCATGTGTCTCAACTTCGCAAATGCTTCAAGGCACCTGAGCGCATGATTCCGTTTGAGGAGATTGATCTTCAACAAGACCTGTCCTACCGAGAGCACCCAGTTGCAATTCTTAAAGAAACCGAACGCAAGACCCGCAACAAGTCCATCAAATTTCTGAAAGTCAAGTGGTCACATCACACCGACCGAGAAGCTACCTGGGAACGAGAAGATCATCTTCGTTCCGAGTACCCTACTTTTTTCCAGTCCTAGATCTCGGGACGAGATCTTTTTGTAGTAGAGGAGAGTTTTTAATGCCCCGGATGTAATACTTTCCCTTTTGGGCATATAATATATCTCCGGTTTCATCTATTTCCATTCCGGGTTCTTTGTCTTTCGGGTTTTCGTCGTTTTGTTGTGTGTGTGTGTGGCATTCATTCATATCATGTAGACATGTGCATTGCATTGCATTTGTGTTGTCGGTTGCATCCGGTTCGTCGCGTTCCTTCCCGTTGTCCGTTTCGCGTTCCGGAGCTCCCTCACGTGTCCGTGACGTCCCGTAGGCCTACTTTGTTGTTTGGGCGTGTAACGTTACCGGTGTGCCGCGAGGTTGTTTTGTGTGTTGTTGTTTTGTTGTGTGCAACCCGCCTCTCAAATCTCGTCTCGTTTGGACTCCGTTGGCTTTTCCATCCGTTGTTCGTGTGGGTCCAAGTGCCTTCACTTCGTGTCCCAGAAACACCCCTACTGCAGTCTTTTATCTTCTCCTAGGCCCTTTTAATCTACCCCCGCGATCGGATCCGTCGGATCGCGATCGGAGGGCTCCTAGCACTCCCAGATCCCTCCTAACCCTAAAAACTGCTATATATTAGACCCTAGTCTAATTTTGGGCATCCCCTTCTTCTTCCTCTTTCCCCTCTCCTTTTTTTTCTCAGATCCCAGCCACCTCACCGGACTGGATCGATCGGGGGATCAATTCCCGATCGATCCCCGAAGTCAACGCCGCGCCAGGACGCATCGAAGCCTCCCGCATCGTTCGCCCCAGCCTCCCGCATCGATCGCTAGGCTCCGAGCCCAGCGGGTCCACTTCGCCTGAGGACTCCCGCGGCTGGGCCCTCCCTCCGTTCGATCTGCCTCCTCCGACCGCAACGGCCCGTACACCACGTCTGCCGTGGACCACATCGCCCCCGCATCGCCAGGCCCAGCCATCACCACACCCCTCCTCCGACCGGGCCTCTACGCGCCGCCAGCCGGTCGGGCGCCAGCCTCCCTCGCCTCCGAGTGGGCCTAGCCGCCTCCGCCTCGAGCCGGTCGGGCGCCAAGTGGGCGGGCCACTCCCGCGCCGCCGCCGTAGCCTGCCAGTCCGAGCCGCGCCCGGGGCCGCCTCCTTCCTCCGCGGGCCGCAGCAGCGCCAGTTCGTGGGCCGCGCCGATCCGCCGCCCTGGGCCCCAGCCGCCGCGCCGGCCCGTTGACTCCAGATCCAGATCTGGTTGAACTCCCCCTCTTTTCCACTAAGTCCCAGTATTTTATTCTATGATGCAATCTTTCAACTGCTCTAACTTTTTGTCTGTTGCTCCGATTCGCGCGTATAGCATGTCCAGACATTCGTGGGATCGTGCACTACGTTTTATCTGTTGTTGTCATGCATGTTAGAGATCATCTAGGTGCTTGTTTTGCTGTTGCAAGAGTGCATCATGATATAAACTGCTGCTATGTGATGTTTTTATGCCACCTTTGCCATGTGATATCTTTTAGCTCGTTTGTCCGAATGATGCAAATGACATGTCCACGTGTTCGTCTTGCCATGCTCTACATGTTGTATGTGATAGGTTGCATGATAGATTTATTATTGTCTTGTTATCTTCGTTGCAAAGTGCCATGTGGCTGTGATGTTGTTTCACTTGTTATGAAATGCCATCTTGTTGAGCTCGTTGCAATCGTTGTGTTTACCTCCATGATGCATGCTTGTGTGTTTCGGGATCACCTTCATGTGCACTTTGATGAGGTGCTTACCCTTTGCCATGTTTAGTTTCGAGGTGACTTAAACATGCTCTTTTAGATGCCATGATGATATTGCTGTTTTAGGACTTAGTGGATTTTCACTAAGTCTGAAATCTGTAACGTTCCGATGCCATGTTCGTGTGATGTTCTAGGACAAAGCATGTTAGTTTTGGAGTGGATCTTGATTGTTCCTTGTAGTATATATTGTTGTCTTTCCATTCATATCCTCACATGTCCATTTAATTGGCTGTAGCATGTTTATCTTTTGCTCCAAAGTTTCAATAAAATTCTGCTGCCAGAATTTTATTGGCAAGTTCATTATGTCCAAGATCATTGCTATTGATCCGTGGCTCCGTTGGGGGTGCACCTTTGGACTTAGTTGCTGTAGTATATGTCTAGTTTGTGTTCATGTCCTTTGCCATGTTGTTTGGATGCTGTAGCTCAATTATTTTGTGCTCCGAAGTTGCTATGATGCTGTAATTTTCAGCTTTCGCTCATTTCTTGTTTCGGGCATAACTTTTAGCCCGTAACTCCGATTTCAGAGATT
Organism: Secale cereale; assembly: GCA_902687465.1. Taxonomy (NCBI): domain Eukaryota; kingdom Viridiplantae; phylum Streptophyta; class Magnoliopsida; order Poales; family Poaceae; genus Secale; species Secale cereale. The sequence continues at coordinate 263,127,106 of LR738714.1, read as the reverse complement.
CTTACATGAAACTTGATTGATTTTTAGTGTAGATTAATAATATCAGTTTGTTATCATGTTTTGAGGTGTTTTGCTTGAGTGATATTTTACGTGCTCCGTGTGCATCCTGAGTGCATCCTTCATGCATTCATCTTTTTCGAGTGCGCATTGCATCTTGTTGATTGGTGCTTGGTGTGATTGTTTTGTTTAGAGCCGGGAGCAGAGTCTGAGTTCGAGTACGAGCACGAGGTTTCCAACGAGGTTGAGCACGAGGACCCTTCTTACGATCCGAACGACTTCTCTTCAGGCAAGATGACCGAACCCCGATAACATTACTATCTTTGCCTATTGCTAGTAGTTCCGATCTATAGTTTTGCCTCGATGCCCATGATCTTCTTGTCAGCCTCCTACTTGTAACCAATTGCCATGTTTAACCAACCTACCTATGCAAACCGTTGCTTGGCTAAGTACGCTTCGCTCAGCCCTTCTTATAGCATTGCTAGTTGCAGGTGAAGATCGAAGATGCTTGCTTCATGTTGAAGTTTGGTTGGGTTATATCACACTATATAAATGCTTAAAAATGAAATCATCTATATATTGGCAAGGGTGGAAGGCTAAGCCTTTGTCTTGGTGTTTTGTTCCACTCATGCTGTTAGGAACCGTATAAACCGGTGTTATGTTCCTTGATTATGCGTTCCTAACACGGTTGGGGTGTATGGGACCCCCTCGATAAACCGCTAAGTGCTAAGTCTTTTCCAGCAAGTCCCAACATTGGTACTATTCGCCTAAACAACTAAAATTTTCTGAGGGAATAATTAACCCGAGGCTTAATTAATTCAACCCCCCTGGGCCAGTGCTCGATTTGAGTGTTGGTCCAAACTAGAGTCGTGTGCGGGGCCCCCCTTGGCAACTTGGGTATTTCGGCCACTGTACGCTGTGCTCATCCGGTCGTGGCCTGAGACTAGATACGCACGGCTACTATCAGGGTGTCGGCACGCCGGGAGGATTTGCTGGATTAGCCTTACCTTAGCTCAGTATATCTTGAGCACGGGATTCCGAGGATACTCGGGTCTTCCCACTTTGGAGTTGCGACTCCGCGGATCGTGGGCTTGTAATGGGTCAAGTTGGAACACCCCTGCAGGGTTTGAACTTTCGACAGCCGTGCCCGCGGTTATGTGGCAGATGGGAGCTTGTTAATATCTGGTTGTAGATAACTTGACACAATGTTTCTAATACACTACCAGCGTGTGTTTCGTGACTGTCAATTTCCAAATAGGGATTCGGGAGTTGAACACGGAGGGGTTATGTTTGTGGAGCTTGTAGCTAGGATCACTTCGTGATCACTTCTCGCCGAGGCTTTTCTCTTCTTGCTCTCACTCACGTAAGCTAGTTGCTAGTTGCTGCTGTAGACACTTATTCTTTTCTTCAGCCTTATCCTCACCCAAAGGCTTAAATAGTCTTGTTACCCGGGAACGGGATTGCTGAGTCCTCTGTGGCTCACAGTTGCTTCACACACCAGATGCAGGTCCAGCTGTGAGCTATCCAGGTGATGGCACCGAGCTGGATTGGGAGTACGACGAGGAGCGTAGTCGGTACTATGTGCGATACCCGGATGATCAGTAGTGGAGACTTTACTAGGATTCGATCCGCCTGTGGTTTATTTATTTAAGTTTGGTATCTTGCTTTTGGTTTTTGCCCTTAGAGGGTTGTGATGTTCTTAATGTATGATGTTTGAGACTTGTACTGTAATTCTGTGACGTGGCGAGTGTAAGCCAACTATTTTCTGTTTACTATCCCCTCTTTTACATGAGTTGTGCAAAAATTACCAAACTTGAGATCATTCTAGGATGGACTTATGCCTTTAAGTCGTGCCTCGACACGTAGGAGGTATAACTCCATCCTGGGCATTACATAAGCCTTGCAAGCAAAAGACTAATGAGTTAGTCACGAGATGATGTATTACAGAACGAGTAAAGAGACTTGTCGGTAACAAGATTGAACTAGGTGTAGAGATATCGACGATCAAATCTCGGGCAAGTAACATACCAATGACAAAAGGAACAGCGTATGTTGTTATGTAGTTTGACAGATAAAGATCTTCGTAGAATATGTAGGAGCCAATATGAGCATCCAGGTTCCGCTATTGGTTATTGACCGGAGATGAGTCTCGGTCATGTCTACATAGTTCTCGAACCCGTAGGGTCCGCACGCTTAACGTTTGATGACGATCGGTATTATGAGTTTATGAGTTTTGATGTACCGAAGGAGTTCGGAGTCCCGGATGAGACCGGGGACATGACGAGGAGTCTCGAAATGGTCGAGACGTGAAGATCGATATATTGGACAACTATATTCGGACATCGGAAAGGTTCCGAGTGATTCGGGTATTTTTTGGAGTATATGGGCCTTAGTGGGCCATACGGGAATAGAGGAGAAAGGCCAAAAGGAAGGAGGCGCGCGCCCCCCCTCTGGTCCGAATTGGACAAGGGGTGCAGCCCCTTTTTCCTTCTCCCTCTCCACCTCTTTCCTTCTCTCCTACTCCGGAAAGCAAAGGGGAATCCTACCAGGACTTCGGAGTCCTAGTAGGACTCCCCACACTTGGCGCGCCCCTATAGGGCCGGCCTCTCCCTTGCTCCTTTATATACGGGGGCAGGGGGGCACCCTAGGACACACAAGTTGAATTGTTTTAGCCGTGTGCGGTGCCCCCCTCAACAGAAACACACCTCGGTCATACCGTTGCAGTGCTTAGGCGAAGCCCTGCGCCGGTAGATACATCATATCTGTCACCACGCCGTCGTGCTGACGAAACTCTCCCGTGAAGCTCAACTGGATCAAGAGCTCGTGGGACGTCATCAAGCTTAACGTGTGCTGAACGCGGAGGTGCCGTACGTTTGGTGCTTGATCGGTTGCATCGCGAAAAAGTTCGACTACATCAACCGCGTCACTTGACGCTTCCGCTCTCGGTCTACGAGGGTACGTAGACACACTCTCCCCTCTCGTTGCTATGCATCTAGTAGATAGATCTTGCGTGATCGTAGGAAAATTTTGAAAATAATACGTTCCCCAACAGTGGTATCAGAGCCAGGTCTATGCGTAGATGATATGCACGAGTAGAACACAATGAGTTGTGGGCGATACTAGTCATACTGCTTACCAGCATGTCATACTTTGCTTCGGCGGTATTGTGAGATGAAGCGGCCCGGACCGACATTACGCGTACGCTTACGCGAGACTGGTTTCACCGTTATGAGCACTCGTTGCTTAAAGGTGACTGGCGGGTGTCTGTCTCTCTCACTTTAGCTGAATCAAGTGTGGCTACGTCCGGTCCTTGTGAAGGTTAAAACAGCACATACTTGACGAAACATCGTTGTGGGTTTGTATGCGTAGGTAAGAACGGTTCTTGCTAAGCCCATAGCAGCCACGTAAAACTTGCAACAACAAAGTAGAGGACGTCTAACTTGTTTTTGCAGGGCATGTTGTGATGTGATATGGTCAAGACATGATGAGATATAGGGTTTTGTATGAGATTATCTTGTTTTGTAAAGTTATCGGCAACTGGCAGGAGCCATATGGTTGTCGCTTTATTATATGAAATGCAATCGCCATGTAATTGCTTTACTTTATCACTAAGCGATAGCGATAGTCGTAGAAGCAATAGTTGGTGAGACGACAACGATGCTACGATGGAGATCAAGGTGTCGCGCCGGTGACGAAGGTGATCATGCCGGTGCTTTGGAGATGGAGATCAAAAGCACAAGATGATGATGGCCATATCATGTCACATATTTTGATTTGCATGTGATGTTTATCTTATTATGCTTCTTATTTTGCTTAGCACGGCGGTAGCATTATAAGATGACCCCTTACAAAATTTCAAGGTACAAGTGTTCTCCCTGAGTATGCACCGTTGCGAAAGTTCTTCGTGCCGAGACACCACGTGATGATCGGGTGTGATAAGCTCTACGTTCAAATACAACGGGTGTAAGACAGTTTTGCACACAGAGAATAATCGGGTTAAAGTTGACGAGCCTAGCATATGCAGATATGGCCTCGGAACACTGGAGACCGAAAGGTCGAGCGTGAATCATATAGTAGATATGATCAACATAAGATGTTCACCATTGAAACTACTCCATCTCACGTGATGATCGGACATGGTTTAGTTGATTTGGATCACGTGATCGCTTAGATGATTAGAGGGATATCAATCTAAGTTGGAGTTCTTAAGTAATATGACTAATTGAACTTTAATTTATCATGAACTTAGTCATGGTAGTATTAGCATATCTATGTTGTAGATCAATAGCTCGCGTTATTGCTCCCCGTTTATTTTTATATGTTCCTAGAGATAACTAAGTTGAAAGATGTTAGTAGCAATGATGCGGAATTGTTCCGTGATCTGAGGATTATCCTCATTGCTGCACAGAATAATTATGTCCTTGATGCACCGCTAGGTGACAGACCTATTGCAGGAGCAGTTGTAGACGTTATGAACGTTTTGACAAAAGCTCGGTATGATGTCTACTTGATAGTTTAGTGCACCATGCTTTACGGCTTAGAAACGGGACTTCAAAAATGTTTTGAACGCCACGGAGCATATGAGATGTTCCAAGAGTTGAAATTAGTATTTCATACTCATGCCCGTGTCAAGAGGTATAAGACCTCTGACAGTACTTTGCCTACAAGATGGAGGAGAATAGCTCAACCAGTGAGCATGTGCTCAGATTGTCTGGGTACTACAATTGCTTGAATCAAGTGGGAGTTTATCTTCCAGATAAGATAGTAATTGACAAAGTTCTCTAGTCACTATCACCAAGTTAGTAGAACTTCGTGATGAACTATAATATGCAAGGGATGACGAAAGTAATTCTCAAGCTCTTTGCGATGCTGAAATCGGCGAAGGTAGAAATCAAGAAAGAGCATCAAGTGTTGATGGTTAACAAGACCACTTGTTCTAAGTAAAGGGCAAAGGGATAGAAGGGGAACTTCAAGAAGAATGACAAGTAAGTTGTCACTCCCGTGAAGAAACCCAAAGCTAAACTCAAGCCTGAAACTAAGTGCTTCTACTACAAAGGAAATGGTCACTGGAAGTGGAACTGCCCTAGATACTTGGCGGATAAGAAGGATGGCAAAGTGAACAAAGGTATATTTGATATACAAATTATTGATGTGTACTTTACTAATGTTCATAGCAACCTCTGGGTATTTGATACCGGTTCAGTTGCTAAAATTAGTAACTCGAAACGAGAATTGCAGAATGGACAGAGACTAGTTAAAGGTGAAGGGACGATGTGTGTTGGAAGTGGTTCCAAGATTGATATGATCATCATCGCACACTCCCTATACTTTCGGGAATAGTGTAAAACCTAAATAAATGTTATTTGGCATTTGCGTTGAGCATGAATATGATTTGATCATATTTGTTGCAATACGGTTATTCATTTAAAGTCATAGAATAATTGTTATTCTGTTTACATGAATAAAACCTTCGATGGTCATACACCCAATGAAAATAGTTTGTTGGATCTCGATCGTAGTGATACACATATTCATAATATTGAAGCCAAAAGATGCAAGGTTAATAATGATAGTGCAACTTATTTGTGGCACTACCGTTTAGGTCATAATGGTGTAAAGCGCATGAAGAAACTCCATAGTGATGGACTTTTGGAATCACTTGATTATGAATCACTTGGTGCTTGCAAACCATGCCTCATGGGCAAGATGACTAAAACTCCGTTCTCCGGAACAATGGAGCGAGCAACAGATTTGTTGGAGATCATACATACAGATGTATGTGGACCAATGAGTGTTGAAGCTCGCGGCGGGTATCGTTATTTTCTGACCTTCACTGATGATTTGAGCAGATATGGGTATATCTACTTAATGAGGCACAAGTCTGAAACATTTGAAAAGTTCAAAGAATTTCAGAGTGAAGTGGAGAATCATCGTAACAAGAAAATAAGAGTTTCTACGATATGATCGTAGAGGTAAAATATTTGAGTTAGCGAGTTTGGCCTTCAGTAAAAACAATGTGAAATAGTTTCACTACTCACGCCACCTGGAACACCACAGTGTAATGGTGTGTCCGAACGTCATAACCGTACTTTATTAGATATGGTGGTGCGATCGATGATGTCTCTTACCGATCTACCACTTTGCTTCGGGGTTATGCATTAGAGACAGCTACATTCACGTTAAATAGGGCACCATCTAAATCCGTGGAGATGACACCGTATGAACTGTGGTTTGACGAGAAACCTAAGCTGTCATTTCTTTAAGTTTGGGACTGCGATGCTTATGTGAAAAAGTTTTAACATGATAAGCTCGAACCCAAATCGGAGAAGTAAATCTTCATAGGATACCCAGAAGAAACTGTTGGGTACACCTTCTATCACAGATCCGAAGGCAAGGTCTTTGTTGCTAAGACTGGATCCTTTCTAGAGAAGGAGTTTCTCTCGGAAGAAGTGAGTGGGTGGAAAGTAGAACTTGATGAAGTAATTGTACCTTCTCCCGAATTGGAAAGTGGAACATCACAGAAACTAGTTCCAGTGATTCCTACACCAATTAGTGAGGAAGCTAATGATGATGATCATGAAACTTCAGATCAAGTTTCTGCTAAACTTCGTAGATCAACCAGAGTTCGTTCCACATCAGAGTGGTACGGCAACCCGGTTCTAGAAGTCATGTTACTGGACCATGATGAACCTACGAACTATGAAGCGATGATGAGCCTAGATTCCGCAAAATGGCTTGAGGCCATGAAATCTGAGATGGGATCCATGTATGAGAACAAAGTGTGGACTTTGGATGACTTGCCCGATGATCGGCAAGCCATCGAAAATAAATGGATCTTCAAGAGGAAGACTGACGCTGACGGTAATGTTACTGTTTATAAAGCTCGACTTGTTGCGAAAGTTTTTCAACAAGTTCATGGAGTTGACTACGATGAGACTTTCTCACCCATAGAGATGCTTAAGTCTGTCCGAATCATGTTAGCAATTGCCGCATTTTATGAAATCTGGCAAATGGATAACAAAACTGCATTCTTTAATGGATTTCTTAAAGAAGACTTGTATATGATGCAACCAGAAGGTTTTGTCAATCCTAAAGGTGCTAACAAAATGTGCAAGCTCCAGCGATCCATCTATGGACTGGTGCAAGCATCTCGGAGTTGGAATATACGCTTTGATAAGTTGATCAAAGCATATAGATTTATACAGACTTGCGGTGAAGCCTGTATTTACAAGAAGTGAGTGGGAGCACTACAACCTTTCTGATAAGTATATGTGAAAGACATATTGTCGATCGAAAATGATGTAGAATTTTCTGGAAAGCATAAAGGAGTGTTTGAAAGGAGTTTTTCAAAGAAAGACCTTGGTGAAGCTGCTTACATATTGGGCATCAAGATCTATAGAGATAGATCAAGACACTTGATAAGACTTTCGATGAGTACATACCTTGATAAGATTTTGAAGTAGTTCAAAATGGATCAGTCAAAGAAGGAGTTCTTGCCTGACTTGTAAGGTGTGAAGTTGAGTAAGACTCAAAGCCAGACCACGGCAGAAAAATATAGAGAGAATGAAAGTCATTCCCTATGCCTCAGCCATAGGTTCTATAAAGTATGCCATGCTGTGTACCAAACATGTTGTGTACCTTGCCATGAGTTTGTCAAGGGGGTACAATAGTGATCCAGGAGTAGATCACTGTACAGCTGTCAAAATTATCCTTAGTAACTGGATGACTAAGGAAATGTTTCTCGATTATGGAGGTGATAAAGAGTTCGTCGTAAAGGGTTACGCCGATGCAAGCTTTGACACTAAATCCAGATGACTCTAAGTATCAATCTGGATGCGTATTGAAAGTGGGAGCAATTAGCTAGAGTAGCTCTATGCAGAGCATTGTAGACATAGAAATTTGCGAAATACATACGGATCTGAATGCGACAGACCCGTTGACTAAACTTCTCTCGCAAGCAAAACATGATCACACCTTATTACACTTGGGTATTAATCACATAGCGATGTGAACTAGATTATTGACTCTAGTAAACCCTTTGGGTGTTGGTCACATGGCGATGTGAACTATGGGTGTTATTCACATAACGATGTGAACTATCGGTCTTAAATCACATGGCGATGTGAGCTAGATTATTGACTCTAGTGCAAGTGGGAGACTGAAGGAAATATGCCCTAGAGACAATAATAAAGTTGTTATTTATATTTCCTTATATCATGATAAATGTTTATTATTCATGCTAGAATTGTATTAACCGGAAACTTAGTACATGTGTGAATACATAGACAAAACAGAGTGTCCCTAGTATGCCTCTACTAGACTAGCTCATTGATCAAAGATGGTTATGTTTCCTAACCATAGACATGAGTTTTCATTTGATCAACGGGATCACATCATTAGGAGAATGATGTGATGGACAGGACCCATCCGTTAGCTTAGCACTATGATCGTTTAGTTTTACTGCTATTGCTTTCTTCATGACTTATACATGTTTCCTATGACTATGAGATTATGCAACTCCTGAATACCATAGGAACACCTTGTGTGCTATCAAACGTCACAACGTAACAGGGTGATCATAAAGATGCTCTACAGGTGTATCCGAAAGTGTTCGTGGTGTTGGCATAGATCCAGACTAGGATTTGTCACTCCGAGTGTCGGAGAGGTATCTCTGGGCCCTCTCGGTAATGCACATCATAATAAGCCTTGCAAGCAAAAGACTAATGAGTTAGTCACGAGATGATGTATTACGGAACGAGTAAAGAGACTTGCCGGTAACGAGATTGAACTAGGTCTAGAGATACCAACGATCGAATCTCGGGCAAGTAACATACCAATGACAAAAGGAACAATGTATGTTGTTATGCGGTTTGATCGATAAAGTTCTTCGTAGAATATGTAGGAGCCAATATAAGCATCCAGGTTCCGCTATTGGTTATTGACCGGAGATGAGTCTCGGTCATGTCTACATAGTTCTCGAACCCGTAGGGTCCGCACGCTTAACGTTTGATGACGATCGGTATTATGAGTTTATGAGTTTTGATGTACCGAAGGAGTTCGGAGTCCCGGATGAGACCGGGGACATGATGAGGAGTCTCGAAATGGTCGAGATGTAAAGATCGATATATTGGACGACTATATTTGGACATCGGAAAGGTTCCGAGTGATTCGGGTATTTTTCGGAGTATATGGGCCTTAGTGGGCCATACGGGAATGTAGGAGAAAGGCCAAAAGGAAGGAGGCGCGCGCCCCCCCTGGTCCGAATTGGACAAGGGGTGCAGCCCCTTTTTCCTTCTCCCTCTCCACCTCTTTCCTTCTCTCCTACTCCGGAAAGCAAAGGGGAATCCTACTAGGACTTGGGAGTCCTAGTAGGACTCCCCACACTTGGCGCGCCCCCTCTAGGGCCGGCCTCTCCCTTGCTCCTTTATATACGGGGGCAGGGGGGCACCCTAGGACACACAAATTGAATTGTTTTAGCCGTGTGCGGTGCCCCCCTCCACAGAAACACACCTCGGTCATACCGTTGCAGTGCTTAGGCGAAGCCCTGCGTCGGTAGATACATCATATCTGTCACCTCGCCGTCGTGCTGACGAAACTCTCCCGTGAAGCTCAACTGGATCAAGAGCTCGTGGGACGTCATCAAGCTGAACGTGTGATGAACGCGGAGGTGCCGCACGTTCGGTGCTTGATCGGTTGGATCGTGAAGAAGTTCGACTACATCAACCGCGTCACTTGACGCTTCCGCTCCCGGTCTACGAGGGTACGTAGACACACTCTCCCCTCTCGTTGCTATGCATCTAGTAGATAGATCTTGCGTGATCGTAGGAAAATTTTGAAAATACTACGTTCCCCAACAGTCCGCAGCAGTATTCACGTCTCGGCTCACATCCACGTCTTTTGCGGCATTATAGGCCACGGGCGGTGTAGCCTTCGTGGTGGATGGATGGGAAAAAGCACCCGACTACTTCTTGGGTGCCATAGCTGATGGCACCGTCGAAGACAAAGATGGTGATGATGATGATGACGCACTACGCACGCTTTCAGGTTCGCGCAAGCGATCCCCCTACCTGGCGCACCAAAGATGTCGCGTGATATCCACGGCCACCTATGGGACCAGGAGGCCCCTTGCTGGTTCAGCAGGGGGACATCACATTCCACAAAGAGCATACCAGTGCACTGCAGCACGACGGGGAGCACACAAGCAATTTACCCAGGTTCGGGCCGTCACGAGGCGTAAGACCATACTCCTCCTTTGGTGGATTGATGATGGAATGGTGGGGGTGGAGCGTAGTACACTTGCCCGTAGAGGGTTGCCATTGGGCAGTAGTGACTATGCGCGCATGGTGTTGTGGGTTTCTCTATTCTCCAACCCTTTCTATGGTTGCCATGGGCCTCCTTTTATAGATCAAGGGGCGACCACAGTGGCAAAGTAGTCATTATGCACTAACATGATAGCAAACAGTGCTATCATACCTAACTCTATAGGCTGACAAGGTGCATTAAATGCATCGCTTAGTGTCACATCACCGGTCACCCGCCAAGGCTTGCCGGGCTTCTTCGTCAGCTCCGCGCTTGTCTTCATGACACGTGGCAGGATGGGCGTAATCTACGGGTTCCCCTAGTGGGAACTGGCTACCATGTGGCTAATGGCTGCCACTTAATCATTTTGCGGCTTGACACCGCATTGATTGACGACGTGGGTCGTGCTTGAGTGCTTGGTCAGGCGGTTTGGCCTCCGTGAGCCCCCAACAGGCCCTGCCGGGGTGTTTCTGCTATCTGCTTCAGGAGGTGGCCTCGCCGCTTGCCGAGCTGATGTAGGGTGCAACCCTAATCGGCAGATCTTTCACGAAAGGAGGTTATCCCACGATGAACACGGAGAACACAAGGAAGATACGGAGGAAACCACTAGGGGAAACACTCAAATCAACACAAATACGGTCACACAGGTGCTAGATCCACAATACACATCAAGATACACGATCCATAGTCAACAACGGTGGTACAAATGTAGTCTTCTCCCGGAGGAGTTCTTGGGGTATACCTTGGGATCTTCTCCGGTGTGGAGGTCTTGAATCCGAGGTGGATCTTCTCCGAAGAGGCCGCGGTCTCGTAGGAGAGGAACCACAAAGGTCTATGATGAGCTATCCAAAAGGTAACCCTAAAAGATGGAGGGGAAGGAGTACTTATAGTCTAGGGGATCGAATGGGGATAGACGGGTCGAAACACAAGTGGCTGCGCGCAGGAAGGGCCGGACGTCCGGGCGTCGGCCGGATGTCCGGGCTTTGGTGAGGCGCCGGATGTCCGGGCATTATGCCGGATGTCCGGGCTGGCGGGGTCGAGTCTCGGGTGGCTTCTGTAGGGTGGCGCCGGATTTCCGGGCTCGAGGCCGGATGTCCGGGCCTTGCCTGGCCGGATGTCCGGGCCCTGTAGCTTCGGCCGCTGGTGCCCTTCTGTAGTTGTTTGTCCAGGGGCCGGATGTTCGGGCCAGGGGGGCGGATGTCCGGGGCCTGGAGCCTTCTTTAGCCCTTCTCGATGCTAAGTCTCGTCCGTGATCTTGTGGACTTGTCCATCTTCACGCACCTCTCCAATGTGGTGTTCTTCACACCTGAGCACACAGAACACCTCTGTCTGAGGTAGCAACCATGTCTCGCAAGATTCGTATGGAAGTTGGACTAGAAGTGATGTCACCTCGGTCTCGAGAGCCCTCGCACGAGCACGTGTCATTGTTCCTTGAGGCAGTTGGTGAGGCGATGTAGGGTCCATGGGGATGACCTTGGGATGCTCTGCATCATCTCCCCTCCCTTGGGGAAGATCCGACCTCGGATCGAAATCTTCATCACCCTGGTAAGGGGATAGATCCTTGACGTTGAAGGCATCGCTCATGTTGTACTTGTCACGTGGGATGTCGATCTTGTAGGCGTTGTTGTTGTAGCGTGCTAGCACCTTGAAGGGTCCGTTGGCGCGAGGTAGTAGTTTGGACTTGCGCTCGTGTGGGAAACGGTCCTTCCGAAGATGAAGCCAAACAAGATCTCCCGGTTGGAACACCATTTGTGTCTTGTTGACGTTGAGCTTGGTGGTGAGACGATGGACTTGTCGCTCGATCGCTGCCCTTGTATCTTCATGCACCTTCTTGAGATAGCTCGCTCGTGCACTTGCGTCCTTGTTCGTGCGCTCTTGTAGAGGTAGCGGTAGGATGTCCAATGGGGACAAGGGATTGAAGCCGTAGACGACCTCGAAGGGGGACTTGCCGGTAGTCGAATTTCTTGCGCGGTTGTTGGCGTACTCGGCGATGGGCAAGCATTGCTCCCATTCCTTGATGTTCTTCTTGATCAACACGTGAAGAAGTGTCGAAAGCGTGCGGTTCATCACCTCCATTTGGCCGTCGGTTTGTGGATGGTATGCCGAGGAGAAGAGTAGCTTGATTCCTAGTTTGGCGCATAGAGTCTTCCAAAAGTAGCTCAAGAACTTGACGTCCCGGTCCGACACAATCGTCTTGGGCACTCCATGTAGACGACTGATCTCCCTACAAAAGAGATTTTCAACATGTGAAGCATCGTTGATCTTGTTACAAGGAATGAAATGAGCCATTTTAGAGAATCTATCCACGACAACAAACACGGAATCTTTGCCATTTTGAGTCCTAGGCAATCCAAGTACAAAGTCCATGCTTATGTCTTCCCATGGATGGTATGGAATAGGAAGTGGCATGTAAAGACCATGATATTGAGCTTTGGACTTAGCTTTGCGGCATGTAGAACATCGGTTGGTGAGGCGTGAGACGTCACGGAGCATCTTGGGCCAAAAGTAGTTCTTTGAGAGCGTAGAAAATGTCTTGTCGCGTCCAAAGTGTCCCATGAGTCCTCCTCCATGAGATTCCTGCAAAAGGAGTAAACGAAGCGAAGACTCGGGAATGCAGAGTTTGTTAGCTCTCATAAGATATCCATCCTTGATGTAGTAATGTTCCCAAGAAGTGTGAGTCAAACACTTAGCATAAGGATGCGCAAAGAAAGGATCATGCTCATATAAATCTTTTATGTGCTCAAAGCCAATCACATTCAACTCAATTTGTGTAACAAGCATGCATTTGCGGGAAAGCGCATCCGCCACAACATTTTCTTTGCCTTTGATGTATTTGATGACATAGGGGAAAGACTCAATGAACTCACTCCACTTAGCATGATGCTTGTTCAAGTTAGTTTGACCCTTGAGATACTTGAGAGTCTCATGGTCTGTATGAAGAATGAATTCATGGGGTCTAAGATAATGTTCCCAAACACGTAAAACTCTCACCAAGGCATAAAGCTCTTTGTCATAACTTGGGTAATTAAGTTGCGCTCCGGATAGCTTCTCACTAAAGTAAGCAATTGGGCGCTTTTCTTGCATGAGCACGCCACCTATGCCGGTACCACTAGCGTCACAATGAATCTCAAACAGTTTATCAAAGTTTGGTAGGGCTAGAAGTGGTGCGTGTGTAAGCAATCTTTTTAGCCCATTGAACGCAGTGTCTTGCGAAGGACCCCATATGAAGGGTGAGTTCTTCTTGCTCAAGGCGTGTAGAGGCATAGCGATAGTGCTAAAGTCCTTCACAAAACGTCGGTAGAAACCGGCTAGACCAAGGAAACTACGCACTTGCATGAGATTCGTTGGTTGAGGCCAAGTTTTAATTGCTTCAATTTTTGTTTCATCAACGTGAACACCTTGTGAAGAAACGACAAATCCTAGGAAGACGACTTTGTCAACGCCAAAAGTGCATTTATCCATATTAGCATATAAGCGCTCTTTCTGAAGGGTTTGCAAAACTATACGGATGTGTGTCACATGGTCCTCAAGCGACTTGCTAAAAACGAGGATGTCATCAAAGTAAACCACTACAAAGACGCCTATGTAGGGTCGTAGACAAAAATGCATAAGACGCATAAATGAACTGGGTGCTTCCGATAAACCCATTGGCATAACAAGCCACTCATATAACCCAAACTTGGTTTTGATAGCCGTTTTCCACTCATCACCCTCTTGAATGCGAATTTGGTAGTAACCACTTTTAAGATCAATTTTCAAAAAGATGGTGGCAAAACATAATTCATCAAGCATGTCGTCTAAGCGTGGGATAGGATGACGGTATCTAACGGTGATAGCATTTATAGGACGGCAATCGGAGCACATGCGAAAACTTCCATCTTTCTTAGGCACGAGAATAACCGGAACGGCACAAGGGCTTAAGATTTCACGTACATGACCTTTGTCGATGAGTTGTTGCACTTGCCGTTGTATCTCCTTGGTTTCCTCGGGGTTGACGCGGTAAGGAGCCTTGTTTGGAGGTGGTGCGCCGGGTAGGAGGTCGATGTGGTGTTCGATTCCGCATAGTGGAGGTAGACCCGGAGGTAGCTCATCGGGAAAAACGTTCGAGAATTCCTGCAACAATTGAGACAACACTAAAGGTAGAGGTGGTGAAGTGTTAGTAGGTTTGGCTTCCCCTTTGCATAAAAGCACAAGGTGAAAGACACTCGATGGGTTCTCACACACTTCTCTCATCTCACTTTTGGTGGCAAATAGTACGAGTTGCTTCTTGTCGCTCATCGTGGAGTCGCTCATATTTGGCTTGTGGCTCTCACTCTCCTTTTGGTGGCTCACTCTCTCACCATTCTATCCATGATGGTTGGTAGGTAAGTGTTTATCGGCGGCTACTTGACTTGGAGACATTGGTCGTAGCACGAATTCCTTGCCCTTCATCTTGAAGCTATAGTGATTGGTCCATCCATTGTGTGTGACTCCACGATCATATTGCCTTGGTCGTCCATGAATAAGGTGGCACACGGACATGGGGATCACATCACAGTCCAGAGTGTCCTCGTAGGCGCCTATCTTGAAAGAGACTTGCACGGTGTGCTCGACTCGAAGAATTCCGGCGTCGTTGAACCATTGGACCTTGTAGGGGTGAGGATGCTTCGTCTTGACCAAGTGAAGCTTGTCGCATAGCTCTTCGCTTGCCAAGTTATGACAACTTCCTCCATCGATGATAACCTTGACGAAGCATCCATTGATGCCGGCCTTGGTATGGAAGATATGACATCGTTGGTCGTCATCTTGTTGGTGTTGGAGTGTCAAGACCTTGGAGACAACAAGGTTGGGACTTGAGTCATTGTCGCAAAACACTTGATGGTCTTCATCTTCGTTCATTTGGCGATGCATAGCTACATGCTCAAGGGCTTCCATCTCATCGTCGCTCATTGAGTCATAGGATCCGTCATCGTTGATGATCATGGGGTGAACGGTCTTGCACTCAAATGACTTGTGGCCTCGGCATTGGCACTTGAAACATTTGATGGAGCTCTTCTTGGAGTTGTCCTCGGTTGGAGTTGTAGATGATGAAGCTCTTGGCTTGAAATTGTTGGTATAAGGTGGCCGACTTGATGTAGTCGCATTCTTGTAGCTTGACTTCTTGCCGAAGTTTGTAGATGGCTTGGTAGAGGTAGGAGGAGTAGCCGAAGTCGTTGAAGCTTGGTTGTAGAAGCCGAAGTTCTTAGAGTTGAACTTGGAGTACTTGTAGTCCTCTTGAACTTGTCGCTCCGCTTTGGTTGCTTGGTGTACTAGCTCGAGGAGATTGGTGTATGGTTGAAAGTCCGCAATCTTCTTGATAGGATAGTTGACTCCATTCAAGAATCTCGCCATTGTTTGCTCTTCATCTTCCGTGATGTTGGCTCTTATCATGGAAATCTCCATCTCCTTGTAGTACTCTTCAACCGACTTGGTACCTTGCTTGAGGAGTTGTAGCTTCTTGAACAAGTCACGGTTGTAGTGTGTTGGTAGAAAACGTGCTCTCATGACTTCCTTCATTTGAGCCCAAGTGGTGATAGGACGTTCGCCTTTTGCTTCTCTTCTCTCTATGATTTGCTCCCACCATATGAGAACATAGTCTTGGAACTCGAGCGAGGCCATTGCAATCTTCTTCTCTTCATCGAAGTTGTGAAAGCGAAAGATCTTGTCAACCTTCAATGCCCATGAGAGGTAGTCTTCGGGATCAATGCTTCCGGAAAACTTTGGCATGGTGAACTTAAGCTTGCCATAGCGATGCTCTTCATTATTGCCTTGCCTATTGGGAGGGCGGTCTTGATTGGGACGATTAGCAATCTCATGTTGCTCTTGGCGTAGTAGATGTCCATTGTCATTGTGTACTTTCCGAGCTTGTTGTTCTTGTTGAGGTTGTTGCTCTTGTCGCGCTTGAGGAGGAACTTCGTCGTGCATTCTTGGTTGGTGGCGCCTCTCTTACATCTCATCGCGAAGGAAATCCTCATCTTGACGAGTGTGTCGAGTGCGAGCTGCCACATTGCGATGTGCATCACGTAATGCTCATTGCGCCTCAAGAGCTTGAGCTTCTCGACGTTGTTGTGCTTGACGATTAGCCTCGGCATCTTGTTCTTCTTGGTATTGACGTGCTCGCTCTTGTTGTTGTTGGCATAGTCGTTGCCGTTCTTGTGCTTGCTCAAGTGTAGCTTGGTTTTGACGATGTCGACTTTCTTGCTCTTCAAATAGCTCTTGTGAACTCTTGTCATGAAGTGCATTCCGGTTGTCATGTCGAGATTGACGTGCGGCTTGACGAAGAGTGTTTGATGTAGGGGTACTTGAGCCTTCCGTGGAGTCGGTATGTCCACTTGAGCGGTTACGTCTTTGAGAGGATGTGGAAGAAGAACGTCGATTGACTATCAAAGTCCGTAGTTCGTCAAATTGGGTAGACATGTTGGTGTTGATGGTGTCGAATTGCTCTCTTGTTCTTGCTTCAAATTGGCGCGCGTCCTCGGCGACTTGACCAATGTACTCGCGCATAGCTTCACTTTCTTGATGGAGAGCTCGTTGGACACCGAAGAGATGTAGTTTGGTGACGTAGTTGTTCGCTTCTTGAGGATCGCCGAAAGGCGGGTTCAAAGATGTACTTGGCCTATCCATCATCACAAGCAAGTATGTGAGTGGGAGAAAGGAGAAGATAATACCATATGTACCTTAACCGAAGTTGCAAATGGATCAATGATCGCTCAATAATGTAACCCGGAAATAGCACTATTGGTACCACTTCGTGTCAATTCTCACACCTACACAAGTAAAGCTTTGAGAGAATCTTGGTTTGGATGGTGGCACAAATTCAATGCAATCGTCAAAGTGACTCAAAGATGTTGAAAATGGTTCACAATTTGCTCATGCAACAAGTAGATCACAAGTAAGAAGTAGCACACGGAACACACGCATGGATAGATAAATGTGGTTGTGCAACCAAGGGTGAGCGAAAATGTGGAAACCACGGAAAATGCTCGTGTTGCACAACCCTAGAGAGACGCTAACCGATTGCTTAATAGGCGGATACGCACTTGTGCACGACCTATAAGAGGCAAAACGTAACGAATATCTATCACAAGTATTCTATGAGTGTATGATGTGCCGATGCTTTAGCACAAGATGGTATTGCTATGTCATATGATCTCTTTTGATGCAAGGCGTATGATGCTATTTTGCTTTTGCTTATAAGCTTTGGGTGGCTCTTTTGCTTAAAAGCTTGTGAACTCTTTCTTTGGCGACTTATGAATGCTTCTCGGATCAAGGTAGCTATTGTGTATGCGGAACACTCTTGTGTCAAATGGAGATATGATGATGTAGTATGCAATATCTACGACTATCACTAATGTGCACAAGTGTCGTGGCCCGACAATACTCAAATGGCTAGTCTCAATGGGAAAGCTACGCAAAGATGGTCCATAGGGTGACAATGCAATTGCAAGGTAGAATGAACAAGGTGTCGTCGATGTTACCGTCCTTGCCAAAGTTGAGCGATGGTGTTGTCAAAGTCTTGCCGTTCCAAGGTAGTGTAAACATCCAAGGAAACGGTGAAACCACAACTCAAATATCGAAGGCAAAGGGAGACAAACTTGTCAACAATCGTAGCGGTTAAGCGATGGTGGTAGCGGAGGTGGTGGTGGTATGCGGAAGGTTTGGTGGGATACCGAAATGAAAATGGCGGGGGAAAAGGCAAGGTGGAGTGGAGGGGGGGGGTGTTTTCTGGCTGCGGGAGGCTGGATGTCCGGGCTAGAGGCCGGAAGTCCGTGCCAGGCCGGATGTCCGGGGCACGGGCCGGATGTCCGGGGTGCCAGAGGCCGTGATGAACTCCTTGCACACGGTGATTTTCGGGCCAAAATTCGTCGGATTTTGCGGAGAAAAATTGGGGAAAAGATGGGGAAAAGCTAGATCCACTCGTGGCACAGCAAATCCATGGAACAAATTCAACAAAATCTTGCCAAATCAACATATCACAAAAAAATTTGGGGTCTATTTTTGTGCGGAATTTTCGAAATTGGGAAGAACACAACAAAAACAAGCTAGAAAACAAGGTGTGGGGCTCCAAATTCGTGATCAACCTATGCTCTTGATACCATAATATGATGTAGGGTGGAACCCTAATCGACAGATCTTTCACGGAAAGAGGTTATCCCACGATGAACACGGAGAACACAAGGAAGATGCGGAGGAAAGCACGAGGGGAAACACTCAAATGAACACAAATATGGTCACACAGGTGCTAGATCCACGATACACATCAAGATACACGATCCATAGTCAACAACGGTGGTACAAAGGTAGTCTTCTCCCAGAGGAGGTCTTGGGGTATCCCTTGGGATCTTCTCCAGTGTTTAGGTCTTGAATCCGAGGTGGATCTTCTCCGAAGAGGCCGCGGTCTCGTAGGAGAGGAACCACAAAGGTCTATGATGAGCTATCCAAAAGCTAACCCTAAAAGATGGAGGGGAAGGAGTACTTATAGTCTAGGGGATCGAATGGGGATACACGGTTCGAAACCCAAGTGGCTGCGCGCAGGCAGGGCCGGACGCCCGGGCGTTGGCCGGATGTCCGGGGTTTGGCGAGGCGCCGGATGTTCGGGCATTATGCCAGATGTCCGGGCTGGTGGGGTCGAGTCTCGGGTGGCTTCTGTAGGGTGGTGCCGGATTTCCGGGCTCGAGGTCGGATGTCCGGGCCTTGCATGGCCGGATGTCCGGGGCCTGGCCGGATGTCCGGGCCCTGTAGCTTCAGCCGCTGGTGCCCTTCTGTAGTTGTTTGTCCAGGGGCCGGATGTCCGGGCCAGGGGGCCGGATGTCCGGGGCCTGGAGCCTTCTTCAGCCCTTCTCGATGCCAAGTCTCGTCCGTGATCTTGTGGACTTTTCCATCTTCACGCACCTCTCCAATGTGGTCTTCTTCACACCTGAGCACACAGAACACCTCCGTCTGAGGTAGCAACCATGTCTCGCAAGATTCATATGGAAGTTGGACTAGGAGTGATGTCACCTTGGTCTCGAGAGCCCTCGCACGAGCACGTGTCATTGGTCCTTGAGGCACTTGGTGAGGTGATGTAGGGTCCATGGGGATGACCTTGGGATGCTCCGCATCACGGGCTCGCCTGCCCGACAAGGGAGGCCCTTCTCTTGGCGATATCTTGCTCCTCTGGCTTGGCCTTGGTTTTGCTGGTCTGAGCTGGTACTCTGGATCTCTTGGTTTCTTGTACTCTAACTTCGGCTGGTGCTTCAATCTTGCCCTTACGCCTATGCACAGTCGGGGCAACAGACCCAGGGTTTGTTGCACCGACACCCTTGCCGAACCAAAAGTGGCTGATGGCCCCATAGATGGCCCCATAGGTGGTCGAATTCGAGAGTGTATGCAGCGCATTATCATCATCATTATTTTTTTCATCAATGGCTCCATCATCCATGGCGCCCAAGAAGAAACCCAGTGATGTAGCTCACCCGTCCACCTCGAAAGCCCCTCCGCACGTGGCCGCCAAGGCCGAGGGGGGGCTGCGGAGGCGCACGAGAATGCGGGTGCTGCGGGAGACGTGGTCGGCGCAGGCATCATCGTTACCACCTCCCCCCGCGGCTAAAGCAGGAGCAGGAGGCACCGGAGGAGGACAACATCATCATAGCCCCAGCAGCCACGTTCCACCGAAAGCGGGCGGAGAGGTTATTCCATCTCCCCCTCTCCATTAACCCAAAGGGCGTAGCCGTAGCGGCGACGCTCGCTCTGGGGCGAATCATGCCCCTCTGGCTTCCCCCACCGTGGGTGGAGTCGCTGGGCATGCACCGTCCCTCGGCCGAGTCAGTTGGGCTAATGCGTCGAACGAGGGAATCGACCCACAAGCGCATTTTCCTTGTCACCACCCGCCTTAAGGATAGGCTCACGACGGCGAGAGCACGACGCTATCAATGCAAGCGCCGCCAGTAGCCAGGCGACAGTGCGGTCTCCGTCGTCATCCATGCCGAGCACTGCCTCAGAGGCCATGGCGCGGGCCCAGCTCTTATTGAGATTTCCGCCGCCGGCCGGTCAAATGGATGAGTGGAGAGCCACCATTCAGAGTTTGATTGGCTTCCTCGAAGCAAGAGGATCACAGCAAGCGGGCCCATCATGGCCTCCATTGGCGGCAACAACGAACTGAGTTGCTGGCGGCACTGAGGGGGGTCACACCCATGGTGCAGTCCCCTTCGCGGCAGCCAACTCAAAATCCGCGTCCAGAACCGCACGACCAAGCACCCGACGATGTATCGATGGCTTCAAATGGCCCTCGAGCACGCCAAGAGTAGTGGTGAGCCCTATAGGACGGGCAGAGGGGAGACGTGCATGTCACGTCGAGCAATGCCGCTCAGCCCAGTGCTAGTCTGATAGGCGCGATGGCCTCGATGTTGATGAGCCCTCTCTCGGTGAGAGCGCGTACCTGCCTTTCGATGTTGGGTGCCCCGCTTTCACCAGTGAGCTGCGGCAGGTTTGTTGGCCATCTTCCCGCACGTTTAAGCAAGATATACCTGAGAAATATGATGGAAGGCTGAACCCGGCAGAGTTCTTGAGCATCTACACCATCACTATTTAAGGTGCCGGGGGAAGAAACGAGATGGTGTTCACTAATTACTTCCCTTCTGCACTCAAGCCAAATATGAGGTCTTGGCTGATGCACCTGTCAGAGAACTCCACGTCGACCTGGGCCGACCTGGGCATTGATTTTGTTGGCACCTTCACTGGCGGCCATGAAGTACCAAGTCAGCCCAATGACTTGCAGCTTCTTCCATAGAAAGAAGGAGAGACTCTGCTGACGTACATGCAGAGGTTCAGTCGAGTGCACATAAAAATTCCAGACATCCACCCAGCAGCTGTGATAGCCGCATTCCAGTCCAATGTGCGCAACCACATGCTGCATTCCTAGATGAAAGTGTGACTTCCCAAGACTGTGAATGAGCTGTACACCCTGGTGGACAAGTGTGCTCGCATCGAGAAAGGGAGGCGACTCCCTGGGGAATAAAATGGCGACGTCGTCGACTCAAAGGACGATGATGATGCCACTAGCCAGAAGAAGAAGAACAAGAAATGCAATCAGAAGCGCACGGATAAAGTGGTAATGACCATTGAAGGATCGAGCACACCTAGTATCGGAAAGAAGGCCAGAATCAAGACCCCATGCAAGGAAGTTGCCGCGTCCAATGATTGTCGAGAAGCTGTGGCTACCAAAAAAGCTAGGAAATGTGATGGGCCATACTATAAGATCCATCAGACCAAAGGCCACGGTCTTCCCGAATGACGTCAGGTTGAGCAGCTTGTCAAGAAGTAGAGGGCTCAGTATGAGAAGCGTCACAAGGAAAAGGATCAGGATGGCGCTGGTGGCAAGGGCCGCGGCGGTGGAGAAAATCGCCCCGGCAAGGCAACTCTGTATCAAGGGAAACCCGCCAGGGGCCGCAAGGAGAAGGAAACTAGCGAGCAGGAATTCCAGAAAGCCACTGACGCCCTATGCATTGAAAGGGGACCCATCTTTGCACTCCTCTCACCGCCATCTTAAATAGTGCGCGCGTGAAGTTAATGATGTGGAGCCAGCGGCAGATTCTCGGAAGCCGTTCAAGTGGTCCCGCACGCACATCATCTTTATTGAAGAGGACTGATGACCCAGAAGTGTAAAGGATCACAACCGTTTTTGAGGGTAAAGTATTCGACCCAAATTTATTCATTCGAAAAAAGGGGAGCCAAAGAATACTCTTAAGTATTAGCAGCTGAGTTGTCAATTCAACCACACCTGGAAACTTAGTATCTGCAGCAAGGTAGTTTAGTAGCAAAGTAATAGGATAATGGCGGTAGCAGCAATAAAAGTAACGGTAGTGTATTTGTAGTTTTTGTGATAGTAGCAGCGAAAAAGTAAATAAGCAACTACCAATATGGGTAAAGCTCGTAGGCATTGGATCGATGTTGGGAAATTACGTTGGATGCAATTCATCAAGTAGAAGTTATAACCTAGGGTGACACAAAACTAGCTCCACTTCATCAATGCAATGTAGGCATGTATTCCGAATATAGCCATACGTGCTTATGGAAAAGAACTTGCATGACATCTTTTGTCCTACCCTCCCGTGGCACCGGGGTCGTATTGGAAACTAAGGGATATTAAGGCCTCATTTTAATTGAGTACTGGACCAAAGCATTAACACATAGTGAGTACATGAACTCCTCAAACTATGGTCATCACCGGGAGTGGTCCCGATTATTGTCACTTCGAGGTTGCCGGATCATAACACATAGTAGGTGACTATAGACTTGCAAGATAGGATCAAGAACACACATATATTCATGGAAACATAATAAATTCAGATCTGAAATCATGGCATTCGCACCCTAGTGACAAGCATTAAGAATAGCAAAGTCATAGCAACATCAATCTCAGAACATAGTGGATAATATTTTGAGCGGTATACTTTCATTGTCAACATAACAACCAAGAATCTCGATATCTCCCATGCTACGCACATTATAGGCGGTTCCCAAACAGAATGGTAAAGTTTATACTCCCCCAACCACCAACAAGCACACTCCACGGCTAGCCCGAAACAACGGGTACCATCCAAACCAGCAACAGCCCTGGGGGAGTTTTGTTTAATTATTACGATTTTGAGCATGGGACTGGGCACCCCGGTTACCAGCCATTTTCTCATGAATGATGAGTGGAGTCCACTCATCGTGAGAATAACCCACCTAGCATGGAAGATATAGACATCCCTAGTAGATACATGAGTTGTTCGAGCATACAAAACAGAATTTCATTTGAAGGTTTAGAGTTTGGCACATACAAATTTACTTGGAATGGCAGGTAAATACCGCATATAGGAAGGTATAGTGGACTCATGTGGAACAACTTTGGGGTTTATGGAAGTGGATGCACAAGCAGTATTCCCGCTTAGTACAGGTGAAGGATAGAAGGAGACTGGGGAGCGACCAGCTAGAGAGCAACAACGGTCATGAACATGCATTAAAATGAATCAACAATGAATGCAAGCATGAGTAGGATATAAATCACCATGAACAAAAATATCGTGGAGGCTATGTTGATTTTGTTTCAACTACATGCGTGAACATGTGCCAAGTCAGATCACTTAAATCATTCAAAGGAGGATACCACCCCACCATACCACATCACAACCATTTTAATATCATGTTGGCACACAAGATAGACCATTATAAACTCTCAACTAATTAAGCATGGCATAAACAGCTATGATCTCTAATTGTCATTGCAAGCATTTTTCATCATGACAAGCTGAATCAGGAATGATGAAGTATCATATTTACAAAAACAAGATAGGTCGAGTTCATACCAGCTTTTCTCATCCCAATTAGTTCATCATATAGCATCCTTATTGCCTTTCGCTCGCACGACCGAATGGTGTGGATAATAATAATAGTGCACGTGCTTGGACTAAGCTGGAATCCGCAAGCATTTAATACAAGAGAGAAGACAAGGTAATATGGCTCAAGGTTAAATCATCAATAAAGTATATGAGAGCCACTAAGCAATTTCATTCATGGTCTTATACTCTTAACCCCCAAAGAAAAGAAAAGAAACTATTTACACGGGAAAGCTCCCAACAAGCAAAAGAAGAACGGGAAATCTTTTTGGGTTTTCTTTTAATTACTACTACAAGAAAAGTAAACTAGCTAGAAGCTACAACTAATATTTTTTTGTGTTTTTCTTAAGGTTTTTCTAGCACACAAGAAAAAGACTAAGAAAAGGACATGAAACTAAACATGGATGGTACAGTGAAAGAGTGTGAGCACCGACAACTAGAAAAAGTGTGAACATGAATGTAAAGTCGGTGAGAAACACATACTCCCCCAAGCTTAGGCTTTTGGCCTAAGTTGGTCTATGGCCACGGATCGAAGCTACTCCCTCTAGTGTACTGAGATATATCCTCTGGGTGCCACTGGTTGGCGAGCTCATCCAGCTCCCACCCATAAACAGACTGGCGGCAAGGATCAAGTGGTGGCTCTGGCTCATGCTCTGAAGTTTGTGCCTGGCATTGGTACTTGTAGAAGGCATCTGATGGAATGAGGTATATGCCTATGGACAGATCAAACAAAGATGGTGCAGGCAAGGTAACAATTTCACATTATATTTCATCAAACCTTAATTTATAATTAAGCAACCTATTCTTGTCTTTAACAATAAAATCATGGGCTACCATGCTCTTGTAGTCTAGATAAACAGGGGCAAGAAATTTTTCTTCCTTCTCATGATGCCTAATAGGTATTCTAAAATGTTCAGCAAGGCGAGAAGCAAAGATGCCTCCAAAGATGGGCCCCTTTGAGCAGTTCAGAATCAGTCGTTTAGCAACGACGGTGCCCAAGCTAAAAGTTGTGTCTTGAAACAAAGCATGGCGTAAGATGACAATATCAGGGGCACTAAGATTCCCACTGTTCCCGCGACCAAGTAAACATCTACTAGCAAATAAAGCAAAGTAGAGCAGAACAAGGAAGTGTATACTAGTGATTCTTGCCCCTGAGACTTGTCTAGTTTCCCCTATAGCTATCATGTCAATAAACCCTTCAACGTCTTCACAACGTGGTTCATCAAGTCTACCTCCAAAAGGTAACTTGCATATTTCACAAAATTCTAACAGTGATATCTCCTTAATCACATCATATAAACAAAACTCCTTTGTAGGTCGTGTTTTCTTAGCATGAAAATGAAAACTTTGCGTGAAAATATTGGTGAGTAGGAGATACTGTTCTTTCTGGTCGTGGAGGAAGTCGGTGAGGCCTGTATTATTTGCCAACCAATAAAAGTCTTCATAAATCCCGGCGGACATCATGAAATCATTACAAGGCCATTCGGACGGTCAAACTTTCGCCATGCCAGGAACATTATATTTGGCCTTCTTATTTTCTTCTTTCTTCTTCTCCTCTGAGCTCTTGCTGGAGGAGCCCCTCAACAATCTCTTTATCATTTTCCTTTTCTGAAAATTTCTGAAATTTTTAGTAACTCAAAATAAAAGTTAACCAAACTCAACAAGATTATAGCATCAACTCCTAGTAGTGCCTAGAGACTATATCATGCATCAGAACTACTTGGCACTAAGAAAATTTGACATGCAAGCTCAAGAACAAGGTCACCACAGCAGCATAAATTTGCAATAAATAGAGCACTAGAAGAACAACTAATTGGACCAATGGAGGAGTCACATACCAAGGAACAATCTCCCCAAACAGTTTGGTGAATGGTGCTTTGAGCAAGGAGATCAAAAATGGCAGCAAGATGAGCTAGAACTCGGATTTGAGCTGGTTGGTGATTTTTTTGGGACGAAGAAGAAGAGTGTGGGTGCAGGAATAAGTGGAGGGGGGCCATGTGGGGCCCACGAGGCAGGGGGCGCACCTTGGCAGGGGGGCGCGCCCTGGACCCTCGTGGCCACGTGCTGGCTCCCCTCACTGTGTGTTCTGTGCCATATTTTCTCAAATATTCCAGAAAAAATCATATTTCATTTTCAGGGCATTTGGAGAACTTTTATTTTCGCGGTATTTTTTTATCGCACGGATAAGTCTAGAAACAGACAGAAAAATACTATTTTATTTTTTATCCTAATTAATAGAAAGTAAAAAGAGGATACATAAGGTTGTGCTATCTAGATTCACCTATCCCATGCTCATCAAAAGGAATCCATTAACAAGGTTGATCAGGTCTTGTTAATATACTCTTTCCGAATAACATGAAACCAGAGAATTTTCGAATAACAATAGGTTACCTCAATGGGGATATGTAGGTCCCCAACAATAAGAATGTCATATGTCTTCTTGATAGTAGGAAGAGGAAATTCAAAACCTCCAATAGTAATAGTTGAAATTTTTCCAATATAATTGATACTATGGACCTGAGGTTGTTTCCTCGGAAAGTGCACCGTATGCTCATTACCATTGACATGAATAGTGGCATTGCCTTTGTTGCAATCAATAACAGCCCCTGCAGTATTCAAAAAAGGGTCTTCCAAGGATAATAGACATACTATCGTCCTCGGAAATATCAAGTATAACAAAGTCCGTTAGAATAGTAACATTTGCAACTACAACAGGCACATCCTCACAAATACCGATAGGTATAGCAGTTGATTTATCAGCCATTTGCAAGGATATCTCAGTAGGTGTCAACTTACTCAAGTCAAGTCTACGATATAAAGAGAGAGGCATAACACTAACACCGGCTCCGAGATCACATAAAGCACTTTTAACATAGTTTTTCTTAATGGAGCAAGGTATAGTAGGTACTCCTGGATCTCCTAGTTTCTTAGGCATTCCACCCTTAAAAGTGTAGTTGGCAAGCATGGTTGAAATTTCTACTTCAGGTATCTTTCTTTTATTGGTAATAATATCTTTCATATACTTAGCATAAGGATTTGTTTTAAGCACATCAGTCAAACGCATACGCAAAAAGATAGGTCTAATCATTTCAGCAAAGCGCTCAAAATCCTCATCATCCTTTTTCTTGGATGGTTTCAGAGGGAAAGGCATGGGTTTCTGAACCCATGCTTCTCTTTCCCTACCGTGCTTCCTAGCAACAAAGTCTCTCTTATCATAACATTGATTCTTTGATTGTGGGTTATCAAGATCAACTACAGGTTCAATCTCTACATCATTATCATTGCTAGGTTGACCATCATCATTAATATTGTCACTAGGTTCATGTTCATTACCAGATTGTGTCTCAGCATCAGAAACAGATATATCATTGGGATTCTCAGGTGTGTCAGCTACGGGTTCACTAGAAGCATGCAAAGTCGTATCATTTTTCTTTTTCTTCTTCTTAGAAGAACTAGGTGCATCTAAATTAGCTCTGTGAGAATCTTGCTCAATTTTCTTAGGTTGGCCTTTAGGATACAGAGGTTCCTGAGTCATTTTACCACCTCTAGTTGCTACTCTAACAGCATAGTCATTATTCTTACTATTTAATTCATTGAGCAAATCATTCTGAGCCTTAAGTACTTGTTCTACTTGAGTGTTAACCATGGAAGCATGTATAATAATGAGTTTCAATTCATCTTTAGCTCTAGATAGATAATCACTCAAGCGTTCAATCATATAAGCATTGTGTTGTAATTGTCTACCAACATAAGCATTGAAGTTCTCTTGTTTCACAATAAAATTGTCAAACTCATCTAAGCATTGGCTAGCAGACTTAGAACGAGGAATATCAGCTTCATCAAATCTATAAAGAAAATTTACCTTTACTACCTGTTTCGGGTTATCAAGACCATGTATTTCTTCAATAGGTGGTAAATTCTTAACATCTTCAGCTTTAATACCTTTTTCTTTCATATATTTCTTTGCCTCTTGCATATCTTCAGGACTGAGAAATAAAACACCTCTTTTCTTCGGAGTTGGCTTAGGGGCTGGTTCGGGAAGTGTCCAATTATTTTCATTGGCCAGCATATTATTCAATCGTAATTCAGCTTGTTCAACTGTTCTATCCCTAAAAACACAACCAGCACAACTATCCAGGTGGTCTCTGGAATCATCGGTTAGTCCATTATAAAGGACATCAAGTATATCATGCATCTCAAGAGGATGATCAGGCAAAGCATTAAATATTTGGAGAAGCCTCCCCCAAGCTTGTGGGAGACTCTCTTCTTCAATTTGCACAAAGTTATATATTTCTCGTAAGGTAGCTTGTATCTTATGAGCGGGAAAATATTTAGCAGAGAAGTAATACATCATATCCAGGGGACTACGCACACAACCAGGATCAAGAGAATTAAACCAAGTCTTAGCACCACCCTTTAACGAGAACGGAAACAACCTAAGGATATAGTAGTAGCGAATCTTTTCATCGTTGGTAAACAGGTTGGATATATCATTCAACTTAGTAAGATGTGCCACAACAGTTTCAGATTCATAGCCATGGAAAGGATCAGATTCAACCAAAGTAATTAACTCAGGATCAACAGAGAATCCATAATCCTTATCAGTAACACAAATAGGTGAAGTAGAAAAAGCAGGGTCATGTTTCATTCTAGCATTCAAGGACTTTTCTTTCAGCTTAGCTAATAATTTCTTAAGATCATATCTATCATTGCAAGCAAGAAAGTCTCTAGCAGTTTCTTCATCCATAGCATAACCCTCAGGAAAAACAGGCAATTCATATCTATTGGGAGAAGCTTCATCATCACTTTCAAAAATATCATCAGTTTCAATATTTGCATTCTCCCTAACCTTAGCAATTTGTTCATCTAGAAATTCACCTAGTGGCGCAGTATTATCAAGCATAGAAGTAGTTTCATCATACATAGCAGAAGTGGCATCATCAAGAACGTATGCCATATCAGATTCAATAGCATGAGTAGGTGTCGCAAATTTATCCATAACAGAAGGAGAATCAAGTGCAGAGTTAGATGGCAGTTCCTTACCTCGCCTCGTAGTTGAGGGTAAGATCTTGGTTTTTGAGTCCTTCAAGTTCTTCATAGTGATCAACATATATAAATCCCAAGTGACTTAAAGAATATAGCTATGCTCCCCGGCAACGGTGCCAGAAAATAGTCTTGATAACCCACAAGTGTAAGGGATCGCAATAGTTTTTGAGGGTAAAGTATTCAACGCAACTTTATTGATTCGACACAAGGGGAGCCAAAGAATACTCTTAAGTATTAGCAACTGAGTTTTCAATTCAACCACACCTGGAAACTTAGCATCTGCAGCAAGGTAGTTTAGTAGCAAATTAATATGATAGTGGCGGTAGCAGCAATAAAAGTAACGGTAGTGTTTTTGTAGTATTTGTGATAGTAGCAGCGGAAAAGTAAATAACCAACTAGCAATATGGGAAAAGCTCATAGGCATTGGATTGGTGATGGGAAATTACGTCGGATGCAATTTATCATGTAGAAGTTATAACCTAGGGTGACACAGAACTAGCTTCAGTTCATCAATGCAATGTAGGCATGTATTCCGAATATAGTCATACATGCTTATGGAAAAGAACTTGCATGACATCTTTTGTCCAACCCTCCCGTGGCACCGGGGTCCTATTCGAAACTAAGGGATATTAAGGCCTCCTTTTAGTAGAGTACCGGACCAAAGCATTAACACATAGTGAATACATGAACTCCTCAAACTATGGTCATCACCGGGAGTTGTCCCGATGATTGTCACTTCGGGGTTGCCGGATCATAACACATTGTAGGTGACTATAGACTTGCAAGATAGGATCAAGAACACACATATATTCATAGAAACATAATAGGTTCAGATCTGAAATCATGGCACTCGGGCCCTAGTACCAAGCATGAAGCATAGCAAAGTCATAGCAACATCAATCTCCGAACATAGTGGATACAAGGGATCAAACCCTAACAAAACTAACTCAATTACATGATAGATCCCATCCAACCCATCACCGTCCAGCAAGCCTACGATGAAATTACTCACGCACGGTGGTGAGCATCATGGAATCGGTGATGGAGGTAGGTTGATGATGACGATGGCGATGATCTCCACTCTCCGGAGCCCCGAACGGACTCCAGATCAGCTCTCCCGAGAGAGATTAGGGCTTGGCGGCGGCTCCGTCTCGTAAAACACGATAATTCTTCCTCTCTGATTTTTTTCTCCCCGAAAGTGAATATATAGGATCTGGGGATACGTCGGTGGAGCACCAGGGGGCCCACGAGGTAGGGGGCATGCCCTAGGGGGGGGCGCCCCCACCCTCGTGGACGAGGTGTGGGCCCCCTGGTCTGGATCTTCTTGCAGATATTTTTTATATTTTCCAAAATAAATCTCCGTGGAGTTTCAGGTCACTCCGAGAACTTTTTATTTCTGCACGAAAACAACACCATGGCAATTCTGCTGATAACAGCGTCAGTCCAGGTTAGTTCCAGTCAAATCATGCAAGTTAGAGTCCATAACAAGGGCAAAAGTGTTTGGAAAAGTAGATACGTTGGAGACGTATCAAGGACAACCCTGACCGCACTACAACAGTAGGGTGCTTGCCGTTGTTGGTCTCACCAACAGTCCGCAACGTCAAGGTCCCGAAGATGTTGGTTGACGACAGGGCCGTGTTGAATCTGCTTTCTCCAAAGGTCATCAAAAATCTCCAGATAGAAGGCGAAGAGCTCAAGTTTACTGGAACATCCCAAGGAATCAACCCCGACAGGAATCGTCCTAAGGGGAAGATCACATTGCCGGTGACATT
The DNA here is from genome assembly GCA_902687465.1 of Secale cereale. Classification (NCBI taxonomy): domain Eukaryota; kingdom Viridiplantae; phylum Streptophyta; class Magnoliopsida; order Poales; family Poaceae; genus Secale; species Secale cereale. The sequence continues at coordinate 263,096,616 of LR738714.1, read as the reverse complement.
CAGAGGGGGGTTAAACTACCGAACTAAGAAGATCATTTTTGATGTGGTTGACCTCCCCCTGCAGTACAATGGAATCCTTGGTCGCCCAGCCCTGGCCAAATTCATGGAGGCATCCCACTATGCCTACAACACCGTGAAGATGCCAGGGCCGATGGGCGTTATCTCCATTCCATCGGGTAAGAAAGACATAGTCATATGCATGGACAAGATGTACTAGGAGGCATTTGTGGCAGAGGCCGCGGAAATCACTGCTCCCGCCAACGAAAGCAAGAAAAGGTAGAAAGCTAGCATGGACATCAGAAAAGAGTCCGGGCAGCGCACCTATCCGGAGTACGTTGTGGCCGTTGATGACTTGCCAGAGAGTTCCAATAGCAAGAAATCCAAGGTTGCCACACCTGCTGTGAAGAAGGTCCCGACAGGGCTGGCTGGCGTCGACGGTACCTTTACCATCAGCGCCACCCTTGATGAAAAATAGGGAAGCGTGCTCGTTGCCTTCCTGCGTGCGAATGTCGATGTATTTGCATGGCAACCATCAGACATCCCCGATGTTCCCAGGGTGGTAATCGAGCACCACCTTGATGTCTTCCCACACGCCCGACCCGTCAAGCAGAATGTTCGGAAGCAAGCAGTGAACGACAACGGTTCATTGCCGAGGAGATCAAGAGACTTGAGGTGGCTAGATTGGTCAGGGGAGTGTTGCATCCGACGTGGTTAGAAAATCCAGTGGTGGTGCCCAAGTCTAATGGGAAATGGAGACTTTGCATTGATTTCAATGATCTCAACAAAGCCTGCCCGAAGGAGCCGTTCCCCTTGCCGCGCATCGACAAGATTGTGGATTCCACCTCCGGGAGTGACCTACTGTCTTCTTAGAAGCCTACTCTGGATATCACCAAATCTTAATGTCCAGAGAAGATGAAGGGAAGACCGCATTCATAACCCCATGCGGCACGTACTGCTTTGTACGAATGCCCGTTGGGCTGAAGAGCGCTGGATCCACTTTTGCAAGAGCAGTACATATTGGATTTGAGTCACAGTTGCACAAAAATGTTCGACATGGATGATATAGTGGTAAAGACCAAGGATAGATTAACTCTCATTCAGAACTTCGAATAGACCTTTGAAAATCTGCGCAATCTAATCCTGAAGTTAAACTCGAAGAAGTGTGTGTTTGGCGTCCCTTCCAGAAAGCTACTTTGCTTCTTTGCGACACATCAAGGGATAGAGGCCAACCCTGACAAGATTAAAGCTATAGAGCAGATTCAAGCACCCAAGGCAGTTAAGGATGTGAGGCATTTGATTGGATGTGTTGCCATGCTGAGCAAGTTCATTTCCATGTCCGTTGAGCGCGCCTTGCCGTTCTTCAGAATCTTGAAGAAGGCAGGACCAATTGTCGGATTCAGGGCTCCGTTGACCCAAGAAAGGTTCAAACTCTGGGGTGTATGCGAAGAACTCAACCTCTCCAGCCTACTAACTAACCACTCTCATGGCCTAGCTCGATGAACGGGAAAGGAAAGAGACTCTGCAGTTTACCCAGGTTCGAGCCACCTTGTGGTGTAAGACTCTACTCCTGCTTTGGGGTGGATTAGCCTCGCGGGGGGCTGAGGATGAACTAGTACAGAGGAAGAACATCCTCAGGAGGTGTGTTCTTCGGTGAGCGTGAGCTGGCGAGGGTTCAATCTCCTTGCTATGGTGGTGGCTAGCCTATACATTGTGGCCTGGGTCCTCTTCCTCCGAAAAGAAGGCGCGAAGGGATCCCACAACATCCAATTTGAAAGAGGACAAGAAGTACATCTTATCCTGACAAAAGGTGGTCTTTGCCTGCAAAGCTTCTGGTTGTGATGTCGTGGTGGGCTTGGTGATGACATCCGTCTTGCCGCCCTGGCGATCTTGGTCTCGTTGCATAGGAATGGAAACCTTCGGATGATTCCTCGGGACTCCGTGACTGCGCTTGCCTCCTTAGAACCAAAGAGGAACCTGCTGCTCTGCGCCCGCTGGTACCCGCCTGGCCTTGGTCATCATGGCTTGTGTCACTTGACCCTCATGAGACGGGCGCTTGCATAGGAATCTCTGCTCCTCATCTGGCCACCTGGGGAGGCCACTCCCTTCGGAGGTCTTGGCGGCATCCGCCTCACGAGGCTTGGCCCCTCGTGAGGGTCTTGCCATGTTGATGTTGGAGATGGGCCATACCAGGCCGCCGATGGAGCCATGTTGTGGGCTGCAGGTAGGTAAGTTTGGGTACCCTGGTTCCCAGAACGCCAACAGTAGCCCCTGGGCCCATGGCGCGCTCGGACTTCACTTCGAGCTGAAGCCAGGAGGCAAGGTTGAAGCGCATCGGGCCCCAATCGCCAGCGGACCGGGTCGACGCATGGAGCTTAATGTGACATGGGCGTCTCTACTTCCCCACGTAGCCTCGGCAGCCGTCCCAGGCTGATAAAAGGACCCACGCCTGCCACTGAGCCTTCTTCGCCTTGTCTTCATCTTGCTCTAGGCCCCCTTTCCTTCCTGCCAAGAGTGCCTCCAAATCTGCCGAACCTTTCTCCGAGCTCTCCGCCAATGGCACCTAAGAATGCGAAGCCCGCCGCTTCAGCCGCGCACTCAGCCTCCTCGCCCGAGCCGGCCCTTAGCACGTCCTCCATCACCGAGTCGAGGCACCTTGCTGCCGTGCTCCCACTAATGGCGAGCAACGACAACGAGGGGAGGGAGATGGTGCTTCGAGTCGGGTCCACCGAGCGGGGAGCCTTGGCAGGGACCTTCTATCCCTTTTTCCTCCACAGCGTATTCACGGGGCACATCCCGACCTTCTCCAAGTTTTTCCGTGTCGTCCTCAACCATTACCAAATCCATGCTCTACACCTCCAGCCCAACTCAATTCTTCTCTTGTCCATCTTCACCTTCTATTGTGAGGTGTTCATGGGAGTGGCGCCCTCCGTCGCCACTTCTTCTCTCTACGGATACGTAGCTCGACCCAATGGTCCAGGTGCATCTCCTTCATCGTGCCCATTGTAGCAACGCGCTCACGAGGCCCGGGAAGAAGGTGAAGGACTTCTGGCGCAAGTGGATCTTCATGGACGCCAAGGGCCTCCATGCTCGGTTGGAGCTACCAATCGAGATGCCAAAGAAGCTCCACCAGTGGGCTCACGAGAGGCTCATCGACCCCCAGGCAATGCTCGTCCTGAAGAAGATGACTGCGGATCTGGAGGCTGGGACTGTAGGCGTTCTGGGAACGGGGGTACCCAGACTAGCCTGCCTGCGGCCCAGTGTGGCTTGCAAGGCGGCCTAGTGTGGCCCAACTTCTTAAACAACACTCAAGACCCTCGCAAGGGGCCAAGCCTCATGAGGCGGACGACATAGGACATCCCCTGTGGCAGCCTCATCAGGCCGGCTTGATAGGATCGGAGATATCAAGGCAAGGGGCACCCCGTGAGGTCCTCATGACGTGAGCAGTGACGACTAAAGCCAGGCGGGCGCCAGCGGGCGCAGAGCGCCAATTTCCTCTTTGGTGCTAAAGGAGCGGGTGTAGGCGTGGAGTCCCGAGGGGTCAGGCAAAGGTTTCCATATCAGTGCAATAAGACCAAGACCAGCAAGACGGAAGGACGGAGGTCATCGCGGAGCCCATGGCGGCGTCACCACCAGAGCCATTGCCAGCGAAGACCACCTTTTGTCAGGATAGCTTGTACTAGCTGCCCCCCTTCAAATTTGGCCGTTGTGGGATTCCTTCCCGCTCAATATTTGGGAAGAGAACCCTGTCCACTATAAATAGGACTAGCCACCACCATTGGGATCATCTCATCAGGGACAGAGTTCATCTCATCTCGAGTTAATCAGATAGAAGGCCACATACCTCAAGCTCACCGGAGCTCAAGAACACCTCTCCCCAGGAGGAAGCTAATCCATGTACTAGTTCTTCCTCTGCATACAAGGGAATCCACCACACACACTGGATTAGGGTGTTACACCACAACGGTGGCCCGAACCAGTATAAATCTTGTGTCTCTTGTTCATTGGATCTGACGAGCTAGGCCTAGAACTGTCGAGTAGAAGGGCTAGGGCGGAAGGAGAGATCTTCGTGTGCACCCCAGAGTTCGAACCTTAAGGGTTTTGCCGGAACCCTAAATCCGGCATTTGGCGCGCTAGGTAGGGGTGTGCCGGATTTGTTCTTCCGTCACCCACACCGCCATCACCCCGCATCCTCATGGCCAACGACCAGGGAGCTCATGCCAACCGCTGGCCGACCAGGCCAGTGTGGACGGCGCCGCCCGACCATGGAGACCTCAACCCTGCGCTCCGGGCTACCCCAGCACCACCGAACGCCGCTGGCCGAGGGTGAAGCGGGCCGGTGGCCACTGCGTCGGTGTCCCGGCGTGCGCTCCACGGCGCGCTCTACAAACCACGCCATGGCGACGACATCTTACACCCGACGGGAACAGGCGAACACGAGGGCTGCACTCATCGTGGCGCGAGAGCTACTACGATGCAGGCTGGCCGAGAGCGGCCGCGACGTACTGTTGGAACGAGTTGCTGAGCTACTGGGCTGCGCGTGCGGAGGCGCGCCGCTGTTCTGCTCCTCACCCCCACCCCAGGTTGCAGGTGGGGCGCTGGTGAGGCCCCGACCGGCATTGCAGCCCCCCAGCAAAATTAGAAGACTCGGCGACACCGGCAGCACGCGCTGGTGCCCTCCTTACAACCGTAACAACCTCATCACCGGCAAGAGAAGACGCCGACGGTCCTTCAAGAGGGTACGATGGGGTTCAACCCAACGGGCGCCAAAACCAGATGCTGCAACCGGGGGGTCAACGCGTGGGGCACGGGGGCTGCATCCCTGGTGGGGCTACAGACGAAGCCTACTTGCCCCGCATGGTGGACCTGGCATACGTGTTTGGGGAGGGCCCCAATGCTTTCCACGAGCTAGGTTGGAACGGCGAGGCTCGCGAGGAAAAAGATTACCGTGGGTCACCCGGGGACGCCGTGGACCCCTTCACCGACGACGACAGAGCACCACAGGTATCCCAGCAGCAGGTGTACACTAACCATGGACTGCAGGTGAATCAAACCACAGCGTGGTAGACGACCCAAGAGCGACCGCCCCGCCCTCGACCCAGGCAGAACGCTGGGGGCTGCGCGTAGAAGGCCTAGAGCCGCGGCCTCCGCAACGGCGCGAGGAGCAGGGAAGTATGCGAAAGTAGGTCCTCTGTCGGGGCCAGCCTCGCCAAGCTTCCCCCCGGCAGAGGTTCCGTGGTCGCCGAGGGCGCCGCTGGCGTCGCCTTTCTGCCTCCTTGGTCCTGTCCTGGTTTCCGATCGCCCTAACGGAGGTCAAGGGTGGTGCAAGGCGGGGCCCTCGTCTGGCGATATGAAGTACGGCTCTGGCCTGTGAAGATCTACGCCCTGTGATACTCTCACGTAATAATTAGTGGGGCTGTACAAGCCCCGAAGTCTCCGAAGAACCACCCTCGGGCCTCGGGGGCTCCCTCCCACGTCCTTGTGGCAGCACTTAGCTCCGCGCTGGTGAGAAGACTGAAGACTAGATAGGAGCGGGACGCGGCTATTTGCTTTCCTCGCCTTCCTTTTTGTAATTGGATTCGCCGTGTCTCTCGAGTTGAATTTGAAGCCTCGCTTATTGCCAAAATGGGGGGAAGTTCTCTTTGATTTCTGCCGGATTTTGCCACTTCTGGCTGTCTCAAATATCTTACTCCAGGCCCTCAGGCCCGGGGGCCAATCCCGCTTGGCGTGCCGCTGCAACCTCGGCAGGACCCTCCCGGGGCAATAGCCTACGCGCCGCAATCATGCCATGTAGGCATCCTGCCGCGGCCAGCGGAACGCCATTGGTCCTGTTCCCCGAAACAGGGCTAAGCACTACTCAGGAGGCCTACAGTGCAGAGAGACAGCTGACCATCTCAGGAGAAAGGCGGTCCCATGGCCTCACAACCCTCATGAAGGCGGGGAAGATCTAGGTAAGGTGCCACAACAGCTAAGCTATAATGGCTTAAGGGCTCTCGCCGCAGGTTCGGGTTCAATCACCAAACAAAAAGGAAGAAAGCGGAATACTTCTTTACACGCATAGGGGGCTCCCCCCGTCAAAATACTCTCATGCCCCATGGGGCCCGTTATAAGTTTACGCGTGCACGAACAGGTTGGAAGAATACGAGCTCAATCAAACATATCACTCGCAGAGCCGCCCAAGCCACCCTCGTATGCACCACCAATGCTATCACTGGACACATCTCCGGCGTATTCAACTGCGCCCCCTTCATCCGCCAAGACCACGACATCATCATCATCGATGGCGAAGGCTTGGACTAGGGCATCCACGTGATCATCCACCCAGTGTGCCAAGTTGTCTCGAACAGCTCCAGGCACGGGGGCGATGGCTGCATCAAAGTCAAAATCAGGATCAATGTTCTAGAGGTGGCTGAAGACCCGTGAGAACACGCGACCCAGGAGGCCGCGGCTTTTCTCCTCGACAAGATGGTGGGCCCTCACGACCTGGTTCTCTAGGCGCGTCACTATCTTGGTGAAGAAAACAAGGTGACCGGCGTAGTCCTCCATGTGGGGGTCACGGGCGTTCTCCTCGTAGATGGTCCCTAGCGCCCGGTTCACCCCCGACCGAAGGGTCCGGAGCATGGGGCCATGCTCATGCTGCAGCACGAGTCGGCGGTTGTCCTCATCCTCGCGCTGTCGTGCAAGGACAGCAGCCTCATCAACATGTCTTCGAAGCAAGGCCAGCTCTACCTACGCGGAGGCCAGTTCGGCCTGGACGGAAGACTGGGCGGCCGCAGCGGCCCCCTCGCATAGCTCTGCCCCCCTCAGCCTCGTCCAAAGGGCGGTAGTCCTCCCATCAGCCTCCGCTCGCTGGAACTCCAACTTCAAGTTATACCCCACGGTGAGGTCCGTGTGGGCCTTCGCCACCCTCCGGTCGATCTCCTCCTGGACCCTGGACTCGTGAGCGGAGACGACATCCTCAACCAGGGTCATGTGGCGCTCTTTCATCTCCAGGCATTCAAGCTCCAGGCTGCGCTCCGTGGCCTCCAACATCAGTGCCTCCTCGCGCCTCAAGACCTCCGCCTCATCGAGGGGCATCCCCCGCATCGATGCTAGGGCGGCCCTACGCACCTCAGCACGGTCCTCCAAGTCGGCGTTTAAGACCTGATGCTCCTGGAGGCGCCTCTCCGTGGCCTCACGACGGACATCAGCTTCTCGGGCCTCTTCCATAGCTCGGGTGCAGGCCTCTCGCGAGGCGGCTACGGACGCGTCTGCCTTCGCGCTGGCACTCTCGTGCTGTGTGGCACCCCGATCCGCATATAACAGTGGGCCTTCGCACGTCAGCCCAGGAATACACCTGACGCACGATAGGCACATGATACAGCATTCCAGGTACAATAATATTCATCAAATAACTAGGTATAAGATTACATCATTGATGAATATAATTATCTGGCATAGCCCTAAGGCTATTTACATGGAAGCAGAAGTCTATTAATTGGCGGCGGAAGTCTTGGTTTGGCGGCATAACAACTCTGGCTGGGCTCCACAACTCACAGGACTAGCAAGATTACGGCCTAGCGCGACGAAGCAAGCGACCTAAACAAGTGTGACCTACAAAACTGGCATGACATGCCAGGTCAGTACATTGAATGTACTTGCAAGACAACCAAATACATAGCATCCAAACAGGCAGAAGACAAGGCAAGAACCAAGCACATGCAACAAACGACCTCATATCAAAACATGGCATGCAAATAAGATAAAGGAGACCGGACTACTACATAGCATCATGACATATCCAAATTAACTTCAATATGGTGATAGTAGCATAATATACTATCTTACTCATGGCATAACTTAATGAATGGAACTGAGCATGGCATGTCATCATGAGACTAAACTAACCAAATAAACTACTGTTCATACATAAACAAATGCAGACATAACATATTACAAAATCTAATACTACCATGGATTCTTAACAATCTAAACTATAAGTCATGCAAAATAATCAAAGTTGTACACCGATTTCATCAGACTATAAGACCAACAGTTTATCTTACCACATAATCGCGACCCTTTTCGGTGATCGCAACCAACACTTGGTCTCCAATATTCACGAGAACTCGTCTCGTGATTACAACTTAGTCTTGACTTCACACGACTATTTCATTCAAGTACCATATTAACAAATTTTATTATATCTGGTTTATCCTCCATTCTGATCTAGACCAATAGTGTGACCTACTACGAACTGTGTGCTATCGATAGACTTTGTGAACACTCTGCAGAGGTAGCGCACTGTACCCACACCACGGAACCCATGGCCTCTTTATCCCATTCGGGTGGACCAACGGCGTTCCGACGAAAGCGAACTACTGTCATGACACTCTCCCGGCCACTCCGACTCTTCCCTACTGGGCTAGTCCTGGGTGGCCCTGTGTCTACCAAAGACACAGCGACCACCGTCGTGGCCAAACTGTCCCAAACGGGAACCCGGTACCACAACAAAAACAACTACGGGCACACAAGTCTTATGTCCGTCTACCTGATAAGGGTAGAACGTGTCCATAACCTTCCCTCGTTAGAGGCACCAGTGAGAGGCATAACAATATTCGTATTAAGGCCTTCCCATAAAGGAAAATGTGGTTGCACTGAAAAGTTCGATTTGGTGGCTCTACGAAACGATCCCATCGATGACGGTGGAGTGTTTTTATGATTAATTCATTTTTATTAACTCTCCATCATCATGAGCATATTTATAAAGAATGCAACAATGAGCATGCAACATACAGAAGCATATACAAACTATCGAACTTCTCAGGTGCACAGATTATAACATAAAGAATATGATAATACTAAGTACTAGCATATCAAAGATACATTAAAAGCATCATTGCATTTTTAGAACTATGTCATAAAAGCAAGTAGAGTAGTAGCATGGTAATAATAATAACAACACCCTATATTAGCATGGCAAGAGAATATTGTGACAACACAAGCATGCATGAACAATACATGAAGGAAAGATGGCAGCTGAAAACAATAAGATAACGACTGCAACTACACATGCACAAGGTGCAAGCAAAGTCAACGCGCGAGTCCGGAGCTTCTGATAAGAGGTTGGCTTGCCTGGGGGTCGACAAATACTCCGAAGAAAAGTGAGGTGAAGCCGCGGAAAGAATCGCCGGAAACAGTACTCTCTCGTAGGGGGCTGTTTACGGCAAGGGAAAAATGGTCATTTCACAGTGTCAAACCATAGTGAAAATGTTACCAACAGAACAGGCTTGACGAGACGAAGAAGTGGGCTTTGGAATCACCTCAATCGGAGTCTCGAGGAGAAAGTAGTGATTGTTTTTCTGCCAGGGATCTATCTGTAAAAAGTTTGCTGCAAACAAGCCCTTGACTGAGAAAACAGAAAGTTTATTTCAGTGATTACGCTTTCGAACAGAGAAAACACACTTCTGCACAAAGAAGAACAAAAATGCACTTTCGTGTTAAGAAAACGTACTCCATAGGAAGGCGCCTCCACTTAAACAAGTCAACGGGCCCGCCGGTCAGTGCCTAAGAGGCTGACGCGCGGGGCCCACCGTGACTTTTCCCTCCACCTCCTGGGTCTTCTTCTCCACCGCGACGCAGAGAAAAGGGGCAGCCGGCAGCCGGCCTGGCCGTCGTCTCGCTGCTCACCGGGGACGACGGACAAGCAGAGGGGCTCCGCCACTCCACGCCGCGCCCGTAAGTGGTCGCGGGGTCGCTTGACATGGCCCACGACGCTGGCTCCATGGGAAGGCCGCGGCGGCCAGAGAGCTCCAAGGGGAGGCGTGTCGGCAGTGCTCCAACGCCGGAGAGAGGGACGGTAGCGTCTCCGTAGGATCCAGAGGGAGTAGGGGACACCGAAGAAAGGGAGGGGGAAGGGCCATAGCCGGAGATGGCCGAGGGGAACGGCGGCGATGGCTCGGCCATTGGAGCGGGCAGGGAGGGGCTCCAGCTCGGGGAGATGCTTGGGGATGGATGGTGGCTGCAGACGAGCTCGGGGGCTCTACTTATAGCCGCGGGAAAGCTCGGGACGGGGAGGGGAGCAGCTGACACGCGGCTCACGACGTGGCCGTGCGCCGGTGATGGCGCCGCGTGTGCAGACGCGGCCAACGGGCTGGAGAAGCGGTAGGAAGATGATGAGGAGGAAGCGGACGGGTGCTAGTGAGTCACGGAGACAAGGAAGGCGTGCGGACGAACGGAGGAAGCGGACACCGGCGAGGAAGAGGACGAGCTCACAGGCACGCACTGTTCGAGCGTCGGCACGGCTCGCCGGAGATGAAAACGAAGGCGGTAGGAGTTCCAGGGGGAAGAGGACGTGGAGGGGTAACTATTGGGCATTAATGGCGAGGTCAGGGGCGGCCGGAGCAGCGATGCCGACGACTATAGTGGCTAGACCACCGTTTTGGCTGGTCTACCTAATGGTCACCACTGGCATGGCGTGCTCTGTGGTTTTTACTGCGGTAAGATCATGTCTACCGTGTAGTCCTTCCAGCGTGGAGTGTTACCATGGTAAAGAGAGGGGTAGAGACAAAGCTAGCTGAGTGAAACAAGCTCCAGAAGTTTATTGCTGCAAACTTTACCACACTCCAGAGAGTAAACCAAAGAGGGTAAAAGGTAAACTTGATGCCTCGGAGGCTTAGGGTAGAAAGGACTACAATCCTGGGAGTTTTGAGGTAAAATGGACAACTATTTACCATAGTTGCCGTACAAACCACCAAAGCTGACCCAGAAACTGAATGATGAACAAGCACTCACTAGGAGTGCTGGATCAGGCTATAACTTGGCAAAGCCTAATTATTTGGACATACCATGATGCTGTAAAAAGTTCATACCAAATGGACTTACCAAAATGGTACTTCCTTCACAGCTATCATTTTTGTCCAAAAATTTCAGAAAGCTCCTCAGGGCAATTGGCTAGATGAAATAAGCCCAAATCTTGTGGAGATGGATCATATAGATAGGAGAAGGCCTGGAAAAATTATCAGCCACAATGGAGCAAAATAAAATACACTTGCTTCACAAACTGAAAATGTGGACAGAAACAAAGAATTGCTCCTGTGCTCACATAGTTCATTGGAATGAACTGAATTTGGGTGGAGGCAAATTATTTGGAGTGTTGAAGAAGATGGAAGAGTTTCATCCCATTTGGAAAATTTATGAAGGTACTTCCTTCACAAACTTGCATTCTGGTCAGAAACTTTGAAAAATTGCCCAAGGAGCTAGGTTGAAAGGATGGAGCTCATATTTGGTATCCATGGGTGATTTATCAATCTTAAACACCCTGCTAAATTACAGCTCATGTGGAATTAAGAATAGGGCACTTCCTTTACAGAGTTCTAGAGAAGGCAGAAACTTGCATTGGATCATGTGCCAAAAATTTGAACTGTGGGACAAGATTTAATGATAGAACTAATGATTCTATAGCAAATACAAGCTCCACAATTTATGAGAGAATTTTCGCTTCTATAAAAATAATAGTTCCTTTGGAAAGTGGCAAAATGCAATATTGGCTAAAATAGGAAAAGGCAATTTTCCTTATTTTAATTGTGGCCAATATTCTTCCCAGAGCTTGGATTAGGCATGAGTATCATCTCCACAAATCCTCATGGATTTTTGAGATGCAAAACTATGCATTTGGATTTTATTCCTTAGACACACAATATAAGGAATAAATCCCAATTCAAAAATATTGCATAGGACTTAGCAATATTTTTGCATATCCAAGAATTATGAAGACAAGATGGTCTCTTGGAAAGGTTGGAGTGATCCACAGATCAAAGAAAGTGATGGCTCCTTTGTAATCACAAAGGCCACCTACAAATTCCAAAATCTTGGAATTAGGGTTTGAGAGAGTTTAAGGTGATGGAAATGAGGTCTTGCCCACTGACAAAGGCATGAGCAAGGTTTTGAAAGGTTGAAAATGACCAGAAATCTCAGGGTCATCTAGAAATCCTCAGGAGAAAATTTGAAAGAGCGTTGCTAGGAAGAAATCACATCACAAAATTGATAACCCAATTTTGGAGGCTGTGACAACTCTTCCCTCCTTAAAAAGAATCTCGTCCTCGAGATTTCTAAGGTTACAGCAACCATAAAAGATCGCCATCCCGGGGAAAAACCCCTGGGTTAAATTAACCTTTTGGCTGGATGCAGACGAGTTGGGGTACCGATAATTGGTACACCCAAAGAGAGTCATGGGCAAAACAGGGTTACCTCCATAGATAGGGCACTCGAGATCCGTCACACAGAAAATGCTGGATGCACCCTAATGAACAGTGGTTTCACCCGCTGACAGGTGGGTCCAGGGCCCACTGGCAGCCTCCTTCTTCTACCTCTGGCTGGCTGCTTCATCTCCGTCGCTACTCCGCGTGCGGCTTAGCGCAGCGCGCATCTAGCTTCTAGGGCGATGAGGACCCTAGTGTCGTAGTGCGCGGCGTGCACGGCGACGGTGCAGCGAGCACTCACGTCGCGGGCTAGTACCTTGTCGGCACTGCTCGCGAATTCGCCGCCTGGACGCCGGTGATCGGGCGACGAGCGATTTCCCTCGACATCGCTCACCGTACACCGGAGTTGGGCTATAAAAACGGCAGCGCGGCTTCTCCTCCAACACACCAACGCAATGCCGCTCTAGTACCTCTTCGGTTTGGACAAGATTGAGCCAAGCTCCTTCGGCGAGGCGGTGTTCTTGGTGCTGCTGCGGAGGTTCCTGGCTGCTCTGCTGGGCACGCTGATCGGCTCGTCGTTCCTCCTGATGATACTCATTAGGAATCACCGGGCTCCAGGAAATGCGCGGCTCGGGGTGGTGGATCGAGATGTAGGAGAAGACGATGCACTGGGTGGTCCTTCGCCACGCTTGGTTCTCCGTCGCTTTGCGCCGGTGGGGTAAGTGCGTGCTGCGGCGGAGCGAGGTGGCAACTTGCCTGCGTTACGCAAGGCCAAGGTGAGGGTGACGGGGTCCAGATGCTTGTGAGGTGGCTGCGCCAACTCAAGATGCATACTAGGGTGCGAGAAAAGCTTTCGCGGATGTTTCCACGAAAAAGTAGGTGTAGAGGTAGAATCAGAGTGGAAAGCTTTATTGCAATCGATGTACTAGTGTGAGAGAAATAAAGTTGGCAGCGTTTCTTTCGGAAATGAAATCAAAAATGAGAGTTAAGCACGGGAACTTACCAGATGGAAAGGCCTGTGTGAGGCTCTGATTTTGGAAACCGGGCACATGAGGTGTGCACTGGTAGAGAAAATAGGTGACTTTGCTTGCCCACAAGTACTGCCAAAAAGTACTCATGGGTGAACCAAGGGTGCGTGTGACATGTAGCATAAACCACACTCTCAAATAGATGCAATAAACAGGTAACGAAAAAAACACACCAGGCAAAACTTTCTAAAGTGTTTTAATGCTAGCGGGTATATGTAATCCTGGTACACATATACCTACACTAGCGCGCATTTTATTATTTTAGACTCGGGATGAGTCAATGTTATTTTAGTGTATGTGATCTACTAATTAAAAGCTCGTTAGCAAAATTCCGCGAACCCTATCAAACATTTCTGCTTGACAGAGCGACAAGAAAAAACCAAACAAAACTCAAAAGCACACAAACATATATATCATACGCATTACACCATTACAAGCATCCAACAAAAGCATGAACGCGCTACGCACTACACGGGACTATTCTCTCCGGGATACAAAAGTCTATCCTCTATTGAGGATGAACAAATTGACCCACTTGCATAAACACCTTCCTGCATGACTAAAGTCATGCAGAGGGCTGAGCTTGTCAGGGTTCTCCGGGAGGACGAAGACTGAGCCAATCTCCATCTTCATCGTCGGACAGGACTATGGGTGGGGATTCGGCGACTGCGGGTGTGGCTGAGGTTGATCCCAGTAAATGTTGTTGGTGGATCCGGTAAAGAGATTGGTCGAAGGAGATGGGGGTTGGTCTAGGCCACATCACAGGCCGACAAGGTAACTGTCACATCCCTAGTTAGCACCTGCATTAGGGTTAGTTGGTGTGTGCATCATGTTTACTTTTCAAAGAAATTTGAAATGGGAATGACAGAGACTCCAGCACCCCTCTTCTAACAACTAGGGTTTGATAAAATATTTTCCAATGTACCCAAAATGCCCTTCAAAAATGTTCATCATTTCTGCCTTGGTCTCAAACCTTTGCTAAAAATGGTGCACAATTTTCTAGGACATCCAAGGTCACTGGATTAAATCATATGGTATTTGAATTTGGGCATTTAAATGCTATAAAATATTTTAAATGCTCAAATAATCATAAAATATAATGTTTCCTACTGTTGATAATATATACTGTAGGTATGACAAGTGTTATGAGTTATAAAAATGCTCTGGCATTTTATTTAATTAAACAAAGTTGCAAAACAAATGAAACAGAAAAGAAATAGAAAAAAAGAGAGAGAGAAGAAGTTTACCTGGCGCCCCACCCGGCCCACCTGCCGGCCCAGCCCAGCTGCCGCTCCAGCGAGCTGCTTGGCTCGGCCAGGCAGGCAGGCAGGTGCTCGACGGCGACCGCACCGCGCGCCACGCAGCTGCCCGCCGCCCTGCTTCCTCCCCTCTCCGTCCTGGAGGGCTGGATCGGTCGTACATGACGCCCCCGACCTCGCAGACACCTCCCCCTCTACCCAGCTCCTCTCCCTTGCTCTCCCCGCGCCATGGCCGACGCCGTCGTGCTCGCACCGTCGTAGAAGCCGCGCCCATCGTCGTCCCTGAGCCCCGCCTTGGTGTCCGTCGTCTCCGCCGTCCTCGACTACTTCGAACAGGCCGAGCCCCGAGCGCTCGCCCGCCCTGGAGACGCCCCCGACCTCTTCTTCCCCAACTCCGGCCGCGGAGATCCCCCTCGCCGTTCTGCTCAGCTCCGACCACCCCCGAGCTCGCTCCGGCGCCTGCTGCAACCCCTGTGAGCCCAGCTTCGTCCTCCCCCTCTCTGTTGGCTCTCTACTCCCCTGGAACGCACCGCACGAAGCTCACCTGCACGCACCGTCGCGGAGCTCGTCGCCGACGAGGCTCCGGCCATCCATTGGTCCGGCCACCGTGCCTATCAGCTTCACCATCACAAGTAGATGTTGTAGGACCACTTCACGCTCCTCTACGAGCACCGCACCGTCGTTTTCGACTTCGCCGAACTCCGGCCGCCGCTGGACTCATCGCCGGCGTCATCTCCGGCGACCCAAAGGCCAGCCACCACATCCACTCGATGCGGTTTGCTTCCAGCTACCCATAGGTGTGCTCCGCCGTCGATTTGGCAGCCAGAGCACGAAACCCGCACCCCACCCCCGTGTTTGGCCTCGCCGGCGGCTAAACGCCGGCGAGTTGGACCTGTTTTGACCACGGGTTTGACCCCCTGGGTCACTGACATGTGGGCCCTGCCCGCAAGTCAAACCTAGATTAGGTGTTAATTTAATTCTAATTAGTTAATTAGTTAACTGTGACACTGACCAGTGGGTCCCGCTGGTCAGGTTTGACTTGGACTGGCCCTGTTGACTGCCTGATGTCAGCATGATGTCATGCTGACGCAGTAAAGGATTTTCTGGGATTTTTAGTTTAAAAATAATTCAGGAAATTCCAGAAAATACCCAAAACTTCTAAAAATCATATAAATCAACCATAGCTCAGATGGAAAAGATTTATATATGAAAAATGATCAGAAAAATCCAATCTTTCCAATGGCACTGGTTTCATGCATGTTTGAACAAGTTAACTTGCTGTATACATCAAAAACATGATAATGCACTTATTTAAATAATAGTTTGAACTCCAATTTGAATCTTTGATTCAAATAGGTTCAAACCCTTCTGGTTTTAGTTGCATTAGCCAACACACATGCATCTTGCCATGTCATGAGCATGCATCATATTGTTGCATTTGTTTGTTAATGATTGTATCGCCGGTATTCTCTTTGTTAGGTCCTGCTCCCGAGGATACTGCTGCGTATCCAGTTGAAGTGCAGTACCCGACAACTACTTTGTCAGGCAAGCAATCATTGATCATTCCGATACAAACCCAATCTTCTCGCTCCTGCTCTCTTTTACTGCATTAAGGCAACAGCGTGTGAACTGCTACTTGCTGCGGTAGTTGAACCCTATCCCTTGCATGACCTGTCATTGCCAAAGTAAAAAGTTGAAACCCACTAGCATGTGTAGGAGTTGATTGAGCCATGTGATGTGTGATCCACCATGCTATTTGTTTAAGTTGCCTGCTATGCTTAGAGTTGTGTCTGGTCTGGTTCATCTGGGTGATGGATCAGAGTGAAATGATCATACCGTTAAAGAGAAGGAAGTGTGGAATAAGCTTGGTAAAGGTATCGATGAAAGGCCATGTAGGAGTACATGGTGGGTTGTTTCATTGGAATCGTCCATAGGACCCGAGATCTGTGTGTGTGTGATTCAAGTTACAGTTACTACCACACATTGGGCCCTGAAATATGACCCCGCTCGACTTATTGACTGCCCTTGTACTCTGTCCGGGAGTTGCAACTAGTTTCTGGTGTTTATAGTTTACTGGAGGTCGTGCACAACGCTGACCCTCGGGGTGGGCTGTGATGCGACAGGTACTTGGCACGGTGTACCGGTTGCCCGTTTGGTGACTCGGGAACCCTGTACACATCGTTTGGGGCCGTGAGCGACACCCTGGCCGGATCTCCCCACGGATGGAACCCTAATAGGCGATAAACCTGGACGAGAGACTTGAGTGGTTGGTTAGGTCGTGGTCTACACCCACGTCGGCTTTCGCTTGAAGTCTGCCGAGCACATGTCGTGTGCAGACGCTAAGTGGTGAAAGCATGTGTGAAGAAGTACACCCCTGCAGGGTTATCAATCTATTCGAATAGTCGTTGTTCGCGGTACGGACTACTTGGTTACTCTTACAGTTCATAGACAAGTTGATGGATACTACTAAAATCCTCAAGATAAGTGTGAGTGCCATGGATGGCCCTCCCGTAGGATGACGGAAGAGGATCCTCGGTAGTGTATTGATGTGGTGAGTAGAGGACTCGTGTTCGTAATAACATCTTGCAATCTGTTGAGAGTTGTAGTATAGGTTAGCCAAGGTCAAAGCTGGCATTCTGCTATGAACTCCACTACCCCCCTTTGATAATGTTGCATGTATAATAGGTTCTATGGTAAGACTTGCTGAGTACCTTTGTACTCATGTTTGCTTAATAGCTGTTGCAGAGGAGAACCCTGCCCCTGCTGATGGGTTCTACATAGACGTTGACGTCGACGAGTAGCTTGACACCCAGACGGAGATCTGGAGCTTGTGAAGGGCCTTGTAGATAGTCAGGCTACACCAAGCATGTTTTATTTTGTAAGTTGTCTGTACTCAGACATGTAGCTTCCGCTTGTGCTTGTATGACTGTATGACTTGAGTGTTGGGTCATGTGACCCCTACCTGTATGGATATGTTATGTATGGCTCTTGGAGCCTTTTAAATAAAGTACTTTGAGTCATAGAGTTCTATTGTGATGCAATGTTGTATTTGCACATATTGAGCATATTGCGTGTATGATTGAAATGCTTGATATGTGTGGGATCCGACACCTAGTTGTTTTCCTTTGGTAGCCTATCTTACAGGGAAATGCCTCCTAGTGTCTCCAATGAGCCTTGGTAGCTTGCTACTGCTCGGAACACGTAGGTTGGCCGGCATGTGTCCTTCTTCGTTCCTGTGTCTGTCCCTTAGGGGAAATGTCACGCGTTGTTTCTTTAAGTCCATGTATCTTGCTATGACTTGGGTTCATACGTTGATGACCGACACGTTCGTTGCTGGGTCATGGATGCCTGTCTCTGTAATTTAGTGCCACTTTTGGTTTATAACTAGCCATGTCGGCCCGGGTTCTCTGTCATATGGATGCTAGCGACACTGTCATATACGTGTGCCAAAATGCGCAAACGGTCCCGGGCCAGGTAAGGTGGCACCCGTGGGGTTACCGTGCGTGAGGCCGCAAAGTGATATGACGTGTTACAGCTAGATCGGTGTGACTTAGGATCGGGGTCCTGACAGCGTTGGCATCAGAGCTGGACTGCCTGTAGGTTTCTCAAGCCAAACTGGTCGATGTTGAGTCTAGAAAAATTCTTAGTTATATGTAGGGGAATTGATTGTGGAAGGGAACGTAAGGCTCTTTTTACTCCTTTACCTTATGCCCTTCTGATCTGAGTCAGTCTATTCTTTCTACGGGGGAATTAGGATTAGGCCTCTTATCCTTTCTAGGTTCACGTGTTACTAATCCGTAGACTCTTCGGATTGTTGGTTTCAAGCCTCAGTTCAGTTTCTATCCTTTTAGTATGATGATTGTTCGACCGGAACCTTGATATGGATTGTTGAGTGGCTATGCTATCATTTGTATGATGTCTCAAATCTCTGTTTGAGCGTTTACAGTTGTTATGCTGCCCGATTTCTTTCAGAAACACTAATGCCTTTGCATTATTCCGTGTTTCAGATGTCTGGCCGCATCCCTCACCAAGTGGTTCGTTTGACTCGGTGCATTAATGTGCCCAGTCACACGGCCATGCTAGTCCGTGTGCTGACTGAGACCGGTTATCGCTGGTATCCTGAATACACCGTGGAGGAACAGTACCGGGATTTCAATCAGAGTCAGTATTTCTGCACAGTCCGGATATACCCCTCATATCCTGGAGCTAACGACCCCATCCATTGGTCTTATGGACTCGGGGTTACCATCGAGATGGCAGTGCAGGATGCCGCTTATTCGATGATGACCATTCTCCATGCTAGGCATGCCCTGTTGCTGAACACTGAGTTCTGTTACATGCCAGCCTCACTTCCCGGAGAGGAAGGCTACTACACTGGTCTGTATACTGATGCTGCTCATGAAGAGCCACAGCTTCAGACTACTATTCAGATGTTGGAGGATAGGGACCGTGAGGTCCGTGCCCTCCGAATGGAGCTGTATAACACCCGAGCCGCCCACTGGACTACTTTGACACGGCTTGCACCTACTGTGCACGCCGGATATCTGGACATGCGTGATTTGTACCCCGTGCGGACTCGTCTGCCTGATCGCATGGATTGGCGTGACGTTGGGGGTATTACACCTCCACGTGGGCGTCGGTTACCACCAGCATCAGGACCGAGGCCACACCCATGCCCCTATGGTCCACAGCCTTCGAGTGCTCGCGAGTTCCAAGATCCGTCTGTTCCACTTCCAGGCTACGGTGGTAATCTTTACGAGGATTACTACGCGAATGTCTGAGCTAGACCGTGGTTGTAGTAGTATCATAGTAGTTGTATTTCCACAGTCCTGCGTGTCTTGTGGAATATGACATAGTGTGTACTGAGTTCCGGAGGTGTAGTTAAATAATGTATAGGAGCTTGGAATGCCTCTGATGGGTTGTATCGTCTTTCACCGCAGTTGTACTTTAGCCTTGGCTTGTACTAAACTTTGTATGGTGTGTACGACCACTGGTGTATATATAGCACTCCCTATATTACCATGTCGTACGGATGAACATCCTTGCATTCCGTGTCATCCATTACATTCTGCACTTCTATGTCAAATTTTTGCCATCCTTGTCTAAACCGTTGTTTTGTTTTCCTAGGATGGTCAACACTCGCAGCACTCCTGCTGCTCAGGAGCAGGGTGAGGCTAGTGGGGCTAGAGATGGGAATCTGCCCCAGCCACCCTCCTTGGCGGAAGTTATGCTTGAAGCAGAACGGAACAAGAGAGAGACCAACCGTCTGCTGGAACGCATAGAGCAGAACACTGGGTTCCGTCAGAGGAATGACGTGGTGTCAATCAATGATTTTATCAAGATGTGTCCACCGAAGTTCCATCACTCCACTGAACCTCTGGATGCTGATGACTGGCTACGTAGTATTACCCACAAGCTACACTCTGCCCGTGTGGCCGAAGCTGACAAGGTTATCTACGCCGCCTACCATCTTGAGGGCCCTGCCAGTCTTTGGTGGGAAAACTTTGAAGCTATGCGTCCTGCTGGCCAAGTCACTACTTGGGTTGAGTTCAGTGAGGCATTCCGTGAACACCACATTCCGGAAGGTCTCATGGATCGCAAGCGAGAGGAATTCTGCAATTTCACCGAGGGCCGTTTAACTATGGATGGCTATAGTCGCGAGTTCGGTAACCTGGCACGCTATGCACCTGAGGAAGTATCCACCGATGCCAAGAAGCAGGCGAGGTTCCGCAAGGGACTCAGCCCTGAACTCCGCCGAGATCTACGTCTGCACGAGTGCACTTCCTTCCAGAAGTTGGTTAACAAGGCTATCAGTGCTGAAACAGGCCAGACCGACTTCGAGGCTACCCGCAAGCATACTCGAGATTTTGGTTCCTCATCCGGCTCTGCTTCTCACGAGCGTCGTGTGTGGGTTCCTAACACTGCTCTGCCACCCAAGTACACACTGAGGCCATCCTATGAGGCGCCTCGCCCAACTCAACAGTTTGCACCTGCTAAGACCTATGGAGGACCACCTTCCAACTTTGCTCCACGCACTACCACTATGACATGTTTCAAGTGTGGAGAACCGGGACACTACATGCGTGATTGTGTTAAGCCAACCGGCAAGGTGAATTATGTTAAGCCAATCCCCACTACACGTGGTCATGTCAACTATGTCTCTGCTGAGGAAGCTCATGAGGATCCTAACGTCGTCCTTGGGACGCTTCTCGTCAACTGCCATCCGGCATCTGTTCTTTTCGATACTGGAGCATCCCATTCGTTCATATCTGAGAGCTATGCTCGATTGCACAACATGACTTTTTGTGACATGCCTACTTCCATGGTTATTCAAACTCCTGGTTCAAAGTGGCAAACCTCTAGGGTAAGCCATGGAAATGAAATCCTTATCGATAGACTTGTTTTCCTAGCATCTTTAATCGCCCTCAAGTCTTCGGACATAAACATCATTTTGGGTATGGATTGGATGACAACTCATTACGCCAAAATTGATTGCTTTACTAGGACCGTTCAACTTACACACCCATCCGGCAAGATAGTCAATGTCTTGACCCGAATGGCTGAGCGTCAGCTCTACTCTCTTAATGCCAGCCCTCTACCAGAACTCGAAGATATCCCGGTAGTCCGTGACTTCCCGTATGTTTTTCCAGAAGAACTGCCAGGAATTCCACCTGATAGAGATGTCGAGTTCGTGATAGATCTTATCCCTGGAACTGTCCCAATCTCTAGGAGACCTTATAAGATGGCACCACTAGAATTAGCTGAGCTAAAGAAACAACTCGATGAGTCCTTGCAAAAAGGTTTCATCCATCCTAGTTCTTCCCCTTGGGCTTGCCCCGTCCTTTTCGTCAAGAAGAAGGATGGAACGGAGCGGATGGTTGTAGATTACTCACCTGTCAATCTGGTCACCATAAAGAATAAGTATCCGCTTCCCAGGATCAACGACCTGTATGATCAGCTCGCTGGATCCTCAGTCTTCTCTAAGATGGATTTGAGGTTGGGCTACCATCAAATTAAAATCAAGAACGGGGACATTCCTAAAACGGCTTTTGTTACTCGTTATGGCCAATATGAGTACACCGTTATGTCCTTCGGATTAACCAATGCCCCAGCTACCTTTTCTCGGTTAATGAATTCTATATTCATGGAGTATTTGGATAAATTCGTCGTGGTATACCTCGATGATATACTCATCTATTCCAAGAACAAGGAAGATCATGCCGAGCATTTAAGGCTGGTATTGACGAAACTTCGAGAGCACCGCCTTTATGCCAAATTCTCTAAATGTGAATTTTGGTTGCCAGATGTAACCTATCTAGGTCATGTGATCTCTGGCAAGGGTATTGCTGTCAATCCCAAGCGAGTTCAAGTCGTCCTTGACTGGACTCCTCCTGAATCGGTCAAGCAAGTTAGGAGTTTTCTTGGCTTAGCGAGCTATTGCTGACGCTTCGTCGAGAATTTCTCCAAGGTTGCCAAACCTCTAACTGAACTCCTCAAGAAAGATAAAAAGTTTGAGTGGACCCCACAGTGCGAGTCCAGTTTTCAGGAACTGAAAAGACGCCTGACATCTGCACCTGTACTGTCCAGTTTTCAGGAACTGAAAAGACGCCTGACATCTGCACCCGTAGGTGTGCTCCGCCGTCGATTTGGCAGCCGGAGCACGAAACCCGCACCCCACCGCCGTGTTTGGCCTCGCCGGCGGCTAAACGCCGGCGAGTTGGACCTGTTTTGACCACGGGTTTGACCCCCTGGGTCACTGACATGTGGGCCCTGCCCGCAAGTCAAACCTAGATTAGGTGTTAATTTAATTCTAATTAGTTAATTAGTTAACTGTGACACTGACCAGTGGGTCCCACTGGTCAGGTTTGACTTGGACTGGCCCTGTTGACTGCCTGACGTCAGCATGATGTCATGCTGACGTAGTAAAGGATTTTCTGGGATTTGTAGTTTAAAAATAATTCAGGAAATTCCAGAAAATACCCAAAACTTCTAAAAATCATATAAAATCAACCATAGCTCAGATGGAAAAGATTTATATATGAAAAATGATCAGAAAAATTCAATCTTTCCAATGGCACTGGTTTCATGCATGTTTGAACAAGTTAACTTGCTGTATACATCAAAAACATGATAATGCACTTATTTAAATAATAGTTTGAACTCCAATTTGAATCGTTGATTCAAATAGGTTCAAACCCTTCTGGTTTTAGTTGCATTAGCCAACACACATGCATCTTTCCATGTCATGAGCATGCATAATATTGTTGCATTTGTTTGTTAATGATTGTATCGCCGGTATTCTCTGTGTTAGGTCCTGCTCCCGAGGATACTGCTGTGTATCCAGTTGAAGTGCAGTACCCGACAACTACTTTGTCAGGCAAGCAATCATTGATCATTCCGATACAAACCCAATCTTCTCGCTCCTGCTCTCTTTTACTGCATTAAGGCAACATCGTGTGAACTGCTACTTGCTGCGGTAGTTGAACCCTATCCCTTGCATGACCTGTCATTGCCAAAGTAAATAGTTGAAACCCACTAGCATGTGTAGGAGTTGATTGAGCCATGTGATGTGTGATCCACCATGCTATTTGTTTATGTTGCCTGCTATGCTTAGAGTTGTGTCTGGTCTGGTTCATCTGGGTGATGGATCAGAGTGAAATGATCATACCGATAAAGAGAAGGAAGTGTGGAATACGCTTGGTAAAGGTATCGATGAAAGGCCATGTAGGAGTACATGGTGGGTTGTTTCATTGGAATCGTCCATAGGACCCGAGATCTGTGTGTGTGATTCAAGTTACAGTTACTACCACACATTGGGCCCTGAAATATGACCCCGCTCGACTTATTGACTGCCCTTGTACTCTGTCCAGGAGTTGCAACTAGTTTCTGGTGTTTATAGTTTACTGGAGGTCGTGCACAGCGCTGACCCTCGGGATGGGCTGTGATGCGACAGGTACGTGGCACGGTGTACCGGTTGCCCGTTTGGTGACTCGGGAACCCTGTACACATCGTTTGGGGCCGTGAGCGACACCCCGGCCGGATCACCCCACGGATGGAACCCAAATAGGCGATAAACCTGGACGAGAGACTTTAGTGGTTGGTTAGGTCGTGGTCTACACCCACGTCGGCTTTCGCTTGAAGTCTGCCGAGCACATGTCGTGTGCAGACGCTAAGTGGTGAAAACATGTGTGAAGAAGTACACCCCTGCAGGGTTATCAATCTATTCGAATAGCCGTTGTCCGCGGTACGGACTACTTGGTTACTCTTACAGTTCATAGACAAGTTGATGGATACTACTAAAAGTCTCAAGATAAGTGTGAGTGCCGTGGATGGCCCTCCCGTAGGATGACGGAAGAGGATCCTCGGTAGTGTATTGATGTGGTGAGTAGAGGACTCGTGTTCATAATAACATCTTGCAATCTGTTGAGAGTTGTAGTATAGGTTAGCCAAGGTAAAAGCTGGCATTCTGCTATGAACTCCACTACCCCCCTTTGATAATGTTGCATGTATAATAGGTTCTGTGGTAAGACTTGTTGAGTACCTTTGTACTCATGTTTGACTAATAACTGTTGCAGAGGAGAACCCTGCCCCTGCTGATGGGTTCTACATAGACGTTGACGTCGACGAGTAGCTTGACACCCAGACGGAGATCTGGAGCTTGTGAAGGGCCTAGTAGATAGTCAGGCTACACCAAGCCTGTTTTATTTTCTAAGTTGTCTGTACTCAGACATGTAGCTTCCGCTTGTGCTTGTATGACTGTATGACTTGAGTGTTGGGTCATGTGACCCCTACCTGTATGGATATGTTATGTATGGCTCTTGGAGCCTTTTAAATAAAGTACTTTGAGTCATAGAGTTCTGTTGTGATGCAATGTTGTATTTGCACATATCGAGCATATTTTGTGTATGATTGAAATGCTTGATATGTGTGGGATCCGACACCTAGTTGTTATCCTTTGGTAGCCTATCTTACAGGGAAATGCCTCCTAGTGTCTCCAATGAGCCTTGGTAGCTTGCTACTGCTCGGAACACGTAGGCTGGCCGGCATGTGTCCTTCTTCGTTCCTGTGTCTGTCCCTTAGGGGAAATGTCACGCGTTGTTCCTTTAAGTCCATGTAGCTTGCTACGAGTTGGGTTCATACGTTGATGACCGACACGTTTGTTGCTGGGTCATGGATGCCTGTCTCTGTAATTTAGTGCCACTTTTGGTTTATAACTAGCCATGTCGGCCCGGGTTCTTGTCATATGGATGCTAGCGACACTGTCATATACGTGTGCCAAAATGCGCAAACGGTCCCGGGCCAGGTAAGGTGGCACCCGTGGGGTTACCGTGCGTGAGGCCGCAAAGTGATATGACGTGTTACAGCTAGATCGGTGTGACTTAGGATCGGGGTCCTGACAGTAACACTGGTTCGGATGGCATGGGATGAACAACTTGAGATGCGAACCTACGAGCTTCATGGTAGGATTCCTTGAAAAATCGTACCGCATCATTGTCCGGGGTTCTAAACTTGGCAAGAATCTTGGAAATCATCATCCCGTGAGCAGTGATATACTGCACCAGGTGAGCAATTGTGGGATCATCCCCTTGGACAACAGGAGAAGGTTGCATTACTGCGTTTTCCACAATAGGGAAAAAGCATAACTCCCGCTTCTCTGCCACTTGCGGGAACTTGGTTCGGAGGTGAAGGATGGCCTCCACAGCAGAGGCCTGAATAGCCAAATCACTAGTGGGCATGGCTCTGCCTTGGAGAACCAAGGACTGACCATCTGCTGCGGGACATGTGCAGATGTGTACTCTAGCATCTTAGCGATGAAGGTGAGGGACGGGTGATGACTGAAACACCAGATATTCAGGGCTGGCGTTACAGCCCAAGGCTTTGCTGAGCATCTCAATGAGAAGAGGTGGAAAGCCAGGGTGGTTGACAGCAAAGGTGCAGGTGTAAAACTTGGAAGCTTTTAGAGGTCTAGTCATGGCTGGAGTGTTATTACCTAGGCTTCTCTGCAGAGACATGGCGGACTGAGGAGTGAGCGGTCCAGCTAGCAGAAAGGGGGTTTATAGGCAGCTATGCAGGACATGCCTGAATTGTGCGGCACGTTACCCTTATGGGTAAGCGGTGCGCCCGACCGGAAAAGATAAGGGCGCTATTCACCCCACGGATAACTAGGCAGGGACAGCGGGGTGAGGACGTGTCGGTCCCGACTACGCCACCTGTTGATTAACAGTGGCCATGCCGGATGCTGGGGACGGGTCAAATCCCTTAGGGTCATTAGGGTTGATGGTGGTGGTGATCTAAGTCTAGGATAATCAATGCGAGCCTAGCTGCTCTGATACCATCTCCCTGTGGCACCCCTATCCGCATGGAACAGGGGACCTTCGCATGTCCGCCCAAGAATACACCTGACACACGACATGTACATGATACAGCATTCCAAGTACAATAATATTCATCAAATAACTAGGTATATGATTACATCATTGATGAATATAATTATCTGGCATAGCCCTAAGGCTATTTACATGGCAGCAGAAGTCTATTAATTGGTGGCGGAAGTCTTGGTTTGGCGGCATAGCAACTCTGGCTGGGCTCCACAACTCACAGGACAGGCAAGATTACGGCCTAGCGCGAAGAAGCAAGTGACCCAAACAAGTGTGACCTACAAAACTGGCATGACACGCTAGGTCAGTACATTGAATGTACTTGCAAGACAACCAAATACATAGCATCCAAACAGGCAGAAGACAAGGCAAGAACCAAGCACATGCAACAAACGACCTGATATCAAAACATGGCATGCAAATAAGATAAATGTGTGGGGACCCCGACTTAAGAGTCGAGATCACCGAATGCACGTGTACAGTGATCCCAGAGATCAATGCTCACTGAACACACAGAAGCTGAATAACAAGAGTCTTACATCCCTACATACCGTCTTACACAAATTATGACCATTATGGCCAAGTCTTACATAGATAAAGCCTCAAGGGCTGAATAGCAAATAACTCGAATAGCGGAAGTCTTCGTAGATAAGTAGAACCCATGCCATCTGCCTTAACCGTACAGGAATTCTGACTGGGAAAGCGTCCTAGTTCGCATGTTCGTCTCCATAGAATTCTTCTTCAAATTCCTGCTCTTCCATGCCTGGCCAATTAAATAACCAGTGGCAGGCCAATGAGTACTTTAAATGTACTCTCAAGCAACCCATGATTTGGTTCAAGGTAACTATGCAAATATACAACAACGAGCTACCTAGCTACAAGCTAGATTAAATATTCTACCATCATGTAACATGCATCAATAAATTTGGGTAACCTCGAAGATAGGTTACAGATATCAACATGAATAGAGTTCAATTCAACGAGTCAAGTCACCACCTTGACTCAACACACACATACTTTCACCGAGATTGTAAAATTCTGGACATAGTTTAAGTAGCACCACCCAACTGTCCATGACCGTGGACACGGCTATTCGATTAGTTTTACACTCTGCAGAGGTTGCACACTTTACCCACAAGATCCGAGAAGCTTTTGTGTCACCCACGATCCCGCAGTACCTCAAGTACTCGGGGGAAGCACCCGGTCACTACCTTTCCCTAGACGACACTAGCATAGGGTCCACTCGTTGGTGCACGGCCCTCGAGTACAGACAATAGATCATGGGACTTGCCCTATTTTCAATGTCACGCGTACATGAAGGGACCAACGGTGTGTCCGGTGCCCTGTAAAAACAGTCATGGTCGTCTATCCAAGCACGACCCCGTACCGGGAGTGACCTCAAGTCTTCCCCGTCACTAGTGATGTGGACACCATGCTAGTATCGGCCTAAGTAATCAATAATGCCCCGTCCCATAAGGGGTAGAGTGGTTGCACATGTTTGGTTGGGACGGTAGTCACACATAAATCTAATCCATCATTTCACCCGCACACAAGATCTTTCTTGGCACACCACTTCTTCCTCAAGTGATGACCTAACTCAACATCACCCTCGGGCATTAGGGTCAGCCGATGGGGTTTTGGAAAAGAATGCAACCACGAAGGATTCACGGCACACATGCATCACTAAGCATCACTACTAATCATTTGCATTGCATCTAAGCACATAGCAAGATCATTAGTAAGGCATGCATCATGTGGTGGCTTTCAACTAGGTCGCCACCGTTACTATTATCATCATGCATTCGGAAATGAAAAGGGTTCCGAGGAACATAAGGGTATCATGGTCAAAGGGCTGCTTGCCTGGATTGGCTTGGTCTGCAAGGTCTTCAAATCCTTCCCCTCCTTCTTTAGCAACCTCGTCAAACACGGTATCTAATTGTCGCAATAAACAACGGGAAAATAAGACTAATAAAAACAGAAAAACCAAAGTGCTCAGAAAAATGTCAACTTATTTTTATCAAATACTAGAGGAAAAACTAAATGGTAAAAAATTCTTAGTTTGAGTTTTGGAGTGACAGAATGGGGTACATGAATTTTTGAACAAAGGTTTTAGTGTTTTTAAATATGGCTTTAAATTTGAACAGAACAGAAAAGGTCCATGGATATGGGTGAAAGTGACATCATCAAATAGGTTGGATTTTTACAAGTTTTTAGGAACTGGAATTAATTCGTTTGGATAAATATTTAATCCTGTGGAATTATTTGAAAATCCCATAGAAAAGAAAAAGAAAAAGGGTCCTGTGCAACTGGGCCAGAACGGCCATAGTGCAGCAGGCCTAGGGCGAATCAGCCCACCGCACGGGCGCCAGCGTGCGTGCCAGGTTTTCAAACCTGACGGGCGGGGCCCGGCGTCAGTGACAGGAAAGAGGGGCGAGGGCGAGGGGAGGCTGACAGGCGGGGCCCGCCTGTCATCTCTTTATCGGGGCATGGCTGGGCGAGCTAAGGGCAGGAACAGAATCAGCGAGGTGTCGCCGATCTGGTGGAGGTGGAGTGGGTTGCCGGAGTGGCCTTGTTCGCCGGCGGCGAGGTCACGCGGCGGAGGAGCTTCAGGTGGTGGTGGTTCCGGCTGTTTCCGGCAGCTGCAGAGAGGGGAAAGAGGGGGAAAAGAATCAGTGGGGCGTCGGGGTGCTAGATCGAGCGAGAGGAGCGGCTGGGACGGCCTGTACCGAGCGGACAACGGCGAGCCGCCCCGGCAGAGCTGGAGCTCGATCTCGAGCTCGGGCCTGTCTGGAGCGGAGTGAGTGGCGTAGGAGGGAGATTGAGTGGGTGAGAGAGCAGTTGGTGAGGAGAGGAGGAGCGCGGGGGGTCCTTTTCTAGGCGAACGGCGAGGTGCCGTGGACCTGTGCGCCGGCGAGCTTCTGCTCGTTGCCACAGGGCTCGGGAGGCGCTGGGGTGGTGTCTGCGAAGTTGCTGGATGCGTTCCAGGGCTGGGGAGAGGAAGAGAGAGAGCGGTGGAAGCTTCCAGAGCTGCGCGTGTGTGAGGCCGAGGACTGGAGCTTGCGGGCGGCCGGCGCGCGTGCGAGGGCAGCCACAGGACGGAGAAGGAGGAGGGGGACAGCGCCGGGGCGTGTTGCGGATGTCGAGGAGCATGGAATGGCGTGAGGGGGAAGCACGAGGTGGTCGGGGGTGGCTAATTGGAGGAGGCTACAGTGTGGGCGTGCACTGTAGCGCGCTCTGGAGCATGCCTATTGCATGCCAGGGCACGCCTTTGGCTTGCTGGACGCGGCCACCTGGTCTGGGGGGGTTAGGCATGGAGTAAACAAATGGGATGTGGCCTTGGATGCCTTGGTTATCAAATGGAAGAGGAGGGAGGTTGAGGGAAGGTGAAAACTGGGCTGTCCAGCAAAGTAAAATGGGGTTTTCACCCCTCAATTATTGAGCTCTGGCCATGGGGAAGTTACTGGAGGTGCAAGGGGACCTGGGGAAGCTATGGTAGAAAGTTGGGCTCAAGGAGAATAGGAGAAGAGGTGAAAACGGTAACTTTGGGAAATCACCAGAAAGTGTTTGATGTAGTTTAGAGCAGTCAAATGGTCTCCACTAGCCATGACACTTAACATGATTAAATGGCATATGGAAATAGGGTGTTTCACCAAGTTTGGGCTTATTTGAAGAAACTTGCCAATGTAACTTTGGTGAACCCAAGAAATCAATAGAAATGGTTTCACCATGTTTGAGTCAAGCTAATCATCCCCCCTTGATGCACCACTTGGTGTAGTGTCATCATTTGGGGTTGTGATCATGCCCACAAAGTTTGAAGCCCCAAGTAAAAAGTTGGTAATGTAAAGTTGTTCAAATTTGAATTTGAACAGAAATGGTTTTGGGGTACTCTGATCAAGTTACCCTTCTCCAAAGCTTGTGCCATTTGGTCTAGATGCCTTATTAGACCATTCTAGCATGTGTACCTAGTTTGAGAGCATTTGGACAAGTTTGGCAATGTAAGGTTGCTCAAACTTCAGATATGGACAGAAGGGTTTTGAGGGTTTTGGATGATGTTTTCTTGCTTCCAAAGGCATGGGGCTTGGCAAGATCATCAAATATGTCATATATGACATGATAGAATTTCCCTGGAATTTTTAGAGAATATTTCCTTTGCAAATATTTCAAAAGCTTGAAATATCCAGAAAGGGTTTCTGAGGGATTTGTCCAATATTTTGAACATGACCAAGTGTTGAAACTCTTATATATGGACAATATATGTCCTGTGAGTCTACCTGAATTTTGGCAATATTTTTGAAATAATTAAATAATTTTTCCATATTAAAGACCATTTCTGGCCTTAAGAAAAAGCTTTTAAATAAAATAGGAAAATAACTTTTAAAATTATAGTTTTGTGGTTTATGGGAGTCCTATATCTACTATGTTTCAAATATACTTTTTGAAATAATTTTCTCACCCTAAATCAAGCACTTGCAGTGCAAACCTTAATTCAGGGGGTTTTTGGAAATCTAATTTTTGGAAATACATTTTGGACAAATTTATTCTATAATAAAATACTATACTCCTATAAACACTTGGTATGATCATTGGGCAGAAGTTTTGGGTAAGGAGATGAATTCTACAAGAGGGAGTAGTTGACTTTAAAGAGCACTTGAAAAACACAGGGAGAAAAACTTAATTCCAAATAAAAGCCAAATGATGCCAAAAAAAATTGCTGGTCCAAATTTTCATGCTTTATTGATGCAAATGACATGTTACAAAATGCAGGGTGTGACAAAATGAGACTGGACTAGTACATAGCATCATGACATATCCAAATTAACTTCAATATGGTGATAGCAGCATAATAAACTATCTTACTCATGGCATAACTTAATGAATGGAACTGAGCATGGCATGGCATCATGAGACTAAACTAACCAAATAAACTATTATTCATACATAAACAAATGCAGACATAACATATTACAAAATCTAGTACTACCATGGCCTCTTAACAATCTAAACTATAAGTCATGCAAAATAATCAAAGTTGTACACTGATTTCATCGGACTATAAGACCAACAGTTTATCTTACCACATACTCGCGACCCTTTTCGGTGATCGCAACCAACACTTGGTCTCCAATATTCACCGAGAACTCGTCTCGTGATTACAACTTAGTGTTGACTTCACACGACTATTTCATTCAAGTACCGTACTAACAAATTTTATTATATCTGGTTTATCCTCCATTCTGATCTAGACCAATAGTGTGACCTACTACGAACTGTGTGCTATCGATAGACTTTGTGAACACCCTGCAGAGGTAGGGCACTGTACCCACACCACGGAATCCATGGCCTCTTTATCCCATTCGGGTGGACCAACAGCATTCCGACGAAACCGAACTACTGTCATGGCACTCTCCCGGCCACTCCGACTCTTCCCTACTGGGCTAGTCCTGGGTGGCCCTGTGTCTACCAAAGACACACTGACCACCGTCGTGGCCAAACTGTCCCAAACGGGAACCCGGTACCATAACAAAAACAACTACGGGCACACAAGGCTTATGTCCGTCTACCTGATCAGGGTAGAACGTGTCCATAACCTTCCCTCGTTAGAGGCACCGGTGAGAGGCATAACAATATTCGTATTAAGGCCTTCCCATAAAGGAAAATGTGGTTGCACTGAAAAGTTCGATTTGGTGGCACTACGAAACGATCCCATCGATGACGGTGGAGTTTTTTATGATTAATTCATTTTTATTAACTCTCCATCATCATGAGCATATTTATAAAGAATGCAACAATGAGCATGCAACATACAGAAGCATATACAAACTATCGAACTTCTCAGGTGCACAGATTATAACATAAAGAATATGACAATACTAAGTACTAGCATATCAAAGGTACATTAAAAGCATCATAGCATTTTTAGAACTATGTCATAAAAGCAAGTAGAGTAGTAGCATGGTAATAATAATAACAACACCCTATATTAGCATGGCAAGAGAATATTGTGACAACACAAGCATGCATGAACAATACATGAAGGAAAGATGGCAGCTGAAAACAATAAGATAACGACTGCAACTACACATGCACAAGGTACAAGCAAAGTCAACGTGCGAGTCCGGAGCTTTTGATAAGAGGTTGGCTTGCCTGGGGGTCGACAAATACTCCGAAAAAAGTGCAGTGAAGCTGCGGAAAGAATCGTCGGAAACAGTACTCTCTCGGAGGGGGCTGTTTACGGCAAAGGCAAAATGGTCATTTTCACAGTGTCAAACAATAGTGAAAATGTTACTAACAGAACGGGCTCGACGAGACGAAGAAGTGGGCTTTGGAATCACCTCAGTCGGAGTCTCGAGTAGAAAGTAGTGATAGTTTTTCTGCCAGGGACCTATCTGTAAAAAGTTTGCTGCAAACAAGCCCCTGACTGAGAAAACAGAAAGCTGATTTCAGTGATTACGTTTTCGAACAGAGAAAACGCACTTCTGCACGTAGAAGAACAAAAATGCACTTTCGTGTTAAGAAAACGTACTCCATAGGAAGGCGCCTCCACTTAAACAAGTCAACGGGCCCGCCCGGTTAGTGCCTGAGAGGCTGACGCGCGGGGCCCACCGTGACTTTTCCCTCCTTCTCCTAGGTCTTCTTCTCCACCGCGACGCAGAGAACAGGGGCGGCCGGCCGCCGGCCTGGCCGTCATCTCGCTGCTCACCGGGGACGGCGGACAAGCGGAGGGGCTCCGCCACTCCACGCCGCGCCCGTAGGTGGTCGCGGGGTCGCCCGACATGGCCCACGACGCTGGCTACATGAGGAGGCCGCGGCGGCCAGAGAGCTCCAAGGGGAGGCGCGCCGGCGGTGCTCCTACGCTAGAGAGAGGGACGGCGGCGTCTCCATAGGATCCAGAGGGAGTAGGGGACACCGAAGAAAGGGAGTGGGAAGGGCCATAGCCGGAGATGGCCGAGGGGAACGGCGGCGATGGCTCGGCCATTGGAGCCGGCACGGAGGGGCTCCGGGTCGAGGAGAGGCTTGGGGATGGATGGTGGCTGCACACGAGCCCGGGGGCTCTACTTATAGCCGCGAGAGAGCTTGGGAAGGGGAGGGGAGCAGCTGACACGCGGCTCACGATGTGGTCGTGCGCCGGCGATGGTGCAGCGTCGACATACGTGGCCAACGGGCTCGGAAAGCGCCGGGAAGATGACAAGGAGGAAGCGGACGGGTGCGAGTGAGTCACGGAGACGAGGAAGGCGTGCGGACGAACGGAGGAAGCGGACACCGGCGAGGAAGAGGACGAGCTCACGGGCACGTACTGTTCGAGCGTTGGCACGGCTCCCCGGAGAAGAAAACGAAGGGGGCAGGAGTTCCAGGGGGGAAGTGGACGTGGAGGGGGAACTATTGGGCATTAATGGTGAGGTCAGGGGCGGCCGGAGCAGCAATGCCGACGACCACAGTGGCTAGACCACTGTTTTGGCTGGTCTGCCTCGTGGTCACCACTGGCATGGCGTGCTTTGTGGTTTTGACTGCGTTAAGATCATGTCTACCGTGTAGTCCTTCCAGCGTGGAGTGTTACCATGGTAAAGAGAGGGGTAGAGACAAAGCTAGCTGAGTGAAACAAGCTCCAGAAGTTTACTGCTGCAAACTTTACCATACTCCAGAGAGTAAACCAGAGAGGGTAAAAGGTAAACTTGATGCCTGGGAGGCTTAGGGTAGAAAGGACTACAATCCTGGGAGTTTTGAGGTAAAATGGACAACTATTTACCATAGTTGCCGTACAAACCACCAAAGCTGACCCAGAAACTGAATGATGAACAAGCACTCACTAGGCGTGCTGGATCAGGCTATAACTTGGCAAAGCCTAATGATTTGGACATACCATGATGCTGTAAAAAGTTCATACCAAATGGACTTACCAAAATGGTACTTCCTTCACAGCTATCATTTCCGTCCAAAAACTTAAGAAAAATCCTCAGGGCAATTGGCTAGATGAAATAAGCCCAAATCTTGTGGAGATGGATCATATAGTAGGAGAAGGCCTGGAAAAATTATCAGCCATAATGGAGGAAGATCAAATACACTTGCTTCACAAACTGAAAATGTGGACAGAAACAAAGAATTGCTCCTGTGCTCACATAGTTCATTGGAATGAAGTGAATTTGGGCGGAGGCAAATTATTTGGACTGTTGAAGGGGATGGAAGAGTTTCATCCCATTTGGAAAATTTATGAAGGTACTTCCTTCACAAACTTGCATTCTGGTCAGAAACTTTGAAAAAATTCCCAAGGAGCTAGGATGAAAGGATGGAGCTCATATTTGGTATCCATGGGTGATTTATCAATGTTAAACACCCTGCCAAATTAAAGCTCATTTCGAATTAAGAATAGGGCACTTCCTTTACAAAGGTCCATAGAAGGCAGAAACTTACATTGGATCATGTGCCAAAAATTTGAACTGTAGGACAAGATTTAATGATGGAACTAATGATTCTATAGCAAGTACAAGCTCCACAATTTATGGGAGAATTTTCTCTGCTATAAAAATAATAGTTCCTTTGGAAAGTGGCAAAAATGCAATATTGGCTAAAATAGGAAAAGGCAAATTTCCTTATTTTAATTGTGGCCAATATTCTTGCCAGAGCTTGGATTAGGCATGAGTATCATCTCCACAAATCCTCATGGATTTTTGAGATGCAAAACTATGCTTTTGGATTTTATTCCTTAGACACACAATAAAAGGAATAAATCCCATTTCAAAAATATTGCATAGGACTTAGCAATATTTTTGCATATCCAAGAATTATGAAGACAAGATGGTCTCTTGGAAAGGATGGAGTGATCCACAGATCAAAGAAAGTGATGGCTCCTTTGTAATCACAAAGGCCACCTACAAATTCCAAAAGCTTGGAATTAGGGTTTGAGAGAGTTTAAGGTGATGCAAATGAGGTCTTGCCCACTAACAAAGGCATGAGCAAGGTTTTGAAAGGTTGAAAATGACCAGAAATCTCAGGGTCATCTAGAAATCCTCAGGAGAAAATTTGAAAGAGGGTTGCTAGGAAGAAATCACAGCACAAAATTGATAACCCAATTTTGGAGGCTGTGACATGCTGGAGGCGCCCAAGGTTGATGGCCACCCTCAGCCGGCGCCACTCGTCCAGCAGTTCAAGACCTTCAGCCTCAAGACAAGCGTCAGCCCCTTCAAGCTCCTTCCCAAGCCGGCCCAGCGTGTCCGCCGCCCCCAGGAGAAGCTCGCGGCGGGCAGCTCTGCGCCTGCGCACGAACTCGAGCAGGAGACAAGGGCCGTCCTCAGCACCAGGAGTAGTTGAAGAAGTCTGAGGAGACCCGCCTCCCCCTAGAGGAGGAGATGGTGTCTCCTCCGTCCCAGGTGTCTCTCGGGCCTCAGCCGGAGGCCGAAGGGGCTGGGGCACGCCACCTGAAGAAGACGCTAGAGCCGAAGTGGCCCCGGCACTTTCAACAACCAAGGGGGGAGCCCTTGGCACACTCCCCAGCCCGAGGTGGGGTCGTGACGAAGGAACAACGATAATGCGGGGTCGAGGCGCCAGACTGGTGTGCTCGGCCTCGTGGGTGGCCTCATAACTAGGGAAGCGCATCGCCCAGGGGCGCTCTCAGTAGGCAAGGGGGCTATGCACACTAGGTTCTCGCGAGACCCACCAAGCGTGGGCGGGCGGAGCCCCCATTCGTCGAAAGAGGGCATCTGCCTCACGAACTCCATCTTGTTCGAGCAGCAATACAAGAGATAGCCCTCCTACGGTAGGTGTGCCGGAGATGAATCACCTGTCAGGATCTTGAGCACTGTGCGCCGTGCCTCGGGAGGAAGAGCAGGCGCCTGAAGCTTCATACGGTCCCCGTGACCAATGAAGGCCCACATCGGCCGAGAATGGCGCTGGAGTGGAACGACGCGGCACCGGATTGTCACAGGCCCAGAGTTTGCTTGTAACAAGTGGCTGGGCATCATGTTTAATTTCAAAGGAAACTTGAATTGGGGTTTTTTCAAACCCTAGCACCAAAAGAACTCCACTAGGTTCAACCTAAAATTATTTTTCAATGAACCCAAAATGCCTTCATCAATGTTTGATAATTTTGGCAAGGCTTTGAGACCAAACCAAAACTAGTGAACATTTTTGTGGAATATTTTGGGCACTGAATTAAATCATACCTTATTTGCATTTGGGCATTTAAATTTTATATATTATTTTAAATGTCCAAATATTCATGAACTGAAATGTTGGCTGTTGGAAATAATCCAAATAGTGGCCACAAGCAGTCTCATGATTTTTGAAAATGCTCTGGCATTTTTGATAAAGCCAAAACAAATATCGAAATTAGAAAATAGAAACAGAATTAGGAAAAGAAAGAGAGAGAGAGACTCACCTAGGCCTTAACTGGCAGCCCAAGTAGACGGCCCAGCCCACCAGCCGCCGCACTGTCTTCAACCTCCTGCCAGTAGGCAGGAGGGCGTGTGCCCGACGCGCGCAGCGCCACCTCCACCCTGCCCGCTTCTCCCCTCGACGATCTAGACTCTCTGGAGTCTCCACGCAACCCCCCGACCGCTCTGGCCCATCCACTCATCCCCTCCCCTCCTCTAGCTCCCTTCTCCGAGCTCGCCCGCGAGAGCCGGAGCGCACCGACGGCCGTAGCCGTAGCCACCACCACCCCCTCGCCTCTCCAACGCACCACCGAGCTCCGCCGCGTCCTCCTCTTCCTCTCCACCGAGCTACGGGACGTCGGGAGGCCCTGCTTCATCGTCACCACGCTCGTCTTCAACCTCGGGCCGCCGGCAACCTCGCCGTCGATTCGCGACGTCTGGCGCCTCCCCGAGCCTTTTGAGACTGCCGTCGACCGCTCCGTGAGCTCCTACATCGTTCCCCCTTACTTTTGCGCTAGCTGCCTCACCCAGGCCGTGGTTCCGCCGGAGCCATGAGCTCCTCGCCGCCGGCGATGATGCAGCCGTGGCCACGGTCATTGCAGCCCATGACCGAGCACACAGGCGTGCCCAGGACGTCTCCGGTAACCCATAGCCACCACCATCTCCCCCTCCCGTGCTCCCTAGGGCCGAACCCGAGCTCGACCGAACTCCGTCCGCTGCTCCGCCCATCGGTGCCGTTGCTTCACTGCACCCTAGCAATTGTCGCTGCCCCCTTTGGATGCGCTACAACCTGCTGGTCATGTCGGTGCTCTCCGCTGCTATTTTGTTCATCGGAGGAGTTTTTCCGAGCCGCCCCGCCATCTTCGCCGTCACCGGCGACGAGCCGCCGGCGGGTTTGCCCCGCTGACCAGAGGTTTGACCTCCCCTTGGGTCGCTGACAAGAGGGGCCCGCCCTGTTAACTAACCTAGATTAGTACTAATTAAATTGGTTACTTAGTTAGTCACTGACACGTGGGGCTCTGCCCTGTCTAATTATAGTTTAGGGTTAATTAGTGTTAACTAACCCTATTAATTAGCAGAGCCACTGACGTGTGGACCCCACACATCAGGTTTGACCTGGACGGCACCCTGTTGACTTGCTGATGTCAGCGTGACCTAGTGCTGACATAGTAACTATTTTCTGGGATATCAATAAATCAGAAATGATTTATTTATTTCAGAAAATAGCTAAAACTTCTAAAAATCTTATAAAATCAACCGTAGCTCAGATGAAAATAATTTATATATGAAAAATTATCAGAAAAATTCAAGGAATCTGTTTATGGCATTTTCATGCATGTTTGAACAAGTTAAACCTGCTGATCAGGTCAAATAATTAAATGGCATTTGAATAATCAAATATGAAGTTTGAATTTGAACCTTTGGTTCAAACCAACTTCATTTAATATGGTTGATAGTTGCATTAGCTCAAGCAACAGCATATTGCCATGTCATGATCATGCATCATATTGTCACATTGCATTGATTGTGTTCTTTCTCTATTGCCAGTGTTTGTCCCCTCTCAGTAGACGATGTTCCAACGATATGAGATCATGACACAGATGAAGAACTTTACTATCTTCCGAAGTGCCAGGCAAGAAGAACCCCCTTGTTCATTCTGATACAATCGCACTCTCTCGCTCCTTCTCTCTTTTACTGCATTAGGACAACAACGTTTTCAATTGTTACCTGCTACGGTAGTTGAACCCCTTTCCTCTGCATGACCTGTCATTGCCACAGTAAATAGTTGAAGCCCACTAGCATGAGTAGGAGTTGTTTGAGCCATGATGTGCCTACTCATTTCATGTTTGCTTGTCATGCCTTCTATTGCTTAGAGTTGTGTCAGGTCTGATTCATCGGGGATGAATTGGAATGGTGATGAACATGTCCTACTGTGTGTGAACATGATTTGGTAAAGGTAGCGGTGAGAGGCCATGTAGGAGTACATGGTGGGTTGTCTCACTGGAACCATCCTTAAGAACTGAGTTCTGTGTAAGTTGTCCAATGACTAGCTACTACCACGCATTGGAATGCTTAAGTGCCCCTCTCGACTTATTAATCAACTGGATCTCTGTCCAGGAGTCGCAACTAGTTTCTGGTGTTTGTAGGTAGTGCTAGTAGTCTACCAAGTGGCACCCGATACAAGTGGGTTTGGGACAGACTAGGTGCAGTGGCCCGGTGTACGAAGTGGCACCCGGATGGTGGGCTTGGGAACCCATTACACATCGTTTGAGGACATGAGCGACACCCCAGCCGGATCTCCTTACAGATGGAACCCAAAGAGGCGATAAACCTGGACTAGAGTCTTGTGTGGTTAGTCAGGTCGTGGCCGACACCCTCGCCAGGCTTCCGCTTGAAGGTTGCCGAGATACACGACGTGTACATGGCGGTAAGTGGCGAGAGCGTGTGTGAAGAAGTACACCCCTGCAGGGTTAACATGATCTATTCGAATAGCCGGGTCCGCGGTTATGGACTTCTTGGATGCTTATGTGGTACATAGACAACTTGAAGTGGATACTCTAAAATGCTCAAGACAAGTGTGAGTGCTATGGATGGCGTTCTCGTCGGAAGACCGAAGCGGATCCATAGTGGTGTATTGATTGGTGAATATGTGGACTCGTGTGCGCCACCTCAGAAGAGTTACTTGCAGTCGTAGTTCAGGATAGCCACCGAGTCAAAGCTGGCTTGCTGCTGTTAAACTCCACCATCCCCTTGTTGTTACTGATGCATATGTAGTTAGTTCTGATGTAAGTCTTGCTGAGTACCTTTGTACTCATGTTTGCTTAATTTATGTTTTTACAGAGAGACTTCAGTCTCACTAGTAGTTCCGCGTGGACTTCGACGTTTAGCTTGTTACCTCAGGTACGATCTTGTGCCCTTGGGAGGGTCTAGTAGATAGTCAGGCTTCTTAGCCTTTTTCATTTGTAGTTGTCTATACTCAGACATGTTATGCTTATGTTGCTTGTATGCTCTGTATGTTGGGTCATGTGACCCACTTCTTGTAATAAATGCTATGATGGCTCTTTCGGGCCTTTATCTATATGCGTTGTTGAGTTATATTGTGATGCCATGTTGTACAACACATACTTGCATGTTATGTGTATGTGTAATGTGTATTGCTATGTGTGGGATCCGACACCTAGTTCTTTACCCTTGGTAGCCTATCTTATGGGGAAATGCCTCCTAGTGCTTCCACTGAGCCTTGGTAGCTTACTACTGCTCCGGAACACTTAGGCCGGCCGGCATGTGTCCTTCTTTGTTCCTATGTCTGTCCCTTAGGGGAAATGCCACGCATTGTTCCTTTAAGTCCTTGTAGCTTGCTACGACTTGGGTTCATACGTTGATGACGGACACGTTCGTTGCTGGGTCATGTATGCCTGTCTCTGTAATTTAGCGCCACTTTTGGTTTATAACTAGTCATGTCGGCACGGGTTCTCTGTCATATGGATGCTAGCGACACTATCATATACGTGTGCCAAAATGGGCAAACGGTCCCGGGCCAAGTAAGGTGGCACCCGTGGGGATACCGTGTGTGAGGCCGCAAAGTAATATGATGTGTTACATGCTAGACCTGTGTGACTTAGGATCGGGGTCCCAACATGGATGAACTCCCTCACCACCATCGGCGCCGTCACACCAAGCCTCCACATCCTGGCGAGTCAGAACCAAATAGGAGCTAGCTTCGGGCTAGCAAGCCTCACATGTTCCCAGCCAGAGCTCCGAGTGGCCAGGCTACGGGGCGGGAGCAGCAGAGGGCTGCGCACCCCGACGTCGACGAACACCCACTGCTTCCTGAAGCCTCCAACGATCGGCTCAAGGTCGATATCTATGCCCGCGTTGGCCGTTGCTGCCATGGTTTGGAAGGACGCGCATCCAGAGCATTGGAGCGTGTCCGTCAGATGGAGCGAGAAGAAGTGGCGAAACAATGCCACGGAGGGAACAATGCCCATCATGGCCTCGCAGACGAAGGCGAAAATGGTGAGGAGAATGATGGGCTGAGGTTCAAGATGCAGCGCGCTGATTTCATAATGCGACATGAGCACATTGAAGAAGTCGGAGAAGGGATGAATCAGGCCTGCCCGAAGGGCGTGAAGATGAAGGGGGACCTCGGTGGTGGACCTGTCACTCACGGCGCGCGAAGAGGGCCAGGCCACCGTCGCCCCCCCCCCACTCGTTGGAGGCGGCGGCGAGCGTCGAGCGCACCTTCTCCATCATCTCTTCATTTATCACCACCGACTGCTCGGTGGCAGGCATGAAGGCGGGCAACAAAGAGGCCGAGGCGCTGGGCCCCGATCCCTCTCTACCTTCTCTAGCAGAAGCCATGGCGGCGGGCGGATTTGGTGTTGGATCTGTCCGGGGAAGAAGGTTCAAGAGATGAAGGGAACCGCCGGGTGCGCTGCTGACAGGGAGGCAGAATCGAGCATGTAACAGTGGCCGCCGGCCGGGTAAAAATCGAGGATATATGGGGAAGTGGAGACGGCCACGTCCTGTTAATCGCCACCCATTAGTCAGGACCGCGGGCTTTGGGGCCCAAGGCGCTCCGCACTTGGCCCTTAGCTTCGCCGCGAAGCCAAGCCCGAGTGCACCTTGGGCCCGGGGGCTACTGTCGGGGTTCTGGGAACGGGGGTACCCAGACTTGCCTGCCTGCGGCCCAGCATGGCTCGCAAGGCGGGCTAGTGTGGCCCAACTTCTTCAACAACACTCAAGACCCTCGCGAGGGGCCAAGCCTCATGAGGCGGACGACACAGGACATCCCCTGGGGCAGCCTCGCCAGGCCGGCTCGAGAGGATCGGAGATATCAAGGCAAGGGGCACCTCATGAGGTCCTCATGACATGAGCAATGATGACCAGGCGGACGCCAGCGGAGTCCCGAGGGGTCAGGCACAGGTTTCCATATCAGTGCAACAAGACCAAGACCAGCAGGATGGCAGGACGGAGGTCATCGCGGTGCCCACGACGGCGTCACCACCAGAGCCTTTGGCAGCGAAGACCACCTTTTGTCAGGATAGCTTGTACTAGCTATTCCCCTTCAAATTTGGCCGTTGTGGGATTCCTTCCCACTCAATATTTGGGATGAGAACCCTGGCCACTATGAATAGGACTAGCCACCACCATTGGGATCATCTCGTCAAGGACAGAGTTCGGCTCATCTCGAGTTGATCATATAGAAGGCCACACACATCAAGCTCACCCGAGCTCAAGAACACCTCTCCCCAGGAGACAGTTCATCCATGTACTAGTTCTTCCTCTGCCTACAAGGCAATCCACCACACACACTGGATTAGGGTGTTACACCACAACGGTGGGCCGAACCAGTATAAATCTTGTGTCTCTTGTTCATTGGATCTGAGGAGCTAGACCTAGAACTATCGAGTAGAAGGGCTAGGGAGGAAGGAGAGACCTTCGTGTGCACCCCAGAGTTCGAACCTTAAGGATTTT
Organism: Secale cereale; assembly: GCA_902687465.1. NCBI lineage: Eukaryota > Viridiplantae > Streptophyta > Magnoliopsida > Poales > Poaceae > Secale > Secale cereale. The sequence goes on along the minus strand of LR738714.1, from coordinate 263,054,933 downwards.
GCCGGAACCCTAAATCTGACAGGGACGATGACGAGGGCCATGCTCGTCAAGCAGTTCTTGACACAGCGTCTGGCTTCGCTCCAGGCGCACTCACGCCGCATGTGGGATTTCAAGGGCGCAAAGGACGACCTCCGGCTGTGGCTACAGAGCTTCACGGGCCAGGAGTTGAGCAAGGATGTGCGCACCTTGCTTGAGAAAGACCCGGGAAGCCTCCCGTTGTACCGCCACAGCGATGTTGTGGCGCTGGCCACCGCCATGCCCATCTTCACTGAGCTGGGGCTCGTACCGCCGAAGCTCCCCAACCCCCAGTGTCGGTGTCCTTAGGCAAAGACTTAGAGGAGGAGGAGGAGGAGGACATAGAGGCGACCATGGATGATGTGGAGGGGACTTCTCCCCTGTCACAGAGCGAGCTCCTCCGTGATCTGTAATGCCCAGGATGGGACTATACCTCCTACGTGTCGAGGCACGACTTAAAGGTATAAGCCCATCCTAGAATGATCTCAAGTTTGGTATCTTTGCACGACTCATGTAAAAGAGGGATTAAAAAGCAAAAGAAGATAGTTGGCTTACACTCGCCACTTCACACAATACATTACATAAGCAATCATCATTCAAAACATCACAGCCCATCTAAGGGTAAGATCCAAAAGCAAGATACCAAAACAACATAAAGCCACAGGTCAGGAACGAATCCTAGTAGAAACCACTACTGAACATCGAAACGTCACGAGCAAACAGCCAAACTCTTCATCGAGCTCCATGGTGAAGAACTGATCCCACTCCTGCATCAAACTCGGCTGAACCTGCATCTGGTGTGGTGAAGTAACTGTGAGCCACAGAGGACTCAGCAATCCCGTTCCCGGGTAACAAGACTATTTAAGCCTTGGGTGAGGATAAGGCTGAAGAAAGAACGAGAGGTGAAGGAACAACAAGAGTCTGCAGCAGCAACTAGCACTAACTTACCCAAAAGAGAGCGAGAAGAGAAGAGCATCGGTCGAAAGATGATCACGAAGTGATCCTAACTAAAACCGGTCAAACATAACCCCACCGTGTTCAACTCCCGAATCCCTATTCGGAAATTGACAGTCACGGTACACACGCTGGTAGTGTATTGAAACATTGTGTCAAGTTATCTACAACCGGAATTAACAAGCTCCCATCTGCCACATAACCGCGGGCACGGCTTTCGAAAGTTCAAACCCTGCAGGGGTGTTCCAACTTGGCCCATCACAAGCCCACGATCCGCGGAGTCGCAACTCCATAGTTGGGAAGACCCGAGTATTCTCGGAATCCCGTGCTCAAGTTAAACCGAACTAAGGTAAGGCTAATCCAGAAAATCCTCCTGGCGTGCCGACACCCTGATAGTAGCCGCGCGTATCTCGTCTCAGGCCACGACCGGATGAGCACAGCGTACAGTGGCCGAAATACCCAAGTTGCCAAGGGGGGCCCCGCACACGACTCTAGTTTGGACCAACACTCAAATCGAGCACTGGCCCAGGGGGGTTGAATTAAGATGAAAGGGGTAGCTAGTCCCATTCAAGTTTTATTAGTTTGTTATTAGGCAAATAGTACCAATGTTGGGACTTGCTGGAAAAGACTTAGCACTTAGCGGTTTATCAAGGGGGTCCCATACACCCCAACCGTGTTGGGAACGCATAATCAAGGAACATAACACCGGTTTATACGGTTCCTAACGGCATGAGTGGAACAAAACACCAAGCAAAAGGCTTAGCCTTCCACCCTTGCCAGTATATAGATGATTTCATTTTTAAGCATTTATATAGTGTGATATAACCCAACCAAACTTCAACATGAAGCAAGCATCTTCAATCTTCACCTGCAACTAACAATGCTATAAGAGGGGCTGAGCGAAGCGTACTTAGCCAAGCAACGGTTTGCATAGGTAGGTTGGTTAAACATGGCAAGTGGTTACAAGTAGGAGGCTGACAAGAAGAACATGGGCATCGAGGCAAAACTATAGATCGAGACTACTAGCAATAGGCAAAGATAGTAATGGTATCCGGGTTCGGTCATCTTGCCTGGGATTCCACAAAGGAGAAGAACGGATCCACGAAGCAGACGGAGCAACAGACGAGAGAAACCTCACAACTCCGGAACGAAACCGAAGCTAACAAGAGAAGCAAACCGGAAAGAAACAAACAACACGGTAAACACCCAAGCATAAACATGGCACGATGCACAAACAAGCATGATGCATGTCCGGTTTAAATATGCATGGCATGGCAAAGTGCACAAACAAATACTACAAGTTAAGTGGAGATCAATATGCAACGGGTTGCATATTGACGAAGCACCACATTTAATTATTTAGTTGACTCTCATTATTTACAAGACAAGATTAAAAGTTTTTAACATGGCAAGAGGTGAAGCATAAAGAAACTACACTATTAAGACATTTTAAATGGGGCCGGAAAAACAACAACATATCCGGAAAATCCCCATGAGCATGTTTAATAATTATAAGCAACAACAATTCAACATTCTAGTGTTGTTAACATGATGCGGATGACATGAACAAGTTTATGCAAGTTTTATTAAAAGGGTTGACATTAAGAGATATGAAGTTTATGTCACCGTGGTGGATAGAAAGGGGTGCCACGGCAACGATTCCGAAAATGATGCCACGGCAACATATCGGTACCGGTAACTCGGTGAGGGACCGGTGCAAAACAAAAGGTGGAGTGAACGAGTTGAACAAGATGATGGGGTGGTCCCGTTGCCGGGTTCCCACGAGTCGGTGACGAGGCAACCGAGGAACATGACAAAAGGTCGGAACGGGCACGAAGCACACACGAGAGACATTTCATACAACCACAAGCAAGCATCACAAGGGTCACGACGGGGTTATACCTTCGGAACAAACGTTCACGGGGCGGTTCACGATCGTCGAGGAACGTAGTGGAAGAAGGCGTTCACGTGTCCGACGAGGAAGAAGTCGTTCCGTAGAGGGAAGTAGTTGTTCCGTTCGTCTTGGCGGTTCCACGACGGCGGTAGTTGTTCACGGTCATCGGTAGTCGTTCGAGTCGTCGTGGACGTAGTGGAACTTGGTCTCGACGCATCGAAGGGGTACTTGTCGCATCGTCTTGTGTCGGCGTTCTCGTATCGTAGAGGTACACGCGGTCTTCGGCGACGGTAGATGTACTAGTCGTTTCGCTGTGTAGAGGTACTTATCGAAGAGGTACTTGGTCGGGTCGCCGTAAACTCGTTCGGGTCATCTGTCAAATTACAGCACAGGCAACAAAACAAAAAAAACAAACTACAGCAGCAAGTCTCGGGACGACGAGGCCAGGCAGCAGCACTGCGAGGCAGGGGCCTTGGCCTCGGCGCTGCGGGGCTCTTCTGCAGCCTTGGCGCTGCTCGGGGCGCTGGACGGCAGCCACTTGGAGAGGAGGCCGCCACGCGGGGCTGAAGACGGGCGAAGAGGCGAGGCACTCGGGCCTGGGAACGGAGGGAGGAGCTCCGGCCGCGGCTGCGATGCTGGCCGGCGGGGCAGAAGGGCGCCGGTGCCACGGGCCTGGCCGAGCGCTCGCCGGGCTCGGGATCCGGCCGCTCGAGGCAACGAGGAGGGGACGCGCGGAGGAGGGAGCCGCGGCCTGGCCGGAGGGGACTCCCGCGGCGAGCTGGTGAGGGAGGCTGGAGGCACGGCGCTCACAGGAGATCCCGCGGCGCCCGGCGGCTCGGCGCAGAGGAGGAGGTCGCGAGGTGAGCTCGCGGGGCGACGGAGGGTGTTGCTGGAGGGGGGACGTCGGGGTGAGGCAGACCAGACGACGGAGGGAGGCGGCCTGGCCGCGGGAGGTGGGATGCGGCGCACCGGAGGGAAGCGGGGAGAGGGAGATCGAGATCGGGGGGAATGGGGTCGAGGGTTTGCGAGGCCGAGCGAGGGAAGGAGCGGGCTCGCTCGAGGGAAAAAAAAGAGAGGGACGAGAAGGTGGCGGCGTCGCACGAGGGAGAGAGGGAGTGAGCGAGCGCTGAGGGGGCTCGAGGGAGCGAGCTAGGGTTCGATGGGGGATGGAGCGGGCCAAGTGGCTGGAGTGAGGTTTGGGCCAGGAAGGCCTGGTGCGGCTGGAGGGGAAAGCTGCAGGCCGAAAGGAGGCCTGGCTGCTGGGCTCCTTCTTTGCTGTTTTTTTCCCAAAAAATAAAACAGAAAAAACCACAACAAGAAAGAAAGAAGGGGTGCTAGAAAATAGAGTTATGGCATAGGGTAAAATTCCTGGACTCACAAAAAAATGTCAGGAATTTAAATAAAATGGCTGGAGGGTTTTTTGGAAGGACCTCGAAACACTGAAAAGAATTAGGCAAGGTTTGGAAAGAGAAGCTCGAAGTGGAAAAGACATGGGGAACTAAGCAAGTGTGTTACGGTGATTCCGAAGCAATGGAATAATTATTACTATAGCTCCATAATTATTAGGAGGCTTTTATATGTTATAAAGAGAAGTCACCTTCCCTCGATTTAAATGGACCGAAGGTCCACACGGTTTGTTTAGGTTGAGATGCAAAATAAAATATGACATGATGACATGATGACATGATGCAGTGCAAAAAATAAATAACACAGCAGAACTGAAACACACGGGCAACCCCGGAACATCTGGAATCTTCGGGCATCTTCTGGAATCTTCTGGGACGTCGGTCTCGGGCGTCACAACTCTCCCACACTAACAGAGGATCTCGACCCGAGATCCTAGAGATATCACCGGGTAAAAACGGAAGAGGAAGAGGTAAAACAAAGTTGCTTCTTTGACAGACGAGTGAAACCAAAGAACCTTGAGAGTTGAACAAACTGAAAGAAGAATACAACGGAGATGAACGAAGTTGAGAACACTCCGTTAGAAAGAGGAACAAGGAGCATTATGAGAACCTTGAAGGTTGAAAGACAAGAAACAAGAGCTCACGGGCCAAAAGAATATGAAACTGTAACGTATAGCCAAGGAATAAGTAAGACGGAATTTGGACAGCACTCCGTCTGAAAATGGAAGAAATTAACAAGAACTAGAGAAGATGAAGTGATACTTGATGAAAACAACAGCATACAGCCTCCGGAACATTAAAAGAATGGCACAAGGGGTAAGAAAGACTCAGACAGCACTCCGATTGAAGAGTGAGGCAAAACTTGATAAGATGAGAGAACTAGAATGAAGAATACAACACTCCGGTTAGATGATAAGCAAGGGAAGGAACATGATCTCGATAAGACGAGATGATGGTTAAAGAGAGCAATATCAGAATGCCTCCGGAATGAAAGAATAGCATAGGTCGTTGGAAGAAAAGAACGGAGAAGAAAAAGACAACTTCTCTCAAAATGAAATTTGAAAGAGCATCCTTACGAAGAAGGGTTGAACGGAGTTGTTGGAAATTCAACAACGAAAGAATAAGCTTGAAGTGGGCTTATGGAAAACATCTCAAAATTATGAGGTGACAACCAGCCACTAACTTAAACAATTGATTGGGTTGAGATCAACAAGGAGATGAAAACTTATTTCACCGGAATGATAAATGAAGAACTTGGGTCATTTATGAGCACCATAATTAGCAAAATCCTTAGGGAAAAGCTTTAGGTGAAATACAACCCAAGATAACTCCAAGGGATAAATGAAGGGTTGAAAGGATCTCCTGAACAAGGAAAATGATGGGTTTAAATATCTCATTCTTGATAACTTGAGAGTCATCAATTAGATGAATTAGATGGAGGTTTGAAAGATAATTGAAATAACTTGGAGCTCCGGAAAACAAGGTGAACAACTTAGAACCGAGAAATGACATGATGAACAAGCTCCAGACAAAAGAATTAAACACTTGGAAGGAATAAGAATAAGAATTATGTCATGCATCTCCTTCACCAATTTAAATTGATGACAACCAAAGGATTTGGCATACTACTTATTCTCGTTGGAAAGACTTAAAGAGAGATTTAGCACAAAACAAAGATAACTTGGGATGAACAAAATGGACACCGGTTGAAAAAGAATTTAACATGACCTTCTTGATGATCAAGAAGGACTAGCACTCCCATAGATATATGAGAACACCGATTAGAAAAGGTATGGGATCAACATTTGACATCAAGCAACTCGAATACCAGAATCAAAACAAAACAAAGGGTAGATGTGCAACATGATCTTCACAATATCATTCGAACAGAGGATTGAACGAATGAATTCCATAGTTACATCAACTTGTCGAGAAACCACTTGGAGAACAAAATGAAAATAAAAAGGAACAAGGATCAGACAGAACAAATACAAGATAGAAGCTTCGTTCGACATCTTCGTGCTGAAAGCTCATGGAACGTGTTACAAAAGGGTTTTGTCATCCCCGGATCAGCATAGCCAAGGACCCTTTAAGATGCAACTCCCGATCAGAACAAGTCCATAAAACCACTTCACTCAATGTAGAACCCCAAACTTCATATCGAGCATCCGTTGGAAGAATGCCTAGAACTACTGGATAAACCCACCTATTAATTTCCGAAAGTTTCCAGTTATGCAATCAGGTGTTGGGGATACACGGGAAGCACCGCGCAATCAACTCCAAACCTACATCCAGGTGTATCCATCCTTCAACACATAACCAGTCTTTCTCGGAAACTGTTTACCTCGGACCTTCGAAAAGCATCCACTATAACAAGCTATGGCAATACTCTCGAACTACCTCCCCAGTACTGGGTGATGTCGGGGTTATCTTGCCACTGGCCGTATAGGAGAGATTTTCGATGTCGGCCGTCTTAAGTATTTAGTACTGCCGCGATATGCTTGTGTCAATGATACCCCGAAGCTCAACTCCTCGGTAACAGGAGGCATCGAGAACAATATCCTTGTCACAAGAACATCGAAACAATCCCAGAATACTCGCGGGATCCTAAAAAAAAAATTGGTGCAAATTTTGAAAGTAGAAGAGAAAAGAGTAATCGTCAGGAGTCCTCACCAGAGAGAAAGGGGATGAGAAGCAAACAGAAATCCTACTCTCCGATATAATATAGGACTCAAAAAGTTTTCAGTGTGTGCCTAGACTCAACCGTCAACGATTCGATCAATCAGTGGGGGCTTCTAGGTCGGAGAAGGCTCTGATACCAACTTGTAATGCCCAGGATGGGACTATACCTCCTACGTGTCGAGGCACGACTTAAAGGTATAAGCCCATCCTAGAATGATCTCAAGTTTGGTATCTTTGCACGACTCATGTAAAAGAGGGATTAAAAAGCAAAAGAAGATAGTTGGCTTACACTCGCCACTTCACACAATACATTACATAAGCAATCATCATTCAAAACATCACAGCCCATCTAAGGGTAAGATCCAAAAGCAAGATACCAAAACAACATAAAGCCACAGGTCAGGAACGAATCCTAGTAGAAACCACTACTGAACATCGAAACGTCACGAGCAAACAGCCAAACTCTTCATCGAGCTCCATGGTGAAGAACTGATCCCACTCCTGCATCAAACTCGGCTGAACCTGCATCTGGTGTGGTGAAGTAACTGTGAGCCACAGAGGACTCAGCAATCCTGTTCCCGGGTAACAAGACTATTTAAGCCTTGGGTGAGGATAAGGCTGAAGAAAGAACGAGAGGTGAAGGAACAACAAGAGTCTGCAGCAGCAACTAGCACTAACTTACGCAAAAGAGAGCGAGAAGAGAAGAGCATCGGTCGAAAGATGATCACGAAGTGATCCTAACTAAAACCGGTCAAACATAACCCCACCGTGTTCAACTCCCGAATCCCTATTCGGAAATTGACAGTCACGGTACACACGCTGGTAGTGTATTGAAACATTGTGTCAAGTTATCTACAACCGGAATTAACAAGCTCCCATCTGCCACATAACCGCGGGCACGGCTTTCGAAAGTTCAAACCCTGCTGGGGTGTTCCAACTTGGCCCATCACAAGCCCACGATCCGCGGAGTTGCAACTCCATAGTTGGGAAGACCCGAGTATTCTCGGAATCCCATGCTCAAGTTAAACCGAACTAAGGTAAGGCTAATCCAGTGGCCGAAATACCCAAGTTGCCAAGGGGGGCCCCGCACACGACTCTAGTTTGGACAACACTCAAATCGAGCACTGGCCCAGGGGGTTGAATTAAGATGAAAGGGGTAGCTAGTCCCATTCAAGTTTTATTAGTTTGTTATTAGGCAAATAGTACCAATGTTGGGACTTGCTGGAAAAGACTTAGCACTTAGCGGTTTATCAAGGGGGTCCCATACACCCCAACCGTGTTAGGAACGCATAATCAAGGAACATAACACCGGTTTATACGGTTCCTAACGGCATGAGTGGAACAAAACACCAAGCAAAAGGCTTAGCCTTCCACCCTTGCCAGTATATAGATGATTTCATTTTTAAGCATTTATATAGTGTGATATAACCCAACCAAACTTCAACATGAAGCAAGCATCTTCAATCTTCACCTGCAACTAACAATGCTATAAGAGGGGCTGAGCGAAGCGTACTTAGCCAAGCAACGGTTTGCATAGGTAGGTTGGTTAAACATGGCAAGTGGTTACAAGTAGGAGGCTGACAAGAAGAACATGGGCATCGAGGCAAAACTATAGATCGAGACTACTAGCAATAGGCAAAGATAGTAATGGTATCCGGGTTCGGTCATCTTGCCTGGGATTCCACAAAGGAGAAGAACGGATCCACGAAGCAGACGGAGCAACAGACGAGAGAAACCTCACAACTCCGGAACAAAACCGAAGCTAACAAGAGAAGCAAACCGGAAAGAAACAAACAACACGGTAAACACCCAAGCATATACATGGCACGATGCACAAACAAGCATGATGCATGTCCGGTTTAAATATGCATGGCATGGCAAAGTGCACAAACAAATACTACAAGTTAAGTGGAGATCAATATGCAACGGGTTGCATATTGACGAAGCACCACATTTAATTATTTAGTTGACTCTCATTATTTACAAGACAAGATTAAAAGTTTTAAACATGGCAAGAGGTGAAGCATAAAGAAACTACACTATTAAGACATTTTAAATGGGGCCGGAAAAACAACAACATATCCAGAAAATCCCCATGAGCATGTTTAATAATTATAAGCAACAACAATTCAACATTCTAGTGTTGTTAACATGATGCGGATGACATGAACAAGTTTATGCAAGTTTTATTAAAAGGGTTGACATTAAGAGATATGAAGTTTATGTCACCGTGGTGGATAGAAAGGGGTGCCACGGCAACGATTCCGAAAATGATGCCACGGCAACATATCGGTACCGGTAACTCGGTGAGGGACCGGTGCAAAACAAAAGGTGGAGTGAACGAGTTGAACAAGATGATGGGGTGGTCCCGTTGCCGGGTTCCCACGAGTCGGTGACGAGGCAACCGAGGAACATGACAAAAGGTTGGAACGGGCACGAAGCACACACGAGAGACATTTCATACAACCACAAGCAAGCATCACACGGGTCACGACGGGGTTATACCTTCGGAACAAACGTTCACGGGGCGGTTCGCGATCGTCGAGGAACGTAGTGGAAGAAGGCGTTCACGTGTCCGACGAGGAAGAAGTCGTTCCGTAGAGGGAAGTAGTTGTTCCGTTCGTCTTGGCGGTTCCACGACGGCGGTAGTTGTTCACGGTCATCGGTAGTCGTTCGAGTCGTCGTGGACGTAGTGGAACTTGGTCTCGGCGCATCGAAGGGGTACTTGTCGCATCGTCTTGTGTCGGCGTTCTCGTATCGTAGAGGTACACGCGGTCTTCGGCGACGGTAGATGTACTAGTCGTTTCGCTGTGTAGAGGTACTTATCGAAGAGGTACTTGGTCGGGTCGCCGTAAACTCGTTCGGGTCATCTGTCAAATTATAGCACATGCAACAAAACAAAAAAAACAAACTACAGCAGCAAGTCTCGGGACGACGAGGCCAGGCAGCAGCACTGCGAGGCAGGGGCCTTGGCCTCGGTGCTGCGGGGCTCTTCTGCAGCCTTGGCGCTGCTCGGGGCGCTGGACGGCAGCCACTTGGAGAGGAGGGCCGCCACGCGGGGCTGAAGACGGGCGAAGAGGCGAGGCACTCGGGCCTGGGAACGGAGGGAGGAGCTCCGGCCGCGGCTGCGATGCTGGCCGGCGGGGCAGAAGGGCGCCGGTGCCACGGGCCTGGCCGAGCGCTCGCCGGGCTCGGGATCCGGCCGCTCGAGGCAATGAGGAGGGGACGCGCGGAGGAGGGAGCCGCGGCCTGGCCGGAGGGGACTCCCGCGGCGAGCTGGTGAGGGAGGCTGGAGGCGCGGCGCTCACAGGAGCTCCCGCGGCGCCCGGCGGCTCGGCGCAGAGGAGGAGGTCGCGAGGTGAGCTCGCGGGGCGACGGAGGGTGCTGCTGGAGGGGGGACGTCGGGGTGAGGCAGACCAGACGACGGAGGGAGGCGGCCTGGCTGCGGGAGGTGGGATGCGGCGCACCGGAGGGAAGCGGGGAGAGGGAGATCGAGATCGGGGGGAATGGGGTCGAGGGTTTGCGAGGCCGAGCGAGGGAAGGAGCGGGCTCGCTCGAGGGAAAAAAAGAGAGGGACGAGAAGGTGGCGGCGTCGCACGAGGGAGAGAGGGAGTGAGCGAGCGCTGAGGGGGCTCGAGGGAGCGAGCTAGGGTTCGATGGGGGATGGAGCGGGCCAAGTGGCTGGAGTGAGGTTTGGGCCAGGAAGGCCTGGTGCGGCTGGAGGGGAAAGCTGCAGGCCGAAAGGAGGCCTGGCTGCTGGGCTCCTTCTTTGCTGTTTTTTTCCCAAAAAATAAAACAGAAAAAACCACAACAAGAAAGAAAGAAGGGGTGCTAGAAAATAGAGTTATGGCATAGGGTAAAATTCCTGGACTCACAAAAAAATGTCAGGAATTTAAATAAAATGGCTGGAGGGTTTTTTGGAAGGACCTCGAAACACTGAAAAGAATTAGGCAAGGTTTGGAAAGAGAAGCTCGAAGTGGAAAAGACATGGGGAACTAAGCAAGTGTGTTACGGTGATTCCGAAGCAATGGAATAATTATTACTATAGCTCCATAATTATTAGGAGGCTTTTATATGTTATAAAGAGAAGTCACCTTCCCTCGATTTAAATGGACCGAAGGTCCACACGGTTTGTTTAGGTTGAGATGCAAAATAAAATATGACATGATGACATGATGACATGATGCAGTGCAAAAAATAAATAACACAGCAGAACTGAAACACACGGGCAACCCCGGAACATCTGGAATCTTCGGGCATCTTCTGGAATCTTCTGGGACGTCGGTCTCGGGCGTCACATGATCTCTCCGCCGTCGCTACCGAGTACTTGGTCTAGGGATCCCCACGCTCCATCGGGGTTGTCACGAGGTCCGGGGGCACCCCTCTATGCACGCTTGGCCGGGTGACTCCAAAGAAGGATGAGGCGGCATCGCTTCACCAGGGCGACACCCCCAGCTTGTCGCCCGCCATCGTCGCTTTGGAGCTGGCTGCCATGTGTCTGGCTGATCTTCAGGGCGCGACAAAGCCCGCACTCAAGAAGGTTGGAGGCACCGCAGTCCTGGCCAGGAAAAGGGCGTACGTTGCCACTGATGATTAAGTTTTGTACCTTGCTTTTGTTTTCCATCCTCGATGCCGCGCCCATGACACTCCCCTCCCGGTGATCAGGTTCAAGCCCGTGATGAAGAGGAAGAAGGAGGAGGTCGGGGCTCCCGAGGCCACGTCACCTGCCATGGCCGCGGCGTCCTTAATGTGGGTGCAGGAGGCCGCCTCAGGCTCCCTGGTGATGGAACGGGTCCTCCAGACCTAGGTGTTGGAGCCTTAGGAGGAGACCACTTCCATAGCGCAGCAGCCCCTGAGGCCGCCCGTTGCTGTTGTACCCGCGAAGGGTTTGGGGGTCCTCGAGCCCCCTGCTATCCTTGCCGCTACGGTGGCACCAGTGCTGGCTCCTCCCAAAGCCCTTGCGCTGGCAGACCATGGCTCCTCTGCCAGGCCCGACGCTCTAGAGAAGGCCTACACCGCGCTACACCAACTCCAGGCCGATCTTCAGGGCACCGACGTACGTGCGGTGATGGGAAGTCTAGGGTTGATCTCGGCGTGGCTCTAGGCTGACACGTTCATTAGGACGGTCTGGGCCAAGCTGAAGCTGCCGCCGTGGAGGGTAAGAAGGAGATCGGCGAGGCCACAACAGCTCGCAATGCGGCGCTGGTTGAGGCAGCGTCTGCCCAAGAGCGCTGCAGCATGGTGGAGGCCGAGCTGAAGACCCTCCACGGATAGCAGGCTGCCTGCACCCACTGGCTCCACTAGGTGGAGGATGAGCTCTAGGCCAGGGAGACCGCGCTCGCCGACCATGACGCCGAGCTGGAGCAGGCAGCCCAGGAATAGGCTGCCGAGCAGAGCCGCCTAGGTAAGCTGAAGGAGGAGGTGGACAGGTCTCAGGCATCCCACACCAAGCATGTCTCTGACGAGACGACCCAGCTAGAGGCCAGGGAGAAGACCCTTGCCGCGGCAGAGAAGGCGGACGCCGCGATGCGTAACTCCTTCGTCTCCCTTGAACTGAGACCCTGCAAGACGCTGTAGTCTCTTTACGGAGAAGGGTATGAGCAGCCGCTGGTGACTCCGAAGGAGGGCCTCTCCGGGCTGCTCTCCAAGCTCGTCGCTCATTTGAGTGTATCGTCGCCGGAGTTGACACCATGGTGGAGGGGCAGTGCCACGCGCTTTTCACCTCAGCCGCGGTGCGTGTTTTCAGCCACCTTCATCTTCAGGAGCCCAACCTCGACCTTTGCGCTCTGATCGAGCTGGTGTTTCCCGAGTCCTGGGACGCTGCTGTTGAAGCCGTGGAGAAGCAGGTGAAGGCCCTGCTGGAGAAGTTCCTCTGCGTCGACCCCGCGACTGGAACTGATGGCGAAGGTGGCGATGGCATTGTTGATGACGAGCTTCCCGCATCGGGCGATATTGGAAACCGAGGTGATGGCAGAGCTTCTTCGTAGCTTGGTCCTACGACATTTACCGTGCCTCATAGAGGCGTGAGAACTTCTACCTCGAACTTATGATACATTATGTTTTGTAATAATTTGCTTAGGACTCCGCGATTACCTTTCTACTCTCGATTTCCTTTCTATTTGCTTTAGTGTTCTGCTTCGATAGGTCCCAGCCCCGTGCATACCTCAACCGCCGTTGGGGCATTTGGATCACCGGTACAAGACCAAGGGTTGAGGGGCTACGTGACTAGTGAGGCCCCCGAGTCACGATGCTCAGGGGTCCCCCTTGACGTACGAACAACCCTCATGAAGGAAACACGAGTAGCATCTGGGTAAATCCAGAGCTCCGATACCTCTCATCGCCAGCTTTTGCCTGGGAGGGTCACGTGAAGAGCAGCTGCTAGAAAGCTGGTGAGGTGAGGTGCGCTAGGCGTGGCCTGGGTGCAGCCCCCGTGCCCACCCCCCTCGCGCGACTCTCCTGTGGGGAAAGCGGCGCGGTGAGGCCGGACGGCGGGCCCGAGAGCCCTCCCGAGGTTACTGCAGCTGCTAGGGTGCACTCAGTTGTTTATTCACAAGCGCGGAGCATGGAGCTTCCACTTTTGCATGGGCATAGCTGCTCCTCGACTGTGTCCTCCCCAAGCACAGAGCATGGGACTTCCACTTGTGCGTGGGTGGGAGATCCCTCTGAGGGGAGACTCCGGGGCGTGTACAACCCCGTCCTGACATGTGGCTTGCATGGCAGGACTGGAGGTGTATATGGGCACCCGCGAGCCAGCGCGGGACTCACGGGGCCCTATCTCAAGGCGGGTTGTGCCTGGATTTTTAGTTCGGGCATTTGCACTACGAGGCGGTCAGGTGGCCTACGCCGAGTGAATCTTCGGAGGATATCGCATGAGAAGGCCAAACACCAACAACCCCAGGAGGTGACGTGAACGAGGCCGACCCGCCGTACAGATCTCAACTGTTGGGTTTATCGACGTTGGAGGGACGAACCCAAGCACAGACGCCATGCCCAGTCTTCTCATACAATGATCCTAAAGAAAGACAGCCACGCTCCCGCAGCGATGAGGCACCGGGTCGGGCACCCTAACTCATCCACCCACGATTAGCTCATGTGAGAACAAGGTACCACGGGCCATAGGAGGTGACATACACATAGACTGGCCCATGAGACAGAGGTCAGCCACTTGGGTTTAGCAACACTGCAGGGGCGGACCCAAGGCATATGTGAGGGCGCACGACATTCATGGTGGTGAAGCATCGGCATGCATGTGATGATAAGAATTAATTCATGAAAGGGTAGGACCAGTTCTGATATATGTGAAATACAGTACATGCTGTAGGGACAGACCCATACGGCTTAAGGATAATGCAGCCCGAGGGGCGCCCTCCATTGAACAAACCAAAAAGTCACTTGGCACTGTCGTTGAAGAAGAGTTGGGGTAGCTAAAGATGCATGCCGCAGATGTCGCCCCTCACGAGTCGTCTGGCTCCTGGGTCTCACGAGGCTTCGGAAGTCTAGGGGGCTCGCGAGGGTTCGGCACCTCCTCCGTCTGGATCACCTGGCGCCTGTCCTCGTGAGCCTCCAGGGTGGACGCATGTGGCACTACTGTGTGGCAGGTGTGTTCGGCAGGCTGAAGGGCATGCTGACGTTGCTGTGAGGGGGGCCTCCGCGCCTGCCGACACGGGAGGGCCAAAAGAGCTCCTGAGAAGCGGCTCTCTTGAGCCCTAGGACGTTGACGCAGATTCTCGGCTCGCCACCCACGTCAGTTGCGGTAGCTGCACTGGGTGGTGTGGTGCGACCCTCGCCATGCATGGTTCGCACCTCCTGAAGCTCCTGGATCGCCTTGGTGATAAACTCCTGAGCGCTTGGCGCTTGATGCCCTGCGCCCTGTTTGCGGAAACGCGCATTGAAGCACGTCTCTACATGGTGCCTGAACACCTCCCTCGTGATGCAGGACAGGTCAGAGGCCCTCTAGAGGAGAGCCCCCGAGCCCAACCTGAGAGGGGCACCGGGTGCGCCTTCCTATGCGAGAGAGGGAGGCGCCCTAGCAGTGGGTGCAGGTCTTGAGGCACGATCGTCAGATGCCGCACTATCCAGAGATCCTTGGTGGAGTAGCTGCTCTTTCTTGTTGGGGATCACCTTAGGGGCTGGATGGCACCTTCTCCATCCGAGTCCTCGACCACCGCAGCCTGGTAGGCGCACTCGAGGGACCACACCACATCCTTTTCGTTGCAGGCGACCGAGATGATGCCGCTGCTTCCTGGCATCGTGAGGATATTGTAGCCGTGGTGAGTCGCTACCATGAACTTGGCCAAGGCTGGATACCCGAGGATGGCAATGTACAGGAGATGAATGTGGGCGACGTCGAAGTCAATGAGCTCGGTGCGGTAGTGTAGGATCGAAAGTTTGTCTAGAGGGGGGGGGGTGATTAGACTACTTGACCAAATAAAAACTTAACCTTTTCCCAATTTCAAGTTTTGACAATTTTTAGCAATTTAGCACAAGTCAAGCAATCTTCCTACACATGCAATTCTAGTGTTATGGCAGCGGAAAGTAAAGCATTGCATATGAAGGTAAAGGGAGGAGTTGGAGAGTGCAAATGCAATTGGAGACACATATGTTTTTGGCGTGGTTCCGATAGGTGGTGCTATCGTACATCCATGTTGATGCAGACAGCAACCCACGAAGGGTAACGGCTGCATGAGTCCACGGAGGGCTCCACCCATGAAGGGTCCATGAAGGAGCAACCTTGTCTATCTCTCCATGGCCGTCGGCCACGTAGGACTTTCCTCACTAGGGTAGATCTTCATGAAGTAGGCGATCTCCTTGCCCTTACAAACTCCTTAGTTCAACTCCACAATCTTGTCGGAGGCTCCCAAGTGACACCTAACCAATCTAGAAGACACGACTCTCCAAAAGGTAATAAATGGTGTGTTAATTATGAACTTCTTGCTCTTGTGCTTCAAGTGATAGTCTCCCCAACACTCAACTCTCTCTCATAGATTTGGATAAGGTGGAAAGAAGATTTGAGTGGAACGCAACCTAGGGAAGGCTAGAGATCAAAATTATTGTGGTTAGATTGGAATATATTGGTCTCAACACATGAGCAGGTGGTTCTCTCTCAGAAAATGAATAGTGGAAGTGTAGGAACTTCGGATGGCTCTCTCACTGATAGAGAAGGGTTGGAGGGGTATATATAGCCTCCACACAAAATCTAGCCGTTACACACATTTGACCCAACTCGGTCAGATCGAATAAAAGAACTCGGTCAAACCAAAGCAGTTCAAAATGTGAACGTTAGACCTTTCGCTGGGAGCGGTAGTATCAAATCGGTGAGACCGATGTGTTAGGGTTAGAGCAAAACCTCAACTCGGTTTGACTGATTACGCAAACTCGGTGAGACCGATTTTGGTAATAGGCTAACAGAGTGTTGGTGAGGAAAACTTGGTGGGACCGATTCGCTTGTCTCGGTGAGACCGAAACATTACGAAGAGGAAACATAGTGTTTGCAATGCCAACTCAGTGGGACCGATTCGCTCATCTCGGTTAGACCGAAATGTTACAAAGAGGAAACAGAGAGTTTGCATTCCCATCTGGGTGAGACCGAGATCCCTATCAGTGAGACCGAATTGATTAGGGTTGTGGCAGTGGCTATGTTAAGTGAACTCGGTGGCGCCGGATGGATCAAATCGGTGGGGCCGAGTTTAACTCTTAGGTTTAGGATATATGTGGAAATGATAAAGTGGTTGAGGGATTTGGAGCATATTACTAAGGACTTGAACAAGTAGACCATTAAGCTACACCTCATCCCCTTTTAATAGTATTGGCTTTTCCTATGGACTCAATGTGATCTTGGACCACTAAAATGAAAATGTAGAGTCTTGCTCTTTTGCCAATCTTTGTCCTTAGCATTTTGAGGGGTCCACATTTCTAATCCATGCCATGCCATCCATTGAACTTCCTGAAATATTTATCTGGAAAGGATATTAGTTCAATGAGCTATATGTTGCTATTAATTACCAAAACCACCCGGGGATTAGTTACACATTCAATCTCCCCCTTTTTGATAATTGATGACAACATATCGATCAAAGCTTCGACAAATGATAATAAGAATGAAATATATCGTCGCTTTGAGAAGTACATGATAAGAAAGAGCTCCCCATAAATTTTTGCAATATTTAAGATTTTCTTTTGAATGCAAATGCACAATCGATTAGGATCATGGGTTACTCTTCCATGTCACATACATCTTGGTGGAGCGCTCAAAATGATAAGATTCAAGAAATAAGCACTCATCACCAACATAACCAAGTGAATGATCATACACAATCAAATAGGCACACATTAAGCATAGTATGATATGATCATGCACATAAAGTATCTCACACACATAAGAAAATTGTAGCTAAAACCAAATGATCGAACGAAGTAGCAAGAAAAAACCAACAAAATAGAAGCAAGACACTCGCTCTCGAAGCCTAATGATCTATACACTTTCTCCCCCTTTGGCAACAAGTTACCAAAAAGCTCGAAAATGCATAGTGCTATACGGCACTCTAAGCATGATCTCTGGGAGCTATTGAAGAAGTCTTCTCGCTAGTGGCTTTGGTGTACGTAGATGGCGTGGAGATAAGAGCATCTGCAAACGCTTCCGATGAAGTCCATGGAACTGGAGGTGTTGATACTGGAGGAACAACTATGGCAGTGGCTGCAGGAGGTAAAAGTGTAGGCTTGGGCTTGACAACTGGCACAGCTGAAGATCTTGGTCTTCTCGGGACTCTCTGAAAAGCACTGGTTGCATCTTTGTCCTCAACATCTTCCTTGAGCTTCTCCACAACTGTCTGGATCACCGTGACCTTCACATCCATATCATAGAACTTAGTCTCAATGATCCTCTGAAGACTCGCTTGATTCTGAGTCAAGTTGGCCAAACTCTTCTCAATCCTCAGAGTGGCCTCAAGCAGATGACTAAGCTGATCTTGCTTGGTCTTGGGAGCTCCAGAAGCACTTGCTAGCTTTGGTGCCTTTGCTGGTGCAATCATCTCTTGTCCTTCAACATAAGTAGGATGTGATGCATCCATGACAACTTCATTGTCCACAAATTCTGGCCTAAGAGGTAGATGCCTCTTGTCAAGCAGATATGTCCCTTTGTCCAACCTGGAGTTGATCAGCATCTGAATGTGAGGGGAATACCCACAAGACCTCTTCTGGTCTGTAGCTGTCCTCTTGATTGTCTCCACAATCAGGCTCATGACCTTGAACTTTTCTGGAACATCAAACATGTGGAGCAAGTTAATGGAGTGACCTTGGATCATTCTATGATCTCCTGACTTGGGCAACATAGTGTGCCTCAAAATGTTGTTGATGGTGGTTAGTCCATACATCAGATGATATATGGAGCCAAGCTTGTGAGTCTTCAAGTCTTTGTCAGGAATTGGCTTGTACATGATTGCCATAGAGTCATGATCCTTCCTAGGCTTGGCATACACATATGTATCATTGTCATCCTCCTTGGGGGCATTGATCAAACTTGCCCATTCAGCAACAGTTGATTGATACCTTGTTCCTTCAGTCATCCATACAATTCTACCATCTGGATAGAAATGAGCAATGGAGTAGAGTTGCATGATCATCTCATCGTTCCATCTGGTCAGTTTCTTCCCAAAAAACTTGTAAACTTCATTCTGCCTGAAGCTTTCAAGCACACTTGGAAAGAAATCAACATGCTTGTGGATCTATTTCCAGTCAACCCACTTCATGTCACAAACAATGGGCTTCTTGTCCAACGACACTTTCTCATAGAAGTCCTGCTGTTCCTTGGTGTGAAATCTATAGTCCCAAGCAGTTCTCCTCCTCGTAGCATATGGATCAGTCTGTCTCCAACGTCTCAGACGTGCATCCTTTCTTAGTTTCATGTTTTCAGCAACAAGATGGGCATCATTATGATCTGGACTTTTTGGCTTAAGTTTCCTGAGCATCATGGACTCATCATCATCTAAGGATTCTTATTCTTGATGTTGCTCTTCTTCTGGAACATCTAGCACTGGGGCCTTGTTCTTCTAAGTTGCAGGAATGTCTTTGGTGGATCTCTTGGGTGTTGAAGCTTTGGGACAGCTTTGGGCTTGGATGGAGCAGCCCTGGCTTTGATGGCATCCCCCATCAGCTTCTGACTCTTTGCAGCAGGTGCAACAGGCTCATCTGCATCATCATCATCTCTCATAGATGGCTCACCAATCACTCTGGTAGTACTCTTTCTAGCTCTCTCCTCGAATCCTGCTGGATCATCATCTCTTGTTTCAAGAGTGAATACCATGGTTTCTTGTGTGGAAGCTCTGGCCTTTGACATTGGAGTTCTCTTGGCAGGGGCCTTCTTGTTCAGACCAGGCTTGACAACTCCAGTAGTTTCCTCCTTGTTGACAACCTTCTTATTTTTAGTGACTTCCTCATGAGCAACAAAGTCTTCATCCTGACTGTCAGAATTCTTCTGCTTGCTTGTCTTGATGGCAGCCTTTGGCAGATTGCTTGGAGTGCTTCTGCTGCTCTCATAGTAGCTCCTGTTGGAGGGATGATACGGAGTATCCCATGATCATCCCCATGTTCACTCGACGAGGCCTCAACTACACACAATTGGACACAAGGTTCACTCGCTCCTCTCTGAACCTCCACTTTCTACATGTGAGACATGCCTACTACCTCAAATATATGTGCTATGCATGTTCAGGAACACCCAAGGGGACCATGGAGAACCCAAGGACCAAGGCCAAGTGCGCGTGGAAGAGAAGGAAGAAGGGCCAGCACCTACAGGCCCCGGACATCCGGCCCCCAGGCCCGGACATCCGGCGCCCCGGACATCCGGGCCCTGGCCGGAAATCCGGCGCCACTGTCCAGAAGACACCCGTGGATCAACCCCTCCAGCCCGGACATCCGGCCCCTCGGCCCGGACATCTGGCATCTCGGGAAGGCCCGGACATCCGGCCCCCGCCCGGACATCCGGCCCCTGTCTGCGCACAGTGTATCGGGCCTGAGGCCCATGTATCCCTCTCCCACTTACCCCTTCGTGGACCTAGACTATATATACTCCTCCACCTCCTCCTAGTTAGGGTTAGCTTAGTGATAGCTCATTTGATACTATCTAGTGGTTCATCTCCTTGTGAGTGACTGCGGCCCCTCCACGGAGAAGATCCACTACGGATTCAGGACCTCCTTCAGCGGAGAAGATCCCCAGGGATATCAAGACCTCCTCACGGAGAAGAACTGGTTACCCTTTGTATCGTCCCTTGTTGATCATGGATCTTGTATCTCTTTGTGTTTCGAGGATCTAGAATATGTGTGACTTGTTCTTGTTGGTTTGAGTGATTCTCTCGTGTTTCCCCTCGTGTTCCCTCTCGTGTTCTTCGTGTTCATCGTGGGATCCCCTCCATTTCGTGAAAGATCGGCCCCATAGGGTTCCACCCTATACCATCTTGGTATCAAGAGCATAGGTTGATCACGATTTTGGAGCCCCACACTTCGTTTTCTAGCCTTGTTTTGTTGTGTTCTTCCCCAATTTCGAAAATCCCCACCAAAAATAGCCCCAAAAATTTTTTGTGAGCTGTTGGTTTGATGAGATTTTGTTGATTTTGATCCGTGGATTTGCTTGGTTTCAAGTGGATCTAGCATTTCCGCAAGTTTCCCCATCTTTCCTCCACAAAATCCGTCAAATTTTGCCCCCAAAATCATCAAATTCCGCCCACAAACGAGTTTGGAAGTCCCGATTCAGATCTGGAATCGTCGGGCCGGACATCCGGGCCATAGGCCGGACATCCGGGCCATCGGGCCGGACATCCGGGTCCCCGGCCGGACATCCGGCTCCTGGAGGGCAAAATCCCGCGCGGTTCTGGACATCAGGCCCCGGAAATCCGGCCCCGGCCCCGGATGTCCGACCCCTGGGAATTTCAGCCACCCGTGTTTCACCGTTTTGTCCATAACTAATTCATCCGAACTCCGATTTCAACGTTCTTGAGCTCGTTTTGAAGCTCTTGACATCCCCCATAACACAAAAATACTACCATCATCATTTGACTCCATCATATTTTTGGGACTTTGGCATCTTTGCCTAGGGCTTCCACCATATCATCCGCATAACCTCCACCGACTTCCGCAACCTAACCATTTTGTCCCCCATAGCATTTGTGGTTGCTTGAGTAGTGATTTGAGTCTCCTAAGGTGTTTAGGCTACTTAGGGACCATTTCTTCTTCATTAACCACCACCACCACTTCCGCATAACCTTGTCCACCATACATAGCCAACACAACTTAACCAAATTTTGTTCGAGCTTGTTTGAGTTCTGCCTTGTGTCTCCTAAGGTGTTTCGGCTACTTAGGGACCGTGACTTCAACTCCGACATCGTGTATAGCCCATCATTCCACTTCCGCAACCACCACGACATTGCCGCTACCACCATTTGATATTTGTCCTTGAGATTTTGAGTTGTGGTTTTTCCGTTTCCTAAGGTGTTTCGGCTAATTAGGAACGGGTCTACATCAAGAGCACCACCTCTCATCATCGACACGGACGGTAACCTCGACGACATCATTGTATATTCCCCTTGCAATTGCATTGTTAACCCCTAGCCCATTTTGCGTCACTTGCCTATCGAGACTAGCCTTTGAGTATTGCCAGCAACGTTACTTGTGCACATTAGTGATCATCGATCCACCTTCCATTGCATATATACCATATCATATTGGTATCATCATATCATCCCTTGTGTCACAAGATTGTTCCCGCATATACACAATTGCTATCTTGGTTTGTGCATCGTGGCCATATACAAAAAAAAGAATAAGCTTTTAAGCAAAAGAGAAAGACAAAGAAGCTTGTAAGCAAGAGACATAGCATCGCATTATATAATATCATACTCGATCATTTTGGATCATACCACCGGAATACCATACATATAGCATACTTGGGATAGAAGTCGTTGCATTTTGCATAGTAGGTTGTGCACAAGTTCGTATCCGCCTATTGTGCAATCGCGCTAGCGTCTCTCTAGTGTTGTGCAACAAGAGCATTTTCGTGGATTCCACATTTTGGCTCACCCCTTGGTTGCACGACCCCACTTATCTATCCGTGTGTGTGTTTCCGTGTGCCACCCATATTGCTATTGGTCTACTTGTTTCACTTGCGAATTTGTGAATCTTTTTCAACATTATTGAGTCTTGCTAACATTTTGCATCAAATTTTTGTGCCACTATCCTCACCGAGCTCCACCATAAGCTTTACTTGTGTAGGTGTGAGAAACCGACAAGAATTGGTACCAATTGTGCTATTTCCTTGTTCCACATTTGAGTGATCATTGATCCATCTTCAACATCGGTTAAGGTACATTTGGTCTAGTTCTTCTCTTTCTCCCACTCATACTTGCTAGCGTTTTGTGATGGATAGGCAAGGCATTTCATCTCCGGTCTTCCACATCGATGGCGCGAACAAGGACATCCACGCGAAAACCATCGGACTACAACGAGAAATGCAAGAGTGCTTGGAAAACATCGCCATCGAACAACGACACTTCCAGACAAGGACAATGGCTTCCTTCGACGACATGTGCGACTCCTTCAACAAACAAATGGCGGAGCTCCGACACTTGGTGGTCGATTACAAGTCTTCTTCCCCTTCGTCAACCTCTCGGCGGCGACGTTCAAGTCACAAGTCTTCGGAGCGCAAACATGATGCAAGTGCAAGTCTTCCACGGCCACACCGCCATGGAGACCATCGACATCGTCATGAAGGGCAAGTCACCTCCAAGCATCATGTGCACGACGACGACGGACGACATCTACCAAGAGCTCAAGCACGACAACGACATCATCATCATGAAGATGCTCGACAAGCGCATACCTACAAGTCCGAAGACGCTCTACTTCACGCCAAGCCCAAGCTTCAAGAGAACATAAGAAGACCGCGAGACAAGCATACCCAAGACGGAGCTACGGCTACAACCACCACTTCGGCATCTTCGCCAAGTGCTATCAAGGCATCTTCGCCTTTGGATGTACGGCATCTTCGCCTACTTCCCATGAGTTCGCCTACATCGACGTCTTCATCATCAAGGCGATCATCTACGAGCGACGGCGACAAGACGGTCGAGCATGGGCCATCCCCTTCGACCAAGGCGACGAGCATGAACCTCTTCGACACCATGAAGACGGCGCCCATATTGGACTACTACTCCGGGTCAAGCTACGCGAGCAAGCATGAGACCTTCTCTTTGACCTCGGAGGAGCGTGATGGTTTGCCACACCCTACGGCATTCATCTTTGGAGGCATTACGGATGAGAAAGTTGAGCATGGAGACTATTGCACCTACACCTCTTCAACATCCACTTATGACGAGATGCCCCAATTCCCATGTGAGGAGAGCCACCACCACATGAGCGATATGAGTGACTCCACCATATGTGATCTTGAGAGCATTTCCCTTAAGAGGATGAGTGTGCCCACCACTAGCCCCACACATGAGAGCATGCCACTTCTCCTATGTGAGGTTGAGATCCATTTGAGTGACTCCACCAACCATACGAGTGAGAGCATCCACGAGGGAGTGAGTGAGCCACAACACTTAGTGAGTGAGGTAGTTGATAGGGCATGTGAGGCCACTATGATTTCTAACGACTTAACCTCTACTCCGAGTGTGTTCTATTTGGTGCTAGGTCTCCTACAAGAGGACATGCCTACCCTCGATGAGTCCGTCCCTCCATTGGATAACCCGATGGCCATGGTGGAAGAAGATGTACCCCCCACATGGTACCATCAAGTTGCAACCTCACCTACAATACATGAGCGATGCTCCAAAGGTAACATAGGTGATGGTGCTTCTTTCGTCCCACTTGTGGACTATATCACCAATGATTGCTTGCATGATGTTGATTCACCTATGACCATGCTTCATGCTAGTGCAACTTCCTCATGTCTTGACTTACCTATTTATGATGAATATGATGATGAGCATGTTGAGTTGCCTAGTTGTGATGCTATGCTCCATAGGATATCATGTGAAAATTCTTTTAGTCACATCATGTTTGATAATCCTTTGAACTTGTCATATGCTATGAGTGAGATTTCTCATATTGTTTTATTTGAATATCAACATAGTAACTATGCATGCCCCATTAAAGTAAATCCTATTTGCACTTGTGGCATAGATGACAAGATGATGGTCATTGGCTTTTGTTTTTCATGCGATGATATTGCCATGCTCCCTTTACATAATTTACGCAATTCATCTACTATGCCATGCCATGAACACATTGTTCCAAATATGCTTTGCTTTGGATGTTGTCAATATTCTCCATGTGATGTTTCCATTGATGCTCATGAGGAGACCCCCATAGTTTCCTCATACATACTAGGAGATTTTGATGCATTCCATACCTTGCATGATTACCATGATTGTGTGCACCATATGCATTCCATGAATCACAATGATATTTCTCATGATGCATCACACAACTTGAGTCTCCATTATGCCATACATAACAACAAACCTCTCATGATGGATGACATGTTTCTATACCACGCATCTCATTTATTTGAGCATTGGATATTATGTGCTAACCAACACTTGCATGTGCGCATCATGATGGATGATGTGAAAATATACCACGCACATACAATTTTTCCTTTGCCTTTGTCTTGTGTAGGTACTTTTGCAAACTCGCCAACCTCACAATCTCATGAGTTGACGAAAAGAGCTCTTGAGAGCAACGATGACTTGGGATTCCGTGGAATCTCCTTACCACCATTCTCTTCGCGCAACCACTACGCGCCTCTCTTTTACTTGGCTCTCACACGGCTATGGGCTATTTGCCACTTATCACATTATGCCCATACTATCGTGTTCACTTTGCATGTTATGCATCTTGCTATGATTTTGCCATGCAATTGTGACCCTTGCTTGCAATTACCCATGATTCACCATTATGATACTCCTATGTGTATTTGCATGCTTGGTGGAGATACTTGTAGCTACTACCATGATTTCTTTGTGCCCCATGCTATTGTTGAGTCTTGTGTTGGGAGAGTCATGATATCCCATTGCTATTTCCATATGGCCTCTCATCAACACATTGATGATATTTTGCTCATATCTTGCTTTCATGCTTGTGCTATGCCATGTGCATTATTCATGTCTCCTATTTGCACACATGCCATGATTGCCATGACTACCTCTAGTACGTTGCATCTTCGCACTACTAGCTTGTTTTACTTGATTGCTATGCTTGCTTGCTATATTGCATCACCCATGTTCCACTCTTACTTGCTTTCTTGGGTTGATGACATATATGTTCATGCCATTCACATGATTCACATTGATCATTGTCACTTGTCTCCATTAGTTGCATCTCTCCTATTCCCTTGTATTGAGTGCAACCATGCTATGCCTATTGATATTGGAGACTTTGACACCCTTCTTGTGATGCATACTTGCTTGATTGAGCCTATTGCACTTGGTTGTTCTCGCATCTTATGCCTACATACCATGCACCACACCCTTGTACTTTCTTATGATAAGAATGATGCAAGCACTTGTTGGGTATTTTCCCGCACGAATGCTAGGTTTTGCATTATGGCTAACCTCATTTGTTTTTCTGAGTGTTTGTCATGTTCTTTCATTTTGAAGGATTCACAAGGCGGTACCATCACAAGGCATCTTTGGCATGTGGAGGCATACACGTTGCGCGACACCAACATCTTCGAGAAATTCCTAAAGGTGAATTCCTTCTTTGTGAGCCATCCCCACTTACGCATATTGGATGGGCCATACTTTCATTGTTGTTTCCTTCTTCTTGTCTACATGATACATCTACGGGATGGAGGACCGACATTGAAGATGGACCCTTTGGATGCACCTTCGGACCTTCACTCATGCCACGACATCGAGCATTGGTATATCAAAACTCCTTTGGCACATTGCACCAAAACCTTCATATTTGTTGATTGTGTGCTCACATGCCATGCTCCATGGACAAATCATACCCATGACAATTTTGCACCATATGCATGGATTGACTCACATTATGATTGCCTTGTTGCATCTTGTATTCCCATGTCATCCATGATATATGAGCTTGTGCATTTCCTTAGCAAATTTGTTGTGATCTTTCTTGATGGCATATTCATACATCATGATCATATTGTCCTCCATCAATTGCATGATAACATACACATATTGAGCATCCATTGCCATGTTCATGCTCTTGATAAACCATCACATTATGACATCATTTTGCATAATGGTCGCATTGATCACATTCACAACACCTTGGTGTGCACCACAAATGCATTTGATCACATGAATGCTTTACATATCATACTATATCATCTGGTTAAGCTTCATGTACCTTGTCACACGGACTCATTCTTACATGATGGACACTTTGTGTGCGCTAACCATTGTATTTCAAAGTGTCCTTTGTGTTTGCTCATTTTGCATGTACCACATACCGGAGACACCTTGGAGTACTTGGATTGCAACATGCCCTCAACTTCGTCCAACTACAAGTCCGTTTACGACTACCGTTTCCATGGTGATGAGGTTTTTGATCCGAGGTCGGATCTTTCCCAAGGGAGGGGAGATGATACGGAGTATCCCATGATCATCCCCATGTTCACTCGACGAGGCCTCAACTACACACAATTGGACACAAGGTTCACTCGCTCCTCTCTGAACCTCCACTTTCTACATGTGAGACATGCCTACTACCTCAAATATATGTGCTATGCATGTTCAGGAACACCCAAGGGGACCATGGAGAACCCAAGGACCAAGGCCAAGTGCGCGTGGAAGAGAAGGAAGAAGGGCCAGCACCTACAGGCCCCGGACATCCGGCCCCCAGGCCCGGACATCCGGCGCCCCGGACATCCGGGCCCTGGCCGGAAATCCGGCGCCACTGTCCAGAAGACACCCGTGGATCAACCCCTCCAGCCCGGACATCCGGCCCCTCGGCCCGGACATCCGGCGTCTCGGGAAGGCCCGGACATCCGGCCCCTGTCTGCGCACAGTGTATCGGGCCTGAGGCCCATGTATCCCTCTCCCACTTACCCCTTCGTGGACCTAGACTATATATACTCCTCCACCTCCTCCTAGTTAGGGTTAGCTTAGTGATAGCTCATTTGATACTATCTAGTGGTTCATCTCCTTGTGAGTGACTGCGGCCCCTCCACGGAGAAGATCCACTACGGATTCAGGACCTCCTTCAGCGGAGAAGATCCCCAGGGACATCAAGACCTCCTCACGGAGAAGAACTGGTTACCCTTTGTATCGTCCCTTGTTGATCATGGATCTTGTATCTCTTTGTGTTTCGAGGATCTAGCATATGTGTGACTTGTTCTTGTTGGTTTGAGTGATTCTCTCGTGTTTCCCCTCGTGTTCCCTCTCGTGTTCTTCGTGTTCATCGTGGGATCCCCTCCATTTCGTGAAAGATCGGCCCCATAGGGTTCCACCATATACCAAGGGACTAGAGCCCTCACTCACATCTGCCTGCTCCACTGACCTATTAGGACTGTCACCACCCTCAGACATAGCTGAAAATGCAAGCTGACTGTGTGAATAGATAGAGTTGAGGTAGAGTGGATGAGCATCACAAAGTGCATAGATTTTTGCAAAATAGTTGAGTCAAAAACTTAGTTTTAGGATTCTACAGAAAGCATTTTGGACCTACCGATATGTTAAACTTGGTAACACTGAAGCAACTTGTAGAGTCTAAACTGGTGAAATCAGTTAAACCGAGACAAAGTTCGGTGACTCCGAGGTTGCTAAGGTTTCACTTAGAGTTGAACTCGGTCACACTGATTTGTAAGTTTCGGTCAGACCGAAAGTTATGAGTGCAATGGCCTAAGCCAAATCGATGAGACCGATTTCTACAACTCGGTCGGTCCGAGATAAGTTCGGCGAAAACCTAACCCTAAAATTTTGAATCAAATCTAATCTAAAGGGAGTTTTCACTGGACATCATGATCTCAAACGTGGCAAGAAACATGGCATTGACTTTGTGCTAAGAATCAGATTGAGAAAACACAAAGGGTCGAACTCATACCCTAACTAGGCGATGAGTTCGGTACGGCGACAACGGCACAGGAGATTCCCATTGATGGCAGTGGAGACCAGTGGCAGGGGGTCGCTGGCGACGAGAGGATGATCCGGAGACCTCGAGTCGGTAGAGCTGGATCGGTGCGGGCGAAAGGATTCAGAAAACTTTCCAAGGTTCGGCCCATGGTTATATATATCCAGACCCTGTCGGTGTGACCGAGTGGAATAACTCTGTGGCACCGAGATGCAAAACTACTAGCAGTTACTGCAACTCGGTGTGAACGAATTGTTCTAATCGGTTGCACCAAGATTGAAAACCTAGATCAACTTAATGGACTCGGTATGACCCAAAGGAATGAATTGGTCAGACCGAAATGCAGTAAGAGGTTTTGCAAGTTTAAGTCTATGACGAATCGGTGACTCCGAGTGCTCCTCCCTCAGAGGGTTCGAATCTGACTTGATCAACTTTGTGATGTTGCACGAAGAGAGTTTGAGACAAGAAAAGCATACATAGCTAGATGGAGTTCTTAGTCATTCTTGTCCATCCATTTGGCAAAAGAAGAAAGCCAAACAATCAAACCAACAAATGGATGTCCTTGAATGAGAAAAATATTCACTCAACATGATCACACAATAAGATAGCGAATGAAATATGTGGCAAAGCATGCACAAACACTCTAGTATCTATCAAGCAATTGGCGATGACTGGGTCATCTATATATGAGCATATTGACTTAGGAGTCAAATGAAAACATTTGATCATAGGCCACTCATTGTTTAAGCACAAGTGGGGTTACCACTTTTACATAAAGCATTGTTGTGTTCACACCATTAGAGTTGCTTTAGCTCAATTCTTAGAGTAAATCTCCCCCTAGATGTGATATCCCCCCTAAGAGGGATGAACTAACCTTAAGTTTTGTCGATGATGACTTCATGTAGGTGTTGAAGATGTAGATGCTCAATGTTGATGTAGATCATTTGGAACAATCCACTGGAGTGAGTTGCACTTTTCATACCTACATGGGTTAGTCTCACAAGGAAAATACAAAGATATCCCATGGACATAGAGTGGATTGCACACAAGATGATGTCCATGAAAGCATTAGGTTACCTTGTCCCTTGTCTTACCAACAAGAGGGTTTGTGACTCCTTGAACTAGTACAAGATGTGGAATTTCATTGCACTCGTCCTTGCCAATATGAATATGAGTGAAGCAAAGAGGCCACGTGTCATCCAGAGGTAAAATTTGGGCTGGCCTATGTAATGCCCAGGATGGAGTTATACCTCCTACGTGTCGAGGCACGACTTAAAGGCATAAGTCCATCCTAGAATGATCTCAAGTCTGGTAAACTTTGCACAACTCATGTAAAAGAGGGGATAGCAAACTTAAAATAGTTGGCTTACAATCGCCACATCACAGAATAACAGTACAAGTCTCAAACATCATACATTAAGAACACTACAACCCTCTAAGGGAAAAAGCCAAAAGTCAAAGTACCAAACTCAGATAAAACAACCACAGGCGGATCGAATCCTAGTAAGAGACTCCACTACTGATCGTCCGGGTAGCGCACGTAGTAACGACTACGCTCCTCGTCGTACTCCCAATCCAGCTCGGTGCCATCACCCGGATAGCTCACAGCTGGACCTGCATCTGGTGTGTGAAGTAACTGTGAGCCACAGAGGACTCAGCAATCCCGTTCCCGGGTAACAGAACTATTTAAGCCTTTAGGTGAGGGAAGGCTGAAGAAAGAACAAGTCTGCAGCAGCAACTAGCATCTAGCTTACGCAAGTGAGAGCGAGAAGAGAAGGCATCGGCGAGAAGTGATCACGAAGTGATCCTAGCTACAAGCTCACAAGCATAACCCCTCCGTGTTCAACTCCCGAATCCCTATTCGGAAATTGACAGTCACGGAACACACGCTGGTAGTGTATTAGTATCATTGTGTCAAGTTTTCTACAACCGGAATTAACAAGCTCCCATCTGCCACATAACCACGGGCACGGCTTTCGAAAGTTCAAACCCTGCAGGGGTGTTCCAACTTGACCCATTACAAGCCCGCGATCCGCGGAGTCGCAACTCCAAAGTGGGAAGACCCGAGTATCCTCGGAATCCCGTGCTCAAGATATACCGAGCTAAGGTAAGGCTAATCCAGCAAATCCTCCCGGCGTGCCGACACCCTGATAGTAGCCGCGCGTATCTCGTCTCAGGCCACGACCGGATGGGCGATTCTACAGGTTTTTACCAAACCTCGAGTTTCCTTGAGGTGGCCCCGCAGAACCCCCGTTTCGGACCAACACTCATGTGGAGCACTGGCCCGGGGTTGTTGATTAAGAAAGAGGGTTAATTACTCCCTATGCATGTTTAGTTTGTTATTAGGCAAATAGTACCAATGTTGGGATTTGCTGGAAAAGACTTAGCACTTAGCGGTTTATCGAGGGGGTCCCATACACCCCAACCGTGTTAGGAACGCATAATCAAGGGACATAAACCCGGCTTATACGGATCCTAACGGCATGAGTGGAACAAAACACCAAGCAAAAGGCTTAGCCTTCCACCCTTGCCAATATATAGATGATTTCAATTAAAGCATTTATATAGTGTGATATAACCCAACCAAACTTCAACATGGAGCAAGCATCTTCACTTCACCTGCAACTAGCAACGCTATAAGAAGGGCTGAGCGAAGCGTACTTAGCCAAGCAATGGTTTGCATAGGTAGGGTGGTTAAACATGGCAATTGGTTACAAGTAGGAGGCTGACAAGAAGAACATGGGCATCGAGGCAAAAACTATAGATCGAGACTACTAGCAATAGGCAAAGATAGTAATGTTATCGGGGTTCGGTCATCTTGCATATCACATGTCAAAGGTGGAATGAAAATTACACATAACAGCAGTTTTTAACATGATGCACTCTTGCAACAGCAAAACAAGTGTCAAGTTGACCTCTAACATGCATGACAACAACAGGTAAAACGCAGAGGACATCTCCACGAACATCTGGACATGCTACACGCGCAAAACGGAGCAACAGGCACAAAGTTAGAGCAGTTCAAAGTTTACATCTCAGATCAGGAAAACAGAGACTTAGGGTTTTGAAAAGACCTCAAAACAGATCAGATTTGAACCGGATGAACAGTAGCGGGCCGGTCCGGATGAACAGTGACGGCGGCCCAGATCTGCAGAAGTGGCCCGGGCGGCTGCGGGAGGCGGAGCAGGCCCGCGGGAGCGGTGGAGGCGGCGGCCCACCGAGGCGCAGCCCGAGCGCGTCGGCCTGGCGAGCTGGTGGGAGGGTGCGGCCCGGTGGCGCGCGCAGAAGGAGGCCCGCGGCTGCGGTAGGCGGCGGTGGCACGCTGGCGGCCTGCGGTGTGGAGCTGTGCGGGAAGCCCCGATGCGGCGAGGGGTGGCGATGCGGTGGCCCAGCTGGCCCTGGGCCTGGCGAGGCGAGGATGCGGGAGCGGAGCACTCGCCGAGGAAGTGGTCCCCCCCGGGCCGGCCCGCGCGACAACTGAAGAGGCGAGGCAGAAGCCAGCGACGGGGTCGGGCGACGCCCTGGCCTGGCCCTTCGAGCGGCCGGAGGGCGAGCGTTGACTCCGAGGCTCCTCGAGGGGATCTGGCGATGGGAGGCCCCAGCGCAGAATACGGCGGCGGTCGGCTGGATCGAAGGATCCGATGGATCCCGAGGGGATCTGGCAGAATTTCGGATCTGGAGTAAAAAACGAAAAAAAAGAGGGGAGAGAGGAGGAAGAAGAAGGAGATGCCCAAATATAGACTAGGGGGTCTATATGTAGCAGTTTTAGACTAGGGTTTGGAGGCTAGGGGTGTTTAGGAGCCCTCCGATCGCGATCCGACGGATCCGATCGCGGGGGTTGATTTAAAAGGCCTAGACGGAGATAAAAGAAAGCAGCAGGGATGTTTCCGGGACACGAAGTAAGGGCACTTCGGACCCACACGGGCAACGGATGGAAAAGTCAACGGAGTCCAAACGAGACGAGATTTGAGAGGCGGGTTGCACACAACAAAACAACAACACACAAAACAACCTCGCGGCACACCGGTAACGTAAAACGCCCGAACAACAAAGTAGGCCTACGGGACGTCACGGACACGTGAGGGAGCTCCGGAACGCGAAACGGACAACGGGAAGAAACACACGGAACCGGATGCAACCCACAACACAAAAGCAATGCAATGCACATGTCTACATGATATGAATGAATGCCACACACTCACACAACAAAACGACGAAAGCCCGAAAGACAAAGAACCCGAAAAGGAAATAGATGAAGCCGGAGATTTATTATATACCCAAAAGGGAAAGTATTACATCCGGGGCATTACAAACTCTCCTCTACTACAAAAAGATCTCGTCCCGAGATCTAGGACTGGAAAAAGGAAGGGTACTCGGAACGAAGATGATCTTCTCGTTCCCAGGTAGCTTCTCGGTCTGTGTGATGTGACCACTTGACTTTCAGAAACTTGATGGACTTGTTGCGAGTCTTGCGTTCGGTTTCTTCGAGAATTACAACTGGATGCTCTCGGTAGGAAAGGTCTTGTTGAAGATCAATCTCCTCAAACGGAATCATGCGCTCAGGTGCCTTGAAGCATTTGCGAAGCTGAGACACATGGAAGACATCATGAACATTTGCAAAGTTGGGAGGGAGCTCGAGCTGATAGGCTAGATCGCCTCTTTTGCCAAGAATCTTGAAAGGCCCGACGTATCTAGGAGCAAGTTTTCCTTTGATACCGAATCTTTGGGTTCCTTTCATCGGAGACACTCGGAGATAGACATGATCACCGATGTCGAAAGCCAAATCACGATGCTTTCCGTCATAGTAGCTCTTCTGACGCGACTGAGCGGCCTTGAGATTCTCACGTATGACTTTGCACATTTCTTCGGCTTCAGAGATCAAATCATTGCCAAGAAGTTGGCGTTCACCTGTTTCAGACCACTTGAGAGGGGTACGGCACTTTCTGCCATAGAGAATTTCAAACGGTGCTTTGCCTGCACTTGCTTGAAAGCTGTTGTTGTAAGAGAACTCGGCAAATGGAAGACAGTCCTCCCATTTCATACCGAAGGAGATGACACAGGCTCTGAGCATATCTTCTAGGATCTGATTCACACGCTCGACTTGACCACTTGTCTGAGGGTGAAATGCAGTGCTGAACTTGATCTTCGTGCCCATGGCGGACTGAAAGGAGTCCCAGAACCTTGATGTGAACAAGCTGCCACGGTCTGAGGATATCACTTGAGGAATGCCATGTAGGGACACAATTCTGGAAGTGTACAGCTCTGCAAGTTGAGCTGCATTGATTGATTCTTTGACTAGAAGAAAGTGAGCGACTTTGGTAAGCTTGTCAATCACCACAAAGATAGCATCATTGCCTCGCTTGGATTTAGGAAAGCCAGTGACGAAGTCCATTTCAATGTGGTCAAACTTCCACTCAGGGATAGGAAGAGGTTGGAGAAGACCGGCTGGACGTTGATGTTCTGCTTTCACTCTTCTGCATACATCACATTCATTCACGGATTGGGCAATTTCCCTTTTCATGCGTGTCCACCAGAAAGATTGCTTGAGGTCTTGATACATCTTGGAACTGCCAGGATGAATGGAAAGGAGAGAGTCATGAGCTTCTTCCATTATGAGCTTCCTGAGATCACCTTTGGGAACAACGAGTCTGTCCTCGAAGAACAAGGTATCTCTCTCATCAACACGGAAGCACTTATATTTTGGAGTGCCCTTTGCAATCCCATGTTTCACCTTCTTCACCATGGTATCACTGAGCTGGGCCTCACGGACTTGATCTTCCAAGGTAGGAGCAATTTGGAGATTTGCAAGAAAACCCTGCGGAACAACTTGGAGGTTGAGCTTCCTGAAAGCTTCACAAAGCTCAGGCTGGTGTGGCTTGATAAGAAGGCTGTTGCAATATGCCTTTCTGCTCAAAGCATCTGCAATCACATTCGCCTTGCCTGGAGTGTACTCAATGCTGGGGTTGTACTCTTGGATCATCTCGACCCAACGAGTCTGGCGGAGGTTCAGATGCGGCTGTGTGAAGATGTACTTCAAGCTCTTGTGATCAGTGAAGATGTCGACCTTTCTGCCCAACAACAGATGTCTCCACGTAATCAGAGCATGTACCACAGCTGCTAGCTCGAGATCATGTGTGGGATAGTTCTTCTCAGCTGGCTATAGCTGACGTGAAGTGTATGCCACAATTCTCTTCTCTTGCATAAGCACACCACCAAGACCTTGAAGAGAAGCATCACAGAACACTTCATAGGGCTTGGATTCATCTGGAGGAATCAGAACTGGAGCGGAAACAAGCTTCTCTTTGAGGGTTTTGAAAGCCACTTCACACTCGGGAGACCAAAAGTATTTGACATTCTTCTGAAGCAGGTTGGAAAGAGGCTTGGCGATCTTGGAGAAGTTTTCAACAAACCTTCTGCAATAGCTGGCAAGACCCAGAAAACTGCGGAGCTGCTTGACGTTCTGAGGAGCTTCCCAGTTGACAATTGCTTCAACTTTCTCGGGATTAACCGCAATACCGTCAGCTGAGATAATGTGGCCCAGGTACAAAACCTTATCGAGCCAGAACTCGCACTTGGAGAACTTGGCATAGAATTTATGCTCTCGGAGTCGATCAAGAACCAGACGCAAGTGCTTTTCGTGATCTTCTTCATTCTTGGAAAACACCAGAATATCATCCAGATACACAAGCACGAATTCGCCAGTATAGGGGTTGAAGATGTAATGCATCATCCTTGAAAAGGTAGGAGGAGCATTGGCGAGACCGAAGGACATGACGGTATACTCATATGAACCGTAGCTCGTTCAGAAGGCCGTCTTGGGAATGTCTTCCTCGCGAATGCGAATTTGATGATAGCCCATTCGGAGGTCAAGCTTAGAGAACACTTTAGCTCCTTTGAGCTGCTCAAAGAGTTCGTTGATGTTGGGGAGCGGATACTTGTTCTTAATCGTCTTCTTGTTCAATGGCCGGTAGTCAACACAGAGACGCTCCGTGCCATCTTTCTTCTTGACAAATAAGACACCACAGCCCCACGGAGATGTACTCGGTCTGATGAGACCCATACGCTCCTGTTCATCCAACTGTTTCTTCAATTCCTTCAATTCATCTGAAGAGAGCTTGTATGGACGCCGGCAAACAGGTTCGGTGCCCGGCTCGAGTTCAATGACAAACTCCACCTGACGGTGTGGAGGCATGCTTGGAAGTTCTTCTGGAAAGACGTCTTGATATTCGTTCACCACTGGAATTTGCTCTATGGCATTAATTTCACCCTTATCATTAAGAGAGAAAAGCCGAATACTATTATCCCTGGAGGCGAAGATAATCACATCTTCATCAGAATGAGTCAATTTGACTTCCTTTTGAGCGCAATCAATGTGAGCATCGTGCTGAGAAAGCCAATCCATTCCGAGAATGAGGTCGATGTCAGAATGACCAAGAATCACCGGAGAAGCCAAAAATCGATAATCACCCATGCGAATAGAAACATCCGGAGCATATATACTGGAGTGCATCTGCTTTCCCGGAGAAGAAACTGCCAACTGCCTCGGTAAAGCTGCTGTGGTCACACTATGCTTGGATGCAAACGGGTATGACATGAAAGAATGTGAAGCACCCGAATCAAATAACACTTTAGCTGGAAAAGAGTTAACTGGAAGGTTACCCAGAATGACATCAGAAGAAGCCTCCGCTTGTGCTGCATTCATCAGATTGACCCTGGCAGCCTTTGGATCATGCTTGACCATAGCGGTACCGACAGGAGGAGGAGGAGGAAGACGCTTCGGGTTCGGACATCTGTTGGCATAGTGACCTTTCTGAGTGCATTTGTTGCAAGTCACTTCTGAGAGAGGACGGAACTGAGAGCCACTGGACTTGGAGCCTTGAGACTGAAACTGCTTCTTCGACTGGTTGCTTGGGTTGGGTGGGTGGGAGAAACCACGACCACTAGAGTTCTTGTTGTTGGAGTTGTTGAAGTTGTTGGAGTTGTTGTATGGAGCTCGAATCATTGGAGGAGGAGGAAGCCAGAATTTCTGTTGTTTCGCAGCCAACTGAGACGATGAGGTAGAGTGAACAGCATCTCGAATTCTCTTCTTAGAAGCCTCCATCTTAAGCTGAGCTGCTTCTTGTTTCAAAGCCATGTTATAGAACTTATCGAATTCGTCTGGCTCGAACAAAGTGAGAGCAAGCTGAAGTTCATCTTTGAGACCTCCACGGAACTGATAGATTTTGCTCTTTGCATCAGGTATGTCTTGCTTTGCATAACGAGCGAGGTTTTGGAACTTGACATTATACTGATAGACTGACATGGAGCCCTGCTTGAGGTTGCGGAATTGCTCACGCATACCCTCAATAACACTTGTAGGAATGTGATGCGAGCGGAAATCCCTGCAGAAGTTCTCCCACGAGATCACTTGACCCGGCCTTGAGTCTTTGTACTGCTGCCACCAATCAGCTGCTTGATCTTTCAGTTGGAAGGCTGCAAACTTCACATAGTCATCTTCTTTCACGTTACTGCACTCAAAATGCTTCTTTATGTCGGTCAGCCAATCCTCGGCATCAAGAGGGTCGACACAGTAACTGAAAGCTTTAGGATTGTTGGCCAAGAACTGGTTGAGGGTAGCATGGTGCTGCTGGAAGAAGTTGCCTTGGTTCATTGGAATGCCCTGATTAGCTTGATTAGCTTGCATAGCCTGCATTTGCTGCATCATCTGCATCATCAACTGAGTGTTCTGAGCAGTAGTCTGCATAATTGCTCTCCAAGCCTCAGGCGGAGGAGGAGGTGAAGGAGGACGTTCTGGAACCTCTTCACCCTCTGGGTTGGCATTCGGAACCCTTTTCGGAGCCATCCTGTAAGAGATGACCACGAATCAGCAATTGATTGACAAAAGGAATAAGCTGAATCAATGGAATGAATTGCAACAAGTCTTCACAATAATCATTCGAACAATAAGAACGAATGAAATCATCCGAACAAGAGGAACGAATGAATTTCTTAGTTAATTGATAACATCAGTCTTCACGAGAAGCCACATAGGGATCAAAAGGATAAAATAATAAAACAACAAGGTACAGACGGGAACAAACACAAGAGAGGAGTTTCGTTCTAACATCTTTGTGCTGAAAGCATATGAACGCGTTACGAAAAGGTTTTGCAATCCCCGGATCAGCATAGCCAAGGACCCTTTAAGATGCAATTCCTGATAGTAACCTCGGTCATATAACCCCTTCACTCAATGTCGAACCCCGAACTCACTAACCTGCATTCGTTGGAAGAATGCCTACGATCTACTGGATAAAACCCACCTATAGTTTTCCGAAAGATTCCAGTTATGCAATCAGGTGTTGGGGATACACGGGAAGCACCGCGCAATCAACTCTAACCTACATCCAGGTGTATCCATCCTTCAACACATAACCAGTCTTTCTCGGAAACTGTGTACCTCGGACCTTCGAAAAGCATCCACTATAACAAGCTATGGCAATACTCCCGAACTACCTCCCCAGTACTGGGTGATGTCGGGGTTATCTTGCCACTGGCCGTATAGGGGAGATTTTCGATGTCGGCCGTCTTAAGTATTTAGTACTGTCGCGATATGCTTGTTACAATGATACCTCGAAGCTCAACTCCTCGGTAACAGGAGGCATCGAGAACAATATCCTTGTCACAAGAACATCCAAACAATCCCAGAATACTCGCGGGATTCCTAAAAAAAAATTTGTGCAAATTTTGAAGATAGGAGAGACAAGAGTAGACGTCAGGAGTCCTCACCAGAGAGAAAAGGGATGGGAAGCAAAGAAATCCTACTCTCCGATATAATATAGGACTCAAAAAGTTTTCAGTGTGTGCCTAGACTCAACCATCAACGGTTCGATCAAACAGTGGGGGCTCCTAGGTCGGAGAAGGCTCTGAATACCAACTTGTAATGCCCAGGATGGAGTTATACCTCCTACGTGTCGAGGCACGACTTAAAGGCATAAGTCCATCCTAGAATGATCTCAAGTCTGGTAAACTTTGCACAACTCATGTAAAAGAGGGGATAGCAAACTTAAAATAGTTGGCTTACAATCGCCACGTCACAGAATAACAATACAAGTCTCAAACATCATACATTAAGAACACTACAACCCTCTAAGGGCAAAAGCCAAAAGTCAAAGTACCAAACTCAGATAAAACAACCACAGGCGGATCGAATCCTAGTAAGAGACTCCACTACTGATCGTCCGGGTAGCGCACGTAGTAACGACTACGCTCCTCGTCGTACTCCCAATCCAGCTCGGTGCCATCACCCGGATAGCTCACAGCTGGACCTGCATCTGGTGTGTGAAGTAACTGTGAGCCACAGAGGACTCAGCAATCCCGTTCCCGGGTAACAGAACTATTTAAGCCTTTAGGTGAGGGAAGGCTGAAGAAAGAACAAGTCTGCAGCAGCAACTAGCATCTAGCTTACGCAAGTGAGAGCGAGAAGAGAAGGCATCGGCGAGAAGTGATCACGAAGTGATCCTAGCTACAAGCTCACAAGCATAACCCCTCCGTGTTCAACTCCCGAATCCCTATTCGGAAATTGACAGTCACAGAACACACGCTGGTAGTGTATTAGTATCATTGTGTCAAGTTTTCTACAACCGGAATTAACAAGCTCCCATCTGCCACATAACCGCGGGCACGGCTTTCGAAAGTTCAAACCCTGCAGGGGTGTTCCAACTTGAC
The DNA here is from genome assembly GCA_902687465.1 of Secale cereale. NCBI lineage: Eukaryota > Viridiplantae > Streptophyta > Magnoliopsida > Poales > Poaceae > Secale > Secale cereale. Next base: position 263,016,188 of record LR738714.1, on the reverse strand, counting down.
CCATTACAAGCCCACGATCCGCGGAGTCGCAACTCCAAAGTGGGAAGACCCGAGTATCCTCGGAATCCCGTGCTCAAGATATACCGAGCTAAGGTAAGGCTAATCCAGCAAATCCTCCCGGCGTGCCGACACCCTGATAGTAGCCGCGCGTATCTCGTCTCAGGCTACGACCGGATGGGCGATTCTACAGGTTTTTACCAAACCTCGAGTTTCCTTGAGGTGGCCCCGCAGAACCCCCGTTTCGGACCAACACTCATGTGGAGCACTGGCCCGGGGTTGTTGATTAAGAAAGAGGGTTAATTACTCCCTATGCATGTTTAGTTTGTTATTAGGCCAATAGTACCAATGTTGGGATTTGCTGGAAAAGACTTAGCACTTAGCGGTTTATCGAGGGGGTCCCATACACCCCAACCGTGTTAGGAACGCATAATCAAGGAACATAAACCCGGCTTATACGGATCCTAACGGCATGAGTGGAACAAAACACCAAGCAAAAGGCTTAGCCTTCCACCCTTGCCAATATATAGATGATTTCAATTAAAGCATTTATATAGTGTGATATAACCCAACCAAACTTCAACATGGAGCAAGCATCTTCACTTCACCTGCAACTAGCAACGCTATAAGAAGGGCTGAGCGAAGCGTACTTAGCCAAGCAATGGTTTGCATAGGTAGGGTGGTTAAACATGGCAATTGGTTACAAGTAGGAGGCTGACAAGAAGAACATGGGCATTGAGGCAAAAACTATAGATCGAGACTACTAGCAATAGGCAAAGATAGTAATGTTATCGGGGTTCGGTCATCTTGCATGAAGAAAAGTCGTTCGGATCGTAAGAAGGGTCCTCGTGCTCAACCTCGTTGGAAACCTCGTGCTCAACTTCGTACTCGTTCTCAGCTTCCGGCTCTAACAAACCAAACACACCAAGCACCAATCAACAAGATGCAATGCGCACTCGAAAAACATGAATGCATGATGGATGCACTAAAGATGCACATGGAGCACGTAAAACATCACTCAAGCAAAACACCTCAAAACAAGATAACAATCTGATATTATTAATCTACACAGAAAATCACCCAAGTTTGATATAAGATTCGCTGAAATCGGAGTTACGGGCTAAAAGTTATGCCCGAAACAAGATTTGAGCGAAAGCTGAAAATTACAGCAACATAGCAAATTTGGAGCTCAAAATAATTAAGCTACAGCACTCAAAAAGCATGGCAAAGGACTTGAACACAAACTAGACATATAGTACAGCAACTAGGTCCAAAGTGCACCCCCAACGGAGTCACGGATCAATAGCAATGATCTTGGACATATTGAACTTTGTAATAAAATTCTGGCAGCAGAATTTTATTGAAACTTTAGAGCAAAAGATAAACATGCTACAGCCACATAAATGGACATGTGAGGACATGGATGGAAAGATAACAATATATACTACAAGGAACGATCAAAATCCACCCCAAAACTATCATGCATTTTCCTAGAACATCACACGAACATGGCATCGGAACATAACAGATTTCAGACTTAGTGAAATTTCACTAAGTCCTAAAACAGCAATATCATCATAGCACACAAAAGAGCATGTATAAGTCACCTCGAAACTAAACATGGCAAAGGGTAAGCACCTCATCAAAGTGCATATGAAGGTGATCCCGAAACACACAAGCATGCATCATTGAGGCAAACACAACGATTGCAACGAGCTCAACAAGATGGTATCTCATAACAAGTGAAAACACAACATATGAACATGGCACTTTGCAACGATGATAACAAGGCAACAATAAATCTACCATGCAACCTATCACAAGCAACACGTAGTTCGTGGCGAGACGAACACGTGGACATGTCATTTGCATTGTTTGGACAAACGAGCTAAAAGATATCACATGTCAAAGGTGGCATGAAAATAACACATAACAGCAGTTTTTAACATGATGCACTCTTGCAACAGCAAAACAAGTGTCAAGTTGACCTCTAACATGCATGACAACAACAGGTAAAACGTAGAGGACATCTCCACGAACATCTGGACATGCTACACGCGCAAAACGGAGCAACAGGCACAAAGTTAGAGCAGTTCAAAGTTTACATCTCAGATCAGGAAAACAGAGACTTAGGGTTTTGAAAAGACCTCAAAACAGATCAGATCTGAACCGGATGAACAGTAGCGGGCCGGTCCGGATGAACAGTGACGGCGGCCCAGATCTGCAGAAGTGGCCCGGGCGGCTGCGGGAGGCGGAGCAGGCCCGCGGGAGCGGTGGAGGCGGCGGCCCACCGAGGCGCAGCCCGAGCGCGTCGGCCTGGCGAGCTGGTGGGAGGGTGCGGCCCGGTGGCGCGCGCAGAAGGAGGCCCGCGGCTGCGGTAGGCGGCGGCGGCCCACTGGCGGCCTGCGGTGTGGAGCTGTGCGGGAAGCCCCGATGCGGCGAGGGGTGGCGATGCGGTGGCCCAGCTGGCCCTGGGCCTGGCGAGGCGAGGATGCGGGAGCGGAGCACTCGCCGAGGAAGTGGTCCCCCCCGGGCCGGCCCGCGTGACAACTGAAGAGGCGAGGCAGAAGCCAGCGATGGGGTCGGGCGACGCCCTGGCCTGGCCCTTCGAGCGGCCGGAGGGCGAGCGTTGACTCCGAGGCTCCTCGAGGGGATCTGGCGATGGGAGGCCCCAGCGCAGAATACGGCGGCGGTCGGCTGGATCGAAGGATCCGATGGATCCCGAGGGGATCTGGCAGAATTTCGGATCTGGAGTAAAAAACGAAAAAAAAGAGGGGAGAGAGGAGGAAGAAGAAGGAGATGCCCAAATATAGACTAGGGGGTCTATATGTAGCAGTTTTAGACTAGGGTTTGGAGGCTAGGGGTGTTTAGGAGCCCTCCGATCGCGATCCGACGGATCCGATCGCGGGGGTTGATTTAAAAGGCCTAGACGGAGATAAAAGAAAGCAGCAGGGATGTTTCCGGGACACGAAGTAAGGGCACTTCGGACCCACACGGGCAACGGATGGAAAAGTCAACGGAGTCCAAACGAGACTAGATTTGAGAGGCGGGTTGCACACAACAAAACAACAACACACAAAACAACCTCGCGGCACACCGGTAACATAAAACGCCCGAACAACAAAGTAGGCCTACGGTACGTCACGGACACGTGAGGGAGCTCCGGAACGCGAAACGGACAACGGGAAGAAACACACGGAACCGGATGCAACCCACAACACAAAAGCAATGCAATGCACATGTCTACATGATATGAATGAATGCCACACACTCACACAACAAAACGACGAAAGCCCGAAAGACAAAGAACCCGAAAAGGAAATAGATGAAGCCGGAGATTTATTATATACCCAAAAGGGAAAGTATTACATCCGGGGCATTACAGCCTATTTGGGCTCTTTGCCATCTGCCAGCAAATGGCAAAGCTCTTTGCCATCAGCTGGCAGACAGCAAAGTATGCAGCTTGTGCCATCTGCTGGCAGATGGGAAAGTATGCCGTTATCCTTCTAACGGGGCTAACCTGTTAAGAGGCTTTGCCACCTGCCAGCTGATGGCAAAGGCACAGGCTCTTTGCCATCAACCAGCAGATGGCAAAGAAGCTTTTGCCCACTGGATTTCAGACAAATGGTTTGCCATCTGCTGGCTGATGGCAAAGCCTTTGCCATCCGCCGACCATGCCTTTGCCATCTCCCATGGCAGATGGCAAAGTGCCAGATTCCAGTAGTGATCTCGACAGCTGAGCACAGGTCCTCATGTATGGCGAGCTCTTCCTTCATCTTGACATCCCGGACGCCATCAATGAATGCTGAGCGGATGGCCTCGTCCAACAACTTGGGGATCTTGAGTCGAACGTTGGTGAAATGATGGATGTATTTGTTCAAGGTCTCCCCTGGCTGCTGCTTGATGCACTGCAGGTCGCCTGCGGCAGGGGTGTGGTCGCGGGTACCCTAGAAGTTGGTGATGAAGCGCTCGCGCAACTTATTCCAGGAGGATATTGATCCCACGGGGAGGTTCAGGAGCCACGAGCGTGCTCCATCCTTGAGGGCTGTCGGATTACAAGCTCCGCAAACCAAAGAAGTTCGAACGCAGGGGCGTGAACGAAGATCTCTCCCGCTCACGTCTACCTAGCGCCACGCCCTCGCCCGATGGTGAGATTCGAAAAAGCAACAAGTAAAAGCACACACAAGTTTACCGAGGTTCAGGCCACCTTACGGTGTCAAACCCTACATCCTACTTGAGTGGATTAGCGTCATGAGGGATTGAGTATGAACAAGTACAGTGGTTCTTGAGCTCAGGGAGAGAGCTCAAGAAGGTCAGGAGGCAAGTGTTCTTGCTCCTTGGGTGTCCGAGATGAGGTCTCTCCAGATCTGATCAGCTGCCGATCTGATCCCCCACGTAGTGGGAACCCTTGCTACTTATATAGGCGGCTAGGGTCCTCTTCCCCCGAAATGTTTAGGCGATAAGGGATCCCACAACGTCCATTTTGTGCGGGAACACAAGGACGCTCCTATCCTGACAAAAGCAGTCTTCGTCTGCAAAGAGATCAGACGATGACGCGGTGGTGGGCTCGATGGTGACATCCACCGTGTCGTCCTTGCAGACTTTGGTCTTCTGTCAAGACCCCGATCCTAAGTCACACCAATCTAGCTTGTAACACGTCATATCACTTTGCGGCCTCACGCACGGTATCCCCACGGGTGCCACCTTACCTGGCCCGTGACCGTTTGCGCATTTTGGCACACGTATATGATAGTGTCGCTAGAATCCATATGACAGAGAACCCGGGCCGACATGGCTAGTTATAAACCAAAAGTGGCACTAAATTACAGAGACAGGCATCGATGACCCAGCAACGAACGTGTCAGTCATCAACGTATGAACCCAAGTCATAGCAAGCTACATGGACTTAAAGGAACAACGCGTGGCATTTCCCCTAAAGGATAGACACAGGAACGAAGAAGGACACATGCCGGCCAGCCTACGTGTTTCGAGAAGTAGCAAGCTACCAAGGCTCAGTGGAAGCACTAGGAGGCATTTCCCTGTAAGATAGGCTACCAAAGGAAAACAACTAGGTGTCGGATCCCACACATACCAAGCATTTCAATCATACACACAATATGCTCAATATGTGCAAATACAACATTGCATCACAACAGAACTCTATGACTCAAAGTACTTTATTTAAGAGGCTCCGAAGAGCCATACATAACATATCCATACAGGTAGGGGTCACATGACCCAACACTCAAGTAATACAATCATACAAGCACAAGCGGAAGCTAACATGTCTAAGTACAGACAACTTGGAAATAAAACAGGCTTGGTGTAGCCAGACTATCTACAAGGCCCTTCACAAGCTCAGGATCTCCGTCTGGGCAGCAAGCTACTCGTCGACATCAACGTCTATGTAAAACCCATCAGAAGGGGCAGGGTTCTCCTCTGCAACAGTTATTAAGAAAACATGAGTACAAAGGTACTCAGCAAGTCTTACAACAGAACCTATCAGACATGTATCATTATCAACAAGGGTAGTGGAGTTCACAGCAGCAAGCCAGCTTTGACTCTTGGCTAACCTATACTACGACTCTCGACAGATTGCAAGATAAGACTACGTACACGAGTCCTCTACTCGCCACAACAATACACCACAGTGGATCCTCTTCCGTCATCCCACGGAAGGGCCATCCACGGCACTCACACTTGTCTTGAGGATTTCAGTAGTATCCATCAACTTGTCTATGAACTGTAAGAGTAACCAAGTAGTCCTTACCGCGGACAACGGCTATTCGAATAGATTGGTACCCTGCAGGGGTGTACTTCTTCACACACGCTTCCACCACTTATCGCCATTTACTCGACATGTAGTCGGCAACCTTCAAGCGGAAGCCCAGCGAGGGTGTCGGCCACGACCTGACTAACTACACAAGTCCCTAGTCCAGGTTTATCGCCTATTTGGGTTCCATTTGTGGGGAGATCCGGCCGGGGTGTGGCTCAGGGCCCCAAACGATGTGTACTGGGTTCCTGAGTCACCAAACGGGCGACCGGTACACCGTGCCACGTACCTGTTGCATCACAGCCCACCCCGAGGGTCAGCGCTGCGCACGACCACCAGTAAACTACAAACACCAGAAATTATTTGCAACTTCTGGACAGAGGATAAGGGCAGTTAATAAGACGAGAGGGCTTGCAGAGCCCGGAGCCCAATGCATGGTAGTAGCTGTAACTTGAATCACACATACAGATCTCGGGTCCTATGGACGGTTCCAATGAAACAACCCACCACGTACTCCTACATGGTCTTTCATCGATACCTTTACCAAACATGTTCCACACTTCCCTCTCTTTATCGAGTATGATTATTACACCCTGATCCATCACCCAGATGGACCAGACCTGACACAACTCTAATCATAGCGGGCAACATAAACAAATAGCATGGTGGAACACACATCACATGGCTCTATCAACTCCTACACATGCTAGTGGGTTTCAACTATTTACTGTGGCTATGACAGGTCATGCAAAGGAATAGGGTTCAACTACCGCAGCAACTAGCAGTTCACACGCTGTTGCCTTAATGCAATAAAACAGAGCAGGAGCGAGAAGATGGGTTTGTATCGGAATGGTCAATGGGTTGCTTGCCTAACAGATTGGTTGTCGGGTACTACTCTTCAGTTGGATACGCAGAAGTATCCTCGGAAGCAGGACCTACCACAGAGAACATCAGCAATACCATCAATAAGCAAACAAATGCAACAATATGATGCATGCTCATGATATGGCAAGATGAATGTGTTTTGGGCTAATGCAACTATAAACAGAAGGGTTTGAGCCTATTTGAATCAAAGATTCAAATTTATGCCCAAACTATTATTTATTAAAGTGCCTTATCATGTTTTAATGTGAACATCAAGGTTAACTTGCTCAAACATGCATGAAACCAGTGCCATTGGAAAGACTGGATATTTCTGATCAATTTTCATATATAAATCTTTTCCATCTGAGCTACTGTTGAATTTATATGATTTTTTGAAGTTTAAAGCATTTTTTGGAATTTCCTGAATTGTTTTAAATCAAATAATCCCATAAAATCATTTACTACGTCAGCATGACATCATGCTGATGTCAGCAAGTCAACAGGTGGTCCAGGTCAAACCTGACCAGTGGGACAGAGGGATTTCCCGAATTAAGAGAAACATTCACAAAGGAGTTGCAGGTTGTTTCTCCATTGATAACAGAGGTGTTGTTTTCTTCGAGAACCGTTTAGTGGTTCCCAAGAACCAACATCTACGGTAGTTGATCCTTAAGAAGGCTCATGAATCTCCTCTCACGATTCATCCCGGTAGTACCAAAATGTATCAGGACCTACGCAGAGGTTCTGGTGGACTAGGATGAAGAGAGAAATCGCTTAGTTCATTGCTAACTGCGACTTTTGTCGTCGAGTTAAAGCAGAGCATCAACGGCCTGCTAGCACCCTCCAACCTTTAGCTATTCCAGAATGGAAATGGGACAAGATCGGTATGGACTTCATTACCAGGTTTCCCAGGACCAGGAAAGGGAATAATGCTATCTTCGTCGTTATCGACCACCTCTCCAAAGTAGCCCATTTTCTGCCTATTCGAGAGAGTATAACCGCTAGCCAGCTAGCAGACTTGTATATCTCTCGGATAGTATCACTTCATGGTGTGCCGTTGAAAATTAACTCAGATCGTGGAAGTCTTTTCACTTCACAATTTTGGGAAAGTTTCCAAAATGCTATGGGGACTCATCTTTCTTTTAGCACCGCTTTTCATCCTCAGTCAAGTGGTCAAGTGGAACGAGTCAATCAAATTCTGGAAGATATGCTTCGAGCCTCTGTCATCTCTTTCGGTATGGATTGGGAGAAGTGTCTTCAATTCGCCGAATTCGCTTATAAGAATAGTTATCAAGCTAGCTTGGGCAAGGCTCCCTTCGAAGTTCTATATGGACGAAGGTGTCGAACGCCTCTTATATGGTCAGAAACAGGGGAAAGACAATTCTTTGGTCCGGATATGATCCAGGAAGCAGAAGAGCGAGTTCGCATCATTCGTGAGAAATTGAAAACAGCCCAGTCTCGCCAGAAGAGCCAATATGATAGTCATCATAAGGCTGTGACTTTTGAAGTCGGCGATAATGCTTACCTTCGGGTTACTCCTCTTAAGGGAACCCATCGCTTCGGTATCAAAGGCAAATTGGCTCCTCATTACATCAGTCCTTTTGGCATTGTTGCCAAACGAGGAGAAGTTGCCTACCAATTGGAACTACCCCCGCACCTTTCCAGAGTTCATGATGTCTTCCATGTTTCTCAACTCAGGCGTTGCTTCTCGGATCCTATCCGCGGAGTGGACCACGAAACGCTTGATCTCCAGGACAATCTCACATATCGAGAATACCCCGTTCGTATTCTTGATCAAACCGAGCATACCACTCGACGTCGTAATATCAAGTTCCTCAAGGTTCAATGGTCACATCATTCCGAGAGTGAAGCTACTTGGGAAAGGGAGGATCGTCTTCGACTTGAGTACCCCACCCTCTTTCTGGAGGAACCCGAATCTCGGGACGCGATTCTTTTGAGTGGGGGTGAGTTGTCACATCCCTAGTCAGTGCTTGCATTAGGACTAGCTAGAGTGGGGGTGAGTTGTCACATCCCGCCGTCGATTTTGGGACCCACTGGTCAGTGTCATAGTTAGTTAATTAACTACTTAGGATTAGTTTAGACACTAATCTAGTTTTGACTAACAGGCAGGGCCCACATGTCAGTGACCCAGGGGGGTCAAACCCTTGGTCAAACGGGGTTGACTCGCAGGCGTTTAGCTGCCGGCGAGGCCAAACGTGGCGGTGGGGTGCAGGATTCATGCTCCAGCGACCAAATCGATGGCGGAGCACATCTACGGGCAGTTGGGAGTGAGCCGCGTCGAGTGGTGGTGGTGGCTGGCCTCGGGGTCGCCGGAAAAGGCGTCGGCGACGAGTCCAGCGGCTGCTGGAGCTCGGGTGAGCTCGGGCTAGTCGTTAGAGAGCACGGCGAGGCTCGTGGAGTGGTGCGTTGGGCTCCTAGGGATGCGGTGAAGCTAACGGATAGGGTGGCGCGGCCGTTGGGTGGCCAGAGTCTCGTCGACGACGAGCTCCGTGGCGGCGTGTGCGGGTGAGCTTTGTGCGGTCGGTATAGGGCTCGAGGGGGAAAACGGAGAGGATGGGGAGGTAGCTGGGCTCACGGCGGTCGCGTTGGAGTTGACGACAAGGTCGGGGACGACCTGCTGCGACAGTGAGGTCGCCGGCGATCTCGACGGCAGAACGGGGGAGAAGTGCTTGGGGACGATGCGTTGAACCTTCCGGCGAGCCGTGGCTCGACGGGGAGGCGTAACAAACGGTGGCGGAGCTCGGGGACACGATGCCGAGGCAAGGGGAGCTCGGTGGCTGCGGCTATGGTGGCAGGACGGCGACGGCTGCGGCGGCCATGGCGCGGGGAAGGCGAGGGAGAGGAGCTGGGGATGAGGAGACGTGTCTGCGAGCTCGGGGCAGGAGTGGGTGGTCGATCCAGGCCACCAAAACAGCCAGGGGAGGAAGCAGGGCGGCGGGCAGCTGCGTGGCGTGCGCTGCTGCCGCCGTCGAGCACCTGCCTGCCTGCCTGGCCGAGCCATGCAGCTCGCTGGAGCGGTGGCTGGGTTGGGCCGGCAGGTGGGCCTGCTAGTGGGTGCCAGGTAAGTCTTCTCTCTCCTCTCTTTCTATTTTAATTCTGTTTGTTTTTCTTTTGCAACTTTGTTGAATTAATAAAAATGCTGGAACATTTTTATAATTCATAGAACTAGTCATGCCCAATGTATATAATATGAACATCATGGAACATTTTAGTTTATGATTATTTGGGCACATAAAATATTTTATAGCATTTAAATGCCCAAATGCAATTACAATATGAATTAATCCAGAGACCTTTGGATGTCCTAGAAAATTGTGCACCATTTTTGGCAGAGGTTTAAGACCAAGGCAAAGATGATGAACATTTTTGCAGGGCATTTTGGGTACATTGGAAAATATTTTATTAAACCCTAGTTGTTAGAAGAGGGGTGCTGGGGTTTCTGTCATTCCCATTTCAACTTTTTGTAGAAAGTAAACATGATGCACACTCTAGCTAGTCCTGATGCAAGCACTGACTAGGGATGTGACATCTTGTTGCACCGAAGGGGAAACCTTTGTCTCGCCCCTCGGGAACCTGCGCCTGTGATGTCTCCTTTGCACCAAAATGACAACTGCGCCGCTGGCACCCGCTGGCGCGGTGCGTCACTGCCTCCTCCTCCGGAGTAGCCTAGCCGAGGCCGCTCCTAAGGGGGTCTTGGTGTCATTCTGTCACACCCTGCATTTTGTAACATGTTATTTGTAACTTTGAGGCATGAAAATTTGGACCAGCAAAATTTTTTAGCATCATTTGGCTTTTATTTGGAATTGAGTTTTCTTCATTTGCTTTTCATGTGCTCATTAAAGTCAACTATGATCTCTTGAAGATTTCATCTCCTTATCCAAAACTTCTGCCCAATGATCATGCCAAGTGTTATATAGCAGTATAGTATTTTCTTACAAAATTAATTTGGCCAAAAAGTATTTTATGAATTTAGTTTTTCCAAAAACCCCTGAATTGAGATTTGCACTGCAAGTACTTGATTAAGGGTGTGAAAATTATTCCAAAAGGTTTATTTGAGACCTAGTAGTCATAGGACTCCCAGAAACCACCAAGGTATAATTTTACAAGTTATTTTCCTATTTTATTTAAAAGCTTTTTCTTAAGGCCAGAAATGGTCCTTAATAGGGGAAAATTATTTAACTGCGTCAAAAATATTTGCCAAAATTCAGAGAGACTCAGAGGACATATATTGTCCATATATAAGAGTTTCAACACTTGGTCATGTTCAAAATAATGGGCTAAACCCTCTAAAACCCTTTCTGGATATTTCAAGCTTTTGAAATATTTACAAAGGAAACTTTCTCCAAAAATTCCAGGGAAATTCTATCATGTCATATATGACATATTTGATGATCTTGCCAAGTCCCATGCCTTGGGAAGCAAGAAAACCTCCTCAAACCCCTTCATAACCATTCTGTCCATATTTGGAATTTGAGCAACTTTACATTGCCAAACTTGTCCAAATGCTCTAAAACTTGGTGCACATGCTAGAATGGCCTAATAAGGGACCTAGACCAAATGGCACAAGATTTGGAATAGAGCAACTTGATCAGATCACCTCAAAACCCTTTCTGTTCAAATGCAAATTTGAACAACTTTACATTACCAACTTTTTATCTGGAACCTCAAACTTTGTGAGCATGATCAATACCCCAAATGATGATGCTACACCAAGTGGTGCATCAAGGGGAGATGATTAGCTTGACTCAATCAAGATGAAACTGTTTCTGTTGATTTCTAGGGTTCACCAAAGTTACATTGGCTAGTTTCTTCAAATGAGCCCAAATTTGGTGAAGCACCCTATTTTCTCATGTCTTTCAACCCTCTCAAGTGCCATGTCAAGTAGACTTCATTTACTTGATCAAACATAGATCAAACACCTTCTGTAGAAATTCTAAAACCTCCAACTTGACCACTTTCACCTTTCTCCATAGCCTCAACTTCTTACCACAGGCTCATTGAGTTACCAGCCACCTCCAGTAACTCCCCCAGCACCTCAGCTCCATGATTGGGGGGTGAAACCCCAGCTTTACCTTGCTGTACAACCACCTTTCACCATTTTTACCAACACTCTCACCCTCTCTCTGCACCCCAGAGCATCCAAGGCCTCAGGGCAATTCTTTACTCCCCCCTCATCGCCCCAGACACTGTTGGACACGCTGGGACGGGCCAAACCGGCGAGAGCACGCTGATGCCGGTCATACGCACGCTCCAGAGCGCGTGAACAGTGCACCTCGCACGCTGGCTCGGGCCAATCGCCGCTCCCCGATAGCCTCGGGCCTCCCCCTCGCGCCAGTCGAGGCGTCACGACGTCCGCGACCTCCCCGGTGTTGTCCCTCCTCCTCCTGCGCCCTCCAGTAGCCGCCGTCGCACGCGCGCTGGCCGCCCGCGGCAGCCACTCCTCTGCCTCGCACGCGCGCGCCTCTCTGTCGCTCCCCCGCTCCTCCACTTACCTCGGCTGGACGTAGAGCTCGTCCAGGAACTCCCCAGACCCATTCCCCAAGCCTCCCGTGCGCTGTAGCCTCGCCGATGAGCTCGCCGGCGCACTGGACCACGGGTCCTCGTCGAGCTCCTATAAATAGGCCTCCCCGAGCTTCTCCAACTCCACCACAAGCCTCACACCACTCCACTGATCCCTCCTGCACCCTCAGTTCGACCCCGGAGCGCCCCAGTGCTCGGGATCGACCGGAGCTCCGCCGCGTCGGGCCGCCGGCGATCTCGAGGTACAGGCCTCCCCTGCCTCTCCTTCCGCTTGTTTCGGAACCGCCGCACCTCACTGACCCTTTCCCCTCTCTTTCCCCCTCCATTTGCAGTCGGAAACGACCCCGACCACCGTCCTCCGACGAGCCTCCGCCGTCGCACCTTGCCGCCGGTGAACCAGGGCTCCCCGCTGTGCCGCACTACCACCGCTGCAACCGCGACACGACACTGAGTCCGTCCCTGGCCTCCGTTGTCGTCGCCGTGGCCGGTATCGTCGCCGGTGAGCTCGCCGCCGCCATGGCCGAGGGGTTAGAGATGACAGGCGGGCCCCGCCTGTCATCCCCCCACCTGTCTCCCCTCCTCTGTGCCGCTGACCCACGGGCCCCGCCCGTCAGGTTTGAAACCTGACGTGCGCGCGCGCTGGCTCCGTGCGGCTGGGCCAGTCTGCCTGGGTCGTGCACTGTGGCCTCTTCTGGCCCAGTGCACAGGACCCCTTTTTTCTCTTTTTCTTTTCTGTTGATGTTTTAAACATTTATGCAGAAAAGAAAAATGATCCAAATTAAATATTTCCAACTCCTAAAGTCTTGTAATATTCAAACCTATTTAATGGTACTACTTTCATTCAAATCCATGAAACTTTTCTGTACTGTTCAAATTTATATTCAAATTTGAGCAGTATAACTCCTGTTCAAAAATCAATATATCCTATTCTGTAACTCCAAAACTCCAACTAAGATTTTTCCCCATCTTAGAAATCCCTCTAGTATTTTACAAAAAAATGAGTTGACATTTTTCTGAGCACTTTGACTTTTCTGTTTTATTTGTATTCTTATTTTTCCGTTATTATTATGCGACGTATAGATCCCGTATTTGACGAAGTTGCTGTGGAAGAAGAAGGAGAAGGACTAGAAGACTTTGAAGACCAAGCCAATCCAGGCAAGCAGCCCTTTGACCATGATACACTTGTTCCTCGGAACACTTTTGTTTCCGATGCATGATGATTAGGGTTACGATGGTAACCTAGATGAACCACCACATGATGCATGCCTTAATGTTGATCTTGCTATGTGCTAGATGTCATGCAAATAGTTGGTCTTGATGATGCATGTGTGATATGAACCCCCGTAGTTGAAAACTTTGCATGAACCCATCGGGTGCCCCTAATGCCCGAGGGTGATGAAGTGTTAGGTCATCACTTGAGAAAGAGGTGATGTGCCGGTAATATCATGAGCATGGTGGAATGATGGATTAGATTTATGTGTGACTACCATCCCAACCAAACATGTGCAACCACAATACCCCTTATGGGACGAGGCTTTATTGATTACTTAGGTCGATACTAGCATGGTGCCCACATTACTAGTGACGGGAAGACTTGAGGTCTTTCCCGGGACGGGGTCGTGCTTGGATAGATGGCCATGACTGTTTTTACAGGGCACCGGACACACCGTTGGTCCCTTCGGGTACGTGTGAACATTGAAATTAGGGCAAGTCTCGTGATCTATTGTTTGTACCCAAAGGCCGTGTGCCAACGAGTGGACTCTATGTTAGTATCGTCTAAGGAAAGGTAATGACCGGGTGCTTACCCCGGATACTTGAGGTACCACGGTTCGTGGATGACACGGAAGTTCCCCGGATCTTGTGGGTAAAGTGCGCAACCTCTGCAGAGTGTAAAACTATTCGAATAGCCGTGTCCACGGTCATGGACAGTTGGGTGGTGCTACTTAAACTATGTCCAGAATTTTACTTCATTGGTGATATATTGTGTGTGATGAGTCAAGATGGAGACTTGACTTGATGAGATGAATCATATTCATGTTGATGTCGGTAACCTGTTCTCGAGGTTACGCGAGGTTATTGATGCATAAACTTGATGATAGTATATTGTTCTACCCTCCTGCTAGATTGTTCATTATTATTCAATTGCATTGTTACTTGAACCACATCATGGGTTGCTTGCGAGTACATTCAAAGTACTCATTGGCTTGCCACTGGTTATTTTATTGGCCAGGCATGGAAGAGCAGGATTATGAGGAAGAATTCTTTGGAGACGACCATGTGAACTAGGACGCTATCCCAGTCAGAATGCCTGTAGGGTTAAGGCAGATGGCATGGGTTCTACCCGTTTTATCGAAGACTTCCGCTACTTGAGTTATTTGCTATTCAGCCCGTGAGGCTCTACCTATGTAAGACTTGGCCATAATGGCCTTAATTCGTGTAAGACTATTCGTATGGATGTAAGACTCTTGTTATTTTAGCTTCTGTGTGTTCAGTGAGCATTGATCTCTGGGATCACTGTACACGTGCATTCGGTGATCTCGACTTCTAAGTCGGGGTCCCCACAGAGCTGGTATCAGAGCCATCCTGACTGTAGGAAGCCTTAGTTAGCATGGGCGTTAGTTAGTTGAGACCCCTTTTTCAAAACCTTCTGAACCTCTCTTCTTTTCTAAACCTGAGATTTCCTCAGCTTATTAACCCCTCCTATTCCACCTTTGTAGATGGCCGCTGTTCCCGAAGAGCACCTGACCACTGGGTTTCCCCTACTTCTCGAGGATAGCCTCCAGGAGTGTCAGTTCCACCGAGCACCCATCCTCACCTACCTTGAGCATTGGGTGAGCGATACTGAGGTGGAGTACCATGTGGAAGTGATCGTAAAGGCAAACGATCCTCCCATAAGTTGGTTCTTCGAGGGACCCCAGATGGCGACACTACCACTCGCTGCCGAGGCTGCTGCACTCAAGGCACTAACCCGTCTCCGCGAGCTTCTTCCGGAGATGGCAGCCAAGATGGCAACTCGCTTCTTACCTTACCGGAAGGAAGGTGACGAAGAAAGCAGCGCACTAGCCCCTCCACTGAAGGATGGACTCTCGCTTCGATTCCAGACCTACTTCAGTCTATGTGCCGACAGCTTGGCACAAGACTTGGCCTCGGAATCAATGAAGCTTCGAGAAGAACTTTACAAGACCAAGGCACTTCTTCGTCGAGCTCAAGAGAAGGAAAACAGGATCAAGAAGGAAGGAGCACCTTCTGGACAATCCGCTATCGCATATCGAGGCGGAAGGCCTTCCGAGGATGTGTCTTCCAAGGGTGAAGAACCACCTCGGCGACGCCGGATGACAGCAAGGGAATACCGCAAGCTTTTCCCTGCACCACCGTCGAAGCACCGTCGTATCCAACTCCTCCATTCTCCCACTCCCTCCAGTGACAAGGGAGCCCAGACAGATGAAGACAAGGAGGAAGACCCAGAAGAGCCGGAATACACGACCGAGCATTCCGCCGCTTAGGCATTATTCGCTACTCGGATATGCCCGTTGTAACCCCTACGGTAGGATAGGTCGTGTAACCCCTATGCGCAGTCGAGTCCTTGTATGGTTCATTTGAAACCATCTAGTGCTTGCTTTTGTTGTGTCTGGATGCATGTCGTATTCTTCCTTCGGGAAGGTGTAAACGACTACATCACCCATTTGGATTTTAATGAATGTGTTTTGGCCTCTCGGCCCTTGCATGATTTGATTTAGTGTCACATCCACCCCCTTACTAGGCACCCATCTATCTTGCTTTTCCTCTTCCGAGTCATGAGACATTTTACCGCTCCAACAGGATGCCTGTTGTAACTCGTACTGGTACCTCTACCCAGCAGCCCGAAGCCGGAGCATCCTCTCAGCCAGAGGCAGACCTTGACCAAACCAACGACCAAGCTCCACCACCACCTCCTCCAAGCATGGACATGGCTCAGCTTCTCCAAGCTTTCCAAGAGGAACGCCAAGCCAACACTGCAGCTCTTCAGCTGATTGCTCAAGCTGTCGCCAACAACCTCCAGCCGGCGGGGAATGGCAATGGACGTTCCACGTAGCCAGAGTTCAAGAAGCATGCACCGCCAACCTTCATCGAGACTGCTGAACCCCTGGATGCTGATGACTGGGTCCGTTCCATTGAGGAAATCCTGGAACTAGTCGGATGCACCGAAGATCGCGAGAAGGTGGCTTATGCAGCCCACTGCCTCGGGGGAACCGCAAGAGCTTGGTGGGATGGATTCAAGGTCATGCATGCTGAACAAGACATCACTTGGGTGAACTTCAAGGCAGAATTCCGCAAGGCCCACATTCCTTCTGGAGTCATGGCTATCAAAAAGCGCGAGTTCCGAGCCCTGAAGCAAGGAAGTGGCACTGTCAAGGAGTACATGCAGAAGTTCAGTATTCTGTCAAGGTATGCCCCTGAGGATGTCAGCACTGATGCTGCCAAAAGGGAGCGCTTCATGGAAGGCCTTAATCAGACTCTGCAATATTCGCTTGTCGTGGGCGACTGCCCGTCTTTACCTGACCTGGTGAACAAGGCACTTATGCTTGAAGACAAGCGGCGTGCTTTGGAAGATACTCGCAAGCGCAAGTTGGTCAGTAAGGGAAGTTCCAGCAACCAGAAGCCTCGTTCGTGGCAGTCAGCCCCGGCCAAGCCAACCTATTAGCAGCCAAGAGCTCCTGCACCTCGTGCCAATCCTCGGCCTCAGCAGTATGCCAACCCCAGGCCAGCTTTCAACCCCAATACCAATGGTGGCAACAAAATCAACACTCCAAATCAAGTCACTTGTTTTGGGTGTGGTCAGCCCGGACACATCTCCAGGGTGTGCCCCAACAAGAAGCCTGATGCCCCGCGCCCCAATGCGCAGAACCAGGGACAAGGCCGTGGAATGCCACCAAGGAACCCAGCTCCTCGCAATCCACCGAACTATGGGAAGGGGCGTGTGAATCACGTCACTGCTGAAGAAGCCCAGGAAGACCCGGACGTCGTGCTGGGTACGTTCCTTGTCAACTCAGCACCTGCAACTGTCTTGTTTGATTCTGGAGCAACGCATTCATTTGTCACTCAAAGATTTGCATTCAAAAGTGGCATGACCCCTACACCCCTGAATAACTCTATGGTGGTACAAACCCCCGGAGCCGAGATGAGGGCCAAGATAGGCTGTAAAGGAGTCAGTATTACCATTAACGGAGTAGACTTCCTAGCAGACCTTATTGTCCTGAGATCGCAAGGCTTGGATGTGATCCTAGGTATGAATTGGCTCAGCAAGCACCAAGGCTTGTTAGACTGTGCCAATCGAACAGTCACTGTGACCAATGACCAAGGAGTAGAAGTCAAGTTTGCCCCCAACTCCTCTTCCGCTCAAGCCGCTAAAGTCAACTGTCTGTCTGAAGTTGGGCTAGACCAAGTACCGGTGGTATGTGAGTATCCTGATGTCTTTCCGGATGAGCTACCGGGAATGCCCCCTGACCGTGACATTGAGTTCATCATCGAGCTCGTGCCCGGAGCAGGACCCATCTATAAGAAGCTTATAGAATGGGAACGGAAGAATTAGCCGAGTTGAAGAAGCAGCTAGAAGAGCAGCTAAGGAAGGGATTTATCCGCCCAAGTGCCTCCCCTTGGGGATCTCCTGTTCTGTTTGTGGAAAAGAGGGACGGTACCATCCGCTTATGCATTGACTATCGTTCCCTCAATGAAGTTACAATCAAGAACAAGTACCCGCTTCCCAAGATCGAAGATCTGTTTGATCAACTTAGCGGAGCCAAGGTATTCTCCAAGATCGACCTCAGATCTGGGTATTACCAGCTGAAGATCAGACCCCAAGATATTCCGAAGACGGCATTCGTAACCAGATATGGCCTGTACGAGTGCACGGTCATGTCTTTTGGGTTAACCAATGCCCCAGCTTACTTCATGTATCTCATGAATAAAGTCTTCATGGAATATTTGGACAAGTTCGTTGTTGTCTTCATTGATGACATCCTTGTGTTCTCGAAGTCGGAGGAAGAGCATGAGCAACATCTGAGAATGGTCCTAGACAAGCTTCGTGAGCACCAACTGTATGCCAAATTCAGCAAGTGTGAGTTCTGGCTGCACAAAGTTGGATTCTTAGGTCATGTCTTGACCGATGAAGGATTATCTGTTGATCCTGCAAAAATCGAAGCTATGACCCAATGGCAATCTCCGACGACCGTCAAGGAAGTCAGAAGCTTCCTCGGACTAGCGGGCTATTACCGCAAGTTCGTGGAAGGATTCTCTAGCATTGCACGACCAATGACTCAGCTCCTGAAAAAGGACAAGAAGTTCGAGTGGACGCCAAATGCGAAGAGAGTTTCCAAGAGCTCAAGAAGAGATTGACCACCGCCCCAGTTCTGGCAACACCTGATATTCACACGGAGTTCGTGATATATTGTGATGCCTCTCGAACCGGATTGGGAAGCGTTCTGATGCAAGAAGGCCGCGTCATAGCATACCTCTCCAGGCAGCTACGACCCCATGAGGAGAACTACGCTACTCACGATCTTGAGCTAGCGGCAGTAGTTCATGCCTTGAAGACATGGCGGCATTACCTCCTAGGGAAACGGTGTGAGATTTACACATACCACAAAAGTCTGAAGTATATTTTCACCCAAAAGGAATTGAACATGAGGCAGCGAAGATGGTAGGAACTCATCAAGGATTATGACCTCAGTGTTCAGTATCACCCTGGGAAGGCCAACGTGGTGGCCGATGCCTTAAGCAGGAAGGCTTGCTCTTTGAATGTCATTATTCAAGAAAGACAGCCAGCCTTGTTTAAGGAGATCGAACAATTCAGTTTGGAATTAGTCACCCCTGGATTTCTGGATCATTTGGAAGTCAGACCGACCCTGATGGACTACGTCAAGAAATCTCAAGATGGACACGCAAGCATCGAAGGTATCAAGAAGAAGATGAAGCTGGGCCAGGCCCCAGGATTCTCCGAAGACGAGCACGGGATTGTTTGGTACAAAGGTCGCCTCTGCGTACCAAACGACGCCGAGCTGAAGACGCTGATTCTGCAAGAAGCCCACGACACCCCGTATTCCATCCACCCCGGAGGAACCAAGATGTACCAAGACTTGAAGGCACGATTCTGGTGGCACGGTATGAAGAGAGAGATTGCAACCTATGTTGCAAAGTGTGATGTGTGCCAAAAGGTCAAGTCTGAATATCAGCGACCCGCTGGATTGCTTCAACCACTCAAGGTTCCTGAGTGGAAGTGGGATAAAGTCGGAATGGACTTCATCACTGGATTACCAAGGTCGAATCGAGGACATGACTCTATCTGTGTCATAGTCGATCATTTGACCAAGGTGGCTCATTTCATTCCTGTCAAGACCACTTATGATGGCAACCGGCTGGCAGCTCTCTACATCGACCGAATCGTAAGTCTTCACGGTGTTCCCAAGGAGATTGTGTCAGATCGAGGAACCCAGTTCACCTCGAGGTTCTGGAAGAAGTTCCAAGAAGCCTTGGGAACCAAGTTATCTTTTAGCACAGCTTTCCACCCACAGACCGGAGGTCAAACTGAGCGAGTCAATCAGATTCTCGAAGACATGCTCCGAGCCTGTGTTCTGGCATATGGAGCCAAGTGGGAAGACTGTCTCCCTTTTGCCGAGTTCTCCTATAACAACAGTTACCAGTCAAGCCTTCAGATGGAACCATTTGAGGTGTTGTACGGACGCAGATGCCGCACACCCCTCAATTGGTCAGAGACTGGAGAAGGACTAGTCTTTGGACCGGATAATCTCCGCGCAGTAGAAGAGCAAGTCCAACTAGTCAGAGAGCGATTAAAGGCAGCCAAGTCAAGGCAGAAGAGTTATGCTGACACTTGACGCCGAGACATGAGTTTCCATGTTGGGGACCATGTGTACCTGCGGGTAACTCCTCTGAAGGGAACCAAGCGTTTCCATGTCAAGGGGAATCTCGCACCAAGGTTCATTGGACCCTTTGAGATCACTGCACGACGAGGAGAAGTGGCTTATCAGTTGGAACTACCACCTGAGCTATCCGATGTGCACAATGTATTCCATGTGTCACAACTCCGGAAATGTCTCCAGGTTCCAGACAAGCCCAGTCTCTACAAGGATGTGGATCACCAAGCCATTGATCTGCAGCCTGATCTGACCTACCGCGAGAAGCCCATTCGTATTCTGGACGAAGCAGAACGACGTACGCGGAGCCGTACCATCAAGTACTTCAAGGTCCAGTGGAGCAACCACACCGAAGCAGAAGCAACCTGGGAACGAGAAGACTATCTTAGATCCGAATTTCCCGACCTCTTTTAAGCCCTAGTTTAGGAATCTCTGGGACGAGATTCTTGTAAGGGGGGTAGGTCTGTCACACACTGCATTTTGTAACATGTTATTTGTAACTTTGAGGCATGAAAATTTGGACCAGCAAATTTTTTTAGCATCATTTGGCTTTTATTTGGAATTGAGTTTTCTTCATTTGCTTTTCATGTGCTCATTAAAGTCAACTATGATCTCTTGAATATTTCATCTCCTTATCCAAAACTTCTGCCCAATGATCATGCCAAGTGTTATATAGCAGTATAGTATTTTCTTACAAAATTAATTTGGCCAAAAAGTATTTTATGAATTTAGTTTTTCCAAAAACCCCTGAATTGAGATTTGCACTGCAAGTACTTGATTAAGGGTGTGAAAATTATTCCAAAAGGTTTATTTGACCCTAGTAGTCATAGGACTCCCAGAAACCACCAAGGTATAATTTTACAAGTTATTTTCCTATTTTATTTAAAAGCTTTTTCTTAAGGCCAGAAATGGTCTTTAATAGGGGAAAATTATTTAACTGCTTCAAAAATATTTGCCAAAATTCAAAGAGACTCAGAGGACATATATTGTCCATATATAAGAGTTTCAACACTTGGTCATGTTCAAAATAATGGGCTAAACCCTCTAAAACCCTTTCTGGATATTTCAAGCTTTTGAAATATTTACAAAGGAAACTTTCTCCAAAAATTCCAGGGAAATTCTATCATGTCATATATGACATATTTGATGATCTTGCCAAGTTCCATGCCTTGGGAAGCAAGAAAACCTCCTCAAACCCCTTCATAACCATTCTGTCCATATTTGGAATTTGAGCAACTTTACATTGCCAAACTTGTCCAAATGCTCTCAAACTTGGTGCACATGCTAGAATGGCCTAATAAGGCACCTAGACCAAATGGCACAAGATTTGGAATAGAGCAACTTGATCAGATCACCTCAAAACCCTTTCTGTTCAAATGCAAATTTGAACAACTTTACATTACCAACTTTTTATCTAGAGCCTCAAACTTTGTGAGCATGATCAATACCCCCAAATGATGATGCTACACCAAGTGGTGCATCAAGGGGAGATGATTAGCTTGACTCAATCAAGATGAAACTGTTTCTGTTGATTTCTAGGGTTCACCAAAGTTACATTGGCTAGTTTCTTCAAATGAGCCCAAATTTGGTGAAGCACCCTATTTTCTCATGTCTTTCAACCCTGTCAAGTGCCATGTAGAGTAGACTTCATTTACTTGATCAAACACAGATCAAACACCTTCTGCAGAAATTCTAAAACCTCCAACTTGACCACTTTCACCTTTCTCCATAGCCTCAACTTCTTACCACAGGCTCATTGAGTTACCAGCCACCTCCAGTAACTCCCCCAGCACCTCAGCTCCATGATTGGGGGGTGAAACCCCAGCTTTACCTTGCTGTACAGCCACCTTTCACCATTTTTACCAACACTCTCACCCTCTCTCTGCACCCCAGAGCATCCAAGGCCTCAGGGCAATTCTTTACTCCCCCCTCATCGCCCCAGACACTGTTGGACACGCTGGGACGGGCCAAACCGGCGAGAGCACGCTGATGCCGGTCATACGCACGCTCCAGAGCGCGTGAACAGTGCACCTCGCACGCTGGCTCGGGCCAATCGCCGCTCCCCGACAGCCTCGGGCCTCCCCCTCGCGCCAGTCGAGGCGTCTCGATGTCCGCGACCTCCCCGGCGCTGTCCCCCCTCCTCCTGCGCCCTCCAGTAGCCGCCGTAGCACGCGCGCTGGCCGCCCGCGGCAGCCACTCCTCTGCCTCGCACGCGCGCGCCTCTCTGTCGCTCTCCCGCTCCTCCACTTACCTCAGCTGGACGTAGAGCTCGTCCAGGAACTCCCCAGACCCATTCCCCAAGCCTCCCGTGCGCTGTAGCCTCGCCGATGAGCTCGCCGGCGCACTGGACCACGGGTCCTCGTCGAGCTCCTATAAATAGGCCTCCCCGAGCTTCTCCAACTCCACCACAAGCCTCACACCACTCCACTGATCCCTCCTGCACCCTTAGTTCGACCCCGGAGCGCCCCAGTGCTCGAGATCGACCGGAGCTCCGCCGCGTCGGGCCGCCGGCGATCTCGAGGTACAGGCCTCCCCTGCCTCTCCTTCCGCTCGTTTCGGAACCGCCGCACCTCACTGACCCTTTCCCCTCTCTTTCCCCCTTCATTTGCAGTCGGAAACGACCCCGACCACCGTCCTCCGACGAGCCTCCGCCGTCGCACCTTGCCGCCGGTGAACCAGGGCTCCCCGCCGTGCCGCACTACCACCTTTGAAACCGCGACACGACACTGAGTCCGTCCCTTGCCTCCGTTGCCGTCGCCGTGGCCGGTATCGTCGCCGGTGAGCTCGCCGCCGCCGTGGCCGAGGGGTTAGAGATGATAGACGGGCCCCGCCTGTCATCCCCCCACCTCTCTCCCCTCCTCTGTGCCGCTGACCCACGGGCCCCGCCCGTCAGGTTTGAAACCTGACGTGCGCGCGCGCTGGCTCCGTGCGGCTGGGCCAGTCCGCCTGGGCCGTGCACTGTGGCCTCTTCTTGCCCAGTGCACAGGACCCCTTTTTTCTCTTTTTCTTTTCTGTTGATGTTTTAAACATTTATGCAGAAAAGAAAAATGATCCAAATTAAATATTTCCAACTCCTAAAATCTTTTAATATTCCAACCTATTTAATGGTACTACTTTCATTCAAATCCATGAAACTTTTCTGTACTGTTCAAATTTAAATTCAAATTTGAGCAGTATAACTCCTGTTCAAAAATCAATATATCCTATTCTGTAACTCCAAAACTCCAACTAAGATTTTTCCCCATCTTAGAAATCCCTCTAGTATTTTACAAAAAATGAGTTGACATTTTTCTGAGCACTTTGACTTTTCTGTTTTATTTGTATTCTTATTTTTCCGTTATTATTATGCGACGTATAGATCCCGTATTTGACGAAGTTGATGTGGAAGAAGAAGGAGAAGGACTAGAAGACTTTGAAGACCAAGCCAATCCAGGCAAGCAGCCCTTTGACCATGATACACTTGTTCCTCGGAACACTTTTGTTTCCGATGCATGATGATTAGGGTTACGATGGTAACCTAGATGAACCACCACATGTGCATGCCTTAATGTTGATCTTGCTATGTGCTAGATGTCATGCAAATAGTTGGTCTTGATGATGCATGTGTGATATGAACCCCCGTAGTTGAAAACTTTGCATGAACCCATCGGGTGCCCCTAATGCCCGAGGGTGATGAAGTGTTAGGTCATCACTTGAGAAAGAGGTGATGTGCCGGTAATATCATGAGCATGGTGGAATGATGGATTAGATTTATGTGTGACTACCGTCCCAACCAAACATGCGCAACCACACTACCCCTTATGGGACTGGGCTTTATTGATTACTTAGGTCGATACTAGCATGGTGCCCGCATTACTAGTGACGGGAAGACTTGAGGTCTTTCCCGGGACGGGGTCCTGCTTGGATAGACGGCCATGACTGTTTTTACAGGGCACCGGACACACCGTTGGTCCCTTCGGGTACGCGTGAACATTGAAATTAGGGCAAGTCCCGTGATCTATTGTTTGTACCCAAAGGCCGTGTGCCAACGAGTGGACTCTATGTTAGTATTGTCTAAGGAAAGGTAATGACCGGGTGCTTACCCCGGGTACTTGAGGTACCGTGGTACGTGGATGACACGGAAGTTCCCCGGATCTTGTGGGTAAAGTGCGCAACCTCTGCAGAGTGTAAAACTATTCGAATAGCCGTGTCCACGGTCATGGACAGTTGGGTGGTGCTACTTAAACTATGTCCAGAATTTTACTTCATTGGTGATATATTGTGTGTGATGAGTCAAGATGGAGACTTGACTTGATGAGATGAATCATATTCATGTTGATGTCGGTAACCTGTTCTCGAGGTTACGCGAGGTTATTGATGCATAAACTTGATGATAGTATATTGTTCTACCCTCCTGCTAGATTGTTCATTATTATTCAATTGCATTGTTACTTGAACCACATCATGGGTTGCTTGCGAGTCCATTCAAAGTACTCATTGGCTTGCCACTGGTTATTTAATTGGCCAGGCATGGAAGAGCAGGATTATGAGGAAGAATTCTTTGGAGACGACCATGAGAACTAGGACGCTATCCCAGTCAGAATGCCTGTAGGGTTAAGGCAGATGGCATGGGTTCTACCCGTTTTATCGAAGACTTCCGCTACTTGAGTTATTTGCTATTCAGCCCGTGAGGCTCTACCTATGTAAGACTTGGCCATAATGGCCTTAATTCGTGTAAGACTATTCGTATGGATGTAAGACTCTTGTTATTTCAGCTTCTGTGTGTTCAGTGAGCATTGATCTCTGGGATCACTGTACACATGCATTCGGTGATCTCGACTTCTAAGTCGGGGTCCCCACACATTCTCCTCGCGAGGGTCCTGAGCAGCTGGTCGATCAGCTGGGCCATACCAGGCCGCAGTAGGAGCGCGTCGCGGCCCGCAGGCAGGAAAGTGTGGGTACCCTGGTTCTCAGGACGCCGTCAGTAGCCCCTGGGCCCAAGGCGCGCGCGGATTTGGCTTCGGGGCGAAGCCTTAGTCGAGGTTGAAGCACCGCGGGCACCAAAGACTGCGGGCCAGGCTGGCGCGCGACGGTTGGATGGGACGTGGGCGACTCGCTTCCCACGCAGCCTTGGCAACTGTGTGATTTGACCATTGCACAGCTGATAGGTGGACTCCTTGCTACCGCCCCTGCTTTCTTGCCTCTCCATCGCCTCCTTCCTTTCCTTGCCTTCTCTGCCTTCCTTCCTTGCCGCCATGCCGAGCATCACAAAGAAGAGGGGAACCGGCGAGGCTGCCACGCCGCCGCCGAGGCTCGAGCCGGCAGTGGGTCGATCCTTCGTGGTGAACCAGGAGGGCATGGACGAGGTGCGCCATGCCCTAGCTGATGCGTCCAACGAGGGGGGACCGACCCTGTCCTGGCTCGCTTCCCGGCCAACGGCGGAGTTGAACGCCAACGACATCCAGCTCCACCTTCACGCCATCTTCGCGGGTCTCCTCCCCCTTTTTTTGACTTCTTCAATGCAATGCTCACACATTATCAGATTCGGGCGCTGCACTTGGATCTGGGGTCCATCATCCTCCTCTCCAGCTTTGCATTTCTGTTCGAAGCTTTTGTTGGTGCTTCCCCGTCGGTGGCCCTGCTTCGCCACTTCTTCGCCCTCCACCTGGTCGACGGGGGGCAGCACTCGGGATGCGTGTCATTGCGCGTGGTGGAGGCGACTGCCTCCTCAGGGATCGACTTCACGCTCTGCCGGACCATGGTAGGCTTCCGTCGGCAGTGGGTGTATGTTGATGCTGTTACGTACAACCCCCTGTTCCACCTCCCCGACGCGCCGGCGGTGCCGAGCTCAGGCTGGAAGCATGAGGTCCTCTGAGATCCGCGGCCAGAGTAGGTCATGCGTCGTGTGGTCAGCCTGAGGAAGAATGGGCTGACTTTGGTGATGGTGGTGAGGGACTTCCTTGTTCTACGTGTCGCCCCGCTTCAGAGCCATTCTCGCCCGATGTGGGCCCTCTCCGGTCTTGATGATCCCGCGCATCTTCAGCGGAAGCAGCTCCCTCCTGAGACGCTCCAGGGGATGCTGCGGCTGCTTATCGGCGGAGTGCCTGGAGCACGCCCCATCTCCGCGACTCCCTTGTACCTGGCTCTCGTGGCTGGAAAAGCCTTTGCCGAGAAGATTCCCTGCTTCGATGCGTGGGGACTATTGCCGGAAGGCGTCTCTGGCTGTCATGACAATCCCCTGATGGCGACGCCAGGGCTCACGAGCCCAACTTTCCCTTCCGGAGGTGGTCGAAGAGGCCGAGGTGCTGCTGGCTCCAGAGGTGGACGAGGATGGACCGCGGCAGCCCCCTCTTGGAGTTAGCCTAGAGGACGCCCAGCCCGAGGCGCGCCCGCCTCAAGCGGCCTCCTGTCGTCGTTCACGGCGCTGGGCAAAAGGCGGTGGCTGAGGGGCAGCTATGGCCCTGCCCCGAGGTCTCTGAAGAGGACGAAGCTAACTGTACTGGGTAGGTGCGTGTTCCTTAGCTTTTCTTGTTCTTTCAGATATGGTTCTCCTGACCTCTTGCTTTGCAGGGTTCCTCCTGACTCATTCCTGAGCCGTCCGGCGAGGTTCGCATACACTTCTGACCGCGCCATCCTCCGGACCATGCTGGGTCTTCGGTAGACCTCTCATGGGTCCGCGGGGCCACGCCTGGACCCTGCCTCGTGGATCATGCTCCCAGCCCTCGAGTGCTTTTGGGGGAAGGCGGCTCTTGGTGCGTCGGGGGCTCATCTCGTGCCCCGGGGCTTGTCTTTGTCGTAGATAAGCAAGCTCTTGAGGTGGCCCGGGAGGCCGGACGCCCATCAGGACCACGCTTGCCCCTCGCGTCGGAAGCAGCGCATGCTCCTGGGGTTAGCCCCGAGGCGCATGCTGAGGGAGAAGAAGAGCCCCCCTTGGGCGGCCCAAACGTCGCGGACGAGCTCGGCCGCCTCCTGGAACTCGCGCTGCGAAGGAGTGTGGTTTGTCATGATCTTGTGCGGGGGGCATCAGATGCCCTGAAGCGCCGTGGGGTCGAGGTCGCTGAAGTGGATGCGTGCATTGAGGCCGAGGGCCTGCTTCTGGCGAAGGGTTGGCACCAGTTGCGGCTGCCGTTAACTTGAGCCAGCTGCAGCATTAAACAGCCCCGAAGAAAGTAGAAGCGTTTGTGGCCGCGGCTTAGGAGGCCCGCGACCGCGCCCTGAAAGAGGCTCAAGACGCAGACCACTGCCGCGCAGTAGCCGAGGAGCATGAGCGCAAGCTCGAAGCCTCGAACGCCGTGCTAGCATCAGGTTAGTACTCGAAGGGCTGCCCTCGCAGCTCTCGCGGCCGATGATGACAGCCCAGCGGGCCTCTAAGCGTGGGAGGAGGCGCTAGTACTCGAGATGATGGAGCTGAACATGGAGTGTGAGCGCCTGGAGACAATGGAGCACCAGGTGGCCGAAGCCGAGGGCAACCTCGATGATGGAGAGGATGTCGCGAGGAAGGCTGCCATGGAGGCCGAGCGCCTGCGGAAGGATTACCGCGAGAAGCAGGGGCTTCACGAGACTTGCTTTGCTGATAAGCGCAAGGAACTCCAGAAGGAGGTCACAGCTCTCAAGGGCAAGATAGCGGATGTCGAGCAGCGTCTGCAGGTGTCGAAGAAGGCTCGCGCCGCGGCCGAGCATCGTGAGCGGCTGTCGAGGGAGGCCAGTGCCGCGACAGAGCGCCGCGAGTGGGCGTCGGAGAAGGCTCGCGCTGCCGCTAGGGCTGAGCTGTCCTGCTTCCATGAGTAGGTGGAGGACATTTCCACTGCCGCGGCCCGGAACTCCGAGGAGGCTGCACGAGCTCATGGAATGCAACACATTCGCTCGAAGATGTTCGAAGCTTTGGGGCACAGGACCGGCTGAGCTTTGAACGAGCTCCTCGACTCGAGGGTTGATGTCCCTCTGGTTGATGATGACGCCGGATATCTCTGGTTCTTCACTAGAGTGGTGGAGCGTCTTGAAGGCGAAGTCATGAGGGCACGGCGGCTCGTCGAGGAGCAGAGCGGCGACATCCTCCGGCGTGCAGTATCACGCATCTTCGGCAACTTGCTACGTCTTGACCCGCGTACGGACTTCAGGGCCTTGTTGGAGCCGATGCCCATTGTCGTATTACAGGCTCCGCAAACTCAATAAGTTCGAACACAGGGGCGTGAACGAAGATCTCTCCCACTCACGTCTACCTAGCGCCTCGCCATCATCCAATGAAGAGATTCAAGCAAGCAACAAGTAAAGCACACACGGATTTACCCAAGTTCAGGCCACCTTGCGTTGTAAAACCCTACGTCCTGCTTTGGTGGGTTAGCCTCGGCAGGGCTTGAGTACGAACAAGTACAGTGGCTCCTGAGCATAGGAGGAGAGCTCAGGAGGGTCTGGAGGCAAGGGTTCTTGCTCCTCGATTTGAAGGCGGAGTCTCTCTGGATCTGATCCGCCAAGGGCCGGTCAACCAGCAGCCCGCGCTACTGATGGCGTGGGAGCTCCTGCGCTACCGCCCAGCGGACGACTTCTATGACGAGTGGCTCCACCGCATCATCGAGCTCGTCAACGCCGCCGGGGAGGTACCTGCACCAACTCACCCCTCCCATCCACTGTCGCTTATGGCGGGGAACGAGGGCCACGGTAGCTCCACCTCCACTGTACGGCGCCGTCCAGGGGCACAGACGCGAGGCTCTGCGGCACGAGCAGCCCCATAGGTCCCCTGCGGGCGACGAGGAGAGCTACCATGTGACCCCGCATCCCAAGGCAGAAGCTCACGGGACCCCCGTCCCGCAGCACCAGAACCGCGCACCACAGGAGGTGGTTGCGCCTGTGCCCCAGGAACCAGCACCACAGGCGCAGGGGGCGCCTGCAGTAATGAGTGTGGCTGGATGTCGCGCCCTAGCTATAGAGCTGCGGCACCTTGTGTGGCCCGGCAAGGTCAACCCGGATCTGCCTCCGCGCTATGATGGCACCGCCGACCCTGCAGAGTTCCTCCAGCTCTACGAGCTGAGCATCGAGGCATCCAACGGCACCGAGGAGGTCATGGCGAACAGGTTCCCCATGGCCCTCAAGGATGGGGCCCGCTCCTAGCTCCTAAACCTCCCCGTGGGATCGATCTCCTCCTGGGGGGAGCTTCGTTAGCATTTCGTCGCCAACTTCCAGGGTACCCACGACCGTGCCCCGGCGACCGCGGATCTACGCCGCGTGAAGCAGCAACCTGGGGAGACCCTACAGAAGTACATCCAGCGTTTCAACACCGTTCGCCTCAGGATCCCCAGGGTCTCAGACAAGGCCATCATCTCGGCGTTCTCTGATGGTGTCCGTGACGTCAGGATGAAGGAGGAGCTCGCCATCCACGAGGACCTGTGCACATCCCTCGAGATGTTCAACCTCGCGGCAAAGTGCGCAATGGCAAAGAAAGGACGCCTCTCTCTCCTAGAGCTGCCCGAACCGGAGGCTGGCGACAAAAAGGCCAAGACCAAGGGAGCGAAGCGCAAGGGACCCGCCGTGCTGGCTGCGGAGCCAGATGTAAAGCATGGCTACGGCTACAATGACCCCCCCAAAGACAACCGCCCGTACTGCGTCTTCCACGATGTTCACAGCCACAACACTAACAACTGCCAAGAGCTCAGGGCGATGCACGGCGGGCGCGTCGGGCAGCGCCTTGAGCACGACAACCGCGGCTACGACCACGGAGGGGGGCCGTGGTGGAGGACACTGGGAGGGCAGGAACTCGCGCCAAGGATGGCGTGACTAACCACGTGAAGAGCACTGGCACGAGCAGCCTCGTGACGCCCCTTGGCGCGACCAGCCTCGTGAGGGTCGCCTTCAGGGCAACGCGGGCCTGCCTCCGCTGCCACCACCGCAAAGAAGGAACGACGACGACAGCCCGGGGGATTAAGCAGGGGTCTTTTAGGAGCCACACGCGGTTGCATGCATCTTGGGAGGAGCCCATGCTCCGGCTTCCCACCACGTCTTCAAGCAGTTCGCTCGCGAGGTGAATGCGGTGCTTCCCAGGCCTGACACCGCGCACAACCTTAGGTAGGCCAAGCAGTTCAGCGCCTTCGACCCCAAGGACCAGCTCAAGTGCACCGCAGCCCCAGGCGCTCTCCCGATGCTCTGCACTCCGACCATGAGCAACGTCCTCATGACCAAGACCCTCGTCTATGGCGGAGCGGGGCTCAATGTCCTCTCTGTCCAGACCTTCGAGACGCTCCAGGTCCCGTATGATCAGCTCCACCCAACCAAGCCATTCTACGGAGTCACAGATGGCTCCACACTCCCGATGGCAGGTCCGCCTCCCCATCACCTTCGGTGATCGTGGCTACTATCACACCGAGCTCATCGACTTCGACGTCGCCAACATTGACCTTCCGTACAACGCCATCCTAGGGTATCCGGCCCTCGCCAAGTTCATGGCGGCGACCCATCACGGCTACAATGTCCTAAAGATGCCCAGGAGTGGCGGGGTCATCACAATCGCCTGAGACAAGAAGGAAGCTGTGCGTTCCCTGGAGTGCGCCTACCAGACCGCGGCGGTCGAGAACTCCGACGAAGGTGGAGCCGTCTTCGCCTTGCAGACCGCCCCCAAGAGGAAGAAGAACCTGCCCACCAACGAACCTCAGGACACGGAGGCTCCTAACGGCCCCATCTCAGGACCCGCGCATGCCGACGAGGCGCCCTCCACTCTCGCATAGGGAGGAGCTCCTCTGGCCTGACCAACGTCACGAGGGAGGTTTTCGGGCACCACCTACAGGCGTGTCTCGACGCGTGTTTTTGTGAGCCCAGCGTGAGCCGTACAGCGCTGGGGGTTCAAGACTTCATCGACTAGGTTACCGAGGAACTTCAGTACTCAAGGCTCATACGCGGTGGGCGCAACCGCACGATACCAAGCTCACCTACCCGCAACCCAAGCAACCACTTCCGCGTCTGCATCGACGTCGCGGGCCTCAATCGAGCCGCTTCTCTGGAGCCTTTCTGGCCAACGACAGTCGGCTGGAGGAGGACCGTCCCCTCCAGCTACATTTGCATGCTCTTCGGCTTCCGCAACGCAGCTGCCACGTTCCAGTACCTCACGTGGCAGGCTTTGGGGGCTCAGGAGGCTCAGTGGCAGGCGGTCCAAACGGAGCAGGAACCAGACCCCTGTGACCACTGAGGGCCTTCGGAGCCCCTGGGCCTTAGGAACCCGGCGATCCTCAGGAGCAACCCACATGACTCGCGTCTTCAGCTACCCCAACTCTTCTTCGACAAGTATCAGGTGATGTCTCAGGTATTCAATTTAGGGCGCCCCCCGCGCTGCATCATCCTCGAGCTGCTGTGGGCTCACCCCCCGCAGCTGTCTCTTTTGCGCATGAATCAAGGCTAGTTGTTTCTTCCTATTTGCATTATCTATATGATCGGCGTTCTCACCGCCACTAAGGTCATGAGCCCTTCCGAGCCCACTCGCGACCGCCCCATGATTAAGGACTGCCACGGCGTCTGTGGTCGAGTCCGTCCCTGCAGCGTCGCAAAATCCAAGGGCTGAGCTCTGTCTCGCGAGCCATTCCCGTGACGTCACCTCCCGTGGTCCTTGGTGCCTTGTTCTCGCATGGGCTAATCATGGATGGGTAAGCGGGGGCCCGTGGCACGTGCCTCGCTCATGCGGGAACCGCGCGCCGGTTGTTTTTCTTTTGGACTGTTGCATGAGAAGACTGGGCACAGCGTCTGTGCTCGGGCCCGTCCCTATAGCAACGAGAAATCCAGTGGCTGAGTTCTGTCTTACGGGCCGGTCCTGCTAACGTCACCTCCTGGGGTCGTTGGTTCTGCGGCCTTCTCATGCGATGCCCTCTAGAGATGCACCCGGCGCAGGTCGACACAACGCATCTCTTTTCACATTTTGCAGAAGAAGACTCAGGCGCAACCCGCCTCAGGGTAGGGTCTCGTGAGTGATGCGTAAGCACACGAGAACTTCCTCAGAGTAGTTCATCTCGTCCTGAGGAGGGCCCATATAAACCTTGGCTATCCTGCCATGCAAGCCACGTGTCAGGACGGGGCTGTACACGCCCCGGAGTCCCTCCCAGTGGGAGGCTCCCTCCCACGGTCCAGTGGAAGTACCATGCTCCACGCTGGCAAAACCAACCGAGGAACGATTTTGCCCACGAATTAGTGGAAGCACCAAGCTCCATGCTGGCAGCTATGACCGAGGCGCGGTTATGCCCACACTCCACGCAAGTGTGGTAGCTCTATGCTCCGTGCTAGTTATAAACAACTGAGCGCAGCCCCCAGCGGTCGCACCAACATCAGGGAGCTTTTCAGCTCAAGACGCTCACAGCTTCTCCTTGGATGGGTGTCGCGAGGGGGGCTAGGCACTGGGGCTATGCTCAGGTCACGCAAGGCAGACGCCACCCTACCAGGTGCCTAGACACCTGGCTTTCTCGCGCCCCCATCCTAGGCGAAGGCTCGTGAGGAAGGTATGGTGCTCGTTCTCCCTCATGAGAGTCGTTCGTACGTTAAGGGGGACCCCTGGGCATCGCAACCCAGGGGACTCAATAGTCACGTAGCCCCTCACTCCTTGAGCCCGGCGCTCAACGGCGGTCGAGGTATGCGCGGGGCTGGCTCTACCGACGTAGAACACAAACGGGATCGCTGGAACGTCAAGGGGGACCCCTGGGCATCGCAGCCCAGGGGCCTCACTAGCCACGTAGCCCCTCATTCCTTGAATCTAGTTATTATGATAACCCCGGTCACCCGGAGGGCTCAATGGCGATCGAGATATGCGCGGGGTTGGGCCCTGCAGACACAAAGCACATAAGCAAACGTGCAAGGAAGCAAGCACGGAAATCATCAAATTCATGTGTAGTTATTACAATAATACAAAGTTATCCAAATTCAAGTGAGTCCTTACGCCTCCCCAAGGCACTTGCATTTCTCTCATCTGGACAGAAACAGGTCAGGCATCGCCAAGCGCGCCATCACCAGCCTTCGCCTCCTCGGCTGTGGCAGCAACGACCCGGAGGAACGCCTCCACCAGCCTTATGCCTTTGCCTCCAGGGCTTCAGGAGCCGCGCCCTTTATGCTCGTGGTCACGGGCTCAAACAGCGAGGCCAGGTCAGGAGTGGGATCACGGAGACAGAGGTGGCCGCACACCTGCATCAGGGCCAAGGTAAGGAGCATACGACTCTCGACGTCTGCTAACTGGCCGATCACGGCCGTAATTGTCGGATTCGGGGCTCCGCAAAACACAAGAAGTTCGAACACAGGGGAGTTAACGAAGATCTCTCCTGCTCGCGTCTACCTAGCGCCTCGCCCTCGTCAGTGAAGAGATTCAAGCAAACAACAGATAGAACATGCAAGAGTTTACCCAGGTTCGGGCCACCGTGTGGTGTAAGACTCTACTTCCTGCTTTGGTGGATTAGCCTCGGGAGGGCTGGAATATGAGCTAGTACAGCGGTTCCTGAGCTCAGGAGGTGAGCTCAGGAGGGTCAGGAGGCAAGTGTTCTTGCTCCTTGCGTGGTGGCAGAGTGTATGGATCGATCCCCTTTCATAGTGGGAATCTTAGGTACTTATATAGGCGGCCACGGTCCTCTTCCCCCGAAATGTTTAGGCGGGAAGGGATCGCACAACGGCCATTTTTGAGCGGGAACACAAGGACGTTCCTACCCTGTCAAAAGCAGTCTTCACCTCCAAAAGGACCAGGCGGTGACGCGGTGGTTGGCTCGACGGTGACATCATCCTTGTTGTCCTTGCGGTCTTCGGTCTTGTTGCACCAATGGGGAAACCTTTGCCCCGCTCCTCGGGAACTTGCGGCTGCGCTGTCCCCCTTGAACCGAAATCGCAACTGCGCTACTGGCGAGCGCTGGCACCCGCTGGCGCGGTGCATCACTGCTGACATCACTGCCTCCTCCTGAGGAAGGCTTGGCCTTGGATTCTCCGCCCCTCCGGAGCGCCTTGCTGAGGCCGCTCCTGAAGAGGTCTTGACGTCGTTCTCCTCGCGAGGTTTAGCTCCCTCGCGAGGGTCTTGGGCAGCTGGTTGATCAGCTGGGCCGTACCAGGCCGCTGTAGGAGCGTGTCGCGGCCCGTAGACACGCAAATCTGGGTACCCTGGTTCCCAGTATGCTGACAATAGCCCCGGGGCCCAAGGCGCGCGCGGAGTTGGCTTCGGGGTGAAGCCTTAGTCGAGGACGAAGCTCCACGGGCCCTAAAAGGCTGCGGGCCAGGCCGGTGTGCGACTGTTAGATGGGACTTGGCGGCTCTGCTCCCCATGCAGTCTTGGTGATCGTGCGACTTGACAACTCCTTAGCGCAGACGACGGGGGCGTTATGGCTGTGACGCTAGTGGCTGGCGGTTGGGCTCCTCCACCCTATAAATGAGACTAGGGAGGGGGAGCCCCCAAGCCGTTTTCAAGCCAGCACCGTCTTCCCCTTGCCTGTTCTTCGCTCTCTCTCTTGTCGTGAGATCTCCATGGTGCTGTCGAGGAAGCCGTCCGCCGCGGAGAAGGGGAAGACCCCGAAGAATCCAGTCCCACTGCCGCTGAAGAGGGGCCGCGGTCGTCCGTGCAAGCATGCCGCTGCGCCTGTAGCAACTTCTCGGGGAGGCGGGCGTGGCCTTCTGAGTTCTGCCGCGGCCGCGGGTGAAAGGCGCGGGACGTCCTCCCGTGGTGAAGGTGGTCGTGGCCGCGGAGGGAGAGGAGACGCACAACGATGCCTGTCGGTCGCGCGTCCTTCATGCCTGCAGCTCCATTCCTTCGACATGTCGTCGGAGTTCATGGTGTGGGCGGAGAAGCCCGGCGGCCCATTGATCAGGATTCCCGTCTCGTTCGGCGACGTGCTACCAGCCGGAGGCCTCGACGGCATCTAGCTGCAGGCTGACGGTTGCTGTAGTGGTGCGTCCTGGTTGGAGGTTGATGTGGATCCCTCGGGCAATGTGTTCCTGGAGCACGGCTGGCAGTCGTTTGCTCGCGCACGCCGGCTGTAGGGGAGGTGTGCACTCCACTTCAGGTACGATGGCGTCTCCACACTGTTCGTCAGGGTCTTCTCGGAGGAAGGGAGGCGCCTTGGGTGCTGTCCCGAGGTTGATGACGAAGAGGATGACGGGGACGACGTCCGTAGGAGCAGCTCCTCCTCCGAAGACGATCTCAGTTCTGGGGGGCGCCGTGGGTCCCCCCTCTGTGGCAGCAGCAGCTCCTCCAGCAGTGGTGGCCGTGACGAACCACCACGCCGCCGAGCTCAGCCCGGCGAAGGGAGGGGGTGGCTAAGGCGCTGTGGCTCGGTGAAGCCGGAGGAACTAGAAGACTCCGACTGAGCGAGAGCGGCCTTTGCTTATTCTCCTCTCCTTTCCTCCATGCCCTTTCTGCATCAAAATTTCAAGTTGCCTCGAGGAGGTATGTAATGGGCTGTGATATATGTAAGAAGTGAGAACTCGTTGTCATGCTTTTTTTGTTGCCTGGACGAAATCACTTAACTTCTATGCGTGGTGTCGTCCTGAGGTGGAGTCCTCCTAACTCCGGCATCATGAGCCCCATCGGGTCGTGACTGGGTGGCCGAACCTGAAGGGCTCGGGTAGCCCCCGAGTGGGGGTGAGCCACTGACATCTGTTGAGAGCACCGAGCGCGGGTTAGAGCACCAAAGCCTGAGCCGGCTCGGTAGGATAGTTTGCACGGACTGAGAAGCCTGGCGCCAGAGCCTGAGCAGGCTTGGCCAGGCGAGGTCATGGGGCCACGGCAGACGAGGGCCGGTGACCGACCGTGCCCCAGCCCCCACGCATGAGGCGCGCATGGGAGAGCGAGTGGTGCAACTGAACTTAAAACTGGCGAGTAAGATCCCAAACAAAACTTTCAACCAAATGAAGGAAGCGCGAGAAACACGAGAACTTCATAGCATGGGGTAGAGGAAGGGCTAATAGCCAAGGAAGTAGAAAAGGCTGACAGCCAAACACCAAGCAAAAAAGGGAAAAAGGTCGCGTCCGACCCCTACACTATGTCTTCTTCCCAGCGTGGAGCTAAGGATTGCCATTGGGGGTGGGTGGGAGCCCCGTCTGAGGGCCCGTAGGCAACGCACAGGAGACTCCGAGGTGTGTACAACCCCAACTCATTATTACGTGAGAGTGTCACGAGCGGAGACCTTCACGGGCACGGAGCCTTGATTACGGATTGAACCTCCTGAGATGTTCGATGTTCCAGGAATTCTAGATAGGTATCCCATCCTGCGTCTCCAGCCGCACAGCACCAGGCCTAGAGACACGGGCGATTCTGAACGGGCCCTCCCACATGGGTGAGAGCTTGTGCAACCCCTCACGGGAGAGGACCCGCCTTAGGACCAAGTCACCAACTTCAAGTGTTCTTGCGCAGACGCCGTGACAGTGGTACCGCCGCAGCGCCTGCTGATAACGTGCCGCCCTGAGGGCAGCTCGGCGGTTGCCCTCCTTGCCGAGCACGAGGTCCATCCGCCAGGCAGCATCCTGGCAATCCTCATTGAAGGCCAAGACCCGTGGGCAGTGATGCTTGACCTCGTGAGGGAGGACCGCCTCTGCCCCATAGACGAGAAAGAAAGGAATTTCCGCCATAGGTTTGGTGGCAGTGGTTCGTATTGACCACATCACGGACTGGAGTTCGTCGATCCAGCCCATGCCGCAAGCCTCAAGCTTCTTCTTAAAGCTGCGCGTCTTGAGGCCACGCAGGACTTCTGCTTTGGCGCGTTCGGCCTGGCTGTTGCCCCTGGGGTGAGCTACCGAAGCATAGCAGATCCGTGTTCCAAAGTTAGCACAATATGACTTGAAGAGATTACTTGTGAACTACGAACCGTTATCCGTGATGATGCGGCTGGGGACCCCGAATCGCCTCACGAGGCCCTGGATGAACTTGACAGCCGACCCAGCTGGGATCGCATGAACAGGCTCCACCTCCGCCCACTTGGTGAATTTGTCGATGGCGACGTACAGGAAGCGGTAGCCCCCTGCTGCCCGAGGATATGGACCCAGGATGTCCAATCCCCAGACTGCGAAGGGCCAGGAGAGCTGAATCTTCTGGAGGCTCTGCGCCGGCTGGTGGATCTTCTTGGCGTGAAACTGGCACGCCTCGCAAGCCCGCACGAGCTCTGTGGTGTCGTTGAGTGCCGTGGGCCAGTAGAAGCCGGTGCGGAAGGCCTTGCCCATGAGGGTGCGGGACGACGAGTGATGGCCGCAGTCCCCACCGTGGATACCAGCCAGCAGCTCGCGCCCTTGTCTCCTCGAGATGCATTTTAGCGAGACGTTGTTGGGGCGCCTCCTGTAGAGTTCACCGTCTTGGATGCAGTAAGTTGAGGCCTATCGGACCACGCACTCTGCGTCTTCTTCCTTCTCCGGCAGGGTATCGTGTTGCAGGTACATCTTGAGTTCTTGGGTCCATCAACCCTCCTCGGGGTCCGCGGCGAGTAGCAGGCGGGCTCCGGAGGGTGGTCCACAGGGCGGGGCGCCATCTGGAGGTGCCGCTAGTAACCCCTGCTGAGGGGAGGCCGGCTCGGGGGCTGGCAGTGCTGCCGACGGCTTGAGTAGCCGCTCCTCAAAGACGCTCGGCCTCTGAGGCTCTCGCCTGGAGGCTCGTTTGGCAATATCGTCCGCTTCGTAGTTTGTGCCTCTTGGTACGTACTACACCTCTAGCCCTTGGAATTGCTTCTACATCTTACGCACCTCCTCCATATATGCCTCCATGTGCTCGTCCTTGGGCTTGTATTTCTTGTTGGAGAAGTCGACGAGGAGTTTCGAATCGCCCCTAATGGTGAGACGCTTGACCCCCAGCACAGCGGCGTCCTTGAGCCCTACAATTAGGCCCTCGTACTCTGCAATGTTGTTGGAGACCTTCTCGCCTTGCTGGAAGCAGAGCTGCACAACGTAGTACCACTTATCCCGACTGGGAGATACTAACACGTCGCCGGCCCCCGCACCGAGGCATGAGAAGGCGCCGTCCAAGTATACTACCCATCCGTTTGGGGCTTCATCGCCGGGGGCTAGTGAGCGGTCTTTGCTGGCCCCTCGCTCTGGCGCGTTAGTCCACTCTGCCACAAAGTCTGCCAAAGCTGCTCCGTTTATCACCCACGTGGTGCTGAAATCCAACTGGAACGCTTGAAGCTCGATGTTCCACCCGGCGACCCTCTCTACGACATTCGGGTCCCGCAGTACCTTCTTGAGAGGATATGATGAAACAACCTTGATGGGATGGCCTTGGAAGTAGTGGCGCAGCTTCCTAGAGGCGACGAGGAGCACCAGGAGCAGCTTCTGGGGCATCGGGTAGTGCGAGCGCGCGTCGCGCAGAACTGTGCTGACGAAGTACACCGGGTGCTCCACGAGGGTCGGCGCAGTAGGGTCCCTGGGTGCCTCGGGAACCTTAGGTGCCTCTTGTTGAGTGGCGGGGCTGTTAGTGCCCGTGGTCGAATCTGCCCCTGAGGCCGCGTCAGGGGGCGGCGCGGGCCCTGAAGGTGCCGAGCCGCCCGGTGGCCTCGAGCTTCGGGGTCTTTCCTGGTGCTCCACGACCAGTGCTGCGCTGGCGGAACAAGGCGTTGCGGTTAGGTAGAGAGTCATGGGCTCCAGGGGTCGTGGTGCTACCATAACCGGCGAGCTGGTGAGGTATTCCTTGAGATCCCGAAAGGCGGTATCGGCCTCCGGAGTCCACTCAAAGGGCCCCTTCTTCTTCATGAGCTTGAAGAACGGAAGGGTGAGTTCCCCAAGCTTAGAGATGAAGCGCCACAGGGATGTCACACATCCGGCGAGCTTCTGCATTTCCTTCAGGTTTGTGGGGGGCCTCATTCTCTCGATGGCCTTGATCTTCTCCGGATTAGCTTCGATGCCCCGGTGCGAAACCAGGAACCCTAGCAACTTGCCGGAGGGTACGTCGAACACGCACTTCTCCGGGTTGAGGCACAACTTCACCTTGCGCAGGTTGGCGAACGTTTCTTCTAGGTCCTGGATGTGGGTCGTGGCCTCCCTGGTCTTAACCATGATGTCGTCGATGTAGGCTTCTGCATTCCTCCCGAGCTGAGGGCCGAGGGTGATGTGCATCAGGCGCTGGAAGGTGGCTCCTGCGTTCCTCAGCCCAAAAGGCATGCATGTGTAGCAGTAGACCCCACACTGGGTCAGGAACGCCGTTTTCTCCACATCTTCCACTGCCATCTTGATTTGGTGGTAGCCCGAGAAAGCTTCAAGGAAGCAGAGTAAGTTGCACTCAGCCGTTGAATCCACGATTTGGTTGATGCGCGAAAGAGGGAAGGGGTCCTGAGGGCAGAACTTATTGAGGCTCGTGAAGTCGACGCACATGCGTTCCTTGCCTCCTTTCTTCGGGACTATGACGGGATTGGCCAGCCACTTCGGGTGCCGCACTTCCCATACGACGCCTGCTTCCTCCAGCTTCCTAACCTCCTGAATGATGAAGGCCTGCTTCTCCGAGGCTTGTCTGCGCGCCTTCTTCTTGATAGGGCGCGCATTGGGGCACACCATGAGCTGATGCTCGGTGACATGCCTAGGCACCCCGACCAAATCTGCGGCCTTCCAGGCGAACACGTCCTTGTTGTCCTTGAGGAAGCTGACCAGCTCCGCCTCTTTCTCTGGATCCATGCCCGTACTGATGGTGAAGGTGGCTCCAGAGCCTTCTTCATCTGCGGGAACTTGCTTCGTCTCAGCGGGGTCCTGAGAAAAGAGCTGCTTCTTTTTGGTAGGCGCGGCCTCCGGAGCCTCCGGAGCCCCCTTCGACCCTGGGTGAGCTGCGGCAGCAGCCCTATAAGCGCGCCTAAGGACCTAAAGGGAGGCCTTGGGGCCCCTCTAACGATGATGACGCCGCTGCTCCCGGGCATCTTGACGGTGTTGTAGCCCGGGTGAGTCGCCGCCATGAACTTTGCCAAGGCTGGGAAACCGAGGACGGCATTGTAGGGCAGGTGGATGGGCGCAACATCAAAGTCGATGAGCTCAGTCCGGTACTTAGCCGGTGTGCCGAAGGTGACTAGGAGGTGGATCTGGCCAAGCGGAACGGCCGAGCCCGCGACCCCTGAGAAGGGCTTGGTGGGAAGGAGCTGCCTGTAGGACACATGTAGATGACCGAAGGCATCGGGGGAGAGGATGTTGAGGCCGGCGCCACCGTCGATGAGGGTCCTCGCCATGGCCACCCCACAGTTTGTGGGCGTGCACACTGTGGGGAGAGCGCTACTACCGGCTACTTCTAAGGCGAGATCGCCGGGGCCAAAGGTGATGGCGGGCCCCCGCTCGCTCTGTGCCCGCAAGGCCTCCTGCGGCTGGGCGGTAGCCCCATCCTGCCGAAAGTGAGACTTGATGTGCCGGGAAGACGCC
Source organism: Secale cereale (assembly GCA_902687465.1). Taxonomy (NCBI): domain Eukaryota; kingdom Viridiplantae; phylum Streptophyta; class Magnoliopsida; order Poales; family Poaceae; genus Secale; species Secale cereale. The sequence goes on along the minus strand of LR738714.1, from coordinate 262,975,832 downwards.
GGTGCTTGGGACCCACCGAGGATGCAGGCGACCCCATGGCAAGGCCGCTCCCTGCTGGCGACGCCCCGCAGCTCGACAGCTGCGGGCAGTCCGTGTGCCGCGATTCCCGGCAGACGGCCGGTGCTGGGTCAGCCGTCGCGCCATCAAGAGCGTGGCCGGCGAGGCCACAAGAGGCGGGAGTGGCGGTGCAGGCCACCCCCCGGTGGCCTGGCCGACATGAGCGTCGTCAAGGAAGGAGGAGGAGCGCCCTTGCATGGCGCGGTCTGGCGGTACTGCTCGGTCGACGTGAGGGAGTCAGCCCCCGCGCGGATGTGGCAGGTCGTAGTCATCGTAGCGGCTCTGAATCAGAGAGGGGAAGCGGGGTCATCGGATATGCGAGATTTCGACACGCCCCCTACCTGGCGGGCCAAATCACGGATTCGGGGCTCCGCAAAACCAAAGAAGTTCGAACATAGGGGCGTTAACGAAGATCTCTCCCGCTCACGTCTACCTAGCGCCTCGCCCTCGTCGGTGAAGAGATTCAAGCAAACAATAGATAGAACACGCAAGAGTTTAACCAGGTTTGGGCCACCGTGTGGTGTAAGACCCTACTTCCTGCTTTGGTGGATTATCCTCGGGAGGGCTGGAATATGAGCTAGTACAGTGGTTCCTGAGCTCAGGAGGTGAGCTCAGGAGGGTCAGGAGGCAAGTGTTCTTGCTTCTTGCGTGGTGGCAGAGTGTATGGATCGATCCCCTTTCACAGTGGGAATCCTAGCTACATATATAGGCAGCCATGGTCCTCTTCCCCCAAAATGTTTAGGCGGGAAGGGATCCCACAACGGCCATTTTTGAGCGGGAACACAAGGACATTCCTACCCTGACAAAAGCAGTCTTCGCCAGCAAAAGGACCAGGCGGTGACACGGTGGTGGCCTCGCCGGTGACATCCTCCTTGTCGTCCTTGCGGTCCTCGGTCTTGTTGCACCAATGGGGAAACCTTTTCCTTGCTCCTCGGGAACCTGCGGCTGCGCTGTCCCCCTTACACCGAAATGGCAACTGCGCTACTGGCGAGCGCTGGCACCCGCTGGCGCGGTGTGTCACTGCTGACATCACTGCCTCCTCCTGAGGCAGGCTTGGCCTTGGATTCTCCACCCCTCCAGAGCACCTTGCTCAGGCCGCTCCTCAGGAGGTCTTGACGTCATTCTCCTTGTGAGGTTTAGCTCCCTCGCGAGGGTCTTGGGCAGCTAGTTGATCAGCTGGGCCGTACCGGGCCGCTGTAGGAGCACGTCGCGGCCTGAAGACAGGCAATTCTAGGTACCCTAGTTCCCAGTACGCCGACAGTAACCTCACGCAAGGCCTCCACAAGGGCGGCAAGGAGCCCGGCTGAACCATCCTCCGGGGTGGCCAGCGGCTTCTCGAACCCTTCCCCATAAGCAATATGCAGCGTCGTACGGGCCTCGAGCTCGAAGCCGGCGAGGGCCTGGCGACTCACCGCCGCCGAGGCCGCGAGGGCGTCTTCCTTGTCGCACGCAGCTTGGGTCGCCGTGGCCTGCTCGGCCTCAGCCTTCAGCTTCTCGAGGCTCGCGCGATCAGCGAGCTGCTCCTGCTGCAGCCGGGACGTCTCGGCCTTCTGTGCCTTGAGCTCCTTCTCCAACCTTTCGAACTCCAGGATTCGCCTGGTGCCTTCCTCGCGAAGGGCCTCCAGCTCGCTCTCCACCTTGTGGCAGCGCTTCTCAGAGGATGCCGCGTCGGCTCGTGCGGCGTCGCGTGCCTGCGTGGCTACCGCGGCCTCCTCCTTACCCTTGGCGCCGATCGCTAAGGCCTGGCTCGAGGAGGCCCGCGCAGACTCATCTGCCAGGAGTCATCCAGAGATCAGGCCCAGGCGTCCTTCAATCGCGCGGCTATCACCACCCAGAAGTTCGGCACGGAGCTGACCCAGCGCAGCGGAAGCGTCTTCCAAGGTCTCAGGGCCAGGCTGCATCAGCTGGCGGATGGGTGCCATCGTAATCTCCTGCTCGACCAGGGGCTCGGGGGCTCCGGCTCCCCTCGCTGGAGCAGCCGGAGCAGGAGCCACCGCGGCCTCGCAAACAACAACGACACCCTCAGGCGACGCCGCCACTGCGAGCTCGGTGGCCTGGCTGGCCGAGGCGCGCAAAGATGTGGCACCCTTCTCCATGGTGACAGCAGCGGGAGGTGGAGTGGGGTACGGCGACGTGACCTCCCCCTTCGCCTTCTTCATCACGCCACCCAGGCTGCTGTACCAAGAGAAGTACGTCAGGAACACAATGACCAAGGAATAACAGGAGATTGCACACTTACTCATCGGAGTCGAGGCGCGCCCTCCTCTTCATCAGCATCTCGGCCGCGACCGCCGGTGCTACAGGTGTGCTAGCAGTCCGGATGCAGGCAAGGCGTGAGGCCACGAACTTGGGCGCGGCTGTGGTCACCGGTTTCATTGGCTCGGCACTCATCGGCGGGGTCGCCGCATTGCTCCCTCCGGACGCAGCGCACCTGGATCGACGCGGAGTGGTTGCTGGGGCCCCCCAGCAGCACCTGTGCCTGGCGCTACTCCCTCAGGGGACGCCTCGGAAGTGTCCCCCTCGTCAACCCGATCCTCGTCTCCTAGGGTCTCCTCCGAGTCCTCCTCCTCGTCGCTCCCCTCCTCGACACCGGAGGACACGTCAACTGTGGGCGGAGCTGCCACGGGCACCCCGAAACCTGACACGGCCTTCAGCAGCTCAGCCTTGTCAGGATGGCTGTACATTGGCAGGTGGCCCCTGAGAGGTCCTCAGGAACCATTCCCAGGAGAGTGATCGAGACGAGGTCCAGGCCGGCCTCGGCCAGCGTCCCTGAGCGCAGCCGAAGCCTGTCGTCATCCCCCATCAGCTCCCACATGGGGCGCGAGTGTGCCTGGAGCGGTGTTAGCCGCTGCCTCAGGAACTCCTTCACAATCTGGGCCCCTTCAAGCCTTGAGCCCAGGTCGGCCTCGATCTTTGCCAAGATAGGCTCGGCAAGGGGGTTGTTAAGCTTCGCATAGCCCCAGCAGGCACGTTTCTCCGGACGGGCGGTAGGCAGCGCAAACAATGGGTGAATACGATGGGCATCCAGATAGACCCACCTCTTCCGGTGGGTGTCTATCTTCTTCCCGTCTGTCATCAGCCTGCAGCCCTGGCGCTAGAAGACGAAGGAGACATAGCCCGAGCACGAACCCTCGTCGTACCGCCGCATGGAGAAGAAGTGGCGGAAGAGGGAAACAGTCGGCTTCCCCCCACACACGCCTTGCAGTAAAAGGCGAAGAGCGACAGGATGAAGATGGAGCGAGGCTGGATGTGGAGGGCGTGCACCTAGTAGTGATTTAGGATGGTGTAGAAGAACTCCAAAAAGGGCGGCATGAGCCCGATGGAGATGCCGTGGAGGAAGAAGGGGTAGCAAGACTTCGGCAAGATCCGCGCCGCGGTGGACCTAACCCAAATCTTTGTTGGGACATGCTCATTGTGGATGCTCGACAAGAAAGACTGGACCTCCAAGTAGTCCCCCTCCTCGGTGATGGTGGACTCCTCGAGCACCGCCTCGAGGGAGGAAGCAGATTCGGACGCCTGTGCGGCACCCTTGCTTTTCTTCGCCATTGCTGGAGGCGCTGGGGGAAGTAGGAAATTTGGGAAGGTCGGGGGCTAAGGAGAAGGAGATCTGAGCGGGAAGGAAAGGAGGCGATAATTTCTCTGCAGCGAAGATAGTCCCTTTTTGTCGCGCGGTCGCCAAGACTACGTGCGAAGCGGAGTCGCCCACATCCCATCCAACCGTCATGCGCCAACCTAGCCCGCCGTCCTTTTGGGCCCGCGGCGCTTCGTCCTCGACTAAGGCTTCGCCCCGAAGCCATCTCCGCAGGCGCCTTAGGCCCGGGGGCTACTTCCGGCGTCCTGGGAACGAGGGTACCCAGATTTTCCTGTCTGCGGGCCACGACGCGCTCCTACTACGGCCTGGTACGGCTCGGCTGATCGACCAGCTGCCCTAGATCCTCGCGAGGGGGCTAGACCTCGCGAGGAGAACAACACCAAGACCCCCTCAGGAGCGGCCTCGGCTAGGTTGCTCCGGAGGGGCGGAGAAACCAAGGCCAAGCCTTCCTCAGGAGGAGGCAGTGACGCGAACAGTGACGGACCGCGCTAGCGGGTGCCAGCGCATGCCAGCGGCGCAGTTGTCGTTTTGGTGCAAAGGAGACAGCGCAGGCGCAGGTTCCCGAGGGGCGGGACAAAGTTTTCCCCTTTGGTGAAACAAGCCCGAAGACCGCAAGGACGACAGGGAGGATCTCACCACCGAGCTCACCACCGCGTCACCGCCTGATCCCTTTGCAGGCGAAGACCGCTTTTCTCAGGATAGCAACATCCTTGTTTTCCCGCTCAAAATGGCCATTGTGGGATCCCTTCCCGCCTAAACATTTCGGGGGAATAGGACCCTGGCCGCCTATATAAGTAGCTAGGGTCTCCACTATGGAGGAATTGGGATCGGATCTAGAGAGACTCCGCCCTCACAACAAGGAGCAAGAACCCTTGCCTCCTGACCCTCCTGAGCTCAGGAACCATTGTACTTGTTCATACTCAAGCCCTCCCGAGGCTATTCCACCAAAGCAGGACGTAGGCTTTTACATCGTAGGGTGGCCTGAACCTGGGTAAATTTGTGTGTGCCTTAGTTGTTGCTTGCTTGAATCTCTTCATTGGATGAGGGCGAGGTGCTAGGTAGACGTGCGTGGGAGAGATCTTCGTTAACGCCCTTGTGTTCGAACTTCTTGGGTTTGCGGAGCCCGTAATCGGACATTTGTTAAGCCATGTAGGGGCCCTTTGAGTGGACTCCGGAGCCCGACGCCGCCTTCCGGGGTCTCAAGGAGTACCTCACCAGCCCACCGGTTATGGTGGCGCCAAGACCCATGGAACCGATGACTCTCCATCTCGCCGCTACGCCTCTCTCCGGCAGTGCAGCGTTAGTGGTGGAGCGCGAGGAGAGGCCCCGAAGCGCGAGGCCGCGGGGCAAGTCAGCACCCTCAGGACCTCCGTCGCCCCCTAACGTAGCTTCGAAGGTAGATTCGGCCACGGTTACTGGTGGCCCCGCCGTCCAGCAAGAAGCACCCAAGACTCCTGAAGTGTCTAAAGATCCTGCGGCGCCGACCCTCGTGGAGCACCCTGTGTACTTGGTAAGCACCGTACTGCGCGACGCGCGCTCGCGTTACCCGATGCCTCAAAAGCTGCTCCTGGTACTCCTTGTCGCCTACAGGAAGTTGCGCCATTACTTCCAAGGCCACCCTATCAAGGTTATCTTGTCGTACCCTCTCGAGTGGAACATCGAGCTACAGGCATTCCAGTTGGAGTTCAGCACCACGCGAGTGATCAAAGGAGCGGCTCTGGCAGACTTTGTGGAAGAATGGACTGACGCGCCAGAACATGGGGCTGGTGTCGGTGTACAAAAAGAGGGGTGCACTTTTTTACCCCTATGACTGTGCACGGGCAGTCTGAGCCACGGCGCCATCCCACCAAGCAAGGCAAGGGAGGCAAGCCGGGGCAAGACTGAAGCTCGGTGAAGACTGGAGCGACACCAAGAACAAGACCAGAAAGAGCAAGGGGGACGAAGTGGTTTTCCCCGGCAAGATCCTTGCCGGGGCCGGCTCTGGCAGCCCCGGCAAGGCCCTTAACGCGGCAGCTCCCCCCCCC
>LR738714.1:262950082-262970119 GCA_902687465.1 Secale cereale | reverse complement strand
ACGGAGCGAATCGTCCTTGAGTCCGCCACCCCCATGGGGGGAGGATTCGGGAGATGTCCCCGTGGTGGCATGCAGATATTTGTGAAGACCTTCAAGATCAGATACAAGGTAAGAAGACGACGACCCTTGGCGGGATCCCAGCCAAGGGGATCCACAAGGCCCCCGGCAAGCACCTTGCCGAGGATGACAGCAGGCGCCGCGGCAAGACCCTTGCCGGGGCCCGGGCAAGGTCCTTGCCAAGGACACCCACGGGGCCACCATCAGGCCCGCGCCGACTGGGTCTCCACCGACCCACGCAGCTGCCAACCCAACCAGCTGGACAAGCTCCTGCGTGGGAACCCACAGGTCTTCGTGGAGGCCCGCCGTTGCGCCACCTCAGCAGCCTGTGTGCCTACATGGCACCTCAGGCACCGCTGGCTAGGGCGCGTGTCGACACGAGGAGGAGCGGTGACGGACAAGACGGGCGTCTCCCCTCGTCCCCGATAAAGCAAGGACACCTAAGCAGGGCGCATTAAATGCACCTTGTCCTGTAATGCGAGGGATAACCTCGCATTACTGTACCCGTTCCACCTCCTGTGTGCCACTGTGGTGACCCCTTTTTCCCTATAAAAGGAGGCCCGAGGCGACCAGGAGAAGGATTCAGCTTTTCGGAACCCATCACGACTCTTTTGGAGCTCCTCGTTAGCTGAAGAACACCACATATAATCCACCAAAGCAGGAGTAGGGTTTTACGCATCCTTGCGGCCCGAACCTGGGTAAAGGAACCATGTCCCGATCGTTAGATCCGCTCTTCTCTCAACCCCGCGCCCCGCAACCGTAGTAGGGATTCTTGTGATCCCATACGTGTCGATCCAAATACACCGACATCTTTGGCGCGCCAGGTAGGGGGTGCGTAGTTGTGAGAATCGGCTTTAGCGGTTAGTTCGACGCTTCTGCGTCATCATGGCGCCCAAGAAGAAGACGACGGTGGCGGTTGGCCAATCGGAAGCCGGACAGCCCGTCCCGGTGCGGGTAAGCAGTGGGCCAGTCGCGGAAAGGACCCGGGGCGCTGCTCGCGAACACCAACGCCATCCCGATAGCCGGAGTTTGGGAGGTGGCGATGCTTGTGCACCTGGTAACAGGCCGCACGTCGCCGGTTCCAGGGATGGAACCCGGCCCTCCGCGGGTGGCGCGGGGCCTTCCAAGGCCGCAGCTGCACCACCCGAGGACGATGCGAGGCCCTCCCGAACTCCCACGCCGGCGCCAACAGCGCGCTCTTCTCAAGCCGCGCGCGACGAACGGTGTCGTCGTCCTGAGGACCCCGGACGTTGCCATGGGAAGAGCCCCGAGCGCTGCTCCTGGGACGTAGAAGGCCTGCCTGCTCACCGAAGCGCCGGTGGAGACGATAGGCGACCGCGGAATCATGATGGAGCTCCCCCTGACGCGGTCAGGGGTCGAAGCGCGTCGCGATCCGTGCAGATTTCACTACCGCCGACGCCAGCCGAAGCTTTGGCACGCGCGCAGTTGCTCCTCGACTTTCCTCCCGTTAGGGGGAAACTCGACGAATGGAGGGCCACAATCCGAAGCCTTGTCGCAGTCGCCAATAGGGACGACCTAAATCCAGCGGAGCTCCCGGACTGACGCTCCGATGGAGTCCCACGCACCGCGGGCGGGAGAGCTGGCAGCGTCGTGGCTACGGTGCATTCGCCTCCTCCTTGCGCAGCGCCACGTGCGTCGACCCGTCGGGACGTCGCGGGCGACGCCATATCTATAGCGTCGTCCGACCCGCGGACCCGCGGCGACCAACGTGAAGTTCTTCAGGAGCGAGCCCATGAAGACGCTCGAACCACCATCGAGCGCCGGCGAGAAACGCGCCGCCAGTCGGACAGGCGAGCGGGGCCTGCTGCGGACCGCCCAGCGCCGGAAAGCCCTGGAGGTCTACCTTACGAGGTGGGCTGTCCGGCTTTCACCCGTGAGCTGCGGCAGTTCCAGTGGCCCTCTCACCGCACCTTCAAGCCTGACGTTGGCGAGAAGTACAACGGCAAGACCCACCCGTCGGAGTTCCTCAGCATCTACACCATCGCGATGCAAGCTGCTGGGGCCCGCGACGATAAGGTGCTTGTGAATTACTTTCCGTTAGCTCTCAAACCTAACGCCATGTCATGGTTGATGCACTTGCCAGTAGACTCTATTTCCTCCTGGTCCGAGTTGTGCCATGAGTTTGTTGGCGCCTTTACCGGAGGCCATCAAGCCCATGGCCAAGCGAGTGACCTACATGTCATACCCCAGTAGGATGGCGAGACTCTGCGCAAGTACATACAGAGATTCAGCCGGGTACAATACAACATCCCCGATGTACACCCTGCCGCCATCATCAGCGCGTTCCACCAGAACGTGCGCAACCGGAAGATGCGTGAAGAACTGGCGATGACCAAGGTGAAGGACGTGGCAGAACTTTACGTTCTTGCCGACAAATGCGCCCGGGCCGAAGAGGGGAGGAAGTACCCTAGCGAGACGCCGGTGCGGAAACCGACTCCTCAGACGAAGATACCGCCGTTCCGGCGAAGAAGGGCCGGAACCGCAATAGGAAGCGCAGGGGGAAGGCCGTATTTTCCCTCGAGGGATCCGATGACGCCGGCTCCGCCAAGAAAACCAAGGCGGGTGACCCTGGCAAGGAAATTGCCGGATGTGTCGCCTGCCGGGCCTTGGCGGCCGCCGAGAAGCCGGGAAACTCCGGCAAACGGTACTGCAAGATCGATCGCACCAAGGGCCATGATCTCCAGGACAGCCACCAGGTTGAGCTCCTTGCTGAGAAGCAAAGAGCTGAATACGAGAGGCGGGACAAAGAGAAGGGCCAAGACAGTGCTGAACGATCCAGCAAGAAGCGCGACGGCCAGGCAGGCCGTCGCGGCAAGTAGAAACAGCAAGAAAGGCCCGCCCGGGGCCGCGATAGAAGACCTGAAGACGACGATTACGAAGAGAACGACAAGTCCGGCAGCCAAGAGTTTCAGAAGGCCACGGACGCCATGTGCGTCGATGGTGGCGCCTCACTGCATGCTTCTTACCGCCAGCTTAAACAGTGGGCGCGAGAGATTATTGCTGCAGAGCCATCACCCAGTGCCCAAAAGCCGTTGAAATGGTCCTGCACACCTATCATCTTTGACGCCGAGGATCACCCTGATCGCATTACTGCGTTCGGGTGCTTGCCATTGTTGGTTTCACCAACAATACGCAACCTCAAGGTGACGAAGATGCTAGTCGATGGCGGGGCCGGCCTAAACCTACTCTCACCCACCGTGATCGAGAAGCTACAAGTTCCTGATGGAGACCACGAGGAGACGGGCACGTTTCAAGGGGTCAGCCCAGGAAGGAGCCAACCAAAGGGGAAAGTGTCACAGCCCGTGACTTTTGGAAGTGATTTGAACTACAAGACCGAGAGGATTGTGTTCGATGTTGCCAGGATCCCCCTGCCTTACAACGGGATCCTTGGCCGCCCAGCGCTGGCCAAGTTCATGGCGGCGTCGCACTACGCCTACAACACCCTGAAGATGTCAGGGCCCGTGACGATCATCACCGTCCCCTCCGACAAGAAAGACGCGCTGATTTGCGCCGACCAATTGTACTAGCAAGCAGTTGTAGCAACTACCGCTACGGGGGCACTTGCTCCTTCCACTGGAGCCCCAGGAGGGAAGAAGAAGAAGACCGGCGAGACCTCGGGCGCCCACTCCGGCAAGCGCACATCTTCGGAGTGCTGTGCTCCCGTCGAGGATGTGCCTGAGAGCTCCACCGGGAAGAAGAAGGCCGGCGGACCTCAGACACCCACTCCGGCAAGCGCACCTCTTCGGAGTGTCGCGCTCCCGTCGAGGACGTGCCAGAGAGCTCCACCGGCAGGAACAAGAGATCAAGGGCTACGCCGCCAGGAACCAAGAAGATTTCTGTCAAGGAGGACGGCACGGGAGGGGCTTTTACCATAAGCTCCACCCTTGAAAACAAATAGGAAGACGCGCTCGTCACCTTCCTGCGGGCAAATGTCGACGTGTTTGCCTGGCAAGCATCCGACATCCCCGGCGTTCCCAGGGAGGTGACTGAGCACCACCTTGCTGTCTGCCCTCATGCGCGGCCCGTCAAGCAGAAGGTCAGGTAGCAAGCTTTGGAACGGCAAGAGTTCATCACCGAGGAGATCCAGAAACTGGAGGCTGCGGGTTTGGTGAGAGGAGTGCTCCACCCAACGTGGTTGGCCAATCCAGTGGTAGTGCGCCAGGCAAATGGGAAGTGGAGGCTGTGTATTGATTACACAGATATCAATAAAGCTTGTCCCAAGGACCCCTTCCCGTTGCCGCGCATAGACCAGATCATCGACTCCACGGCAGGGTGTGACCTGCTATCATTCCTCGATGCCTACTCTGGCTACCACCAGATCTTCATGGCGAGAGAAGACGAAGAGAAGACAGCATTCATCACCCCATGTGGTACGTACTGTTTCGTACGAATGCCTTTCGGGTTGAAGAGTGCTGGCTCGACATTTGCGAGGGCAGTCCAGATTGGTTTTGAACCCCAGCTCCATAGAAATATGGAGGCTTATATGGATGATATAGTGGTCAAAACCAAAGACATGGCGACCCTTGTACCGGATTTACAAGAAACGTTTGTGAACCTGCGCAAGATCAACCTCAAGTTGAACCCTGAGAAGTGCGTTTTCGGCGTACCGTCTGGCAAGCTTCTCGGGTTCTTTGTGTCGCAGCGTGGGATAGAAGCCAATCCGGACAAGATCAAAGCTATAGAGCAGATTGAAGCACCCAAACGGGTCATGGATGTGCGTCGGCTTGCCGGCTGCGTTGCTGCCATGAGCAGATTCATTTCCAAGTCTGCTGAGCGCGCCCTCCCCTTTTTCAAGATTTTGAAGAAGGCGGGCCCAATGGAGTGGACGCCGGAAGCAGAAGCAGCGTTACAGGATCTGAAGAAGTATCTTTCCTCCACACCAATACTGGTTGTGCCCCGACCACAGGAACCGTTGCTGTTGTACCTAGCGGCAACGAACCAGGTGGTCAGTGCTGCACTGGTGGCGCAGAGAGAAATCGATGACGAGGTGATAGCAGCGACGGAACTTGGTGCCACTGGCGTAGAGACAACGCAGCCGATTGGAGTGCAGCCAAAGAAGAGGATGATGCAGCACCCGGTCTACTTCGTTAGCTCCCTCATGCAGGGGGCTAGGTCGAGGTACTCCGGCGTGCAGAAACTGCTCTTCGGCCTTCTTATGGCCTCAAGGAAGCTGCGTCACTACTTCCAGGCGCAAGAGATCACTGTCGTCACTCGCCTCCATCTGCAACGGATATTACACAATCCAGATGCAATGGGAAGGATTGTAGAGTGGGCACTGGAGCTGTCCAGCTTTGGCCTCAAGTTTGAGAGTACCTCGACAATTCAGAGCCTGGACTGCAACGCCTGATGAAGAAGTCCAGGAAACTGCTCTCCCTGGCAGAGTTCGTTGCAGAATGGACTGCAACGCCTGATGAAGAAGTCCAAGAAACTGCTCTCCCCGGCAAAGAGGCAAGTTGCAACTGGATCATGTACTTTGATGGCGCTTTCTCTTTACAGGGCGCTGGGGCTGGCGTACTGCTGGTCGTGCCCTCCGGATAGCACCTCAAGTACGTGGTCCAGATGCACTTCCCTAGGGAGGTGTCAACGAACAATACTGCCGAGTACGAGGGGCTGCTTGCTGGTCTTAGGATCGCGGTGAACCTCGGAATCAAGAAGCTCATTGTCAGAGGCAACTCGCAGCTTGTCGTCAAACAAGTCAACAAGGATTACCAAAGCCCTCTGATGAAGGCCTATGTTGATGAAGTGAGAAATTTGGAAGAGCGCTTTGACGGTATACAGGCGGAGCACGTTCCCCGAGCGGAGAACGACGTCGCCGATTACCTGTCGAAGCGCGCTGCTCTCAAGTTACCTGTGGAACCAGGTACCTTCGTGCTCCAGCTCTCTCAGCCATCCGTTGATCCATCAACAGAGCAGAACAAGAGGAGAAAGTCAGGGCCCGGCAAGTACTTTCCCGCCGAGCTCCCCGGAGCCGCCGGTAAGAATGTTGCCGGGGACACCGAGCCCGCCTCCGGAGGGCTAACTCCGGCGGAGCGTCAAGCTTTTGCCGTCGAGATGGCCACTCCCTTGGCGGAGGAAATGCCCTTAGTCCTCGCCGTCGAGCCCCAGGCTCCAGCGTGGGCGCAGCATACCGTCTGATTCCTTCAGACTGGGGAACTTCCTGAGGAGCAGGAAGAAGCGGAGAAAGTAGCCCGTCGATCCGCCATGTATCAGTTCGTCGATGACGTCCTGTACAGGAGGAGATCGAACGGTGTGAAATTGAAGTGCATCCCTCGAGAGTAAGGACTGGAGCTGTTGGCAGTAATACATGGAGGCATATGTGGATCCCACATAGGGTCAAGAGCCCTTGCCGGCAAGGCATTCCGGCAAGGCTTCTTCTGGCCCACTTCCCTCCAGGATGCGGCGGCGCTGGTCACCAGGTGTCAAGCATGCCAATTCCATTCGAAGAAGCTTCATCAACCAGCTCAAGCCCTCCAAACCATTCCTCTCTCCAGGCCCTTCTCGGTCTGGGGACTCGACATACTGGGCCCTTTCCCCCGCGCCGTCGGGGGCTTTGAGTACTTGTATGTCGCAATCGACAAGTTCACAAAGTGGCCAGAAGTGGAAGTAGTGAGGAAGGTCACATCTCAGTAAGCCGTCAAGTTCTTCAAAGGGCTAGTTTGCCGTTTTGGTGTCCCCAACAGGATTATCACCAACAACGACACGCAGTTTACAAGCTGTACCTTCATGCAATATACCAAAGACCTCGGCAGCAAGGTATGTTTCGCTTCCGTTGCTCACCCCCGAAGCAACGGTCAAGCTGAGAGGGCAAATGCTGAAGTTCTGTGAGGATTAAGGACAAAGACCTTTGACAGGCTGCACAAGAGCGGGAGGCGCTGGAATGATGAATTGCCGGCGGTTCTTTGGTCGATCAGGACAACGGCAAATCGAGCCACCGGCCAGACGCCCTTTGCCCTGATATACGGGGCATAAGCAGTTCTCCCCATGGAACTCATATACGGGTCACCTCGAGTGCTCGCTTATGATGAGCTTGAGCAAGAGCGATTGCGGCAAGATGACGCAATGCCCCTTGAGGAAGATCGTCTTCGGGCGGCTGTGAGAGCAGCGCGCTACCAGCAAGCCTTGTACCGCTACCATAGCCGCAAGGTTCATGCCCGAAGCTTTGAGGAAGGTGACCTTGTTCTCCGGCGCGTTCAATCGGCCAGGAATACGAACAAGTTGACACCGAAGTGGGAAGGCCCTTATCGGGTAATACGAGTCACCAGGCCTGGCGCAGTCCGCCTGGAGACCGCGGATGCCGTTCCGGTGAGTAATTCCTGGAACATCGAGCATCTTCGCAAGTTTTACCCATAAGGCGCGGCTTGCCGGGCCTCCCGGCAAGCCACCCTTTTGTACAAGCTTTGCCGGTAAGGCATGTAACCCTTTGTACAAAGCCAGGCGCAGACCCTGAGCATAAATAAATGAAGCGCTGGCGCCCCGAGTTTTAGCATGCATGCTGAGTCGAGTCTCGTCCTTGGTTAGGGTTGATAGTGCTTAGCAGCGGCTAACCCCTAGCTTAGAGGTCGAGTCTTGGTCTTTCCTCTGTCTTCCTTGGTTTACAGGACGCACAGGCATCCTTGCCGAGGCCACATGGAGGAAGGAGAGAAGAACAAATCAGTATTTGGGCCCCGACAAGCCAGCATTGTCGGAGGCTACAAGAGCAAGAGTTTGCCCGCGGCAGACTAGAGTTGCCGGGGGCTGCAATCTCAGATAAGTCCTTTTTCCCTTGTCATGCATTATGTTATGGACTGAGCTATGTGAAACCATGTTCTTTTCCTTGAGCTACCGTGCTCCCATAACTCTAGGTCCTAAGGCTCGTCCCTAGGACCAAGTTTGGTCGTAGTCGCGACAGCAAAAGGATAGAACGAGGAGCCTAGGCCCGCTTCATCCCTGCCTCCGCCAAGAGCGTGAGAAAGGTCGAGCGAAGTGGGGAAACGGCAGGGCTTGTTGCCGGGCGAGAGAATGTTCATCTTGAGGATATCAGGGATTTATTCCCTGTTGTGGGTTTTTACCTACAAACAAAAGGACCCGGCAGACATTCCTTTTTCATTAAAAACATTCCATTCAGGTACAGTCCATAGGGAATGAAAACACATGGATAAGGAGGATTACAAGTTTTAAACTTTACAAATGCCCGAAGGCTTACAGACTAAAAAGAGATAAGATGCCCGTAATGCCTTTCTTGTCCCTCTCCTCAGGAGGTAGGTCAAGGAGGCGAGAAGGGCAAATGGGGCGCCTAGGCGAGCAACGGGTGACAGAAGGTACCGAGAAGACATCCCGGCGGCCTCCCCAGGGCTGGACCGTGATGACGGCGCCTGAGGCTGAGCTCGAAGACGAGGCGGCAGGGCGTCAGTAGGAGACGAAGGCGTCGGTGCCCGTGTACTCCGACATGACGACCTTGCCGCCCACCTTCTTCCTCTTCCTCTTCCGTGGCCTCCCTACACCAGCCGCCAAGGGGACGACCCCGAGAAGTTCAAGGAGCGGCGACGCGGATGATGGGGTCGCCGGTGCCACCAGGAGCGGCGCCCGACACCTAGTCGGACCCGTCATCCTGCCGTCCCCCGCCCTCGTCATTGCTGTCGCTGTCCTCCTCGTCACCCTCGTTCAAGGAGGAGTCTTCGTCATCGGAGGAGCTCTCCATGCAGCACCGCGCGCTAGTTCCGAGGTGCCCGAAGACCTTGACGGAGAGGTGGTCATCCCCCATCAGCTTGAAGTGGAGGGTGAGCCCGTCCGTCAGGCTGTGGATGCGGGCGAACCTCTTCCATCCTCGACAAAGATACATCACATGAGGGGCGAGGAAGTCGACGATGGCTCATGTGCCGCTAATCCCACAACACCTCATGTGCAACTGCAGCCACTCCGTCGGGTTCGCCTCCATCTCCCGCGCAAACGGGGTCGGGAGACGAAGGCGACGGCGCGGCGACCCCCGCATCCTAATGAAGAATTCGCAGGGGTCGTCTCCAACATGACCTTCCACCTGAGGAGGAGCTGCTGGCGGGGGCGAGGCCGGCGAGCCGCCCCGCCTTCCTCTTCCCCGAGCACCCCGGCCTCGCCCACAGCCTCGCCCATTCCCTCTCCCCCTCGTAGCTGGTTCAGCCACTGCGGGTGCAGGAGAAGGGGGGACGCGCTGTCGAGCGGCGACCCTCGCCCCCACCGGTGAGGAGCCGGGGTTTTCCTTCTTCATGACAGATAGAAGAAAGGAGTACAAGCTGGAGAAGAAAGAAGATGGAGGAGTGTGGAGCGCCGTCCCCTCCCTCCGCCCTTTATAAATGGGCGGGGCTGGAGCTCGACCGCCCCGCTCGGCCAATCAAGATGCAGAAGGCGAGGAGGGCCGGGGCCGAGCCGCCGCCCCAACCAACGATGGCTCGTTTTCCCGCCTCCACCGCTCGCCACCTCGAACGCATGGAGGGCACGTGGCGAACGCGCGGGACCGAAGGGACGGATGAGGCGACTTCTCCCCACCCCGTGATCGTGGGGGTGGACGCCTAGTAGACCGCGCCTCGGCCCCATCCAGTCAGCGGGACGCGCTCCCACACCTTCCCCTGTTATGGGGAAGGCGCGGGCCGCCTCCTTTCAGAATTACTGCGACGTGACGCATGCGTGTGGAAAACGCCCCACGCATGCCGCCCACGTCACGCACGCCCCTCCACCCCGCGCC
The DNA here is from genome assembly GCA_902687465.1 of Secale cereale. Taxonomy (NCBI): domain Eukaryota; kingdom Viridiplantae; phylum Streptophyta; class Magnoliopsida; order Poales; family Poaceae; genus Secale; species Secale cereale. The sequence continues at coordinate 262,960,347 of LR738714.1, read as the reverse complement.
GCTCGCGCGGGCCGTGGGAGGCGCAGCGCGCGAAAATTCTACCGCGGTGAGAACCACCCCGCCTGCCCGCGCACCATTCTGGGCCTGGCCCAACAACGTGTCGTGCTTATGTGTGGCCCAGGCCCGGGGGCTCCTATCGGTGTACAAAAATAGGGGTGCACTTTTTGTACCCCTATGACTGTGCACGGGCAGTCTGAGCCACGGCGCCATCCCACCAAGCAAGGCAAGGGAGGCAAGCCAGGGCAAGACTGAAGCTCGGTGCAGACTGGAGCGACACCAAGAACAAGACCACGAAGAGCAAGGGGGACGAAGCGGTTTTCCCCGGCAAGATCCTTGCCGGGGCCGGATCTGGCAGCCCCGGCAAGGCCCTTGCCGTGGCAACTCGCCCCCCCCCCCTGCCTACGGAGCGAATCGCCCTTGAGTCCGCCACCCCCATGGGGCGAGGATTCGGGATATGTCCCCGAGGTGGCATGCAGATCTTTGTGAAGACCTTCAAGATCAGATACAAGGTAAGAAGACGACGACCTTTGGTGGGATCCCAGCCAAGGGGATCAGCAAGGCCCCCGGCAAGCACCTTGCCGGGGATGACAGCAGGCACCGCGGCAAGACCCTTGCCGGGGCCCCGGCAAGGTCCTTGCCAAGGACACCCACGGGGCCACCATCAGGTCCGCGCCGACTGGGTCTCCACCGACCCGGGCAGCTGCCGATCCAACCAGCTGGATAGGCTCCTGCGTGGCAACCCACAGGTCTTCGTGGAGGCCCGCCGTTGCGCCACCTGAGCTGCATGTCTGCCTACATGGCACCTCAGGCACCGTTGGCCAGGGCGCGTGTCGACACGAGGAGGAGCGGTGACGGACAAGACGGGCGTCTCCCCTCGTCCCTGATAAAGCAAGGACACCTAAGCAGGGCGCATTAAATGCACCTTGTCCTGTAATGTGAGGGATAACCTCGCATTACTGTACCCTTTCCACCTCCTGTGTGCCACTGTGGCGACCCCTTTTTCCCTATAAAAGGAGGCCCGAGGCGACCAGGAGAAGGATTCGGCTTTTCGGAACCCCTCACGACTCTTTTGGAGCTCCTCGTTAGCTGAAGAACACCACATATAATCCACCAAAGTAGAAGTAGGGTTTTACGCATCCTTGCGGCCCGACCTGGGTAAAGGAACCGTGTCCCGATCGTTAGATCCGCTCTTCTCTCAACCCCGCGCCCCGTAACCGTAGTAGGGATTCTTGTGATCCCATAGGTGTCGATCCAAATACACCGACAGCTCGTGAGGATCGCTCGCTGGCCCCCGGAGATGAAGCTCCGTACGGATGGGTGGTATACTTCGATGACACCTTCCTGCGCCTTGGCGCAGGAGCTGGCGCCGTGTTGGTATCTTCCACTCAGGATAAGTTGTACTACGCCGTGCAACTTTGCTTCCAACAAGGCGAGAAGGTCTCCAACAACATAGCAGAGTATGAGGGCCTGATTGCTGGGCTCAAGGCCGCAGCTGCACTGGGGGTCAAGCGCCTCCCCGTTAGAGGCGATTCGCAGCTCCTCATCAACTTCTCCAATAAGAAATACAAGCCCAAGGACAAGCACATGGAGGCTTATCTGGAGGAAGTGCGCAAGAAGGAAAAGCTATTCCGAGGGCTGGAGGTGCAGCACATGCCAAGGGGCACAAACAAGGAGGCGGACGACATCGCCAAACGAGCCTCCAGGCGGGAACGTCAGAGGCTGGGCATCTTCGAGGAGCAGCTGCTCAAGCCGTCGGCAGCACCACCCGCTCCTGAGCCGGCGTCCCCTCGGGAGGGGCTACCTGCAGCGCCCGCAGCCGGAGCTCGCCTGCTACTCGCTGCGGAGCCCGAGGAGGGTTGCTGCATTAAAGAGCTCAAGATGTACCTGCTACACGACACCTTGCCAGACAAGGAGGAAGACGCGGAGCACGTAGTCCCATAGGCCTCGGCTTACAGCATCCAAGACGGCGAACTCTATAGGAGGCGCCCCAATGACGTCTCACGAAAGTGCATCTCGAGGAAGCAAGGACGCGAGCTGTTGGCTGACTTCCACGGTGGGGACTGCGACCACCATTCGTCGTCCCGCACCTTCATGGGCAAGGCCTTCTGCAGCGGCTTTTACTGGCCCACGGCACTTAACGACTGCACGGAGCTTGTGCAGGCTTATGAGGCGTGCTAGTTTCACGCCAAGCAGATCCACCAACCAGTGCTGGGCCTCTAGACGATCCCTCTCTCCTGGCCCTTTGTGGTCTGGGGATTGGACATCCTGGGTCCATTTCCCCAGGCGGCAGGGGGCTACCGCTTCATGTACATCGCCATCGACAAATTCACCAAGTGGGCGGAGGTGGAGCCTGTTCGCGCGATCCCTACCGGGTCGGCCTTGATGTTCATCCAGGGCCTCGTGAGACGATTCGGGGTCCCCAACCGCATCATCATGGATAACCGTTCGCAGTTCACAAGCAATCTCTTCATTTCATATTGTGCTAACCTTGGAACTCAGATCTGCTACGCCTCGGTGGCTCACCCCAGGAGCAACGGTCAGGCCGAACGTGCCAACGCGTAAGTCTTACACAGCATCAAGACGCACAGCTTTAAGAAAAAGCTCGAGGCTTGCGGCAGGGGCTGGATCGACAAGCTCCACTCCGTGCTATGGTCAATCTATACCACCGCAACCAAACCCATGGGGGAAACTCCTTTCATCCTCGTTTACGGGGTGGACGCGGTCCTCCCTCACGAGGTCAAGCATCGCTCCCCACGGGTCTTGGCTTTCAATGAGGAACGCCAGGACGCCTGCTGGCGGATGGACCTCGTGCTCGGCGAGGAGGGCTGCCGCCAAGCTGCCCTCAGGGCAGCAAGATATCCGTAGGCGCCGTGGCTCTACCACTGTCGCAGCGTCCGCACAAGAACACTTGAATTTGGTGACTTTGTCCTGAGGCGGGTCTTCTCCATGGAGGGGTTACACAAGGTCTCGCCCATGTGGGAGGGCCCATTCAGAATCGCCCGTGTCTCTAGGCCTGGTGTTGTGCACTTGGAGACGCAGGATGGGGTATCTATCCAGAATTCCTGGACCATTGAGCACCTGAGGAGGTTCTATCCGTAATCAAGGCTCCGTGCCCGTGAAGGTCTCCGCTCGTGACACTCTCACATAATAATGAGTTAGGGATGTACACGCCTCGGAGTCTCTTGAGCATTGCCTGTGGGCCATCAGATGGGGCTCCCACCCATGTCCCAGTGGCAGTCCATAGCTCCGCTAGGAAGAAGACGTAGTGTAGGGGTTGGACGCGACCTTTTTCCTTTTTTGGCTTGGTGTTTGGCTGTCAGCCTTTTCTACTTCCTTGGCTATTAGCCCTTCCTCAACCCCATGCTATGAAGTTCTCGTGTTTCTTGCATTTGGTTGGCAGTCTTGCTTGGGATTTTATCGCCGGTTTTAAGTTCAGCTTGTCAAGCAGGGGCTGCGCCGCTTGTTCTCCTTCGCGTGCCTCGCGCGTGGGGGCTGGGATACGGTCAGTCCCGGCTCTCAGCTGTCACGGTCCCGTGACCTCACCTGGCCAAGCCTACTCAGGCTCTAGCATCGGGCTTCTCAGTCCACACGACCTATTCTGCCGAGCCAGCTCAAGCCTTGGCGCCTTAATCCATGCTCGGCGCTCTCAAGCGAGCCCAAGGGCGCAAGCCCTCGGCAGCTCACAGCGGCTCACTCATACTCGAGGGCTCCGCGGGTCAACCTCATGACACCAATGAGTCAGGAGCACTTCGCCTCAAGACGTCGCAGCACAAAAGCTAAGTAATCTCACCCATACCAAAAACATGATAGCAAGTTCTTGCTTCGTACATATGTCGTAGTCCATTACACGCCTTTTCGAGGCAACTTAAAATTTTGACACGGGAAGGAAATGAAGAAAAAGAAGAAGCAGAGGCCGACCTGCCAAGCCACAGCTCCGCCGAGCCGTGGCTCAGCACCGTTGTCACCACTCAGTTGGAGTCTTCCAGCTCCTCTTGCTTCACCAAAGCACAGTGGCGCAACGACCCTCCCCCTCGCCGAGCCGAGCTCGGCGGCGCGGTGGCTCATTGTAGCCGCCGCTGCTGGAGGAGCTGTTGCTGCCACAGAGGGGGGACCCGTGGCGCCCACCAAGGCCAAGCTTGTCTCTAGAGGAGGAGATGCTCCTCCGGATGCCGTCACCACCGTCCTCTTCGTCGTCAGCCTCAGGAAAGCACCCAAGGCGCCTCCCTTCATCCGAGTAGACCCTGACGAATAGCGTTGAAGCACCATCGTAACTGAAGTGGAGCGTGCACCTCCCCTGCAGCCGAGGAGCGCGCAAATGACTACCAGCCGTGCTCTAGGAACACGTCACCTAAGGAGGCAACGTCGACCTCCACCCAGGACGCACCACTGCAGCAGCAGTCGGTCTGCACCCAGAGGCCGCTGGGGCCTCCGGCTGGTAGCACGTTGCCGAACGAGCGGATGAGCCAGAGCCACAAGCCGCCAGGCTTCTCCGCCCACACCACGAACTCCGACGACACATTGAAGGAGTGGAGTTGTGGGCGCGGAGGACGCACAACCGCCAAACGCTGCCTCATGCCTCCTCTCCCACCGCGGCCACGACCACCTTCGCCGCGAGAAGAGGCACCGCGCCTCTCACCGGCGACCGCGTCGAGACCCGGAAGGCCGCGCCCAATTCCTCGAGGAGCCACCGCGGGCGTAGCGGCATACTTGCGGGGGCGGCCACGGCCCCTCTTCGATGGCGACGAGGAAAACTCCTTCGGGGCCTTCCCCTTCTCCGCGGCGGACGGCTTCCCCAGTGGCACCGTGGAGACCTCGCAAAAAGAAGAAGAGCAGGGAGCGAACAAGGAAGCAGATGGCACTGGTTAGAAGATGGCTTGGGGGCTTCCCCCCCCAGTCCCATTTATAGGACGGAGGAGCCCAACTGCCAGTCACTGGCGTAACAGCCATAACGACCCCGTCATCCGCGTCGGGGAGTTGTCAAGTTGCACGGTTGCCAAGACTACGTGGGAACCAGAGTCGCCACGTTCCATCCAACCGTCACGCGCCAGCCTAGCCCGCAGTCTTTTGGGGCCCGCGATGCTTCGTCCTCGACTAAGGCTTCTCCCCAAAGCCAACTCCGCACGCGCCTTGGGCCCGGGGGCTACTGTAGGCGTCCTGGGAACCAAGATACCCAGACTTGCCTGCCTGCGGGCCGTGACGTGCTCCTACTATGGCCTGGTACGGCCCAGTTGATCGACTAGCTGCTCAAGACCCTCGCGAGGATAACGACACCAAGACTCCCTTAGGAGCGGCCTCGTCTAGGTTGCTCCGGAGGGGCGGAGAATTCAAGGCCAAGCCTGCTTCAGGAGGAGGCAGTGACGCAAGCAGTGGTGTACCGTGCCAACGAGTGCCAGCGCGTGCCAGCTGCATAGTTGCTGTTTTGGTGCAAAGGAGACAGCGCAGGCGCAGCTTCCTAAGGTGCGGGACAAAGGTTTCCCCTTTGTTGCAACAAGATCGAAGACCGCAAGGACGGCAGGGAGGATGTCACCACCGAGCCCACCAATGCGTCATCGCCTGATACCTTTGCAGGTGAGGAATGCTTTTGTCAGGATAGGAGCGTCCTTGTGTTCCCGCTCAAAATGGCCGTTGTGGAATGCCTTCCCGCCTAAACATTTCGAGGGAATAGGACCCTGGCCGCCTATATAAGTAGCTAGAATTCCCACCGGGTAGGGGCATGGAGCAGATCCAGAGAGACTGCGCCTTCACGCCGAGGAGTAAGGACCCTTGCGTCCTGACCCTGCCGAGCTCTCCTCCTGAGCTCAGGAGCCACTTTACTTGTTCATACTCAAGCCCTAGAAGGACGTAGGGTTTTACACCGCAAGGTGGCCTGAACCTGGGTAAATTCGTGTTTGCTTTACTTGTTGCTTGCTTGAATATCTTCATTGGACGAGGGCGAGGCGCTAGGTAGGCACGAGTGTGAGAGATCTTCGTTCACGCCCCTGTGTAAATGTCGGATTACGGGCTCCGCAAACCCAAGAAGTTCGAACACAGGGGCGTGAATGAAGATCTCTCCCAAACACGTCTACCTAGCGCCTCGCCCTCGTCCAATGAAGATATTCAAGCAAGCAACAAGGAAAGCACACACAAGTTTACCTAGGTTCAGGCCACCTTGCGGTGTAAAACCCTATGTCCTGCTTTGGTGGATTAGCCTCGGGAGGGCTTGGGTATGAACAAGTACAGTGGTTCTTGTGCTCAAGAAGAGAGCTCAGGAGGGTCAGGAGGCAAGGGTTCTTGCTCCTTGGTGTGAAGGCGGAGTCTCTCTAGATCTGATCCGTCCCCCCGTACAGTGGGAATTCTAGCTACTTATATAGGCGGCCAGGGTCCTCTTCCCCCAAAATGTTTTAGGGGGAAGGGATCCCACAACGGCCATTTTGAGCGGGAACACAAGGACGCTCCTATCCTAACAAACGCGGTCTTCGCCTGCAAAGGGATCAGGCGATGACGCATTGGTGGGATCGGTGGTGACATCCTCCCTACCCTCCTTGCAGTCTTCGGTCTTGTTGCACCAAAGAGGAAACCTTTGTCCCACCTCTCGGGAATCTGCGCCTGCGCCGTCTCCTTTGCACCAAAACGGAAACTGCACCGTTGGCACGCGCTGGCACCCGCTGGTGCGGTGCGTCACTGCTCGCGTCACTGCCTCCTCCTGAGGCAAGCTTGGCCTTCGATTCTCCGCCCCTCCGGAGCAACCTAGCCGAGGCCGCTCCTGAGGGGGTCTTGGTGTCGTTCTCCTCGTGAGGTCTAGCCCCCTCGCGAGGGTCTTGAGCAGCTGGTCAATCAAATGGGCCGTACCAGGCCGTAGTAGGAGTGCGTCACAGCCCGTAGACAGGCAAGTCTGGGTACCCTGGTTCCCAGGACGGTGATAGTAGCCCCCGGGCCCACGGCGCCTGCGGAGTTGGCTTCGGGGCGAAGCCTTAGTCGAAGACGAAGCGCCGTGGGCCCCAGAAAACTGTGGTCCAGGCTGGCACGTGACGATTGGATGGGACGTGGCGACTCCGCTTCCCACGCAGTCTTGGCAACCGTGCGACATGACAATCGCTCAACCGATAGGCGGACTCCTTGCTGCCGCCCCTGCTATCTTGTCTCTCAATCGCCTCCTCCCCTTCCTTGCCTTCTCTGCCCCTGCTTCCTTGCCGCCATGCCACACAGGGAAAAGAAGAGGGGAACCAGCGAGCCTGCCATGCCGCCGCTGGGGCTCGAGCCGGCACTGGGTCGCTCCCTCGTGGTGAACCAGGAGGGTATGGACAAGGTGCGCCATGCCATGGCTGATGCTTCCAACGAGTGTGGGCCGACCCGGGCCTAGCTCGCCTCCCGGCCAACAGCAGAGTTGAATGCCAATGACATCCAGCTCCACCTCCACACCATCTTCGCGGGTCTCCTCCCACCTTTTTCCGCCTTCTTCCATGCGGTGCTCATGCATTACCAGATTCAGGCGCTCCACTTGGATCTGGGGTCCATCAGCCTCCTCTCCAGCTTCACGTTCCTGTGCGAAGCTTTTGTCGGTGTTTCCCTGTCTATGGCCCTGCTTCGCCACTTCTTCGCCCTCCACCTGGTCTATGGGGGGCAGTGCTCGGGATGTGTGTCGCTGAGCACGGTGGAGGCAACTGCCGCCTCCGGGATCGACTTCACGCTCCACCCGACCATGGCGGGGTTTCGTCGGCAGTGGGTGTATGTTGATGCTGTTACGTACAGCCCCCAGTTTGACCTTCCCGACGCGTCGGCGATGCCGAGCTCGAGCTGGGAGCACGAGGCCCTCTCGGATCCGCGGGCAGAGCAGGTCATGCGTCGGCTGGCCAGTCTAAGGAGGAATGGGCTGACCTTTGCGATGGTGGTGAGGGACTTCCTTGTTCTGCGTGTCGCCCCGCTTCAGCGCCACTCTCGCCCGATGTCTTCAGCGGAAGCAACTCCCCCCTGAGACGCTCCAGGGGATGCCGCGGCTGCTCGTCGGCGGAGTGCCTAAAGCACGCCCAGTCTCCGCGACTACCTTGTACTTGGCTCCCGTGGTCGGAAAAGCCTTTGCCGAGAAGATGCCCCGCTTCGATGCGTGGTGACTACTGCGGGGGGGCGTCTCTGATCCTCATGACAATCCCCTAATGGTGGCACCAGGGGTCACAAGCCCAACCTTCCCTTCTGGGCGGATGCATCAAGTGGAGCTCCTGATCGAGGGCCCACTCCGCCCCTGGAGCGAGCAAACGAAGCGTGGGCGCCTGTGGCGACGGAGGTGGCGGAAGATACCGAGGCGCTACCGGCTCCTGAGGTGGCTGAAGATGGGGCGCGGAAGCCCCCTCTCGGGGTGAGCCCGGAGGACGCCATAGCGGGAAATGGGGCGCGGGCCGCGGGTGTCCGCCGCGGCCATGCCCCGGGCCGAGGCGCGCCTGCCGCAAGCGGCCTTCTGCCGTTCTTGGCGGCGCTGGGCAAGAGGCGGAGGCTGAGGGGCAGCTATGGCCCTGCCCCGAGGGCTCTGAAGAGGATGAAGCTGACTGTACCAGGCAGGTGCGTGTTCCTCAGCTTTTCCTGTTCTTCCTGATATGGTTCTCCCGACCTTTCGCTCTGCAGGGTTCCCCCCGACTCATTCCCGAGCCGTTCGGCGAGGCTCGCAGACACTTCTGCCAGCGCCCCTCCTCCGGACCATGCTGGGTCTTCGGTAGACCTCGCGTGGGTCCGTGGGGCCATGCCCGGACCTTGCCACGTGGACCATGCTCCCAGCTCCCGAGTGCTTCTGGGGCAAGGTAGCTCTTGGTGCATCGGGGGCATGTCTCGTACCCCAGGGCTTGTCTTCATCATAGATCAGCAAGCTCTTGAGGTGGCCCGAGAGGTCGGCCGCCCATCAGGACCACGCATGCCCATCGCGCCGGAGGTAGCGCACATTCCTAGGGTTAGCCCCGGGCCGCATGCTAAGCGAGGAGAAGAGCCCTCTTTGGGTAGCCCGAACGTCGTGAACGAGCCCTGCCACCTCCTGGAACTCGCGCTGTGCAAGAGCGTCGTTCGTCATGATCTTGTGTGGGTGGCATCAGATGCCCTGAAGCGCCTTGAGGTCGAGGTCGCTGAAGTGGATGCGCGTACTGAGGCTGAGGGCCTGCTTCTGGCTTAGGGTTTGCACCAGTTGCGGGCTGCCGTTAACTTGAGCCAGTTGCAGCATAAACCTGCCCTAGAGAAAGCGGAAGCGTCTGTGGCCGCGGCTCAGGAGGCCCGCGACCGCGCCCTGAAAGAGGCTCGAGACACAGACCGCCGCCGCATAGCAGTCGAGGAGCGCGAACGCGAGCTCGAAGCATCGAACGCCGCGCTGGAGCGTGAGGTTCGTACTCGAAGGGCTGCCCTCGTCGTGCCCGCTGCCGATGATGACAGCCCAGCGGGTCTCTCAGCACGGGAGGAGGCGCGAGTACTTGAGATGATGGAGCTGAACATGGAGCGCGAGCGCCTGGAGACAATGGAGCACCAGGTGGCCGAAGCCGAGGGCAACCTCGATGATTGAGAGGATGTCGCGAGGAATGCTTCCATGGAGGCCGAGCGCCTGCGGAAGGATTACCGCAAGAAGCTGGGGCTTCACGAGACTCGCTTTGCTGATAAGCGCAAGGAACTCCAGAAGGAGGTCACGGCTCTCAAGGGCAAGCTAGCGGATGTCGAGCACTGTCTGCAGGTGTCGGAGAAGGCTCACGCCGCAGCCAAGCGTCGTGAGCGGGTGTCGAGGGAGGCCTGTGCCACGGCAGAGCGCCGCGAGCGGGCATCGGAGAAGGCTCGCGCCGCCACCAGGGCAGAGCTGTCCTGCTTCCATAAGCAGGTGGAGAACATTTCCACTACTGCAGCCCAGAACTCCGAGGAGGCCGCGCGAGCTCATGGAATGCAACATATCTGCTCAGAGATGTTCGAAACCTTGGGGCACAGGGCCGACCGAGCCTTAACGAGCTCATTGACTCGAGGGTCGATGACGCTCTGGTTGATGATGACGCCGGATATCTCGGGTTCTTCACCAGAGTGGTGGAGCGTCTTGAAGGCGGGGTCATGAGGGCACGGCATCTCGTCGAGGAGCAGAGCCGCGACATCCTCAGGCGTGCAGTCTCGCGCATGTTTGACAACTTTCTCCGTCTTGACCCGCGTACGAACTTCGGGGCCTTGCCGGAGCCTATGCCTGTGACGGTCACGGACCCCGTGGAGGGATGGGTGAGCGATCAAGTGGCCGTGTTGGTGATGGAGCTTGTTCCAGCCATCGACGATGCGCCGATGCTCGGGGG
>LR738714.1:262743960-262949885 GCA_902687465.1 Secale cereale | reverse complement strand
CACCGACGCTCCTGACAACGATGTCGATGCTTAGTCGAGAACTGATGTAGGTTTGATTTTTGGTTGTGGCTCCAGAGCCGGGTAAGATGAATATCCAGAGCCTTGTAACGTTTGCTCCTGAGGCTAAGACTTCAGGCCCTTGTTGTGTTTCTGAGACGGGCGTCTGCCGACCCTATCCGAGTGTGTCTCGCGAGTACCTGCAATTGGCGCAAGAGTGATTGGCCGTCCGGCCGCGGGCCAGACAGAACGTGTGCCCATGGTGCCCGCCTAGCCTTGGTCTTCATGGCTTGTGTCATCTGAACCTCACGAGGTAGAGGCTTGCATAGAGATCTCCGCTCCTCAGGAGCCAGCCTAGAGAGGCTGCTCCTTCCGAAGGCCTTGGTGTCGTCCACCATGAGAGGCTTGGCCCCTCACAAGGGTCTTGTGCGTTGATGCTCAAGATGGGTCATGCCAGGCTGATGAAGGAGCCACGCCGTGGGCCACTGGCAGGCAAGTCTGGGTACCATGGTTCCTAGAACGCCGACAGTTGTAGCAGTCTCGCCGCCTGTAGTGTCTCCGTCTTGTTTCACTGGCACGCCACGCAAGACTGCACCCAATCCCGCACGAGTGCGCAGTCGCCGGGGATGTAGAAATCTGCTCGGAGATGGTGGAGGGTCTTCTGCACACCCTCATGGCCAACCGAGTGGGCCAGCAGCACGACCAGGTGACGGCGGGCGTCGTGATCCGGCACGAAGAGCCGACGGGCGTGCAAGAGCAAGCCATGTCCAGCCGCCGCGGCTCCTCTAGGTCGTCGTCCACGAGGCACTGACGGAGGAGCTTCACGTCTGTTGCGCTAGCGGTGGCTCGTCGGATATCGTCGATGAAGATGAAGGAGGGTCCCGACTAGATGCAGAGGACCGCCCCACGGTGTCGACAGCGTTTGTGTCGTGGTCGTTGTCGTGGCGGGACAGCGCGTACGCCACAATGTTCAGGCAACCCGGGCGGGACTCAATTGTGAAGTCGAATCCGAAGAGCTTGCTGATCCACTGATGATGCGACACAGTGGAGAGGCGCTAGTCCAACAAGAACATGAGGCTGTAGTGATCCATGCGGATACGGAATGACCGCCCCCATAGATACGGCCTCCAGTGGCGCAGCTCCTCCACCAAGCTAATTAGCTCCCTCCCATAGAGCGCGAGTTTGTGATGGCGCGCGGCGAAGGGCCTGCTGAAGAACGGGGGCGACCCGTCGGCTTGATGTAGGACAGTGCCAAACCCCACGCCCGAGGCATCGCAGTCCACCACAAAGAGCTTGTCGAAGTCAGGCATCTGGAGGACTGGCCCCGTAGTGAGGGCCTGCTTGAGTGTCTCGAACACCTCGGTCGCCTCAGTATCCCAAGGGAAGGCGTTGCGGCGCAGTTGGCGCGTGAGCGGAGCCACGATGAGGCCAAACTCCCGGATGAAATTCCGGCAGTAGCCCACGAGGGCGAGTAAGCCGTGTAGGGCCCGTGGCGAGTGCGGTTTTGGACATGCCGCGACAGCTGCCACCTTGTTGGCATCCATAGTGACACCTCCACCGAGATGACGTGGCCGATGTAGATGACTGATCTCGTACCAAACGAGCACATTGAGCGCTTGAGGTGCAGATGGTTCACTCGAAGCTCAATGAAGACGATGGCCACATGATGTAGGCGCTCCACCCACGATGAGCTACAGTTAAGAATGTCATCAAAGAAAATGAGAAAAAACCAGCGCAAGTAGGGGCGGAGGACATCGTTCATCAAAGCCTAAAATGTCGTCGTGGCATTGGAGAGGCCAAACGGCATCACCAAGGACTTGAAGTGGCCGTGATGAGTGCTAAAGGCCGTCTTCACGACATCATCCGGGTGCATCCGCACTTGGTGATATCCCGAATGGAGGTCCAGCTTGGTGAAGAAGCGTGCCCCATGTACCTCGTCTAGGAGTTCATCCACGACCGGAATAGGAAATTTGTCCTTGAGTGTATTGGCGTTAAGAGTACGATAGTGGATGCATAAGCGCCACATGACGTCCGCCTTGCGAACAAGGAGAACCGGCGCCGAGAATGGTGAGGTCGAGATACGGATGATGCCCGGGGCGAGCATGACCGTGCACTGCCACTCCAGCTGGTCCTTCTGAAGGTGGGGGTAGCGTTATGGGTGAACAACAACGGGAGCGGTGCCAGGAAGCAAGTGAATGCGGTGGTCTTAGGCCCGGGCTGGTGGAAGGCCCTCGGGCCCGTCGAAGAGGTCGTCGTGTTGCTACAAGAGACGAGCCAACAGGGGTTGCTCGGGCTCAGCCGCCGCCACCGTGAGCTACGGATGAGGCACCGCTTGTGAAGTGCCGCCCGTGCCCTCCCATCGGACGCAGTGACCCAAGCACCAGAAGGTCATTATCATGGCGTCGAAGTCCTAGAGGATGGGACCCAGTGTCCACAAAAAGTCGACGCTAAGGACGAAGTCGAAATAGCCCATGTCTATGCCGATGCATGTGATGATGAAGTGCTCTTCGCCGTTGATGATGGGGACATGCCGCACAATCCCCTGACAGTGGAGGTGATCACCGTTAGCGACGGTAACCCTGAGTTCCTCCCCGCCCGTCGACTGGAGCGCCAGGCAACACATGGTCGACGCGGGTAGGAAGTTCTGGATGGATCCCATATCCCGCAGGGCCGGGCGATGCTCGCTGATAGGGCTGGAATTTGAGCCGAGTTGAGCCAGCTCGGCTCGACTCACTAGAGCTTGTTTTTTTAACGAGCTAGCTCGACTCAACTCGTTACTATAACGAGCTCAAACCCAAGATTGGCTAGACTCGTATAACTCGCGAGCTGGCTCGTTTAGCTTGTTAAGCTCATTATAGATATGAACATAAAACCTCAAATATGATAAAAATGATTATGTATATATTAAACATATACATCACCAAATAATTGTAATTTCTTTGTAATGCATGAGTCTCCTGTGCGGGTGGGCTTTCAATGGCTGGGCCATGTGTTGTGCGCCTGGGATGCGGGGTGATGAGTGGCTGATCTTTTTTTTGGATTGGGAGTGGCTGATCTTTTGTACCAAGCCTAACGAGTTACACGAGTACTCGTGAGATTGACTCGTTCAACTTGCTCTATAACCGATCTTAAACTAAAGCTCGACTCGACTCGTTATTCTTCGAGTTCGAGTCAATTCGAGCCGAGTCACGAGCTACTCGTTTAGCTTGCGAGCTTCAAGATTTTTTTCCAGCCCTACTCGTTGTTGATCGTCACCGGCATCAGCATAGTCTTCTCCGCTCGTATACCCGCTAGGGCATGGAGGGAGACCACGAGGGCCGTTGTAGGAGTGGGGGCTGGCGCGACCTTGTAAGTGCATCTAGTGCCCCTTAGTGATTTTGGTGTATTGAAGACTTATAGGTTAAGGGACTAATGTGTTTGTGAGTGTACACAGGTTCTATAAGTCTCTAAGGAGTTTGATATTTTCAAAGAAAGTCGACCCCTAAAACGGAATGTCTTCGTTTGAAGACTTTAGTTTTCTTGAAGACTTTGAAAATGAGGAAATTTGTGTGACCTTGAAGACTTGGATATTAATGCGAGGATTATGAAGCGTGAAGACTTTTATTTTCGTAGTTTCATTTTCTCTTTCTTGAGTCTTAGGAAACACCATACTATTAAAGTGTGTCAAGGTAAAACTAAGGAAACAATTTCCAACTGATGCTCATCTCAAAGCCTACACATATCCAAACCTTTGAGTGAAACCTTTGTAAATCTCATACAGTTCAGTCAATTTCTTCAGTGAAAGAGACAAAGATCTTCTATTCTCTGCGGAATTTGTTTTGACTAAGGATTTAGGAATTCGCCAGTGTGAATTGCCTACAAGTGAGGAACATGATAGCCCTGAGGAATTTGAGAGCTCAAATTTCTGATTGTTAGTGTGCTACGCGCCAACTGTCTCAAAATATCTTATCCACCAAACGGTCATATCATTGAAGGGCATTTATGTCTTATCATGTTGGGCTTCTCCCTAGCTAGAAATAGCGACCCCCTACAACCACTAGATGGTTAGCTACTCCGAGAGAAACTGACACTTGTCATTTACAGCAACCCATCCTCCAAGGACTTTGAGCGAAAATCATCAGTGAAGAAAAAACCAGAACCCAAACAACTAAAACCCAAAGTGATTTAGCATCACTGAAGAGTTTGTTCCTGTGTGCAACCGATGCTTATTACCTTTGAAGACTGTGCATTTTCCAGACGGTTGGGCATCAATGGTCTAGAGGATCCAAGATGAATTGTGGATCGCCGGGTGACCATGTCTGTGAAGGTTTGGAAGTCACCAGTGAAGACTTACCACGAGTGATTGGGCAAGATCTGTGTAACCTTAGCTCAAGGGGAATACCATAAGGACTATGTGTCCTGGGACTGTGTGTCCTTTGGTTTAAATACCAAGCCGCCCTAACCAGACGTACAACTGTCACAACAGTTGGAACTAGTCTACCAAATCATTGTCTTCACCGAGCTACTAGTTCTATTTCCTCAGCCCGTTCAGTTCATCGCTTACTTGTTGATTCAATTGATCATTACTATTTGATGACTTTGACTGAAAACTTTCTCAATTTCCTCAATCCTATTTCTTAAGTCACTCTGTCTTCCGCCTGCTTATCTTGTTTACACGCTACATGTGCTCTATGCTTGTTTCATTTCATCATGATGACTATGTTACTGTTTTGACATGTTTGCATCTGAGTACTTATTCCACTTGTTGTAGTTTGTCACTTAGCTATTTCCTCAAGAAGTATTTCCTCAGTGACGAATTTGAAAAAATCGCATATTCACCCCCTCTAGTCTATATAACATACTTTTAATTAGTATCAGAGCAAGGTACTCCCTTGTTTTGTGTGATTTCGGTTTTAGATATGTCGATTGCAGGCATGATCAAAGTCTTGACTGGGTGTCCTACCTTGGAGAAAAGAGGACCAAAGACCTCATCTTTCTTCCTTCATTCGTATTTAGCCAAGGCGGACCCCTCTGAACCCTGGTGCTACTCGGTTTTACATCTAGAGCACGAGAACGGCGAAGCCCGAGCTCTGTCGCCCGACAAACTCCGGCAGCTCTTTTTGGGCACCATAGGATGCCAGCAACCTCGCCCGTGCCTCCGTTGTATATCTGTGTCGACCCGGACCTCATCCTGCACTGCAACATCACCGGAGGCCACAGGGTCGTGGGATCATTGCTAGCCCGAGCAGCGCGCCACCCATCTCTCGCGGCATGAACGCCCAACTCGTGTGAGTTTTTCCCCTGTTGTTCTTCACATTGTTGTTGTTTCTTAAAAAAATAAAAAAAACGAAGGAATATCAGCTTGTAGGGACAATACACATGGCAACCTACTTCTATTCTCGTTTTCTTTTCAGATTTTTGTCCAAACTTCAGAAATTCATATTTCCTAAAGCGTATGTTCAATTTTAACAAATAAGATATCCACGGATTTGTTGGACCCAATAGTTTATTATATATAAAAATTTACTTTCGATCTAACTAAAATTTAGTTTTGATTTAAATACTAATTTGAATAATTTTGATATA
Source organism: Secale cereale (assembly GCA_902687465.1). Taxonomy (NCBI): domain Eukaryota; kingdom Viridiplantae; phylum Streptophyta; class Magnoliopsida; order Poales; family Poaceae; genus Secale; species Secale cereale. Next base: position 262,944,323 of record LR738714.1, on the reverse strand, counting down.
TCTTTTATTCTATAAATCTTATCAAAATGTTTTGTATATAAAAGTGATTGGAACCAGGTCCCTACCAGGACGAGTTCTTAGGTTATAGTGTGGAAGGAGGGTCGGCATGGACAAGGGCGCGGCCAGCGGCGCTGGGGCGTCGTGATCGCGCGCGAGAAAGAGAGCGCACGGGGCGGCTAGGGTTACGTCTCCTAGCTCCTTGAGTAAGCCGAGCAAATATGATTGCTTCTGCTTAACTTCAAAATGGGTCCTTACATGAGTTTATATAATCCTCCTAATAGGATAATTGGGCTAAGCCCCTAATACGATAAGATAACTTGGGCCAAGCCCCTAACTGTCTGCACCATTGGGCCTTCTCCGGCTGTACTGTATGCCGGTCATAACAGAAAGTTGGACGTTACGACATCACCTTTCTATTGGAACTCATGGATTAACTTTCCAACATTGTTTACACATTCCTTTATCATCAACACCTTGATTTGACCTTCGTTCATCCTCGTTTAATAACTTTGTTGAAATAGAATTTAATACTCAAATAAATCTCTTAGGTGGATTCCTAGAAACCCTCTTTGGTTATTTGAATGCTAACTTTTCAACCAAATCAAATATTCCGAAAAAACCCATTAGGAAATTGTCATAGAATCTTGCCTCACAACCCTCCTATCAAACCGTGATATTCACTAAGTATCAATATGATCCAACCCTAGAATGTGACGATGTCCTATTTTATTCAAAGACCAAACTTGATCCTTCATCTATCCTAACCATGAACTAGAAATTATCATAGTAGCCATTGAATAATGTGTGTATTTTTTATCTACATTTGGATTTTATTGTGTCTTTAACTATTTTCTTTTATTGTTAGATATATTGTAAGGTGAAGGAGAGATGATTAAGAATCGAAAATTTCACCTACAAGAACACAGGCAAGGTGTAGTTGATCATACCTTGTCCTATATTTTTATAATATGCATGAACTTTTTATTTATTATTATGCATGTTTTACTAAAAGGTTCTATAAGCAACTATTGCTAGCTAAAGCCCTAATAACTTATAGCTATGCTTAGCCATGCGGACAAAAAAAAGGTTGAGAATCAAACAAATTTTAAACAATTAAACTTGCCCTCTTTTGGGGCAATGTTTTGTGAAAACTTTTGAAAAACAAAACTATATACTATTTTACTTCTACTCCCTTGATGGAATGGTATTGATGGGAGTGTCTACAAGTGATTGCTCCAAATTAGGGTCTTGTAGTTAATGTGCCCGACTGGGGTCTTGCACACAGGTTTTTGGTGGGGACCTCCGTCCAGGGGAATGAGATCTTCCATGTACAGTTTGATGTACCTTCCAGTACAGCCACATGCTACCATGGGCTTTGGCTTAGGTTAGTACTAATGGGAAACCCTAACCTAGGATCGGAGAGAGGCCTTCATGCCTAAGTTGCGGGCGGCTTGGTATAGGGGGCTATTACGGAAAGGCTTCATCACAATCTCCTCCTAGTCGTGCACCTAAGGGTGTAACGATAAACGGGGTTGGCTTTGTCATGTGTGGAACGTGTACGACCTCTGCAGAGGGTTAAACCTCATTGATTAGTTGTGCCCCCGGTTACGGAAAAATTTGATCAACTAAAGATTTGGACTGAAGAAGAATCTCCCCTCTCTTTTCTACAAAACTATTTTAAGGGTTAGGTTGAGGATTGAGCACACTGAATGTGTCTCACTTCAACCATATATATGTTTTACCAAAATCAGAGAATGAGCTTTGGTGCATGTATCCAAAGTCTCACTCCTATCTTTTATACTCGAAAATCTATTTTTATTTCAAAAGAAGTTTATAAAAAATTAGTATCGGAGAAAATTACTACTTCTTATTAGATTGACACGCCTCTAGGATGGGTGTCAAATGAGGGTAATCCCGCTTTTTATCAAGCCTCCACCTGCATGGCAAGGGCCAGCTAGCTGCACGAGGGCTTGACATCTCACTGATAAGTGACTGTCATCTTGGTGCGGTGGAGCGGTGGCGACTGGCCTATCCTTGCCGGGATAGGGCTTGTCGGTCATTCTCAGGGAGGTGTTTGCTTTGGTCCCCGACAGCTCCAGAGACGCGCTTGGCATGGTTTGGCCTCGCTCCTAGTCAGGGTATTGACCTTTTCGGCCTCGCTTGTCCAGCAAAGGATACCTCTTTTTTATGTTGGCTTAGTCTTCTTGATGCGCTCCTTGATCCCACGAAGAGCGGCTTCTCTGGTTTGTATTAGGCTTTCCCATGCTGCTAGGAGTGTGGTTCGCCACGCGCCTATGCGCAAGTATGGTTAGAGAACGTGAATGTTCATTATACGGACAAAAGCCCCTGGGCCTGGCTCATACATGCCTCCGGGCATCATTAGGGTAGGCCTAACAAATACACATGGGCTCTTGCCAGCCTTGCCGGGGAAGGTGATTTGTCTTTTGAGATGTTTTTTGCTTCTTCATTAACCTGGGCAAGGCTAAGCCTCAAGTTCTTCATGGTATCTTGGGGACCCTTTAGACATCGCGCGCAGTTCTGATCGTACGATGGAAAGAATTTCTCACCCTTTTTACGGTCCTCCATCAAGGCGTTCGCGTAGAACTTCTCACCCTTTTTACCTTTAAGCCTACCAACGACCTCTACCATTCCCACCTCACGCGCCGCATGCATTGCGGGTAGTTGGTGGCGAGTGCACGGGGCAACCAATTGGGCAACGGGGAGCTTGGAGAGGTGGTGCGCCCGCCCGTGACCTCAAGCCGCATGACTAGTGGAACTTGGGTGGTGGTCTTAGGGCGTGTAAGAGCAAGCCCCTTGAGCACTCCCTATAAGTAGGGGGTTGCGACGACTGATGCTCATTCATCCATTCCTCTGCTCCAATCTTCCATGCTTAGCTGCTTGTTCTTCTTCTCTTGATCTTCAAGCCGTTTTTCCTCCCCCCCCTAATGGCCAGGGGGAGGGGCCAAGTGCATGCATCTGTCGCGGCGAGATCTTCTTCTTGCAGCTGCATCCAGCCCCTGGCTTACGTTGAAGACTCCGGAACGAGCACCCGTGGGAGAGGTCTTGGACCAGGGCATGGGCGGTGTCGCAGTCGTGGAAGTGGCAGTCATAGTGGCGCATCTGCCGTTGTACCGCCCATTGCCCCATACTTGACGAAAGGTCACGCGAGCGACATCGCAATGGAGTTGCTAGTGGAGTTCTGGCAGCATAGCCGCATGTGGCTCCCGCGCCCCTTCTCAAAGGTGATGGAGGAGGATCGCCCGTGCGGCCTATGTGTGACGCCCGAAGACCGACGTCCCAGAAGATTCCAGAGATTCCGGATGTTTCGGGTTCTCCCGTGTGTTTCTTTGTGCTTGTGTTATTTATTTTTGCATTGCATCATAGCATCATGCCATCATGACTTTAATCTTTGCATCTCAACTTAAATAAATTGTGTGGACCTTCGGTCCATTTAAACCGAGGGAAGGATGACTTCTCTTTATAACATATCTTCCTAATAGTATGGAGCTATTATAAATAATTATTCCATTTGTTGGAATTCACCAAAAACACTTGCAATTATTCCCCATGCCTTTTCTACTTCAAGTTTCGACTTCCAAACCTTGCCAACAATTCTTATCCATTTTATCGAGGCTCCTCCAAAAATCCGAACATTTATGGACACTTCTAAATCATAGTCTTTGTTCACACCATTTGAAATAAATTCAAAGGAATTTGAATTTATTTTCCAATCATGCCCCTTTTCTATTTTTCTGGGAACCAACGCATTTTGCGAGTCCAAGAATAATAACCTCTTGCCTAAATTCTTCCCCTAACCTTTTTTTTCTTTCCTCTTCATTACCGGAGTTCGTCATGGTGGTTCATCATCATTTAATTCATCCTCGAAGTCTTTATCAAGATTCTTGTTGGAGCTCAAGCATTCTTCATCATGCTTTCCAAGTGCAATCCTTTCTACCTTATCTTTTCAGATGGTATTATGTCATTCTTGACAATTCCTTCATGGATTATGATTCACGAGTTATCAAGAATGAGATATCTAAAACCATCATTTCTTTTTCTTTAGGAGATCTTTTCAACCCTTCAATTCATTCGTTAGAGTCATCTTGGGTTATAATTCACCTAAAAGCTTTCCCTAAGAATTGATGCTATTATGGTGCTTATAAATGACCCAAGTTCTTCATTTATCCTTCCGGTGAAATAAGTTTTTCATCTCCTTGTTGGTCTCAATCCAATCAAATGTTTTTCGTAAGTGGCTGGTTATCACCTCTTAATTTTGAGATGTTTTTCATAAGCCCACATCAAGCTTATTCGTTTTCGTTGTTGATTTTTTTCCAACAACTCTATTCAACCCTTCTTCGTAAGGATGCTCTTTCAAATTCAATTTTGAGAGAACATGTCTTTTTCTTCTCCATTCATTTTTTTCGTTGATTTATATGCTATTCTTTCATTCCGGAGGCATTGTGATATTGCCCTCTTTGTACCATTATGTAATTTTTATCGAGATCATGTTTTTTCCTTGTTTATCTATTTATCCGGAGCGTTGTATTCTCCATTGTAATTCTCTCATCTCATCAAGTTTTGCCTCTCTTTTCAATCGGAGTGCTATCTGAAATCTTTCTTAACCTTGTGCCATTCTTTTAATTGTTTCAGAGGCAATATGCTGTTGATTTCATCCAGTATCATTCCATCTCGTCAAGCTCATGTTAATTCCTTCCATTTTCAGACGGAGTGCTGTCCAAATTCGATCATTCTTATTCCTTGACTATACCATTACGGTTTCATATTCTTTTGGTTTGGAAGCTCTTGTTTCATGTCTTTCACCTGCAAGGTTCTCATAATGCTCCTTGTTCCTTTTTTTACCGGAGTGCTCTTAACTTCGTTCATCTCTATTGTATTCTTTCCTTCAAGATTGTTCAACCCCTCAAGGTTCCTGGTTTCACTCGTTTGTCAAAGAAGCAACTTTGTTTTACCTCTTCCTTTTCCGTTTTACCCGGTGCCATCTCTAGGATCTCGGGTCGAGATCCTCTGTTAGTGTGGGAGAGTTGTGACGCCCGAAGACCGACGTCCCAGAAGATTCCAGAGATTCCGGATGTTTCGGGTTATCCCGTGTGTTTCTTTGTGCTTGTGTTATTTATTTTTGCATTGCATCATAGCATCATGCCATCATGACTTTAATCTTTGCATCTCAACTTAAATAAATCGTGTGGACCTTCGGTCCATTTAAATCGAGGGAAGGATGACTTCTCTTTATAACATATCCTCCTAATAGTATGGAGCTATTATAAATAATTATTCCATTTGTTGGAATTCACCAAACACACTTGCAATTATTCCCCATGCCTTTTCTACTTCAAGTTTTGACTTCCAAACCTTGCCAACAATTCTTATCCATTTTATCGAGGCTCCTCCAAAAATCCGAACATTTATGGACACTTCTAAATCATAGTCTCTGTTCACACCATTTGAAATAAATTCAAAGGAATTTGAATTTATTTTCCAATCATGCCCCTTTTCTATTTTTCTGGGAACCAACGCATTTTGCGAGTCCAGGAATAATAACCTCTTGCCTAAATTCTTCCCCTAACCTTTTTTTTCTTTCCTCTTCTTTATTTTTGTTTTGGCTTCGTTTTTTTAATTAAAGAATCATAGAGCCCAGCTGGGCCTCCTAGCCGGCCCATTCTTTCCCCATCCAGCCTCCTGGCCCATCTTCTCCTAACCCTAGGCCCGACCTCCAGCGCCGTCCTCTCCCCATCGCTCGTTTCCTCGCATCGCCGCCAGCTTCTCATTCCCTCGACCCTGCTCCCCCGATTCCATGTCCCCTCGATCTCGCTCGTCCCCCTCGCAGCCTCCGCTCGATCTCCCAGGACGCCAGGCAGCAGCCGCCCGCCCCTGCCTCCTCGCCAAGGCCGTCCGCACCATGGCCCCGTGCCCCTCCTCTCCAGCCCGCGCCCCCTCCTCGCCTTCAAGCCTCGCGCTCCGTCCCCTCAAGGTCCCGTGCCGCCGGACCTCACCTGCACCTCGCCCGCCGCCGCCTTCATGCCTCCCAACACCGCTGCCGTGCCAGAACTACCCGCTGGAGCCGAGGCCGCTGCTTCCTGTTCCGGCGAATCCGCCGCCTTCAGCCCTTGTCTCGACAGGATTCGCTGCGGCCGCTCCCCTGCTCGAATAGCTGCTGCCTGCTTCACTTGCCGAGCCGCCCCTGCTTCGTCCAGGCGCCTTGGCCTCTTTTGCTCCAGCCCAGTTGCTCCCCTACATTGTTCAAGTCCCAACGGCCCCGCATCTGCCATGCACCAGCAACCAGTAGCTCGAGTTGCCTCCATGCGCCTCAGGTGACCTCCCGAGGCAGGGACTAGCAAGTCCCTCGATGCTCCTCAGTTCATCAAGTTGGCCAAGTCCAGTGATGCGCCAAGTTCAACTACGCCTGACGATGCAACAAGTACCATGACGGCCCCGAACATCTGCGAACCGTGTACCACTACCGCCGCCAAGACAAAGATGGTGCCAAGTACCTCGTCGACCCGTGAACGACTACCGTCGACCCTCGAGGACCACGTGGAACATACGGACATCAAGTACCACTACATAACGTGTACCCCGACGTCAACTACGACACGCCAAGTACCACTACCGTCGACCACGGAGACCCTCGACGTCAAGTTCATCTTCGAAACGAGTACACCGACACGGCGACACGTCGAGTACCACTACAAACCGCCAAGTACCACGACGCCCGGAGCCATCGGAACCGTCAAGTACATCCACGATAACGTGAACGACTCCTTCCTCTACGATCTCGAACCGCCCCGAAACGAATGTTCCGAAGGTATAACCCCGAGTCGTGCCCGTGAACGAATGCTTGCATGTGTTGTATGAAATGTTTGCCCTTGTGTGCACCGTGCCCATTTCGCCTTTTGTCATGCTCCTCGGTTGCCTCGTCGCCGACTCGTGGGAACCCGGTGACGGGATCACCCCACCTTTCATCTTGTTCCAGTCGCTCACTCCACCTTTTCTTTTGCACCTGTCTCTCAACAGGTTACCGAAACCGAGATGTTGTCGTTGCATCATTTTCGGATCGTTGCCGTGGCACCCTTTACTTTCCACCACGGTGACAAATGCTTCATATCTCTTCATATTAACGTTTAACTAAAATTGCATAAACTTGATCATGTCATCCGCATCATGTTAACAACATTAAAATGTGTGAATTGTTGTTGCTTAAAATTGCTAAACATGCTCATGGGGATTTTCCGGAATTGTTGTTGTTATTTCCGGCCTCATTTAAAATGTCTTGATAGGTAGTTTACTTTTGATTCACCTCTTGCTATGTTAAAAACATTTAATCTTGTCTTCTAATAAACAAGAGTCAACTAAATAATTAAAATGTGGTGTTTTCGTCAATATGCAACTCGTTGCATATTGAGCTCCACTTAACTTGTAGTACTTGTTTGTGCACATTGCCATGCCATGCATAATTAAACCGGACATGCATCATACTTGGATGTGCATCGTATGCCATGTTTATGCTTGTGTGTTTACCGTGTTGTTTGCTTCTTTCCGGTTGCTTCTCTTGTTAGCTTCGGTTTCGTTCCGGAGTTGTGAGGATCCGCTCGACTATATTGCTCCATCTACTTCATGGACTTGTTCTTCTCCCTCGCGGAATCCCAGGCAAGATGACCATACCCTTGAATACCTTTACTACCATTGCCATGCTTTGTTGTCTCGATGTTATCATTACATGTCGCGCTACCCATCTTTTATGTCAGCCTCTCCTTGTTGCCATGAAACCTCTAACCTTTTGACACCTTCCTAGCAAAACCACTATTTGGCTATGTTACCCGCTTGCTCAGCCCCTCTTATAGCGTTGTTAGTTGCAGGTGAAGATGAAGATCGTTCCAGGAGGGAACTTGTTGTTGGATATATCACAATATCTATTATTATTATTAACACACCTATATACTGGGCATGGGTGGAAGGCTTGGCCTTTTGCTCGGTGTTTTGTTCCACTCATGCCACCTTAGGAGCTGATAAACCGGCATTATGTTCTTTGATTTTGCGTTCCTTACACGATGGGTGGATGGGGACCCCTTCACAGTTCGACTTTGAATAAAACTCCTCCAGCAAGGCCCAACATTGGTTTTTATTTGCTCATAATAACAACTTAATTAATTAATTAATTGCATAGGGGGTCATGTCCCCGGGTTCTTAATTCTACATAACAGGGGGGGCCAGTGCTGATGGTGTTGGTCCCAAACTAGAGCCACTTGCGGTGCCACCCAGTTATCTGGGGTCTTCGGTTACTGTATGTAGCGCTCATCCGGACGTGGCCTGAGACGAGATGCGCACGGCTACCATCAGGGTGTCGGCACGCCTGGAGGTCTTGCTGGACTTGTTTTACCATTGTCGAAATGTCTTGTGCATCGGGATGCCGAGCCTGATCGGATTTCCCTAAGATAAGGAGTGATGATATTATATTTATCACTTCAACTAATCGTGAGAGCTTGTGATGGGCTAAGTTGGGACACCCCTGCAGGGTTATGATCTTTCGAAAGTCGTGCCCGCGGTTATGTGGCAGATTGGAATTTGTTAATGTCCGGTTGTAGAAAACTTGACAGAGGATCCGAAGTAAAACACACAACTGTGTGAGTAACCGTGACTGTCTCTTTTCACTTTGAGAAGAGAACACGGTGGGGTTATGTTTGACTCGTATGTAGTTTAGGATCTTTAGCGATCACTACTAGTTTGCGACCGTTTGCGTAGATGCTCATCTTATTCTTGTACTCGTAAGTTAGCCACCATAATATGCTTAGCCGGTGCTGCAACCTCACCACTTTACCTCTTCCTACCCATAAAGCTTTGCTAGTATTGATACCCATGGTTATGGGATTGCTGAGTCCTCGTGGCTCACAGATACTACAACACCAGATGCAGGTTCAGCCGAGAATGATGCAGGAGCTGGTTCAAGTACTTTCGGGAGTTCCATGAAGAGCATAGCCGTATGCTTGTGACATTTTCGACGATCAGTAGTGGTTTCTACTAGGGGCGATTCAGACATGTGGCTTTATGTTGTTTTTGGTATCTTTCTTTTGGATCTTCACCCGTAGTCGGGTTGTGATGTTTTGGATGATGTTTGCTTATGTAATGTATTGTGTGAAGTGGCGAGTGTAAGCCAACTATTCTTTTGCAATTTCATCCCTATTTTTACATGAGTCGTGCAATGATACCAAACTTGAGATCATTCTAGAATGGGCTTATACCTTTAAGTCGTGCCTCGACATGTAGGAGGTATAGTCCCATTCTGGGCATTACAAGTTGGTATTCAGAGCCTTCTCCGACCTAGAAGCCCCCACTGATTGATCGAATCGTTTACGGTTGAGTCTAGGCACACACTTGAAAATGTTTTGAGTCCTATATATATCGGAGAGTAGGATTTCTTTTGCTCCTCATCTCTTTTCACCCTGGTGAGGACTCCTAACGATTACTCTTGTCTTTTCTACTCTCAAAAAGAAATTCACCAATTTTTTTTAGGATCTCGCGAGTATTGTTTGGATTGTTCCGATGTCTTTGTGACGAGAACATTGTTCTCGATGCCTCCTGTCATTTAGGGGTTGTGGCAGTGTCCCGGGGAGTTGAGCTCTGAGGTGTTGTCATCACAAAATATATCGCATCAGTTCTGGAATACTTAAGATGGCTGACATCGAAAACTCTCCTATGCAGTTAGTGGCAAGATAACCCCGACATCACCCAGTACTGGGGAGGTAGCTCGGGAGTATTGCCATAGCTTGTATAGTGGATGCGTTTCGAAGGTCCAAGGTAAACGGTTTCCGGAAATAACTGGTTATGTGTTGAAGGATGGATACAGCTGGATGTAGGATTAGAGTTGAGTGCGCGATGCTTCCCCTGTATCCCCAACACCTGATTGCAGAACTGGAAACTTTCGGAAATTAATAGGTGGGTTCATCTAGTAGTTCTAGGCATTCTTCCAACGAGTGCATGATATGAAGTTCGGGGTTCTACATTGAGTGAAGTGGTTTTATGGGCTTGTTCCGATCGGGAGTTGCATCTTAAAGGGTCCTTGGCTATGCTGATCCGGGGATTGCAAAACCCTTTTGTAAAACGTTCCATGAGCTTTCAGCACGAATAGTCGGACGAAGCTTATATCTTCTATTTGTTCTATCTGCTCCTTGTTGTTTTTATTTATCTTTTGTTCTCCCAAGTGGCTTCTCGTCAAGTTGATGTACCTGCGGAATTCATTCGTTCAATTCTCTGTTCGAATGATATTGTGAAGATTATGTTGCAACATATCTATCCTTGTTTTTGTTTTGATTCTGGTATTCGAGTTGCTTCAATGTCAAGTGTTGATTCCATACCTTGCTTAATCGGTGTTCTCATATTTCTATGGTAGTGCTAATTCCTCTTGACCATCGAGATTTTCATGTTAATCCTTTTTCAACCAGTGTGCCTTCTCTTCAAGTTATTCCATACGGACGCTGTTGAGAAATCTGACGATTTGTACGTTCTTTCATCCCAAGTTGTCTTTGTTTTTCCCCGCCCTCCCACCCTTCTTCTTCTCGGAGCAAGAAATTCTAAATGAACTATCCATTTTATTCATGAGAAATTTCTTCATTCTTTTCCTTCAATGTTCTTATCCGGTGATTTATCGTGTAGATGTTCAAGAATTTCAAGTTCATCATTCTTAATTCCAATATTCTTCTCCGGTGGACTAAATTCAAGCTTTGGTCATGATCATATATCTTCCATTTTGTTTCACATGTTTTCACATGTTGAAATTTCTTATCCGAAGGCTCTCTTATTTCTTCACATCTCTTTATTCATATCCGGAGTGTTGAAGATATCTCAGAAGATTCATAATTCCATTCTTAATCCGTTCAAGCTATTTTTTGAGGATTGTTATCTTATTCAAGCCATTTAATTCAACCGATGCAATATCTCTTAAGCAATCTTTTCAATGGTGATTTCTTTAGTGGGCCCTAACCCACAGGTCTTTTCCCAGGATCTTACCTGACTATTCTTTTTCCGGAGAATTCTTTTCAAAGTGTGACGTAAGAATGATTTCCATCAGTCACATGCCTTCTCCAGGACCGCTTTCAAATTCTTTTCTTCGTTGGTTCAACCTTTTTAATTCTTCATTCCGGAGTGCTCAACAATTCACGGTGGTGTATCTCATCATCTTCTCAGTTTTTGAAGACCCAAAGACGAGTTCCTCTTGAATCCTTATCCGTTCTTCCAAGATTCGTGGTTCTAGCTTCATGCCATCCTCATTATTGTTTCGATTGTGAGGAATTATTTTCATACCATCCGAAGCATTTCATGAATTCTTCCTATTGTGATCCTCCGAAGACCATCATTTCAGAATATTTCTTCGCTCTCAGTTTTCAACTTCGTTCTCCAAATATTCTTCATCGATGCCGCTTCGTTCGTCTCCATAATTCTCACGGTGGTTCGTTCAAGATTACCCTTCCGTTGTTATTGTTTTAATTCATTTGTTCTTTTCATAATCCTACCGGTGATTCGAAGATTACCCAAGCTTGTGCGAGATCTCTCTTAATCCTTTCCAACGAGAATAAGTAGTATGCCAAATCCTTTGGTTGTCATCAATTTAAATTGGTGAAGGAGATGCATGACATAATTCTTATTCTTATCCCTTCAAGGTGATTTAATCCCTTCCTTCGGAGCTTGTTCATCATATCATATTCTCGGTTCTAAGTTGTTCATCTTGTTTTCCGGAGCTCCAAGTTATTTCAATTATCATTCCAAACCTCCATCTAATTCATCGCAGGCCTGGAATCTTATTCTTTCATCTTTCACTTTTCATGCTTTCATTACCGGAGTTCCTCATGGTGGTTCATCATCATTTAATTCATCCTCGAAGTCTTCATCAAGATTCTTGTTGGAGCTCACACATTCTTCATCATGCTTTCCAAGTGCAATCCTTTCTACCTTATCTTTTCAGATGGTGTTATGTCATTCTTGAGAATTCCTTCATGGATTATGATTCACGAGTTATCAAGAATGAGATATTTAAAACCATCATTTCTTTTTCTTTAGGAGATCTTTTCAACCCTTCAATTTATTCGTTAGAGTCATCTTGGGTTATAATTCACCTAAAAGCTTTCCCTAAGAATTGATGCTATTATGGTGCTTATAAATGACCCAAGTTCTTCATTTATCCTTCCGGTGAAATAAGTTTTTCATCTCCTTGTTGATCTTAATCCAATCAAATGTTTTTCGTAAGTGGCTGGTTATCACCTCTTAATTTTGAGATGTTTTTCATAAGCCCACATCAAGCTTATTCGTTTTCGTTGTTGATTTTTTTCCAACAACTCTATTCAACCCTTCTTCGTAAGGATGCTCTTTCAAATTCAATTTTGAGAGAACATGTCTTTTTCTTCTCCATTCATTTTTTTCGTTGATTTATATGCTATTCTTTCATTCCGGAGGCATTGTGATATTGCCCTCTTTGTACCATTATCTCGTTTTTATCGAGATCATGTTTTTTCCTTGTTTATCTATTTATCCGAAGCGTTGTATTCTCCATTCTAATTCTCTCATCTCATCAAGTTTTGCCTCTCTTTTCAATCGGAGTGCTATCTGAAATCTTTCTTAACCTTGTGCCATTCTTTTAATTGTTTCGGAGGCAATATGCTGTTGATTTCATCCAGTATCATTCTATCTCCTCAAGCTCATGTTAATTCCTTCCATTTTCAGACGGAGTGCTGTCCAAATTCGGTCATTCTTATTCCTTGACTATACCATTACGGTTTCATATTCTTTTGGTTTGTAAGCTCTTGTTTCATGTCTTTCACCTGCAAGGTTCTCGTAATGCTCCTTGTTCCTTTTTTTTACCGGAGTGCTCTTAACTTCGTTCATCTCTGTTGTATTCTTTCCTTCAAGATTGTTCAACCTCTCAAGGTTCCTGGTTTCACTCGTCTGTCAAAGAAGCAACTTTGTTTTACCTCTTCCTTTTCCGTTTTTACCCGATGCCATCTCTAGGATCTCGGGTCGAGATCCTCTGTTAGTGTGGGAGAGTTGTGACGCCCGAAGACCGACGTCCCAGAAGATTCCAGAGATTCCCGATGTTTCGGGTTCTCCCGTGTGTTTCTTTGTGCTTGTGTTATTTATTTTTGCATTGCCTCATAGCATCATGCCATCATGACTTTAATCTTTGCATCTCAACTTAAATAAATCGTGTGGACCTTCGGTCCATTTAAATCGAGGGAAGGATGACTTCTCTTTATAACATATCCTCCTAATAGTATGGAGCTATTATAAATAATTATTCCATTTGTTGGAATTCACCAAACACACTTGCAATTATTCCCCATGCCTTTTCTACTTCAAGTTTTGACTTCCAAACCTTGCCAACAATTCTTATCCATTTTATCGAGGCTCCTCCAAAAATACGAACATTTATGGACACTTCTAAATCATAGTCTTTGTTCACACCATTTGAAATAAATTCAAAGGAATTTGAATTTATTTTCCAATCATGCCCCTTTTCTATTTTTCTGGGAACCAACGCATTTTGCGAGTCCAGGAATAATAACCTCTTGCCTAAATTCTTCCCCTAACCTTTTTTTTCTTTCCTCTTCTTTATTTTTGTTTCTGCTTCGTTTTTTAGTTTAAAGAATCAGAGAGCCCAGCTGGGCCTCCTAGCCGGCCCATTCTTTCCCCATCCAGCCTCCTGGCCCATCTTCTCCTAACCCTAGGCCCGACCTCCAGCGCCGTCCTCTCCCAATCGCTCGTTTCCTCGCACCGCCGCCAGCTTCTTATTCCCTCGACCCCGCGCCCCCGATTCCATCTCCCCTCGATCTCGCTCGTCCCCCTCGCAGCCTCCGCTCGATCTCCCAGGAGGCCAGGTAGCAGCCGCCCGCCCCTGCCTCCTCGCCAAGGCCGTCCGCGCCATGGCCCCGTGCCCCTCCTCTCCAGCCCGCACCCCCTCCTCACCTTCAAGCCCCGCGCTCCGTCCCCTCAAGGTCCCGTGCCGCCGGACCTCACCTGCACCTCGACCGCCGCCGCCTTCACGCCTCCCAACACTGCTGCCCTGCCGGAACTACCCGCTGGAGCCGAGGCCGCTGCTTCCTGTTCCGGCGAATCCGCCGCCTTCAGCCCTTGTCTCGACCGGATTCGCTGTGGCCGCTCCCCTGCTCGAATAGTTGCTGCCTGCTTCACTTGCCGAGCCGCCCCTGCTTCGTCCAGGCGCCTTGGCCTCTTTTGCTCCAGCCCAGTTGCTCCCCTACGTAGTTCAAGTCCCAACGGACCCGTTTCTGCCATGCGCCAGCAACCAGCAGCTCGAGTTGCCTCCATGCGCCTCAGTTGACCTCCCGAGGCAGGGACTAGCAAGTCCCTCGATGCTCCTCAGTTCATCAAGTTAGCCAAGTCCAGTGATGTGCCAAGTTCAACTACGCCTGACGATGCAACAAGTACCATGACGGCCCCGAACATCTGCGAACCGTGTACCACTACCGCCGCCAAGACCAAGATGGTGCCAAGTACCTCGTCGACCTGTGAACGACTATCGTCGACCCTCGAGAACCACGTGGAACATACGGACATCAAGTACCACTACATAACGTGTACCCCGACGTCAACTACGACACGCCAAGTACTACTACCGTCGACCTCGGAGACCCTTGACGTCAAGCTCATCATCGAAACGAGTACACCGACACGGCGACACGTCGAGTACCACTACGAACCGCCAAGTACCACGACGCCCGGAGCCATCGGAACCGTCAAGTACATCCACGATAACATGAACGACTCCTTCCTCTACGATCTCGAACCGCCCAGAAACGAATGTTCCGAAGGTATAACCCCGAGTCGTGCCCGTGAACGAATGCTTGCATGTGTTGTATGAAATGTTTGCCCTTGTGTGCACCGTGCCCGTTTCGCCTTTTGTCATGCTCCTCGGTTGCCTCGTCGCCGACTCGTGGGAACCCGGTGACGGGATCACCCCACCTTTCATCTTGTTCCGCTCGCTCACTCCACCTTTGCTTTTGCACCGGTCTCTCAACGCGTTACCGGAACCGAGATGTTGCCGTGGCACCCTTTCCTTTCCACCACGGTGACAAATGCTTCATATCTCTTCATGTTAACGTTTAACTAAAATTGCATAAACTTGATCATGTCATCCGCATCATGTTAACAACATTAAAATGTGTGAATTGTTGTTTCTTAAAATTGCTAAACATGCTCATGGGGATTTTCCGGAATTGTTGTTGTTATTTCCGGCCTCATTTAAAATGTCTTGATAGGTAGTTTACTTTTGATTCACCTCTTGCTATGTTAAAAACATTTAATCTTGTCTTGTAATAAACAAGAGTCAACTAAATAATTAAAATGTGGTGTTTTCGTCAATATGCAACTCGTTGCATATTGAGCTCCACTTAACTTGTAGTACTTGTTTGTGCACATTGCCATGCCATGCATAATTAAACCGGACATGCATCATACTTGGATGTGCATCGTATGCCATGTTTATGCTTGTGTGTTTACCGTGTTGTTTGCTTCTTTCCGGTTGCTTCTCTTGTTAGCTTTGGTTTCGTTCCGGGGTTGTGAGGATTCGCTTGACTATGTTGCTCTGTCTACTTCATGGACTTGTTCTTCTCCCTCGCGGAATCCCAAGCAAGATGATCATACCCTTGGATACCTTTACTACCATTGCCATGCTTAGTTGTCTCGATGCTATCGTTACATGTCGCGCTACCCATCTTTTATGTCAGCCTCTCCTTGTTGCCATGAAACCTCTAACCTTTTGACACCTTCCTAGCAAAACCACTGTTTGGCTATGCTACCCGCTTGCTCATTCCCTCTTATAGCGTTGTTAGTTGCAGGTGAAGATGAATATCGTTCCAGGAGGGAACTTGTTGTTGGATATATCACAATATCTATTATTATTATTAACACACCTATATACTGGGCATGGGTGGAAGGCTTGGCCTTTTGCTCGGTGTTTTGTTCCACTCATGCCACCTTAGGCGCCGATAAACCGGCATTATGTTCCTTGATTTTGCGTTCCTTACACGATGGGTGGATGGGGACCCCTTGACAGTTCGACTTTGAATAAAACTCCTCCAGCAAGGCGCAACATTGGTTTTTATTTGCTCATAATAACAACTTAATTAATTAATTAATTGCATAGGGGTCATGTCCCCGGGTTCTTAATTCTATATAACAGGGGGGCCAGTGCTGATGGTGTTGGTCCCAAACTAGAGCCACTTGCGGTGCCACCTAGTTATCTAGGGTCTTCGGTTACTGTACGTAGCGATCATCCGGACGTGGCCTGAGACGAGATGCGCACGGCTACCATCAGGGTGTCGGCACGCCGGGAGGTCTTGCTGGACTTGTTTTACCATTGTCGAAATGTCTTGTGCACCGGGATGCCGAGCCTGATCGGATTTCCCTAAGATAAGGAGTGATGCTATTATATTTATCACTTCAGCTAATCGTGAGAGCTTGTGATGGGCTAAGTTGGGACACCCCTGTAGGATTATTATCTTTCGAAAGACGTGCCCGCGGTTATGTGGCAGATTGGAATTTGTTAATGTCCGGTTGTACAAAACTTGACAGAGGATCCGAAGTAAAACACACAACTGTGTGAGTAACCGTGACTGTCTCTTTCACTCTGAGAAGAGAACACGGTGGGGTTATGTTTGACTCGTATGTAGTTTAGGATCTTTAGCGATCACTACTAGTTTGCGACCGTTTGCGTAGATGCTCATCTTATTCTTGTACTCGTAAGTTAGCCACCATATTATGCTTAGCCGCTGCTGCAACCTCACCACTTTACCTCTTCCTACCCATAAAGCTTTGCTAGTCTTGATACCCATGGTTATGGGACTGCTGAGTCCTCGTGGCTCACAGATACTACAACACCAGATGCAGGTTCAGCCGAGAATGATGCAGGAGCTGGTTCAAGTACTTTCGGGAGTTCCATGAAGAGCATAGCTGTATGCTTGTGACGTTTTCGACGATCAGTAGTGGTTTGTACTAGGGGCGATTCGGACCTGTGGCTTTATGTTATTTTTGGTATCTTTCTTTTGGATCTTCACCCGTAGTCGGGTTGTGATGTTTTGGATGATGTTTGCTTATGTAATGTATTGTGTGAAGTGGCGAGTGTAAGCCAACTATTCTTTTGCAATTTCATCCCTATTTTTACACGAGTCGTGCAAAGATACCAAACTTGAGATCATTCTAGAATGGGCTTATACCTTTAAGTCGTGCCTCGACACGTAGGAGGTATAGTCCCATTCTGGGCATTACACTATGGCTATGTGCGAGCTATTGCAGCAGCGGTCCATCATGGGTTCTGGTGGAGTTTTCCACCCATGGTACTCTGTATCTTACGCATGGGTGGAAGACCTTTATCTGTGCACACTGCTTAGGGGTCGGAAATCTCCTTCGCTTCAAGTTGTGGAGACGACCATGCTTTCTGTGAAGTTCTTTCGGGTGCCTAGAGTTCACCTTAGTTGTTGCGTTGAGAGATCGAGCGATAGTGAAAGCTCCTCCCCTAGTGACAGTTATGAGGAGGACATTGTTGGCGGCAGCCCATGATGCTTCAAGAGTGGGGAAGACAGCTACGACGAGGTGTGATTGACGGCGGCACTATCATCACCAGCTAGACGCCGACAACACCGTCATGTGCACTTGCCACCCAGCTTCATCCATTCTGCCTGCTTCATCCACCATGCCTAGGGGCAGCGTCCCTCTGAATCTCCAGGATCTGCGTCCCGCTAGCCCTAGCGGGGAGGCGCCGAATCCCAGCTAGGCGCTTCGTTTGCCCCCTTTTCCTTCTTGAGCCGATCCCTATGAGGAGAGGGGCAAGAAAGGCTTTATGAGGCACTTATCTTTTTTCGAATCAAAAGATGTAGGCACTTGCCAAAGTTTAGTTAACGTAATGTAATCCCTCGCCCACATTTCTACCCAATATGGTTTGTAATTTTTCATTTACGTATTAATGGAAAAATAATACTTGTTGGGCTTATGTGCGCGCACAGAGACACGCTGAAGGGAGGACCTTCAGTACTCCAATGGAAATGAAAGTTTTTCAGACAAGCACCTTGCCAGCTTTTATTATGGCTACTATTGTACCTCGTTCAATGAGCTCAACAAGGAATGGGCCAGGAGCGTATGTGAAAGCCAGCCCCCTTTTAACCTTCCCAATCATGGCTACAACCATTCTCATAGAGTGGACCCAAAAACAAGGGGAGTACGAGATGTCGGGGCAACAGGGTTTCCCTCCGTACAAGTTCTTCATATGTGAGTTCAATGCGAAGTGTTGGGAAAAAGTTATCTTTGTTTGTTGTTCGTCTTATGATCTCCGATATGGAGGGGTTGTCGATGACCAATATGCGTTCTCATTATTCTTCCCGGGGAGCTCACCCGCCGAGGAGCTCTTCTGTTGTCACAAAAGAGAAGAATGGAAGAGAAATAACTGCACATGGCCTTTCACAGCGAATTAGTTACTTAATCTAGGGATTTATTGTAGTCACAAAAATGCCACACTCGAGAAAAACATGCATGGAGGTTGTATGATAGCGCTTCTTTTTATTATCTATGCACAGGGTCTATGCCTGGCTCACTACAACAGGAACCCCCCTTCAGCAACGCATCATTGTGTTGGCGTATGTCCATATATGCGTTGCTAAGGTCTACACCAACAGATTTAGATGTGTTGTCGTTGGTGGCGTTGGAAAGGTCTACGACAACGCATATTCATGCATTGGTAAACACCACGATAAGTGTTATAAGCTGGAAACGTATAAAGGTAGAGCCTAACAACACTTCATATGCGTTGGTGACGGCCCCACAAAATGAGCATTGCAACGCGTAAAAATATTCTCGCACTGCATGAAAATTTAATGGTAATTCACATATCCCCATCTAGAATTCTTGTGCCAATGTTGATAATGAATAAGAAACAAATATAATAATCATAAATATCTCATATTAAATCAATTCGGTCGATTTACAAAGAACATGATACATAAGATCACAATATATGAAGCTATCTAGTAGTAGTCTGATTCTCGACCTTGCAATCAACATCTCAACCATTCTAAAACATTTTGTTTGAAACATCAACCCAGAAAATTACATTGTAAAATCTAATCTGACACTATGTACTAGCAGTTTCCTTTTTGATCTTGCTATCAGCATATGAGACATGCATCATCATTTTATCTTGGTAATCTGCAAACACAAAGAAGTGAGAACAATAATATGCCGTCAAAGAAAATCAGGTTGCTAGGACAATAAAATTTAAACGAAGAGCATCATACAAATGTTCAAGCCCATCTGATAACTATTCTTGCTATATGACAAATAGTTTTGACCTTTTCTGGTAGTCGTATCTACTTATCAGAATTTGCTAATATAGCATTAACATGCATTAGCAAGTTGAACACTCTGAATTTGTTTTATATTCTACTAGATCGTTACTTTGGAGTGTAGCAGGACCAACATTCTTGTTTGAATATCCCAAGCTAAACAAGAACTATAATAAACATTCATATTGCAAAAAGAACAAGCAACAATAAATTTCTGCTCAACCAAACAATATACTCCCTTCGTCCCAAAATAAGTGACTCGAAAATGACTCAACTTTGTACTAACTATACTACAAAATTGAGTCACTTTTGAGTCACTTATTTTGGAACGGAGGGGGTAGAAATGAGCATACATTATATGTAGTTGGACGTTTGTTTGATGCTTGTGCCTCCATATAATAGAGGAAGCTTCACTTCATATACAATACATTGCTTCCCTGAACACATTAGTTGAAGTATCACTTCTCTGAACACATTAGTTGAAGTATCATTAGTTGAGAAAGGAAGCACTGGAACAGAACTACCGTTCCATCAGCCTAAATAGGTCATCACCTATGATATATCATAATTTGTGCGAAAAACATTTTACAGTCACAACCATATCACTAAACTCTTTATTAGATAGAAAATAGAGCACTGACTTGCCTTGTTCAACCACCCTTGATCTTTGTTTCGATGAACGGATTAGCCATATGTTAATTGAGTTAAACATCTTAAATATAATGAAGTTAAGGTGAGATTCATGCTAAAAAAATATGCGACAAAGTAAAGCATCCTTCGTTGTAAATGTAGATTTGCAGTCTAAAGAATACATATAAACGCAGAGCTGTGAGAATTTCTGGAAGTACTTGAAACTGAGAGAAAACATTTCGCACTAAGCTAAATCTAGATGTAGGCGTATTAAATATTAACAAGTGCGTTTCTCTTCTCTGATTCATACAGATGATTGCCAATAATAATAATCTGAATAGTAAATACATAAAAAAATCAACTAAGTTTTAAAATTATATTTCAGATTATGTCACATAGATCACCTACAACTTTCAAGCTTACGAAAATCATAGAGCCGTACCTCTCTCTGCAGAAGTTGCGCGCCATATATGCCCTAATCTTTTATGTAGGAAATTTTGGTACTGCAAAAATTATGAACTCATTTCATAAGAACATGCAAGCACATTTAAGTTTTGCAAATCTAAATCGGAGGATGATAAGCCATACCATAACCACTAACTAGTATCATCATTCAGAACCTGAAGATTTATATGTTAAGAGAAAGAACAAACACATAAATGTTGCCTGCATTAAGGACTATACAATAGAGAGATACATATGGGGCTTATTCATATAGTATTACAGAGTGTGCGAAAAAGAAACTACAAGGATTCGACACACTGATAAGACGATGTTTGTATAATCTCCCAGAGATAGTCAATATACAGTGCTAAACTTTTAACTGATATACAAGGAATGCTTTTTGATAGCTAGTCACAATCTCACAGCTAGAATATCCAAGGATACTATCTTCTTATTTAGTTAACTGTTTTACCAGGATGATCTCGGTGGCGGAGGACGAAAAAAATTTAAGGTTGGGCGAACTCTAAAGCACAAACAAATTTGATATAAAGCCAATGGTGCTCATCCACACTAATAATATAAGTAATACAGTTATGTACTTTTAAACACATAATAATCAAATACAAGTAGTCCAAATTATGCTTAAAAACAAATTACGCAAGGTTTATCTTGCGTACTATGACCTCTAGGCCACGGCGCCGCTAGCTTCCGCTGGCCGCCTAGCTCTGCAAGCCACTTCTGCTGGACACCCGCTAGTTGCTAGGGTTCATGTGGTGTGCGTGGCGGCGTGGACCAACAAAGCCGCATGCTTAAAAAAAGACGTGCGTTGGAGGAAAGGATTTGTGACTACAATCTAAATATGGTGGCTGCTCACCGCCCAACAACACACGAGGCCTTTGCTTTTAAAATTTTCCAATGATTCTTTCCATCTACGAGCGATCGATTGGAGTATTACCTATGCGTAGATATTTTTGGCAGGAAATAAAGGCAGGGCGGGCACCCAGCCTCGACCTACCGAGAGCTCTGCCCCTGGATGATCTTCACAAAAAATATGAGTAATTACCCACGCACTAGCATGAAGAAAAATTAAAACCTAATGCATCTCAAGACGGAGTTATTGGTAGAAGAGGACACAATCATTCTTCCCGACTTAACACATACGTACAAGTGGTGAATCACTAGATCATAC
Source organism: Secale cereale (assembly GCA_902687465.1). NCBI lineage: Eukaryota > Viridiplantae > Streptophyta > Magnoliopsida > Poales > Poaceae > Secale > Secale cereale. Next base: position 262,922,711 of record LR738714.1, on the reverse strand, counting down.
GGACCAGTCACAAGTTTCATGCGTGCAACTAGATCATAAATTCAAAGATGCAACCCGAAACTGAAATTGAAAGGTGAAGTGGGATTGTTAGGTCTCCAACATGGTCATTCACCAAGTCACCATGATGGATTGTTGTCAATCCGTTGCATCGGCCGGCAACAAATTAGGCATGGCATGATGGCCATGCCTCACAAAGTACGGAGAGGGTAAGAGCAGAGTGGAGGAGTGCTGAACCGTCGATGTCCGAGTCGAGGTAGCGGAGGTGGAGCAGCACCGTGGAGCCCTAGACGCTCGCACATGTGCGTGTGGTAGCGCGGAGGTTATTAGACCGATAAACAAAGGCGCAAGAACAACGCCAGTGACCTGTAGCGCCTAGGCTTTCTGCGGTGGCACGTGCAGATATCCGAAGGACGTCGTGCCGGTGGGGACTCAGAGGAGAATGGTGAGGGGAAGATGGGTCAGGGAGGGGTGGTGCAGGGGTGTGTTGGAGCTCCCTCGAATCGACGGCAGCGTGGCTGCCTTGTGGTGACGGATCTTGATGACCCACAAGTGTAGGGGATCTATCTTAGTCCTTTCGATGAGTAAGAGTGTCGAATCCAACGAGGAGCAGAAGGAAATGATAGGCAGTTTTCAGCAAGGTATTTTCTGCAAGCACTCAAATTATAGGTAACAGATAGTTTGGTGATAAGGTAATTGGTAGCAAGTAACAAAAGGTAAAAGTAAATAAGGTGCAGCAAGGTGGCCCAATCCTTTTTGTAGAAAAGGACAAGCCTGGACAAACTCTTATATAAAGGAAAGCACTCCCGAGGACACATGGGAATTATCGTCAAGCTAGTTTTCATCACGATCATCTGATCCGTGTTCGGTACTTTGATAATTTGGTATGTGGGTGGACCGGTGCTTGGGTGTTGTCCTTACTTGGACAAGCCTCCCTCTTATGATTAACCTCTAATGCAAGCATCCGCAACTACAAAAGAAGTATTAAGGTAAACCTAACCATAGCCTGAAACATATGGATCCAAATCAGCCTCTTACTAAGCAACACATAAACTAGGGTTTAAGCTTCTGTCACTCTAGCAACCCATCATCTACTTATTACTTCCCAATACCTTCCTCTAGGCCCAAATAATGGTGATGTGTCATGTAGTCGACGTTCACATGACACCACTAGAGGAGAGACAACATACATCTCATCAAAATATCGAACGAAGACTAAATTCACATGACTACTAATAGCAAGACTTCTCCCATGTCCTCGGGAACAAAAGTAACTACTCACAGGACATAATATGGTTCATGATCAGAGGGGTATTAATATGTATAATGGATCTGAACATATGATCTTCCACCAAATAAACCAACTAGCATCAACAACGAGGAGTAATCAACACTACTAGCAACCCACAGGTACCAATCTGAGGTTTGGGTACAAAGATTGGATACATGAGATGAACTAGGGTTTGAGAGGAGATAGTGTTGGTGAAGATGTTGATGAAGATAGCCCTCCCCAAGATGGGAGAGTTGTTGGTGATGACGGCGGTGACGATTTCCCCCTCCCGGAGGGAAGTATCCCCGGCAGAACAGCTCTGCCGAAGCCCTAGATTGGTTTCCGCCTCGGTTCCGCCTCGAGACGGCGGCGTCCAGTCCCGAAAGCCTCCTTATGATTTTTCCAGGTCAAAACACCTCATATAGGAGAAGATGGGCATTGGGGGGCCTTCGGGGGGCCCACGAGACAGGGGGGCGTGCCTTGAGAGGGGGCGCGCCCCCCACCCTCGTGGACAGCCGGTGGCCCCCCTCGTGAACTTCTTTCACCATATATTTTTTATATTTTCAGAAACGGAGTTCTGTTGAGTTTCGGGGATTTTGGAGTTGTGCAGAATAGGTTTCCAGAGTTTGCTCGTTTTCCAGCCCGGAATTCCAGCTGCCGGCATTCTCCCTCTTCATGCAAACCTTGTAAAATAAGAGAGAAAAGGCATAAGTGTTGTGACAAAACAAGTAATAACATCCCAAAATGGAATAAATAACAACATATAAGCATGATGCAAAATGGACGTATCAGATCTCAGGTGGAATCGGGAGAGAGAGAGGTGGTGGGGAGAAAAGGTGTGGGTTTTTTTCACGCTTGGCTACCTGATAATAGGGTAGAGGTGGGCACCCCTTCGTGGGGAGGTGGAGTTATTTTAGGGATGAGGGAGGTGGGCGATTTTTATAAACTCAAAAGAACACATATGTTGTCTTCGTTGCTAGACATCCGTCCTTATAGGTAGGTTTTTGTTGTAGTGGCTTCGTACAATGGGTTACATGCTTCGCTGGCAAAGCTTTTACAAAAGGTCGTTGCTGGGGACAGAGCCCGGCAGCCATGCCTTACGTGTAGAACTTATGAAGATGTTCAATTTTCCATGAGTTTTGCCCTCGAGTGCCATCTTTGGTCTCCAGACGGACTGTGCCCAGTCCGGTGACTCGTGCTACCCATTAAGGGCCTTCCCACTTTGGCATCAACTTGTTTGAACCCTTGGCGGATTGAATGCGCCTAAGGACAAGGTCACCTTCCTCAAGGCTCCGGGCATGTACCCTGCGGCTATGATAGCGGTGCAAGGCTTGCTGGTAGCGTGCAACATGCACAGTGGCCCAGAGACAATCTTCCTCAAGGAGCGTAGCATCGTCATGCTACGGCTGCTCTTGCTCTACCTCATCGTAGGCAAGTACTCGAAGGGACCCGTATATGAGTTCCTGTGGGGAGAACTGCTTCTGCCCCATAGACTAGGGAGAAAAGAGTCTGACTTGTAGCTTGATTTGGTGTCATTCTGATTGACCAAATAACCACCGGCAGCTCATCGATCCAGCACTTGTCGCATTCCCATAATTTTTTTAAAGTTCTTCTCTTAAGCCCACGCAACACTTCAGCGTTCACCCCCTCAGCTTGCCCATTGGTCCATGGATGAGCGACGGAGGCATAAGAGACCTTGCTTCTAAGGCTCTGGATGTATTGCATAAAGGTGCTGCTTGTGAATTGGGTGTGCCATTGTCGGTGATCACTCTATTGGGTACTCCAAAATTGCACACCAATCCCTTGAAGAACTTGACCGATGATTGCGCGGTCACCTTCCTCACTAGTTCCACCTCATGCCACTTTGTAAACTTGTCGATAGTAGCATACAAGAATTCAAAGCCTCCGGCAGCGTGGGGGAAAGGGCCCAAGATATCAAGCCCCAACACCAAGAATGGCCAGGATAAAGGGATCGTTTGGAGGGCTTGGGCTGGATGATGAATGTTTCTGGAATCGAACTAGTAACCTTCACACTTGGCGACTATCTTAGTTGCATCCTACATGACTGTGGGCCAATAGAAACCTTGCCAGAAGGCTTTCCCGGCAAGGGCTCTTGATCCAACATGGGAGCAACAGACACCTCCATGTATCTCTACCAATAGCTTTAGCCCGTCTTCCCGGCAGATACACTTCAATTTCACCCCATTTGGTCTTCTTTTGTGTAGGGTGTAATCGACAAACTGGTACATACTGGACTAGCACTGGTGAGGTGACGTGCTATACAAACGGTTTTTAACCCCATACCATGACGGCGTATCGAACCGTCGCCAAGTGAGCGACTGCAATAGGTGGGTCCTTTCCACATGACCCAGAAACCGTCGGGGATAGGCCCTCCTGGCACACAGGTGGGGGCAAAATGAGCTCGTATGCGATCGGGTGAGGCATCGAAACCCAATAATTTCCGGTCATATGTACATCCCACACAGTGAATCCCAGAAATTTTTTCTGTTCATATGTATATAACACACAGTTTTGTGTGTGGAAATGTTTGTGCAAGGTGGCCTAACGCAAATAGTTCTCTGCCAGAAGCCATGTGTGATTGGTAGTTGATCGGACACGCCTACTTTCTAGAAACCGTGTGCGTTGTTTGAGTTCATCGCCCACGGTGCTGTCTGAGTAACTGTATGCAATAGAAAACCCCAATAAGCAGGGTAATTAGCCTATTATTGATAATCCATGTAGTAATCAAATTGACATTGCTTATAAAACAGACCAGATATTTCATATACGTATAACAGCAACTAGGATTTCATAATTGAATTACTTCAGATAGCTTTAGTACTCAGGTACGCCATTACACAACAGCACCAAGTTTCACATGCAACAGCGAAAACCTTTGGAAAGTAGCATCATACACGGTAGATGGACAGATGAATCTCATCTAGGAAACTACAGATGCGGAAGGCAAATATTGAGCCTTCAGTGATGTTGAATGTCCTTGCAACTTTAGGCCAGTGGCTATGGATAATTGCCCGCCCAACCTTCGCCATCTTCAGGAAGACTTTAATATTGTAACGTGGGTGTTGAATGAATACCTTCCTCGCCTCTTGACTATGCAGGTGGTTTGAGAGGTAATCATCAGTTCACTGCTTTGAAAAGTACTGAAAACAAAGATATGCATAAATCGTTGTTATAAAATTTGAAACGGCGCAAGGGGTAAAAACAAGGTAAAAGAGTTATTACCATCCTATAGTTGACTGATGTATTCTTCATTATGCAAACAAAGATCTTGCTTTTATTCGTCACAATTTTCTTCATCCTAACAATCTTTCCGAGTTTTTTGACTTGACTAACATTCATGGACATCTCATTTTCCCATATGCAAAATGGGTCGAACAGTGGGTCTAAGCCTCTAACAGCAGGACCTACATGTGCAAGACCAAATTGTAAGAAACCTAAATATTAGAATGATTCCTTCAATTGCATAATAATGTGCTACTACTAGCGAAAGGGCCATGCATGAGCAAACCTTGATGGTAAACTGCAGTGTCTCCCATTGTTTCCCTACAACACGGATAAGGAAGATCTTGATCAGGTTAATTGAGAGTTGCCATACTATCAGTAGAATATGTATTGAGTACAACCAAATTCGATTTATTTCTCACATGCATAACAATACAACATTGTACCCACATCAAATGAAAATCAAATTGCAGAATTGAAGCAAACAGTTAAATGGACAGCAGACCAAATGAACGAAAACATTTAACTAAGCACGACATTGCAGAATAGAAATATGTACTAGAAGATAAGACATTTAACAAAACAAAGAATGCTTCAGAACAGTACTACGAAATGTAGCAATAGTTGGACCAAACTTTTAATTGAACATTACATTTTAGAGGACCAAACTGTTAAGTGAACATCAGATTGCATATTAACATTACCGAGGACAAATCACTAGAAGGCACTGGCGATGGCCCTGAGAAAACAATACGAACTGTATTTTAAAGTTGAAAACCACGTGGCAGTGTCGACTGTGGCCTCGAAGATGAGGTGCTCCTCCAAGATCTGGTGGTCAGCACGCATGGCTGCCATAGCGACCTCGTGCGCGTGTGTGGTCGCTATTTGCTTCTCTACTGCCAGATGCTACTGAGCTCCATGTTATACTGCATGCAAAATGGCTGTGGGTGTTGCTTAATTGGAGGACGGGGCCAGTGATTTCGGCGGAAGGTGTCGCGCCGTCGGTCGGGGCATGTAGGACGGGGAAGGACAAGAATGGTGTGGGTGAGGTCTCGATTACCTGACCCATATCGACGAGGCCACGCAGCAAGAAGAAGGGTCGGTGGCCTGGAGGCTGCGCAGCAAGAAGAAGGGTCGGCAGCAAGGAGCCGGCACTACAAGAGAAGGGTCGCCGATGAGGAGGCAGCGCTGCAACAAGAAGGGTCGTTGGTGAGGAGGCGACGCTGACAGAAGAAAGGTCGCCGGCAAGGAGGCTGAGCTACTAGTATGCAACAGTGAAGGTTTGAACTTGGAAAGCAAGGAGGAACAATGGAAATGTGGCTTTCGGTGGGAGGGAGGAGCGGGGAGATAGATATTTCCGCAGTGGCAGAAAAATTTCGATCAGTACGGCGACAAACCAGCGCGCAAGTGTGCTTCAAGCGCGGGCGGTGGACTGTTGATGATGAAGCTTCCTTTGTAAGCCAGACAAGATGGCGCGCCAAGATATTTTATATCGCATCCCACATGATTCTTGCTAGTAAACTGTTTGTGGTATACCTGATTTTTTTCATTATGTTTTGAAAGACAAAATGGTATTATGGAGGGAAAGGATGGTGTTTGAATTGCTAGGACATTTATGTACAGTGAACATGCAACTACATGAGTGGCGTGTTTAAATTTGGAATTATTTTGGATTCATTTGGCATTTTTATGCATTAATTGAGTTTCTAGGCATTTAATGTGGATAATTCAAATTTGAACTACAAGCACATGCTCCAGTGCACCAAAGTTTATTCAAAAATCACATGTGTGTCTTTGGGTGAATTTATAGGTCCGATGCAAGAATGGGAATGAAATTCAAACATATGGGCATCATGGCTCGGCCGGGAACATTGTGAAACTTGGTTTTTAAATTCCTGTAGATTCAAAACCCGCCTGAAAATCGTGAAACTTGGGATGGTGTCAATTCATGGCACCAACATCCTGTGGTAAAAAAAATGGCCGCATTTGGAAATTTTTTGGTATAAGCTTCTTGCAAACCGGAGCTTCTCTCGAGAAGACTTCTGGTTCCCGAGGGGGGACGTATCACCTTTGTGTGCGAAATGATAGACGCTGCCTCCCCCCACCTTGATTTATTACAAAGGCAACATAGAACTATACGAGTGTCGTGTTAAAGTTTGTAATTATTCCGGGTTCGTTTGGCTTTTTTATATAGTAATTGAATTTCTGGTCATCTAATGTGCATAATTCAAATTTGAACTACAAGGACATGCTCAAGTGCACCAAAGATGGCTGGAAAATTACATGTGTGGCCTTGGGTGAATTTCTAGGTCCCATGCAGGAAATAGGAATGGAATTCAAACATTTAGGCGTCGTGGCTCAGCTGAAAATATTGAGAAACTTGGTTTTTTAATTCCTTTAAATCTGAGACACGCCTAAAACTCATGAAACTTGGCATGGTGTCATGACATGGCACCAACATGCTGTGGTAATATTTTTGGCTGAATTGGGACAAGCTTTAGTATAAGCTTCTTGCAACCGGAGCTTCTCTCAAGAAGGCTCGTGGTTCCGAGAGGGGGCATGTCACCTCCGTGTGCAAAACGACATACACTGCCTTCTCCTTCCTTAATGTTTTTACACATCCAGCTTGGACCAAATAAGAGTTTCGTGCTAAATTTTGGAATTATTCTGAGTTCGTTTGGCCTTTTTATACATTAATTGAATTTCTCGTCATTTAATGTGCATAATTCACATTTGAACTACAAGCACACGCTCCATTGCACCAAAGTTGGTTGAAAAATCACATGTGTGACCTTGTGTGAATTCTAGGTCTCATGCAAGAAATGGGAATGTAATTCAAACATCTAGGCGTCGTGGCTTGGCTGGAAATATTGAAAAACTTGGTTTTTTAATTCCTGTTAATCCAAAACACGCCTCAAAATCATTAAACTTAGCATGGTGTCATGACATGGCACCAACATGTTGTGTTAAGTTTTTTGGCTGAATTGGGACAAGCTTTGGTATAAGCTTCTTGCAAACCGGAGCTTCTCTCAAGAAGGCTCGTGTTTCCGAGAGGGAACATGTCAACTCCCTGTGCGAAACGACATACACTGCCTTCTCCCGGCTTGATTTTTTTATACAAGCAACTAAAATTTGAAATTATTCCAGGTTTGTTTGGCCTTTTTATACATTAATTGATTTTCCAGGAATTTAATGCACATAATTCAAATTTGAAGTACATGTGCATGCTGAAGTGCGCAAAAGTTAGTTGGAAATCATTTATGTATACTTGGGTGAATTTCTAGGTCCCATCGAAAAGTGGGAATGGAATTCAAACATCTGGGCGTCTTGGCTCTGCCGGAAAAATCATGAAACTTGGTTTTAAAATTCTTGTAAATACAAAACTCGCGTGAAAATCATGAAACTTGGCATGGTGTCAGAACATGGCACCAACATGATGTGATAATTTTTTTGTCGGATTTGCGAAGGCGCACACATTGACAATCAACAAAGCCATTTTGGAATAAGTGCTGTCACATTACAAATCGGAAACACAACTATTATTGAAATTGTGGGGCGTTCTACTTATGATTTAAGTGCCGCCACATGTCCCCTTTTTTATTGGCTAAGAGGTGCCGTGCGGGGTACTCCCTCCGTTTCAGTTTACAAGTCCAGCGTGTATACTTAGGTTGCCAATTTTATCACCGTAATATAAACTGTATAACACAAAAATTATACCATTTGAAAATGGAACATCTAAAGTTTCCAATGGTATGTTTTTTGTAATATATGATTTCTATTAGGTTGGTCAAATTTAGAGAAAGGGAGTAGCTATTTGAGTAAGGGAGGCGTGCGATCAGACCTGATCGGGAGGAGAGCCCTTCAACCTCTATCTGCCACCCACCTCCCTCCCAACGTCTCCATTAATGGCGCATGAGCCCCTCTTTCATGGCGTGGCTATGTCCCACTAGGCTGAGATTTAAGAGAGAAAAAAGAAAATCTAAAAAGAAAGTTTTGCACGGATCATGATATAAGATCTGACAGACCTATATAGCGTCGATTGTGACTTATAGCAAGACTGATGAATATAAGGACGATGACAGTGGACAATAATTGTCATCCATATTTAGGAAGATAATTAAAATAGCAACATGCTGCAACGGCCGAAATACACAAGGGCTAAAGAAGAAGGAACTAGTATGTGCGACGAGCGGAGATGAGCTCTTTATAGCCCTCAAGACGCTGCTTGAGAGCATTCACGGATTCCTCCAGCAGAATTTGGCACTCGAGGCGAAGCATGTCATTCTTGTCCATAAGTTTCTTGATGATGACGCCGGTCCTCTTCAAAAAGGCAGTGATCTCCTCCCGCTGCTCTGCACTTCGGCCGATCTTCGCCCTCAACAGGTCGTGCTCGGCCCGGAGCTTCGCATTTCCCTCCCTTAGTTGCCGGATGACACCGGTAGCCTTTTTAAACAAGGCTTTCATGTCGTCCTGCAACCTTGACCAGCCGGAGATCTGATCCATCTGGCTATGGACGATCACATTCATGCGCCTGTTAGAGTCCTCGCCTGCCCGCGAGACATTTTCCCAGTGCGCGGTGGCATGGGAAGACATCTCTGCTACATTCGTGGTGCGGTGGGACATCTCTGTTGCTTCCGCGGCGCGGTCGGATCCGTCTACTGCATCGACGGCGCGACGGGAGCTTCGTGCTGCTTTGGCGACGCGGCGGGACCTCTGTGCTGCTACGGCCACGCGGAGGGACATGTCGGCTGCTTTCGCGACGAGGCGGGACATCTCTCGTGCCTCCGCTTCCTTGCTCGCCTCTCCTTGGTGGTAATCTCTCGACCTATAACTCATGCTGGCCATGGCAGACGCAGGGGAACGATGATTAATGACTTGTTTGTTTTTGTTGATGAGGAGTTGAGGAGGAATGTGCAGTCATCTTGGAGTAGTAGTATTTATAACCGAGCACTAATATGCTCCTAAGTGGGAAACTGTTTAGGTTTTGATCTGTGTGAACATGTTTGTAATTTGGAATGTGATGGGACGCAGGCTCAAAATTTATTGATGGTTCTATAATTTCTAAGCGCGGCACTATTCCCGGACGGCGTAATGTGGGCACGCGTTCTCGATCGTGTACATGGCGTCTGCACCATAGGGTGCACCACGATAGGCAATGTCAGCACATGTCTTGTTCCAACAACCACACGCGCTCATTATTACCATCGCGCATGCTTATTTTAATTAGAATGTGTGCCCGTCTCGCGCACACATGTTGATCTGTCTAACTGTCGGCGTTCTGGGAACGGGGGCACCAACAAATGGCTGCCTGCGGCCCACGATGTGGCTCCATCGGTGGCCTGGTACGGCCTAGTTTCAGCAACCACAGCTCAAGACCCTCATGAGGGGCCAAGCCTCGCGAGGGGGACGACGGTAAGGCCTCCCTGGGGGATCCCTCTCTAGGATGGCTCTCGAGGAACGAAGATATCTATGCAAGGCACAACTCGCGAGGTTCACGTGACGTGAGCCATGACGTCCAAAGCCAAAAGGCGCCAGTGGGCGCAGTGTACCAGTTTCCCCTTTGGTGCAAAGGGGGCAAGCGCAGGTATGGAGTACCAAGGAAACAAGCAAAGGTTTCCGTATCGGTGCCACAAGACCAAGGACCGTCACGACGACAGAATGGAGGTCATCATGGAGCCCGGTGCGGCATCACCACCAGAGCCTTTGGCAGGCGAATACCACTTTTGTCAGGATAGCTTGTACTAGCTGTTACACTTCAAATTTGTCCATTGTGGGATCCCTTCCCACCGATATTTGTGAAGAGGACCGAGGCCACTATAAATAGGACCTAGCCACCACCATAGAGGGCGAGCTCATCTTGAGCTGATCCAACCATAGGGATCAGATCCATTCCAACCTACAAACAGCACAAGCTCATTCGAGCCCAAGAACACCTCTCCTCTGGAGGCTGTTTCCAATGTACTAGTTCATCCTAGCCCCACGAGGCAATCCACCACATACACTAGAGTAGGGTATTACACCGCAAGGTGGCCGGAACCAGTATAATCCTCTGTGTCCCTTGTTCTTTAAGTTTGTCGAGCTAGGCTGTGGAATCGTAGGGTGAGCGTGCTTGGGAGAGAGTGTTCTTCATGCGCACACCCCGAGTTCGAACCTCTAAAGGGTTTGCGGAACCCGAAATCCAACATTTGGCACGCCAAGTAGGTGTTTGCCGAAACCTCTCTTCCGTTGATCGACACGTTGATAACCCACAAGTGTAGGGGATCGCAACAGTTTTCGAGGGTAAAGTATTCAACCCAAATTTATTGATTCGACACAAGGGGAGCCAAAGAATACTCTTAAGTATTAGCAGCTGAGTTTTCAATTCAACCACACCTAGAAACTTAGTATCTGCAGCAAGGTAGTTTAGTAGCAAAGTAATATGATAATAGTGGTAACAACAATAAAAGTAACGATATTGTTTTTGTAGTTTTTGTAATAGTAGCAACAGAAAAGTAAATAAGCAACAAGCAATATGTGAAAAGCTCGTAGGCATTGGATCGATGATGAGGAATTATGTCGGATGCGATTTATCATGTAAAAGTTATAACCTAGGGTGACACAGAACTAGCTCCAGTTCATCAATGTAATGTAGGCATGTATTTTGAATATAGTCATACGTGCGTATGGAAAAGAACTTGCATGACATCTTTTGTCCTACCCTCCCGTTGCAGCGGGGTCCTAGTGGAAACTAACCTATATGAAGGCCTCCTTTTAATAGAGTACCGGACCAAAGCATTAACACATAGTGAATACATGAACTCCTCAAACTACGGTCATCACCGGGAGTGGTCCCGATTATTGTCACTTCGGGGTTGCCGGATCATAACACATAGTAGGCGACTATAGACTTGCAAGATAGGATCAAGAACACACATATATCCATGAAAACATAATAGGTTCACATCTGAAATCATGGCACTCGGGCCCTAGTGACAAGCATTAAGCATGGCAAAGTCATAGCAACATCAATCTTAGAACATAGTGGATACTAGGGATCAAACCCTAACAAAACTAACTCGATTACATGGTAAATCTCATCCAACCCATCACCGTCCAGCAAGCCAACGATGGGATTACTCACGCATGGCGGTGAGCATCATGAAATTGGTGATGGAGGAAGATTGATGATGACGATGGCGACGATCTCCAGTCTTCGGAGCCCCGAACGGACTCCAGATCAGCCTCCCCGAGAGAGATTAGGGCTTGGCGGTGGCTCCGTACCGTAAAACACGATAATTCTTCATCTCTGGTTTTTTTTCTCCCCGAAAGTGAATATATGGGGTCCGGGGGTACGTCAGTGGAGCATCAGGGGGGCCACAAGGCAGGGGGCGCGCCCAGGGGGAGGGGGCGCCCCCCCACCCTCATGGACAGGGTGTGCGCCCCCTGACGTGGATCTTTCCGCAGATATTTTTTTATTTTCCAAAATAATTCTTCGTGGATTTTCAGGTCATTCTGAGAACTTTTTATTTCTGCACAAAAAGAACACCATGGCAATTCTGCTGAAAACAGCGTCAGTCCAGTTTTGTTCCATCCAAATCATGCAAGTTAGAGTCCAAAACAAGGGCAAAAGTGTTTGGAAAAGTAGATACGTTGGAGACGTATCAACTCCCCCAAGCTTAAACCTTTGCTTGTCCTCAAGCAATCCAGTTGATAAACTAAAAGTGATAAAGAAAAACTTTGACAAACTCTTGTTGCTCTTGTTGTTGTAAATATGTAAAGCCAGCATTCAAGTTTTCAGCAAGATCATGAACTAACCACATTCACAATAACTTTCAGGTCTCATGTTTACTCATATCAATGGCATAATCAACTAGCGAGCAATAATAATAAACCTTGGATGACAACACTTTCTCAAAACAATCATAATATGATATAACAAGATGGTATCTCGCTAGCCCTTTCTGAGACCGCAAAACATAAATGCAGAGCACCTTTAAAGATCAAGGGCTGACTAGACATTGTAATTCATGATAAAAGAAATCCAATCATGATCATACTCAATGCAAATTAATAGTAATACATGCAAATGACAGAGGTGCTCAATAACTGGTGCTCTTTTATAAGAGGATGATGACTCAGCATAAAGGTAAATAGATAGGCCCTTCGCAGAGGGAAGCAGGGATTTGTAGAGGTGCCGGAGCTCGATTTTTAAATAGAGATGAATAACATTTTGAGCGGTATACTCTCGTTGTCCACATAACAACCAAGAATCTCGATATCTTCCATGCTACACACATTATAGGCGGTTCCCAAGCAGAATGGTAAAGTCTATACTCCCCCAACCACCAACAAGCACACTCCACGGCTAGCCCGAAACAACGGGTACCGTCCAAACCAGCAACATCCCTGGGGGAGTTTTGTTTAATTATTATGGTTTGAGCATGGGACTAGGCATCCCGGTTACCAGCGATTTTCTCATAAATGATGAGCGGAGTCCACTCATCATGAGAATAACCCACCTAGCATGGAAGATATAGACATCCATAGTTGATACATGAGCTGTTCGAGCATACAAAATAGAATTTTATTTGAAGGTTTAGAGTTTGGCACATACAAATTTACTTGGAACGGTAGGTAAATACCGCATATAGGAAGGTATGGTGGACTCATGTGGAACAACTTTGGGGTTTATGGAAGTGGATGCACAAGCAGTATTCCCGCTTAGTACAGGTGAAGGCTAGAAAGAGACTGGGAAGCGACCACCTAAAGAGCGACAACAGTCATGAACATGCATAATAATAGTGCACGACTAGCTAGAAAGAGACTGCAAGCATGAGTAGGATATAAATCACCATGAACATAAATATCGTGCAGGCTATGTTGATTTGTTTCAACTACATGCGTAAATATCTGCCAAGTCAGACAACTTGAATGGTTCAAAGGAGGATACCACCCTATCATACCACATCACAACCATTTTAATATCATGTTGGCATGCAAGATAGACCATTATAAACTCTCAGCTAATTAAGCATGGCATAAGCAACTATGATCTCTAATTGTCATTGCAAGCATGTTTCATTCATAACAGGCTCAATCAGGAACGATGAACTATCATATTTACAAAAACAAGAGAGATCGAGTTCATACCAGCTTTTCTCATCTCAATTAGTTCATCATATATCATCCTTATTGCCTTTCACTCGCACGACCGAACAGTGTGGATAATAATAATGGTGCATGTGCATTGAACTAAGCTGGAATCTGCGAGCATTTAAATACAAGAGAGAAGACAAGGTAATATGGCTCAAGGTTAAATCAACAATAAAGCATATGAGAGCCACTAAGCATTTTTAACACGGTCTTCTACTCTCAACACCCAAAGAAAAGAAAAGAAACTATTTACATGGGAAAGCTCCCAACAAGAAAAATAAGAACGAGAAATCTTTTTGGGTTTTCTTTTAATTACTACTACTACAGGCAAGGAAAGTAAACTAGCTAAAAGCTACACCTAATATTTTTTGTTTTTTCTTAAGGTTTTTTTAACACACAAGAAAAAGACCAAGAGAAGAATTGAAACTAACACGGATGGTACAATGAAAGAGTGTGAGCACCGACAACTAGAATAAGTGTGTGAACATGAATGTAATGTTGGTGAGAAACACGTACTCCCCCAAGCTTAGGCTTTTGGCCTAAGTTGGTCTATGGCCACGGATCGAAGCAACTCTCTCCAGTGTACTGAGAAGTGTCCTCTGGGTGCCACTGGTTGGCAAGCTCATCCGGATCCCACCCATAAACAATCTAACGGTAAGGATCGAGTGGTGGCTCCGGCTCAGGCTCTGAAGGTCGTGCCTGGCTCTGGTACTTGTAGAAGGCATCTGACGTAACGAGGTATATGCCTCAAAATAGATCAAATAGAGATGGTGCAGGCAAGGTAACAATCTCACCATATTTTTCACCAAACCTCAATTTATAATTAAGCAATTTCTCCTTGTCTTTAACAATAAAATCATGTGCTATCATGCTCTTATAATCTAGATAAACAGGGGCAAGCAATTTTTCTTCCTTCTCATGATACCTAATAGGTATTCTAAAATGTTCAGCAAGGCGAGAAGCAAACATGCCTCCAAAGACGTGACCTTTTGTGCGGTTCAGACTTAATCGTTTAGCAACGACAGCACCCAAGCTAAAAGTTGTGTCCCGAAACAAAGCATGGCGCAAAATGAAAATATCTTGGGCACTAAGATTCCCACTGTTCCCGCGACCAATTAAACATCTACTAGCAAATAAAGCAAATTAGCGCACAACAGGGAAATGTTACTGGTAATTCTGGCCCCTAAAACTTGCCTAGTTTCCCCTACAGCTATCATGTAAATAAACCCTTCAATGTTTTCACGACGTGGTGCATCAACACTACCTTCAAAGGGTATCTTGCATACTTCACAAAATTCAAAGAATGACATCTCCTTAACTTCATCATATAAACGAAACTCCACTGAAGGTGGTGATTTCTTAGCATGAAAATGAAAGTTTTGCTTGAAAATATTGGTAAGTAAGAGATATTGTTCACGTTGGTCGTGGAGGAAGTCGGTGAGGCCTGCATTGTTCGCCAAATAATAAAAGTCTTCGTAAATCTCGGCGGCTTTCATGAACTCATTACAATGCCATTCACATGGATGAACTTCTGCAGTGCGAGGAAGATTATATTTGGGCTTCTTATTTTCTTCCTTCTTCTTATCCTCTGAACTTTTACTAGAGGAGCCCCTCAAGAATCTCTTTATCATTTTCCTCCTCTGAAAATTTCTGAAATTTTTAGTATCTCAAAAAAAAAAGTTAACCAAACTCAACAAGATTATAGCATCAACTCCTACAAGTGCCTAGAGACTATATCATGCATTAGAACTACTTGGGACCAAAGAAATTTGACATGCAAGCTCAAGAACAAGGTCACCACAACAGCAAAAATTTGCAATAAATAAAGCACTAGAACAGAAACTAATTGGACCAATGGAGGAGTCACATACTAAGGAACAATCTCCCCAAACAGTTTTATGAATGGAGCTTTGAGCAAGGAGATCGAAAATGGCAACAAGATGAGCTAGAACTCATGCTTGAGCTGGATAGTGATTTTTGGGAGGAAGAATGAGTGTGTGGGTGAAGGAATAAGTGGAGGGGTACACGTGGGGCCCACGAGGCAGGGGCGCGCCCTGGACCCTCGTGGCCAGGTGTTGGCTCCCCTCGCTGTGTTTTCTGTCCCATATATCCTCAAATATTCTAGAAAAAAAATCATATTTCATTTTCAGGGCATTTGGAGAACTTTTATTTTTGGGGTATTTTTTTATTGCACGGATAAGTCTGGAAACAGACAGAAAATACTATTTTTGCTTTATTTATTATACTTAACAGAAAGTAAAAGGAGGATACATAAGGTTGTGCTATCTAGATTCACCCATCTCATGCTCATCAAAATGAATCCATTAACAAGGTTGATCTGGTCTTGTTAATAAACTCTTTCCGAATAACATGAAAGCGGAGAATTTCGAATAACACTAGGTTACCTCAATGGGGATATGTATGTCCCCAACAATAAGAATATCATATGTCTTCTTGATAGTAGGAATAGGAAATTCAAAACCTCCAATGGTAATAGTTGAAACTTTTCCAATATAATTGATACTGTGGACCTGAGGTTGTTTCCTCGGAAAGTGTACCGTATGCTCATTACCATTGACATGAAAAGTGACATTTCCTTTGTTGCAATCAATAACAACCCTTGCAGTATTCAAAAATGGTCTACCAAGGATAATATACATACTATCGTCCTCGGGAATATCAAGTATAACAAAGTCTGTTAGAATAGTAATGTTTGCAACCGCAGCAGGCACATCCTCGCAAATACCGACAGGTATAGCAGTTGATTTATCGGCCATTTGCAAAGATATTTCAGTAGGTGTCAACTTACTCAAGTCAAGTCTACGATATAAAGAGAGAGGCATAACACTAACACCGGCTCCAAGATCACATAAAGTAGTTTTAACATAGTTTCCTTTAATGGATCAAGGTATAGTAGGTACTCCTGGATCTCCTAGTTTCTTAGGTATCCCACCCTTAAAAGTGTAATTGGCAAGCATGTGGAAATTTCCACTTCAGGTATCTTTCTTTTATTGGTAATGATATCTTTCAAATACTTAGCATAAGGATTTGTTCCAAGCATATCAGTCAAACGCATACGCAAAAAGATAGGTCTAATCATTTCAGCAAAGCGCTCAAAATCCTCATCATCATTTTTCTTGGATGGTTTAGGAGGAAAAGGCATGGGTTTCTGAACCCATGGTTCCCTTTCCTTACCGTGCTTCCTAGCAACAAACTCTCTCTTTCATAACGTTGATTCTTTAATTGTGGGTTATCAAGGTCAACAACAGGTTCAATCTCTACATCATTATCATTGCTAGGTTGAGCATCATCATGAACATCATAATTAACATTATCACTAGGTTCATGTTCATTACCAGATTGTGTCTCAGCATCAGAAACAGAGATATTATTGGGATTCTCATGTGTGTCAGCTACAGGTTCACTAGAAGCATGCAATGTCCTATCATTTCTCTTTTTCTTCTTCTTAGAAGAACTAGGTGCATCTAAATTAGCTCTCTGAGAATCTTGATCAATTCTTTTAGGGTGGCCTTCAGGATATAGAGGTTCCTGAGTCATTTTACCACCTCTAGCTTCAACTCTAACAGCATAGTCATTATTCTTACTATTTAATTCATTGAGCAAATAATTCTGAGCCTTAAGTACTTGTTCTACTTGAGTGGTAACCATAGAAGCATGTTTACTAATGAGTTTCAATTCACCTTTAACTCTAGACATATAATCACCAAGCGTTCAATCATATAAGCATTACGTTGCAATTGTCTACCAACATAAGCATTGAAGTTTTCTTGTTTCACAATGAAATTGTCAAACTCATCTAAGCATTGACTAGCAGACTTATAACGAGGAATATCACCTTCATCAAAACTATAAAGAGAATTTACCTTTACTACCTTTGTTGGGTTATCAAGACCATGTATTTCTTCAATTGGTGGTAAATTCTTAACATCTTCAGCTTTAATACCTTTTTCTTTCATAGATATCTTTGCCTCTTGCATATCTCCAGGACTGAGAAACATAACTCCTCTTTTCTTCGGATTTGGCTTAGGGGCTGGTTCAGGAAGTGTCCAATTATTTTCATTTGCCAACATATTATTCAATAATAATTCAGCTTGATCAACTGTTCTTTCCCTGAAAACACAACCAGCACAACTATCCAGGTGGTCTCTGGAAGCATCGGTTAGTCCATTATAAAATATATCAAGTACATGATTCCTCTGAAGAGGATGATCAGGCAAAGCATTAAGTAATTGTAGAAACCTCCCCCAAGCTTGTGGGAGACTCTCTTATTCAATTTGCACAAAGTTATATATTTCCCGTAAGGCAGCTTGTTTCTTATGAGCAGGAAAATATTTAGCAGAGAAGTAATACATCATATCTTGGGGACTACGCACACAACCAGGATCAAGAGAATTCAACCATATCTTAGCATCACCCTTTAACGAGAAAGGAAATAACTTAAGGATATAGTAGTAATGAATCTTTTCATCGTTGGTAAACAGGGTGGCTATATCATTCAACTTAGCAAGATGTGCCACAACAGTTTCAGATTCATAGCCATGGAAAGGATCAGATTCAACCAAAGTAATTAACTCAGGATCAACAGAGAAATCGTAATCCTTATCAGTCACAAAGATAGGTGAAGTAGCAAAAGCAGGGTCATATTTCATTCTAGCATTCAAAGACTTTTCTTTCAGCTTAGCTAATAATTTCTTAAGATCATATCTATCATTGCAAGCAAGAAAGTCTCTAGCAGTTTCTTCATCCATAACATAGCCCTCAGGAATAACAGGCAATTTATATCTATGGGGAGAACCTTCATCATCACTTTCATAAATATTATCTGTTTCAATATTTGCATTCTCCCTAACCTTAGGAATTTGTTCATCTAGAAATTCACCTAGTGGCACATTATTAACACGCATGGAAGTCGTTTCATCATACATAGCAGAAGTAGCATCATCAAGAACATGCGACATATCAGATTCAATAGCAAGAGCAGGTGTCACAAGTTTACTCATAACAGAGGGTGAATCAAGTGCAAAGCTAGATGACAGTTCCTTACCTTCCCTCGTAGTTGAGGGATAGATCTTGGTTTTGGAGTCCTTCAAATTCTTCATAGTGATCAACAGTTATAAATCCCAAGTGACTTAGAGAATATAGCTATGCTCCCCGGCAACGGCGCCAGAAAATAGTCTTGATAACCCACAAGTGTAGGGGATCGCAACAGTTTTTGAGGGTAAAGTATTCAACCCAAATTTATTGATTCGACACAAGGGGAGACAAAGAATACTCTTAAGTATTAGCAGCCGAGTTGTCAATTCAACCACTGTCGGATTACGGGCTCCGCAAACCCAGGAAGTTCGAACACAGGGGCGTGAACGAAGATCTCTCCCACTCACGTCTACCTAGCGTCTCACCCTCGTCCAGTGAAGAGATTCAAGCAAACAACAAGTAAAGCACACAAGAGTTTACCCAGGTTTGAGCCACCTTGAAGTGTAAAACCCTACTTCCTTCTTTGGTGGATTGGCCTCGGGAGGGCTTGAATATGGATGAGTACAGTGGTTCCTGAGATCAGGGGGAGAGCTCAAGAGGGTTAGGAGGCAAGAGTTCTTTATCCCATATGTGAAGGCAGACTTTCTGGATCTGATCGGCATGCCTCCATAATGCAGATCCTACCTACTTATATAGGCGGCCAGGGTCCTCTTCCCCCGAAATGTTTAGGCGGGAAGGGACCCCACAACGGACATTTGAACGGGAACCCAAGGACGTTCCTACCCTGACAAAAGCAGTCTACGCCTGCAAAAGGATCGGGCGGTAACGCGGTAGTGGGCTCAGTGGTGACATCCTTCCTGTCGTCCTCGCGGTCTTCGGTCTGGTTGCACCGAACGGGAAATCTTTGTCCCGCTCCTCGGGAACCTGCGCCTGCGCTGTCTCCTTTGCACCAAAATGGCAACTGCGCCGCTGGTGGGCGCTGGCACCCGCTGGCACGGTGCGTCACTGCCTCCTCCTGAGGCAGGCTTGTCCTTGGATTCTCCGCCCCTCCGGAGCAACCTAGCTGAGGCCACTCCTGAGGGGGTCTTGACGTCATTCTCCTCAATAGGTCTAGCCCCCTCGCGAGGGTCTTGGGCAGCTGGTCGATCAGCCGGGCCGTACCAGGCCGTGAAAGGAGCGCGTCGCGGCCCGCAGACTGGCAAGTCTGGGTACCCTAGTTACCAGGACGCCGACAGTAGCCCCTTGGCCGAAGGCGCGCGCGGAGTTGTCTTCGGGGCGAAGCGTTAGCCGAGGACGGAGCGCTACGGGCCCCAAAAAGGCTGCGGGCCAGGCCGGCGCGTGACAGTTGGATGGGACGTGGGCGACTCCGCTCCCCACGTAGTCTTGGCAACCGTGTAGCTTGACAAAAAGGGGGCCATCTTTGCTGCAGAGGAGTTATCGCCTCCCTTCCTTCCTGCTTAGATCCCCTTCTCCTTTGCCTCCGGCCTTCCTAAATCGCCTGCATCCTCTGGCACCTCAGCGATGGCGAAGAAAAGCAAGGGTGCCGCATAGGCGTCTGGATATGCTCCTTCCCTTGAGGGGCGCTCGAGGGGTCCACCATCACCAAGGAGGAGGACTACTCAGAGGTCCAGCTTTTCTTGTCGAGCGTCCACAACGAGCATGGCCCGACGGGGATTTGGGTCGGATCCACTGCGGCGCGGATCTTGCCAAAGTCCTGCTACCCCTTCTTCCTCCATAGCATCTCCGTCGGGCTCGTGCCGCCCTTCTCAGAGGTCTTCTACGCCATCCTGGACCATTACCAGGTGCACGCTCTCCACATCCAGCCTCGCTCCATCTTCGTCCTGACGCTCTTCGCCTTTTATTGCGAGGCGCTTGTGGGGGTGAGACCGACTGTCGCCATCTTCCGCCACTTCTTCTCCATGCGGCGGTACGACGAGGGTCTGTGCTCGGGCTGTGTCTCCTTCGTCTTCCAGCGCCAGGGTTGCCGGCTGACGACAGCCGGGAAGAAGATAGACTCCCACCGGAAGAGGTCGATCTATCTGGATGCCCAGCGCGTTCATCCGCTGCTGGCGCTCCCTACCGCCCGTTCGGCAAATCGCCCCGGCTGGAGCTACACAAAGCTCACCGACCCCCTTGTCGAGCCTGTCCTGTCAAGGATTGAAGCCGACCTGGGCTCGAGGGTTGAAGGGGCCCAGATCGTGAAGGAGTTCCTGAGGCAGAGTCTGGCCCCGGTGTAGGCACACTCGCGCCCCATGTGGGAGCTGATAGGAGATGACGACAGGCTCCGGCTACGCTTGGGGGCGCTGGCCGAGGCCGACCTGGACTTTGCCTCAATCACTCTCCTGGGGATGGTTCATGAGGACCTCTCGGGGGCCCACCTACCGCAGTACAGCCGCCCTGACAAGGCCGAGCTGTTGAAGGCCGTGTCAGGTTTCGGGGTGCCCGCAGCTGCTCCGCCCATGGTTGACGTGTCCTCCGGTGCCGACGATGGGAGCGACGAGGAGGACTCGAAGGACACCCTGGGCGACGAGGACCGGGTTGATGAGGGGGACTCCTTCGAGGCATTCGCTGAATAAATGGCGTCGGGCGCAGGTGCTGCCGGACGGCCCCAAGCGACCACTCCGTGTTGGTCCGGACGCGCTGCATCCGGAGGAAGCAATGCGGCGACCCCGCCGAGGAGCGCCGTGCCAGCGAAACTGGTGACCACGGCTATTCCCAAGTCCGTGGCCTCGCGCCTTGCCAAGATCCGGACTGCCGGCACGCCTGTAGCGCCAGCGGCTGTGGCTGGCCTACTGATGAAGATGAGGGCGTGCCTCGCCTTCGATGAGTAAGTGTGTAATCTCCTATTGTCCCTCAGTCGCTGCGTTCCTGACGTACTTTTCTTGGCGCAGCAGCCTGTGTGGCGTGATGAAGAAGGTGAAAGGGGAGGTCACGTCGCGGTCTCCCGCTCCTCCTGCAGCTTCTGTGGCCGCGGAGAAGGGTGCCACAGCTTCGCGCGCCTCGGCCAGCTGGGCCACCGAGCACGCAGCGGCGGCGTCGCCTGAGGGCGTCATTGATCTTTGCGAGGCCTCGGTGGCTCCTGCTCCGGCTGCTCCAGCGAGGGGAGCCGGAGCCCCTGAGCCCCTAGTCGAGCAGCCGGTCTCGTTGGCGCCCATCCGCCAGCCGGTGCAGCCTAGCCCTAAGACCTTGGAGGCCGCCTCCGCTGTGCTGGGTCGGCTTCGTACCGAACTTCAAGGTGGTGATGGCCGCACGATGGAAGGATGCCTGGGGCTGATTTCTGGGTGGCTCCTGGCAGACAAGTCCGCGCGGGCCTCCTGGAGCCAGGCCTCATCGATCGCTGCCAAGGGTCAAGAGGAAGCAGCGGCAGCCATGCGGGCACGGGACGCCGCGCGAGCCGATGCTGCGTCCTTCGAGAAGCGCTGCCTCAAGGCGGAGAGCGAGCTGGAAGCCCTTCGCGAGGAAGGCGCCAGGCGCGCCCTAGAGCTTGAAGGGTTGGAGAAGGAGCTCAAGGTGCAGAAGGCTGAGATGTCCCGGATGCAGTAGGAGCAACTCGCCGATCGCGCGAGCCTGGAGAAGCTGACGGCCGAGGCCGAGCAGGCCAGGACGACCCAGGCTGCCTGCGAGAAGGAAGACGCCCTTGCGGCCTCGGCAGCTGTGAGTCACAAGGCCCTTGCCGCCTTCGAGCTTGAGGCCCGTACGGCGCTGCGAGCTGCTTATGGGGAAGGATTCGAGAAGCCATTGGCAGCCCCGGAGGGTGGCCCCACCGGGCTCCTTGCCGCGCTCGTGAAGTACCTATGCGAGGTTGCAGTCGCAATTGGCCAGTTAGCAGACGTCGAAAGCCGCACGCTCCTTACCTTGGTCCTCACGCAGATGTGCAGCCACCTAAGTCTCCGTGATCCCGCTCTTGACCTGGCCTCGCTGTCCGAGCCCATGACTGCGAGCTTAGAGGGCGCGGCTAATAAGGCCCTGGAGGTGAAGGTCACGAAACTGGTGGAGGCGTTCCTCCAGGCTGCTGCTACCGCAGCTGAAGAGGCGGAGACAGGTGATGACGCGTTTGGTGATGCCTGACATGTTCCTGTTCAGATGAGAGAGATGCGAGTGCCTCAGGGAGTCGTAAGAACTTGTTTGAATTTGGATGATTTTCGTGCTTTCTTCCTTTCATGTTTGCTTAGGTGCTCTGCATCGGCAGGGCCCAACCCCGCGCATACCTCGATCGCCATTGAGCACTCCGGGTGACCGGGGTTATCGTAATAACTAGACTTAAGGGATGTGGGGCTACGTGGCTAGTGAGGCCCCTGGGTCGTGATGCCCAGGGGTTCCCCTTGACGTTCAAGCGATCCCGTTTGCATTCTGCGTCGGCAGGGCCCAGCCCCGCGGCATACCTCGACCACCGTTGAGCACCTGGCTTAAGGAGTGAGGGGCTACATGACTAGTGAGGCCCCTGGGTCGCGATGCCCAGGGGTCCCCGTTGACGTACGAACGGCTCTCATGAGGGAGAACGAGAACCATACCTTTCTCACGAGCCTTCGCCTAGGATGTGGGCGCAAGAAGACCAGGTGTCTGGGCACCTGGTAGGGTGGCGTCTGCCAGGCGTGACCTGAGCATAACCCCCTTGCCTAGCCCCCCTCGCGACACCTATCCAAGGAGAAGCTATGAGCATCGTGAGCTGCAAAGCTCCCTGAGGTTGGTGCGACCGCTGGGGGCCGCTCTTAGTTGTTTATAACTAGAGCGAAGCATAGAGCTACCACACTTGCGCGGAGTGTGGGCATAACCGCGCCTCGGTCGTAGCAGCCATCACTGAGCTTGGTGCTTCCACTGGTTCATGGGCATAACTACTCCTCGGTTGGTTCTGCCAGCACGGAGCATGGCACTTCCACTGGACTGTGGGAGGGAGCCTCCCATTGGGGGAGACTCCAGGACGTGTACAGTCCCGTCCTGACAAGCGGCTTGCATGGCAGGATAGCCAAGGTGTATATGGGCCCTCCTCAGGACGAGTTGAACGACTCTAAGGAAGTTCTCGTGAGCTTACGCATCACTCACGAGATCCTACACTGAGACGGGTTGCGCCTGAGTCTTCTTCCCCAAAATGTGAAACGAGAAGTGTTGTGTCGACCTGCGCCGAGTGCATCTCTAGAGGGCATCGCATGAGAGGGCCGCAGCACCAACGACCCCAAGAGGTGACGTTAGCAGGACCGGCCCGTAAGACAGAGCTCAGTCGCTGGATTTATCGATGCTGCAGGGACGGACCCGAGCACAGACGATGTGCCCAGTCTTCTCATGCAACAATCCAATAGAAAAACAACCGGCGCACGGTTCCCGCGTGAGTGAGGCACCTGCCACGGGCCCCTACTTACCCATCCACAATTAACCCATGCGAGAACAAGGCACCAAGGACCACGGGAGGTGACGTCACGGGAATGGCTCGCGACACAGAGCTCATCCCTTGGGTTTAACGACGCTGCAGGGACAGACCCGAGCACAGACGCCTTGCCAGTCCTTAATCATGGGGCGGTCGTGAGTGGGCTCGCAAGGGTTCATGACCTTAGTGGCGGTGATAATGCCGAGCATATAGATAATGCAAATAGGAAGAAGCAACTTGCCTTGATTCATGCACAAAAAGAGACAACTGCGGGGGGGTAGCCCCCAGCTGCTCGAGGATGATGCAGCCCGGGGGGCGCCCTCGATTGAATACCTGAAACGTCACCTAACACTTGTCAAAGAAGAGTTGGGGTAGCTGAAGATGCAAGCCGTGCGGGTTGCTCCTGAGGATCGTCGGGCTCCGGAGGCCCTTAGTGGTCGCGGGGGTCCGGCTCTCGCTCCGTCTGGACCGCCTGCCACAGAACCTCTCGAGCCCCCAAAGCCTACCGCGCGAGGTGCTGGAACGTGGTAGCTGCGTTGCGGAAGCCGAAGAGCGTGCGGGTGTAGCTGCAGGGGAGGGCCCTCCTCCGGCCAACCGCCATCGGCCAGAAGGGATCCAAAGAAGCGGCTCGGTTGAGACCCGCGACGTCGATGCAAACGCGGAAGTGGTCGCCCGGGCTGCGGGTAGGTGAGCTTGGCGCCATGCAGTTACGCCCACCGCGAATGAGCCTTGCATACTGAAGTTCCTCAGTAACCTGGTTGATGAAGTCCTGAGCCCCCAACGACGTACGTCTCACGCTAGGCTCACAAAAACGCGCGTCGAGACATGCTTGCAGGTGGTGCCCGAACACCTCCCTCGAGACGCTGGTCAAGCCGGAGACACTCCAGAGGAGAGCCCCCGAGCCCGTCATGAGAGGGGCGTCGGGCGTGGCCCCCTATGCGAGGGTGGAGGGCGCCTTGTCGACAGGCGCGAGTCCCGAGGCGGAATCGTCAGGAGCCCCTACGTCTCGAGGTCCATTGGAGGGCAGGTTCTTATTCTTCTTGTGGGCGGTTTGCAGGGTGAGGACTTCTACATCCTCATCGGAGCTCTCGACCGCCGCGGTCTGGTAGGCGCGCTCCAAGGAACGCACCGCTTCCTTCTCGTCGGAGGCAATCGTGATGACTCCGCCACTCCCGGGCATCTTGAGGACGTTGTCGCCATGATGGGTCACTGCCATGAACTTCGTGAGGGCAGGAAATCCGAGGATGGCGTTATACGAGATGTGGATGTTGGCGACGTCGAAGTCGATGAGATCAGTGTGATAGTTGTCGCGGTCACCAAAGCTGACGGGGAGGCGTACCTGCCCCATCGGGAGTGTGGAGCCATCCGTGACTCCGTAGAATGGCTTGGTCAGGTCGAACTGATCGTAGGGGACCTGGAGCGTCTCGAAGGTCTGGACGGAGAGGACGTTAAGCCCTGCTCCGACGTCGATGAGGGTCTTGGTCACAAGGACGTTGTTGATGGTCGGGGTGTAGAGCATCGGGAGAGCGCCTGGAGCTGTGGTGCACTTGAGCTGGTCCATGGGGTCGAAGGCGATGACCTGCTTGGTCCACCTATGGTTGCGTGCGTCGTCAGGCCTGGGAAGCACCGCATTCACCTCGCAAGCGAACTGCTTGAAGATGTGATGAGAAGCCGGAGCATGGGCTCCTGCCAAGATGCATGCAATCGCACGCGGCTCCTGGAAGCCCCCTTCTCCATCTCCCTGGCATTCGTCGTTGTTCCTTCTTGGAGGTGGTGGTAGCGGAGGTAGACCTCCGTTACCCTGAGGGCGACCCTCACTAGGCTGGTCGCGCCAGGGGGCGTCACGAGGCTACTCCTGCTAGTGGTCTTCATGAGGCCGTTCACGCGACCCTTGGCGCGAGTTCCTGCCGTCCCAACGTCCTCCACCTCGGCCTCCTCCACGGCCATAGCCGCGGTTGTCGCGCTCAGGGCGCTGCCCGACGCGCCCGCCGCGCATCGCCCTGAGCGCCTGACAGTCGTTGGTGTTGTGGCTGTGGACATTGTGGAAGACGCAGTACGGACGGTTGTCTCTAGGGGGGTCGTCATAGCCGCAGCCACGCTTCACTTCTGGCTCTGCAGCCAGCACGGCGGGCCCCTTGCGCTTTGCTTCACGCAGCTCTTGGAGGGAGAGGCGTCCTTCCTCCACCCTGGCGCACTTTGCAGCGAGCTTGAACATCTCAAGGGTTGTGCACACGTCCTCGTGGATGGCGAGCTCCTCCCTCATCCTGACGTAGCGGACATCGTCGGAGAACACCGAGATGATGGCCTCGTCCGAGACCCTGGGGATCCGGAGGCGCATGGTGTTGAAATGTTGGATGTACTTTTGCAGACTCTCCCCTGGCTACTACCTCACGCGGCGTAGATCCGCGGCCGTCGGGACTCAGTCGCGGGTGCCGTGGTAGTTGGCGACAAAACGCTCACGAAGCTCCCCCCAGGAGGAGATGGATCCCGCGGGGAGGTTCAGGAGCTAGGAGCATGCGCCATCCTTGAGAGCCATGGGGAACCAGTTCGCCATGACCTTCTCGGTGCCGTTGGACACCTCGATGATCAGCTCGTAGAGTTGGAGGAACTTCGTGGGGTCAGTGGTGCCGACGTAGCGCGGAGGCAGATCCAGCTTGAACTTGCCGGGCCAGACGAGGCGCCGTAGCTCGGGAGCTAAGGCACGACATCCAGCCACGCTCATGATTGCAGGCGCCCCCTGCGCTTGCGGTTCTGGTTCTTGGGGCCCTGGCGCCACCACCTCCTGTGGTGCGCGGTCTTGGCGCTGCGGGATAGGGGGCCCGCGAGCTCCTTCCTAGGGATGCGGGATTACCTGGCAGCTCTCCTCATCGCGCGCATGGGCCCTGCGGGGCGGCTCACGCCACGGAACCTCGCGCCGGACCTCCTGGCCGGCACCGTAGAGTGGAGGGGGAGCCGGGACACCATGGCCCTCGTTCCCCGCCATGGGCGACAGGGACGGGAGGAGTGAGTTGGTGCAGGTGCCTCCCTGGCGGCGTTGATGAGCTCGGTGATGCGGTGGAGCCACTCGTCATAGAGGTCATCTGTCGGGCGATAGCGCAGGACCTCCCGCGCCATCAACAATGTAGGCTGCTAGTAGACCGGCCGGCGGCAGACCAGCGAGGACGACGCCGCAGCCGACGAGGGTGAGGCATCGCCGTGCATCCATCATGCCGCATGGACAGCGGCAGCGACGACTCCTGCTGCTCGTGGACGGCTGGGACGGTGGCGGCGTTGGCGACCGGCGAGTTGCGGCAGAGCGGCGCATCGTTGCCCGCGGGTGCCGCCTGAGCGACGTTCGCGGCGTGGCGTGCGGCGCGTGCTCGGCTTGTGTCCACTATGGCTGTGGAGCGAAGTCGACGACGAGAGCGGGACGAGGTCGTCGGAGAGGTGAGATCTCGACACGCCCCCTACCTAGCGCACAAAATGTTGGATTACGGGCTCCGCAAACCCAAGAAGTTCGAAAACAGGGGCGTGAACGAAGATCTCTCTCACTCACGTCTACCTAGCGTCTCACCCTCGTCCAGTGAAGAGATTCAAGCAAACAAGTAAAGCACACAAGAGTTTACCTAGGTTCGGGCCACCTTGCGTTGTAAAACCCTACTTCCTGCTTTGGTGGACTGGCCTCGGGAGGGCTTGAATATGGATGAGTACAGTGGTTCCTGAGCACAGGAGGGTCAGGAGGCAAGAGTTCTTGCTCGCTTACGCTGAGGCAGAGTTTCTGGATCTGATCGGCATGCCTCCATAGTGCAGATCCTAGCTACTTATATAGGCGGCAAGGGTCCTCTTCCTCCGGAATATTTAGGCGGGAAGGGATCCCACAACGGCCATTTGAGCGGGTAGACAAGGACGTTCCTACCCTAGCAAAAGCAGTCTTCGCCTGCAAAAGGATCAGGCGGTGATGCAGTAGTGGGCTCGGTGGTGACATCCTCCCTGTCATGCTTGCGGTCTTCGGTCTTGTTGCACCGAAGGGGATACCTTTGTCCCGCTCCTCGGGAACCTATGCTTGCGCTGTCTCCTTTGCACCAAAATGGCAATTGCATCGCTGGTGGGCGCTGGTACCCGCTGGCGCGGTGCGTCACTGCTTGCGTCACTGCCTCCTCCTGAGGCAGGCTTGGCCTTGGATTCTTCGCCCCTCCGAAGCAACCTAGCCGAGGCCACTCCTGAGGGGGTCTTGACGTCGTTCTCCTCGCGAGGTCTAGTCCCCTCGTGAGGGTCTTGGGCAGTTGGTCGATCAGCCGGGCCATAACAGGCCATGATAGGAGCGCGTCGTGGCCCGCAGAGAGGCAAGTCTGGGTACCCTGGTTCCCAGGACGCCGACAACCACACCTGGAAACTTAGTATCTTCAGCAAGGTAGTTTAGTAGCAAAGTAATATGATAATAGTGGTAACATCAATAAAAGTAACGATAGTGTTTTTGTAGTTTTTGTAATAGTAGCAATGGAAAAGTAAATAAGCAACAAGTAATATGTGAAAAGCTCGTAGGCATTGGATCGGTGATGGGGAATTATGTCGGATGCGATTCATCATGTAAAAGTTATAACCTAGGGTGACACAGAACTAGCTCCAGTTTATCAATGTAATGTAGGCATGTATTTCGAATATAGTCATATGTGCTTTTGGAAAAGAAATTGCATGACATATTTTGTCCTACCCTCCCATGGCAGTGGGGTCCTAGTGGAAACTAAGGGATATTAAGGCCTCAAACTACGGTCATCACTAGGAGTGGTCTCAATTATTGTCACTTCGGGGTTGCCGGATCATAACACATAGTAGGCGACTATAGACTTGCAAAATAGGATCAAGAACACACATATATTCATGAAAACATAATAGGTTCAGATCTGAAATCATGGCACTCTAGCCCTAGTGACAAGCATTAAGCTTGGCAAAGACATAGCAACATCTACCTTAGAACATAGTGGATACTAGGGATCAAACCCTAACAAAACTAACTCGATTACATGGTAAATCCCATCCAACCCATCTCCGTCCAGCAAGCCTACGATGGGATTACTCATGCACGGCGGTGAGCATCATGAAATTGGTGACGGAGGAAGGTTGATGATGACGATGGCGACGATCTCCACTCTCCGGAGCCCCGAACGGACTCCAAATCAGCCCTCCCGAGAGAGATTAGGGCTTGGCGGCGGCTCCGTGTCGTAAAACGTGAAAATTCTTCCTCTATTATTATTTTCTCCCTGAAAGTGAATATATGGGATCCGGGGGTACGTCGGTGCATCAGGGGCCCACGAGGCAGGGGGCGGGCCCAGGGGGAGGGGGCGCGCCCCCCACCCTCGTCGATAGGGTGTTGGCCATCCATGAGGATCTATGCCAAGCCCTGGAGTTGTTCAACCACGCGACCAGGTGCGCCAGAGCTGAGGAGGGGCGCCTTTCTCTTGTCGAGCTCCTAGCTGCTGACCCAGAAGATAAGACGGCCAAGGCTAAAGACGTGAAGCGCAAGGGTGTGGCCGTGCTCGCGGCCGAACCAGAGATTAAGCTTCGCCGCGACCACCCAGAGTCATCCAAGAGCAGCCGTCCATTCTGCGCCTTCCGCAACATGCATAGCCACGACACCAATGACTGCCAGGAGCCCAGGGCTATCCACGACGGGCACATTGGCCGACGCCCCGAGCGCAACGACTGAGGCTACGGCCGAGGAGGACGTTGAACTAGGGGGCGCTAGGACGACCGCAGCCCCCATCAGGAGTGGTGCGATCAGCCTCGTGAGGAACGCTGGCACGAGCAGCCTCGCGAGGGTGCCTGGAGGGACCAGCCTGATGAGGGCGCATGGAGGGACCAGCTTCGTGAGGACCGCTCTCTGGTCAAGGCCGGCCTCCCTCGGCTGCCACCACCGCCAAGGAGGAACGATGACCAAGACGAAGGGGCTAGGGGCTTCCAGGAGCCTCGCGCCATCGCCTGCATCTTGGGCGGTGCGTAGGCTCCAGCCTCTCAGTGCATCTTCCAGCAGTTCGCTCGAGAGGTGAACGTAGTTGTTCCTAGGATAGAAGCCATGCAACCGCTCAAGTGGTCCAAGTGCGCCATCACCTTCTACTCAGCTGACCAGCTCAAGTGTGCGGCAACCGTCAGCGCTCTTCCACTGCGCTACTCGCCTATCATCAGCAACGTCCAAGGAACCAAGACCATCATCGATGGATGTGCTGGGCTCAATGTTGTCTCCGTCGACACGTTTGACCGTCTCCAAGTGCCATATGACTAGCTGCAGCCCACCAGGCCTTTCTCAGGAGTGATCGACGGCTCCACCACCCCAATCGGGCAGATCCGGCTCCCCGTTGCCCTCGGCACCCGCGACAACTACTACACCGAGCTCATCGACTTCGACGTCGCTCACATCCACCTCCCATAAAACACCATTCTTGGGTATCCAGCCCTGGCCAAGTTCATGACAGTGACTCACCATGGGTACAACGACCTCCAGATGCCGGGAAGTGCGACATCATCACCATCACGTGCGAGGAAAAGGACACTGTTTGCTCCCTCGAGCACGCTTACCAGGCGGCTACAGTCGAGGACCCACACAGCGAAAACATCATCTACCCCCTTGAAGCTATCCCGAAGAAGAAGAAGCTATTGCTCGCCCTGGAGTCTCATGAGGAAGCAGCACCTGACGGCCGCGCCTCAGGATCCGCGCCCATGGATGGCGTGCCTCCTTCCCTTGTATAGGAAGGCGCGCCTGGCGCCCCTCTCAGGCTGGGCTCGGGGGCTCTTCTTTGGAGGGCCTCCGACCTAGCCAATGTCACGAGGGAGGCGCTCGGGCTCCACGTGGAGGCGTGCTTCACAACATGTTTCCCTCAAGAGAGCGCAAGGCGCGAAGCGCCAAGTGCTCAGGAGTTCAAGGACCAGACAATCAAAGACTTGCAGGAGCTCTACTGGTCGTCTCTGGTGGGCCGGTGCAAGGGCCCACCTCACAGCTACGTCTGCCTGCCTCTCGGCTTGCCGAACTAGGTGGCCCTGTACCAGCGCCACATGCGGGAAGTCCTGGCGGCTCGTGAGGCCATGCATCAGGAGATCCTAGCAGAAATGGCATTGGTTCTTCGCGAGCCCTCGGAACCTAAGGAGCCGCGCAAGGTCCTGGAGTCAGGCGGCTCATGAGGAGTAACATCTGCAGCAAGCATGTTTAGCTAGATCAACATCTCCCCAGCATCAGTGCCAGGTGACTATGTTTCAGTTTTTTCTGTCGGGAGCGCCCCTCGGGCTGCATCATCCCCAAGTTGCATGGGCATGCCCCTGCGACGTGCCTCCTTTTCCATCTTTAGCTTACTCTGTTGGGGGCGCTCCTCGGGCTGCATCATCCCCAGGCCGCACGGGTCCGTCCCTGCGGCATGTATCGCATTCGCATTACCTGGATTAGCTCGGTTCCTCCTATGAATTACCTTATGATCATCGCATGCTCACTCACCACCTCTTTTGGCCTCCCGCGCTGCCGAACGGACTCCTGCTCATCCCGCAACGGGGGCTACACACGTTGGCACGGCGCTTGGGCTCGGGTTCGTCCCTGCAACGCTGAAAAATCTGAGAGATGGAGCTCTGACTCGTGGCCCGCCTCATGCAAATCACCTCACCAAGTCCTCAGTGCCTTCATCTTCCTGCGGAAAGATCAGTGGCACGACGGTTGATGCGATTGTGAATTGTGTTGTTTCATCAAACTAACCCACAAGAATCAATGGAGCCTAGCAACAGGCGGACCTGCCAGCTATTCCCTTCTCACATAATTTGCTTGCGTGTTAAAGGGGTGCTCTTGAGCATCGCGTCTCAGGAACTCCTACTGACTCTCTAGCCCTCACCTCTGGCCTTGACCACGACATCGCACCTTGGCATACCAGCGGGGGCTAAGCTCTACTCGAGGGTCGGGACCCGAGGACACGGAGCACCTAGAAGAGTGGGAGAAGGGGAGGTTGGCACAGAGCGCTAGGTCTATTCGTACATCAAGGAGGACTCTTGAGCATCACGTCTCAGGAGCCTAACTGGTCACGTAGCCCCTCACCCCCTGGCCTCATCCTGGCCATCCGGACGAGCCAGTGGCGGCTGATGTATGCGCGGGGCCGGGCACTACCGACGCAGAACACTAAAGCAAGCGGGAAGGAAATCACGGAATCCTAGTCATGCTGCCGCTCAAGAATGGACCAGGCGCACCACGGGAATAATCACCTCATACCCGTCAAGATAAGTCTCGCATTCAAATTGGCACGACGCCACGACTCAACAAGTTTTGACTTCCGTAGTCTTGCTCCGGCAATGTCGCCTTCCTTTTTAGCCTCCGGGAAGCTGCTCGCACGCCAAGGGGGGCCTCTTGAGCATCGTGCCTTAGGGGCTCTTCCAGGACCCCGGGCCGCTCACCTCCTGGCCTTGACCATGGCATCGCGACCTGGCATACCAACGACGGCTGGAGCTTGCCTTGGGACTTGGACCCGCCGGCGTAGAGCGCAAAGCTACTGAAAGGACAAAAAGGGGGAACCGTGCCGAAGCAAGACTTGCAACTATGGTTTCGTAATGAGGATAACAAACATTGGAGCAAAAGCATTACATGTTATTTACAAACCCCCATGGGGTTTGTTTTGATTCCTCGCATGGAACAAAAGAAGGAGATCCCAAGAGGCCCTAATTGCAGTTGCCGCCGCTGACGCCATCATCAACAGTGGGCCATGCAAGTCCAGCGCCAACCCACCTTCAGGTCACCAATGACGATGAGCTGATGCAGCTGTCGCGCTCCGAGCACGGCGTGAACTCGGTGGCACATAGCTATCGTTGCTCATCTCCGGAGACTCGTCTGGCTCGGGAGAGCTGCTGGATTCCTAGGGTCCGTCGCCGCTGCTAGAGGAGCTGTCGGCAGGGCCAAGGCCAGGCATGGCGTCCGCCTCTGTGCCACCCTGGCGGCTCCTTCCAGGGCAGCAGTCCACGCGGTGGCCTTCCCTGTCAAAGACCTTGAAGAACAACATGGAGGCGCCATCAAACTCGAAGTGGATGACGGACGCACCATCAAGGTGATACACGCGGGCGATTTCGCCCCATCCTCGAGTCATGAAGACACCGGCTGGGGGGACTACCTCGACCTCCGCCTGCAAATCCTGGCTACAGCACCGGGCGTGCTGCAACCACAGCTCAGCAGGACCCGTCGCCGGCATCAGCTTCGCGAAGAACCTCAGGAGCCGGATCCCAGAAGGCGACGGCGTCGCTGTCCACACCACGAACTCGTGCGAGGAGCCCTCGGCATGGGTTCGAGGGCCGGCATCTCGTGCGACTCTAGCTGGACGACCTCGACCACGACGTGAGCCGCGTGGGGCGCAACCCCCTCTTCTGGAGCCTTGCGCTTGGGCATACCAGGACAGCGGGTAGCCGGGAGGAGGCCGCTCGCACCAAGGCCTCATCACCTCTCGCATCTCGTCGGCGCAACGGGGGCGGCTGAACCTTTTCTTCGGCGGAAGTGGTTCCCACTCCTCGCAGGATTTTTCTTTCTTTCTCAACAACGGAGAATCTCCTTATCGGTTCCATGGGCCTTGCGGTAGGCCGGCGCGACAAGGAGAAAGAAGGAAAGGGCAAGCAGCGAGAAGGAGATGAGCAACGGGGGCTTCACTGTGACACCCCGAGAACGATGCGCCAGGTGTCAGCCAGTTATTCGTCGCTGTTGCCATGTCATTTGCTTGCGTGTTGCACTTTGCCTTGTCTTCATGTGCATTGCATCATCATGTTTTCAAAACTTGCATCCGCCCGAGTCCGCGCGTCCTTTCCGTTGTCCGTTCTAAGCCCAAACACACTCACACG
Source organism: Secale cereale (assembly GCA_902687465.1). NCBI lineage: Eukaryota > Viridiplantae > Streptophyta > Magnoliopsida > Poales > Poaceae > Secale > Secale cereale. The sequence continues at coordinate 262,888,899 of LR738714.1, read as the reverse complement.
CGCCCGCGACACCTCCGAATATTTATTTTATGAGTGGCCAGAAAATGTTCTCGGAATGGGATGATACTTGGCGTGTGGTCTTATTATAGTGTAGACAGACCGCCTGTCAAATTTCATCGCATTCGGAGCTCGTTTGATAGCCCAACTGTTAAATATAGCGGCACTAGGCGCCAGTTAATTAGTCGGACTTTTTCGGTCTCCGAAAACCTCCGCGGGCCACTCTCTCTTCTCTCCTCTCAGCCCGAAGGCCTCCTACACAGCCCGCTAGCCCACTTGCTAAACCCCCTCCACTCCGGAACCGTCGGATCGAGATCCAAGGCTCCGAAACGGCCTAAAAACTCCCCCTCCTAACCCTAGTCCTAGCCCCTTCCCTATATAAACTCCTTCCCCATGCCATTTTTGGCCTCCACCAACCTCCTCCCTAAAATTCCGCACCACCAGCCCCTACATCCTCGTTTTCAGCGCCGGCGCACTCCCCCGCCGCCACTTGTCATCACCCAGCGCCGCCGCCATGTCGGGACCCCGATCCTAAGTCACACCGATCTAGCTGTAACACGTCATATCACTTTGCGGCCTCACGCACGGTAACCCCCACGGGTGCCACCTTACTTGGCCCGGGACCGTTTGCGCATTTTGGCACACGTATATGATAGTGTCGCTAGCATCCATATGACAGAAACCCGGGCCGACATGGCTAGTTATAAACCAAAAGTGGCACTAAGTTACAGAGACAGGCATCCATGACCCAGCAACGAACGTGTCGGTCATCAATGTATGAACCCAAGTCGTAGCAAGCTACATGGACTTAAAGGAACAACGCGTGACATTTCCCCTAAGGGACAGACACAGGAACGAAGAAGGACACATGCCGGCCAGCCTACGTGTTCCGAGCAGTAGCAAGCTACCAAGGCTCATTGGAGACACTAGGAGGCATTTCCCTGTAAAATAGGCTACCAAAGGAAAACAACTAGGTGTCGGATCCCACACATACCAAGCATTTCAATCATACACGCAATATGCTCAATATGTACAAATCCAACATTGCATCACAACAGAACTCTATGACTCAAAGTACTTTATTTAAAAGGCTCCAAGAGCCATACATAACATATCCATACAGGTAGGGGTCACATGACCCAACACTCAAGTCATACAGTCATACAAGCACAAGCGGAAGCTACATGTCTGAGTACAGACAACTTAGAAAATAAAACAGGCTTGGTGTAGCCTGACTATCTACAAGGCCCTTCACAAGCTCCAGATCTCCGTCTGGGTGTCAAGCTACTCGTCGACGTCAACGTCTATGTAGAACCCATCAGCAGGGGCAGGGTTCTCCTCTGCAACAGTTATTAAGCAAACATGAGTACAAAGGTACTCAGCAAGTCTTACCACAGAACCTATCATACATGCAACATTATCAAAGGGGGTGGTGGAGTTCATAGCAGAATGCCAGCTTTGACCTTGGCTAACCTATACTACAACTCTCAACAGATTGCAAGATGTTATTACGAACACGAGTCCTCTACTCACCACATCAATACACTACCGAGGATCCTCTTCCGTCATCCTACGGAAGGGCCATCCACGGCACTCACACTTATCTTGAGGCTTTTAGTAGTATCCATCAACTTGTCTATGAACTGTAAGAGCAACCAAGTAGTCCGTACCGCGAACAACGGCTATTCGAATAGTTTGATAACCCTGCAGGGGTGTACTTCTTCACACATGTTTTCACCACTTAGCGTCTGCACACGACATGTGCTCGGCAGACTTCAAGCGAAAGCCGACGTGGGTGTAGACCACGACCTAACCAACCACTCAAGTCTCTCGTCCAGGTTTATCGCCTATTTGGGTTCCATCCGTGGGGAGATCCGGCCGGGGTGTCGCTCACGGCCCCAAACGATGTGTACAGGGTTCCCGAGTCACCAAACGGGCAACCGGTACACCGTGCCACGTACCTGTCGCATCACAGCCCACCCCGAGGGTCAGCGCTGTGCACGACCTCCAGTAAACTATAAACACCAGAAACTAGTTGCAACTCCTGGACAGAGTACAAGGGCAGTCAACAAGTCGAGCGGGGTCATATTTCAGGGGCCAATGTGTGGTAGTAACTGTAACTTGAATCACACACACAGATCTCGGGTCCTATGGACGATTCCAATGAAACAACCCACCACGTACTCCTACATGGCCTTTCATCGATACCTTTACCAAGCGTATTCCACACTTCCTTCTCTTTATCGATATGTTCATTTCACTCTGATCCATCACCCAGATGAACCAGACCAGACACAACTCTAAGCATAGCAGGCAACATAAGCAAATAGCATGGTGGATCACACATCACATGGCTCAATCAACTCCTACACATGCTAGTGGGTTTCAACTATTTACTGTGGCAATGACAGGTCATGCAAGGGATAGGGTTCAACTACCGCAGCAAGTAGCAGTTCACACGCTGTTGCCTTAATGCAGTAAAAGAGAGCAGGAGCGAGAAGATTGGGTTTTGTATCGGAATGATCAATGATTGCTTGCCTGACAAAGTAGTTGTTGGGTACTGCTCTTCAACTGGATACGCAGCAGTATCCTCGGGAGCAGGACCTAACACAGAGAATACCCGCGATACAATCATTAACAAACAAATGCAACAATATGATGCATGCTCATGACATGGCAAGATGCATGTGTGTTGGCTAATGCAACTAAAACCAGAAGGGTTTGAACCTATTTGAATCAAAGATTCAAATTGGAGTTCAAACTATTATTTAAATAAGTGCATTATCATGTTTTTGATGTATACAGCAAGTTAACTTGTTCAAACATGCATGAAACCAGTGCCATTGGAAATATTGGATTTTTCTGATCATTTTTCATATATAAATCATTTCCATCTGAGCTATGGTTGATTTTATATGATTTTTAGAAGTTTTGGGTATTTTCTGGAATTTCCTTAATTATTTTTTAAATCTAAAAATCCCAGAAAAACCTTTACTGCGTCAGCATGTCATCATGCTGACGTCAGGCAGTCAACAGGGCTGGTCCAAGTCAAACCTGACCGGTGGTCCCTCATATCAGTGTCTCAGGAGCTAATTCCGGTCATAACCAGGGTTGACTGGGTTTGACTAAACAAAGGGGCCCACTGTCAGTGACTGTGGTGATTAATCTAATTACTGTTAGCTCCTAACTAACAGGCCACGTCAGCCCGCCGGAGTTTGGCCGGCGGCGACCATTTCGCACGGCGGTGACTCGTCGGAATCCTTGTTCCGGCAACCATTTGCCGCGCGGATGGGCTCTGTGTGCTCCTGGTGATGCACCGCATCCAACGGTGCCACTGGTTGGACGAAAGGTCGCCGGAGTCGACGGCGACGAGCTCGTCCGCGGCGGTGCTCGCACAGAGTTGGCCGGGATGGTGTTGTGGTGCACGGTAGGAGGAGTTAAAGCTGGCGTTAGCTTGCTGGTGATCTACTGATCCTAATGGCGTGCTCAGCCACGAGGCACGGTGCCTATGGCCACGGCGGCGAGTTGGCCGGCGGCGGTGATCTTCGGTCAGCAAAGGGGGTGGCGGCTACAAGGCATAAACGGGCCCGTGGAGAGAGGGGTTCGAAGCGTGAGCTCACAGCGGTCGTAGAGGGCGTCGAAGCGAGCTCGGGGAAGGTCGGACGACGGCGTACGGGCGGCGGCGATCTCCGGTGCCGAAGGTTGAAGACGACGGCGGGGAGGGCGTTGCGGGGCTTCTGGCGTCATGTGCGTCGGTGGGGAGCTTCGGGGCGATGCGGTGGAGCTAGTGGTGCGTCGGGAAGGCGAGGGAGTGGTGTAGGGCGCGGTGGCAGCGATCGACGGCGAAGAGCTCGCTCGGGGGAGCTCGGCGAAGGGGAGAGAGTAGGGGGAAAGACACGGGGGAGAGGGGAAACGGTCGAGGGGTCTGCGTGGCGTCGTCCTAGTCCATCCAGAGGGTCGAGGGGCCAGCCAGGCAGGCAGGAGGTGGCCGGCGCGTCGGCGGCGCTCGCCACCGAGCTGCTTCGTGCGCTGGCGCGACGAAGAAGACGGGGATGCCCCTGGTGGGCTGGGCCGTCTGGGCCAGCAGGTAAGTGGGCTCAGGTAAAACTGCTTCTTCCAATTTTTTTTCCTATTTACTTTTCTGTTTCATTTCTTTTGCAGCTTTGTTCAATTAATAAAAATGCCAAAACATTTTTATAACTCATGAAACTTGTCATGCTCACTGTATATAATATGAACAGTAGGAAACATTATAGTTCATGATTATTTGAGCATTTAAAATATTTTTAAGTATTTAAATGCCCAAATACAAATACCATATGATTTAATCCAAAGCCCTAGAGTGTCCTAGAAAAATTGTGCACCATTTTTGGCAGAGGTTTAAGACCAAGGCAGAAATGATGAACATTTTTGAAGGGCATTTTGGGTACATTGGAAAATATTTTAGCAAACCCTAGTTGTTAGGAGAGGGGTGCTGGGGTTTCTGTCATTCCCATTTCAAATTTCTTTGAAAAGTAAACATGATGCACACACCAACTAACCCTAATGCAAGTGCTAACTAGGGATGTTACAACTCACCCCCACTTAAAAGAATCGCGTCCCGAGATTCGGGTTCCTCCGGAAAGAGGGTGGGGTACTCGAGTCGAAGACGATCCTCCGTTTCCCAAGTAGCTTCACTCTCGGAATGATGTGACCATTGAACCTTGAGAAACTTGATATTGTGGCGTCGAGTGGTGCGCTCGGTTTGATCAAGAATACGAACGGGGTATTCTCGATATGTGAGATTGTCCTGGAGATCAAGCGTTTCGTGGTCCACTCCGCGGATAGGATCCGAGAAGCAACGCCTGAGTAGAGAAACGTGGAAAACATCATGAACTCTGGAGAGGTGCGGAGGTAGTTCCAATTGGTAGGCAACTTCTCCTCGTTTGGCAAGAATGCGAAAAGGACCGATATAACGAGGGGCCAATTTGCCTTTGATACCGAAGCGATGGGTTCCCTTAAGAGGAGTAACCCGAAGGTAAGCCTTATCGCCAACTTCAAAAGTCACAGCCTTATGATGGCTATCATATTGGCTCTTTTGGCGAGACTGGGCTGTTTTCAATCTCTCACGAACGATGCGAACTTGTTCCTCTGCTTCCTGAATCATATCCGGGCCAAAGAATTGTCTTTCCCCGGTCTCTGACTAGTTAAGAGGTGTTCGACACCTTCGTCCGTATAGAACTTCGAAGGGAGCTTTACCCAAGCTGGCTTGATAACTATTGTTATAAGCGAATTCGGCAAATGGAAGACACTTTTCCCATTCCATACCGAAAGAAATGACAGAGGCTCGAAGCATGTCTTCCAGGATTTGATTGACTCGTTCCACTTGACCACTTGATTGGGGATGGAAGGCGGTACTGAAGGAGAGATGAGTTCCCATAGCATTCTAGAAGCTTTCCCAAAATCGTGAAGTGAAAAGACTTCCACGGTCTGAGTTAATCTCCAACGGTACACCATGAAGTGATACTATCCGAGAGACATACAAGTCTGCTAGCTGGCTAGCGGTAATACTCTCGCGAACAGGCAGGAAATGAGCTACTTTAGAGAGGCGGTCGATAATGACGAAGATAGCATTATTCCCTTTCCTGGTCCTGGGAAAACCGGTAATGAAGTCCATACCGACTTTGTCCCATTTCCATTCAGGAATAGCTAAAGGTTGAAGGGTGCCAGCAGGCCGTTGATGCTCTGCTTTGACTCGACGACAAACGTCGCAGTTAGCAATGAATTGAGCGATTTCTCTTTTCATCCTAGTCCACCAGAATCTCTGGCGTAGATCTTGATACATTTTGGTACTACCGGGATGAATCGTGAGAGGAGATTCATGAGCCTCCTTAAGGATTAACTACCGTAGATGGTGGTTCTTGTGAACCACTACACGGTTCTCAAAGAAAACAGCACCTCGATCATCCATAGAGAAACTTTTAGCAAGTCCGCTAGCAATGTTCTCTTGGAGTCGGGTTATACCTTTATCACGCTTCTGGGCAGCTATAACTTGATCCATAAGGGTAGGTTTCGCCACCAGGGTGGAAAGGAATCCTCGATGAACAATGTGACGGTTGAGCTTACGGAATTCCTCGTGGAGAAGTGGTTGACTTTGTTGTAACATTAAATTGTTACAATATGACTTACGACTTAGTGCATCAGCCATGACATTGGCCTTTCCAGGAGTGTAAGTGATTCCTAAGTCGTAGTCTGTGAGCAACTCAACCCAACGTCTTTGCCTGAGATTTAGATCCGGTTGGGTGAAGATATACTTCAAACTTTGGTGATCAGTGAAGATTTCACAGCGATTACCAAGGAGGTAATGTCGCCATGTTTTGAGTGCATGGACTACAGCTGCAAGCTCTAGATCATGAGTAGGATAGTTATCCTCGTGTGGACGCAACTGTCGAGATGCGTATGCAATCACTTGACGATCTTGCATGAGTATGCAACCTAGTCCTTGTCGCGAGGCGTCGCAGTAGATTATAAAATCCTTGGAAAAATCTGGTGGTACCAGTACATGTGCAGATGTCAGGCGTCTTTTCAGTTCCTGAAAACTGGACTCGCACTGTGGGGTCCACTCAAACTTTTTATCTTTCTTGAGGAGTTCGGTTAGAGGTTTAGCAACCTTGGAGAAATTCTCGACGAAACGTCGGCAATAGCTCGCTAAGCCAAGAAAACTCCTAACTTGCTTGACCGATTCAGGGGGAGTCCAATCAAGGACGGCTTGAACTCGCTCGGGATTGACAGCAATATCCTTGCCAGAGATCACATGACCTAGATAGGTTACTTCTGGCAACCAAAATTCACATTTAGAGAATTTGGCATAAAGGCGGTGCTCTCGAAGTTTCGTCAATACCAGCCTTAAATGCTCGGCATGATCTTTCTTGTTCTTGGAATAGATGAGTATATCATCGAGGTATACCACGACGAATTTATCCAAGTACTGCATGAATATATAATTCATTAACCGAGAAAAGGTAGCTGGGGCATTGGTTAACCCAAAGGACATGACGGTGTACTCATATTGGCCATAACGAGTAACAAAAGCCGTTTTAGGAATGTCCCCATTCTTGATTTTGATTTGATGGTAGCCCAACCTCAAATCCATTTTAGAGAAGACTGAGGATCCAGTGAGCTGATCATACAGGTCGTTGATCCTGGGGAGCGGATACTTATTCTTTATGGTGACCAGATTGACAGGTCGGTAATCTACAACCATCCGCTCCGTTCCATCCTTCTTCTTGACGAAGAGGATGGGGCAAGCCCAAGGGGAAGAACTAGGACGGATGAAACCCTTTTGCAAGGACTCATCGAGTTGTTTCTTTAGCTCAGCTAATTCTAGTAGTGCCACCTTATAAGGTCTCCTAGAGATTGGGACAGTTCCAGGGATAAGATCTATCACGAACTCGACATCTCTGTCAGGTGGATTTCCTGGTAGTTCTTCTGGAAATACATCCGGGAAGTCACGGACTACCGGGATATCTTCGAGTTCTGGTAGAGGGCTGGCATTAAGAGAGTAGAGCTGACGCTCAGCCATTCGAGTCAAGACATTGACTATCTTGCCGGATGGATGTGTAAGTTGAATGGTCCTAGTAAAGCAATCAATTTTGGCGTAATGAGTTGTCATCCAATCCATACCCAAAATGATGTTTATGTCCGAGGACTTGAGAGCGATTAAAGATGCTAGGAAAACAAGTCTATCGACAAGGATTTCATTTCCATGGCTTACCCTAGAGGTTTGCCACTTTGAACCAGGAGTTTGAATAACCATGGAAGTAGGCATGTCACGAAAAGTCATGTTGTGCAATCGAGCATAGCTCTCAGATATGAACGAACGGGATGCTCCAGTATCGAAAAGAACAGATGCCGGATGGCAGTTGACGAGAAGCGTACCAAGGACGACGTTAGGATCCTCATGAGCTTCCTCAGCAGAGAGATAGTTGACATGACCACGTGCAGTGGGGATTGGCTTGACATAATTCACCTTGCCGGTTGGATTGCCATGGCCAACGGTTTTTCCTGGCTGGTTCTGGGGATAATCACGCATGTAGTGTCCCGGTTCTCCACACTTGAAACATGTCACAGTGGTGGTGCGTGGAGCAAAGTTGGAAGGTGGTCCTCCATAGGTCTTAGCAGGTGCAAACTGTTGAGTTGGGCGAGGCACCTCATAGGATGGCCTCGGTGTGTACTTGGGTGGCAGAGCAGTGTTTGGAACCCACACACGGCGCTTGTGAGAGCCAGAGCCGGATGAGGAACCAAAGTCTCGAGTATGCTTGCAGGTGGTCTCAAAGTCGGTCTGGCCTGTTTCAGCACTGATAGCCTTGTTAACCAACTTCTGGAAGGAAGTGCACTCGTGCAGACGTAGATCTCGGCGGAGTTCAGGGCTGAGTCCCTTGCGGAACCTCGCCTGCTTCTTGGCATCGGTGGATACTTCCTCAGGTGCATAGCGTGCCAGGTTACCAAACTCGCGACTGTAGCCATCCACAGTTAAACGGCTCTGGGTGAAATTGCAGAATTCCTCCCGCTTGCGATCCATGAGACCTTCCGGAATGTGATGTTCACGGAATGCCTCACTGAACTCAACCCAGGTAGTGACTTGGCCAGCAGGACGCATAGCTTCAAAGTTTTCCCACCAAAGACTGGCGGGGCCCTCAAGATGGTAGGCGGCGTAGATAACCTTGTCAGCTTCGGCCACACGGGCACAGTGTAGCTTGTGGGTGATACTACGTAGCCAGTCATCAGCATACAGAGGTTCGGTGGAGTGATGGAACTTCAGTGGACACATCTTGATAAAATCGTGGATTGACACCACGTCATTCCTCTGACGGAACCCAGTGTTCTGCTATATGCGTTCCAGCAGACGGTTGGTCTCTCTTTTGTTCCGTTCTGCTTCAAGCATAACTTCTGCCAAGGAGGGTGGCTGGGGCAGATTCCCATCTCTAGCCCCACTAGCCTCACCCTGCTCCTGAGCAGCAGGAGTGCTGCGAGTGTTGACCATCCTAGGAAAACAAAACAACGGTTTAGACAAGGATGGCAAAATTGGACATAGAAGTGCAGAATGTAATGGATGACATGGAATGCAAAGATGTTCATCCATACGACATGGTAATATAGGAACTGCTATATATACACCAGTGGTCATACACACCATACAAAGTTTAGTACAAGCCAAGGCTAAAGTACAACTGCGGTGAAAGACGATACATCCCATCAGAGGCATTCCAAGCTCCTATACATTATTTAACTACACCTCCGGAACACAGTACACACTAAGTCATATTCCACAAGACGCGCAGGACTGTGGAAATACAACTACTACAGTACTACTACAACCACGGTCTAGCTCAAACATTCGCGTAGTAATCCTCGTAAAGATTACCACCGTAGCCTAGAAGTGGAACGGACGGATCTTGGAACTCGCGAGCACTCGAAGGCTGTGGACCATAGGGGCATGGGTGTGGCCTTGGTCCCGATGCTGGTGGTAATCGACGCCCACGTGGAGGTGTAATACCCCCAACGTCACGCCAATCCATGCGATCAGGCAGACGAGTCCGCACGGGGTACAAATCCCGCATGTCCAGATATCCGGCGTGCACAGCAGGTGCAAGCCGTGTCAAAGTAGTACAATGAGCGGCTCGATTGTTATACAGCTCCATTCGGAGGGCACGGACCTCACGGTCTCTATCCTCCAACATCTGAACAGTAGTCTGAAGCAGTGGCTCTTCATGAGCAGCATCAGTATACAGACCAGTGTAGTAGCCTTCCTCTCCGGGAAGTGAGGCTGGCATGTAACAGAACTCAGTGTTCAGCAACAGGGCATGCCTAGCACGGAGAATGGTCATGATCGAATAAGCGGCATCCTGCACTACCATCTCGATGGTAATCCCGAGTCCATAAGACCAATGGATGGGATCATTAGCTCCAGGATATGAGGGGTATATCCGGACTGTGCAGAAATACTGACTCTGATTGAAATCTCGGTACTGTTCCTCCACGGTGTATTCAGGATACCAGCGATAACCGGTCTCGGTCAGCACACGGACTAGCATGGCCGTGTGACCGGGCACATTAATGCACCGAGTCAAACGAACCACTTGGTGAGGGATGCGGCCAGACATCTAAAACACGGAATAATGCAAAGGCATTAGTGTTTCTGGAAGAAATCGGGCAGCATAACAACTGTAAATGCTCAAACAAAGATTTGAGACATCATACAAATGATAGCATAGCCACTCAACAATACATATCAAGGTTCCGGTCCAACAATCATCATACTAAAAGGATAGAAACTGAACTGAGGCTTGAAACCAACAATCCTAAGAGTCTACGGATTAGTAACACGTGAACCTAGTAAGGATAAGAGGCCTAGTCCTAAACCCCCGTAGAAAGAATAGACTGACTCATATCAGAAGGGCATAAGGTAAAGGAGTAAAAAGAGCCTTACGTTCCCTTCCACAATCAATTACCCTACATATAACTTAGAATTTTTCTAGACTCAACATCGACCAGTTTGGCTTGAGAAACCTACAGGCAGTCCAGCTCTGATGCCAACGCTGTCGGGACCCCGATCCTAAGTCACACCGATCTAGCTGTAACACGTCATATCACTTTGCGGCCTCACGCACGGTAACCCCCACGGGTGCCACCTTACCTGGCCCGGGACCGTTTGCGCATTTTGGCACACGTATATGACAGTGTCGCTAGCATCCATATGACAGAGAACCCGGGCCAACATGGCTAGTTATAAACCAAAAGTGGCACTAAGTTACAGAGACAGGCATCCATGACCCAGCAACGAACGTGTCGGTCATCAACGTATGAACCCAAGTCGTAGCAAGCTACATGGACTTAAAGGAACAACGCGTGACATTTCCCCTAAGGGACAGACACAGGAACGAAGAAGGACACATGCCGGCCAGCCTACGTGTTCCGAGCAGTAGCAAGCTACCAAGGCTCATTGGAGACACTAGGAGGCATTTCCCTGTAAAATAGGCTACCAAAGGAAAACAACTAGGTGTCGGATCCCACACATACCAAGCATTTCAATCATACACGCAATATGCTCAATATGTGCAAATACAACATTGCATCACAACAGAACTCTATGACTCAAAGTACTTTATTTAAAAGGCTCCAAGAGCCATACATAACATATCCATACAGGTAGGGGTCACATGACCCAACACTCAAGTCATACAGTCATACAAGCACAAGCAGAAGCTACATGTCTGAGTACAGACAACTTAGAAAATAAAACAGGCTTGGTGTAGCCTGACTATCTACAAGGCCCTTCACAAGCTCCAGATCTCCGTCTGGGTATCAAGCTACTCGTCGACGTCAACGTCTATGTAGAACCCATCAGCAGGGGCAGGGTTCTCCTCTGCAACAGTTATTAAGCAAACATGAGTACAAAGGTACTCGGCAAGTCTTACCACAGAACCTATCATACATGCAACATTATCAAAGGGGGTAGTGGAGTTCATAGCAGAATGCCAGCTTTGACCTTGGCTAACCTATACTACAACACTCAACAGATTGCAAGATGTTATTACGAACACGAGTCCACTACTCACCACAACAATACACTACCGAGGATCCTCTTCTGTCATCCTACGGAAGGGCCATCCACGGCACTCACACTTATCTTGAGGCTTTTAGTAGTATCCATCAACTTGTCTATGAACTGTAAGAGCAACCAAGTAGTCCGTACCGCGAACAACGGCTATTCGAATAGTTTGATAACCCTGCAGGGGTGTACTTCTTCACACATGTTTTCACCACTTAGCGTCTGCACACGACATGTGCTCGGCAGACTTGAAGCGAAAGCCGACGTGGGTGTAGACCACGACCTAACCAACCACTCAAGTCTCTGGTCCAGGTTTATCGCCTATTTGGGTTCCATCCGTGGGGAGATCCGGCCGGGGTGTCGCTCACGGCCCCAAACGATGTGTACAGGGTTCCCCAGTCACCAAACGGGCAACCGGTACACCGTGCCACGTACCTGTCGCATCACAGCCCACCCCGAGGGTCAGCGCTGTGCACGACCTCCAGTAAACTATAAACACCAGAAACTAGTTGCAACTCCTGGACAGAGTACAAGGGCAGTCAACAAGTCGAGCGGGGTCATATTTCAGGGCCCAATGTGTGGTAGTAACTGTAACTTGAATCACACACACAGATCTCGGGTCCTATGGACGATTCCAATGAAACAACCCACCATGTACTCCTACATGGCCTTTCATCGATACCTTTACCAAGCGTATTCCACACTTCCTTCTCTTTATCGATATGATCATTTCACTCTGATCCATCACCCAGATGAACCAGACCAGACACAACTCTAAGCATAGCAGGCAACATAAGCAAATAGCATGGTGGATCACACATCACATGGCTCAATCAACTCCTACACATGCTAGTGGGTTTCAACTATATATTTACTGTGGCAATGACAGGTCATGCAAGGGATAGGGTTCATCTACCGCAACAAGTAGCAGTTCACACGCTGTCGCCTTTATGCAGTAAAAGAGAGCAGGAGCGAGAAGATTGGGTTTTGTATCGGAATGATCAATGATTGCTTGCCTGACAAAGTAGTTGTTGGGTACTGCTCTTCAACTGGATACGCAGCAGTATCCTCGGGAGCAGGACCTAACACAGAGAATACCGGCGATACAATCATTAACAAACAAATGCAACAATATGATGCATGCTCATGACATGGCAAGATGCATGTGTGTTGGCTAATGCAACTAAAACCAGAAGGGTTTGAACCTATTTGAATCAAAGATTCAAATTGGAGTTCAAACTATTATTTAAATAAGTGCATTATCATGTTTTTGATGTATACAGCAAGTTAACTTGTTCAAACATGCATGAAACTAGTGACATTGGAAAGATTGGATTTTTCTGATCATTTTACATATATAAATCATTTCCATCTGAGCTATGGTTGATTTTATATGATTTTTAGAAGTTTTGGGTATTTTCTGGAATTTCCTGAATTATTTTTAAATCTAAAAATCCCAGAAAAACCTTTACTGCGTCAGCATGACATCATGCTGACGTCAGGCAGTCAACAGGGCCGGTCCAAGTCAAACCTGAACGGTGGGTCCCTCATATCAGTGTCTCAGGAGCTAATTCCGGTCATAACCAGGGTTGACTGGGTTTGACTAAACAAAGGGGCCCACTGTCAGTGACTGTGGTGATTAATCTAATTACTGTTAGCTCCTAACTAACAGGCCACGTCAGCCCGCAGGAGTTTGGCCGGCGGCGACCATTTCGCACGGCGGTGACTCGTCGGAATCCTTGTTCCGGCAACCATTTGCCGCGCGGATGGGCTCTGTGTGCTCCTGGTGATGCACCGCATCCAACGGTGCCACTGGTTGGACGAAAGGTCGCCGGAGTCGATGGCGACGAGCTCGTCCGCGGCGGTGCTCGCACGGAGTTGGCCGGAATGGTGTTGTGGTGCACGGTAGGAGGAGTTAAAGCTGGCGTTAACTTGCTGGTGATCTACTGATCCTAATGCCGTGCTCAGCCACGAGGCACGGTGCCTATGGCCACGGCGGCGAGTTGGCCGGCGGCGGTGATCTTCGGTCAGCAAAGGGGGCGGCGGCTACAAGGCATAAACGGAATCGTGGAGAGAGGGGTTCGAAGCGTGAGCTCACAGTGGTCGTAGAGGGCGTCGAAGCGAGCTCGGGGAAGGTCGGACGACGGCGTACGGGCGGCGGCGATCTCCGGTGCCGAAGGTTGAAGACAACGGCGGGGAGGGCGTTGCGGGGCTTCTGGCGTCGTGTGCGTCCGTGGGGAGCTTCGAGGCGATGCGGCGGAGCTAGTGGTGCGTCGGGAAGGCGAGGGAGCGGCGTAGGGCGCGGTGGTAGCAATCGACGGCGACGAGCTCGCTCGGGGGAGCTCGGCAGAGGGGAGAGAGGAGGGGGAAAGACACGGGGGAGAGGGGAAACGGTCGAGGGGTCTGCGTGGCGTCGTCCTAGTCCATCCAGAGGGTCGAGGGGCCAGCCAGGCAGGCAGGAGGTGGCCGGCGCGTCGGCGGCGCTCGCCACCGAGCAGCTTTGTGCGCTGGCGCGACGAAGAAGACGGGGATGCCCCTGGTGGGCTGGGCCGTTTGGGCCAGCAGGTAAGTGGGCTCAGGTAAAACTGCTTCTTCCTATTTTTTTCCTATTTACTTTTCTGTTTCATTTCTTTTGCAGCTTTGTTCAATTAATAAAAATGCCAAAACTTTTTTATAACTCATGAAACTTGTCATGCCCACTGTATATAATATGAACAGTAGGAAACATTATAGTTCATGATTATTTGAGCATTTAAAATATTTTTAAGTATTTAAATGCCCAAATACAAATACCATATGATTTAATCCAAAGCCCTAGAGTGTCCTAGAAAAATTGTGCACCATTTTTGGCAGAGGTTTAAGACCAAGGCAAAAATGATGAACATTTTTGAAGGGCATTTTGGGTACATTGGAAAATATTTTAGCAAACCCTAGTTGTTAGGAGAGGGGTGCTGGGGTTTTTGTCATTCCCATTTCAAATTTCTTTGAAAAGTAAACATGATGCACACACCAACTAACCCTAATGCAAGTGCTAACTAGGGATGTGACACGCCACCTCACACCCGCCAAGTGGCGCGCCCCGATTGGCCACCTCCAGGCGCCAGCCCCGCACTGACCAACCAGGGGACGCCACCTGGCCGACCCGCACCCCTGGCCTCGGTCCTCCAGCGCAGGGCCCGCCAAACCCATCGCCAGCCGCCCCGGGCAGCGGCGGGCCCAGACTGGCCCGCGCCCCGCGCTCGTTGCCCGACCGCCGCTCGCTCTCGCATCGCCCGCACGCCCTGCGCGTCGGTGCTCCACCGACTCCGCCGCATCCCTCCTCGCCGCCGACGAGCCGCCGCACTGCCCCCCGCGCTTCGCCTCTCCGCCTCTGCCCCTGCGCCCTTCCCTGAAACCCCATCGGTGCTCCCCTCTGGCGGACCTCGCCATGGCTCCCCTGCCCGGATCTCCTCGCTGCCCGGCTCGATCTGCACGTGCTGCCACCGCAGGAGCTCGGCCGCCGCCCCCATGCTCCACCTCCGGCCGGATCGGCGAAGCCCGACCGCCCTGCTCCAAATCCACACGTCTCGCGTCGGCATCTCACCGGAGCAGCGCCAGGAATGCCACCGTCGACGCGTATCCGCCGCCGTTGACCTCGGGCCTCCTCTGCCACTGTCAGGTGGACCAACCGCCGGATGTGTCCACCCGGACCGCCGGACATGTCCAACCCCCCCGGGCCCGCACGACAGCCTCTTCGCGCCGGACACGTCCGCTCCAGCCCGGACATTGTCCACCCCCCGAAGGTTGAATTTCTGCTAAGTCCCTGGAATTTTGTAAATACGTGTGCATGTTTGGATGAGGATAACTTTGTGCACGTGGCTCCGTTTTGAGTGAATATTATGTAAAAATGTTCGTTGTGATATGCTCCTCATATTGTTGTACAGTGGCATGCTTGTTTGAGTTCATCTTGATGCCCTAATCATTGTTGCAAAAGTGCTATATGTTTTAAAATGCTGAAAACTGTTGTTATGTTTGCATGGTTGTGGGGTGATAACTTTGTGCATGTTTATCCAAATGAAGCATATGATATGTCAAAATGTTCATTGTGAAGTGCTCTACATTATGGTTGATGTAGAATTCATGTTAGGTGTCATATTGCCATGTTTATCTCTGTTGGAAAACTGTATGTGGCTGTTAAGCGCTGAAACTTATTATGAGATGCTACTTTGTCTTGTTCTTAGCTATTGGTGTGTTTGTCTTTTATGCCACATGTCAATATGTTTTAGAAGCACAATCATGCCATCTTTGTTGTGGTGCAATCAACTTTTCATGATATGCCTACTCGTTGTTGTTGTTTTCTAAGACTTGTTAAAAACTGCAAAGTCTGAAACTGTTAAACCTGATGCCATGTTTGCTTGATGCCCCACTCAAATCCATGCTTGTTTTGGGATGCCCAATGATCATGTCTTGTTGCCCATGTTATTCTCTATCCATACATGACCTTGTTTCCATATATGACCTGCCGTAGCTTATTTATTTCTTGCTCTCAAGTTGCTATAAAATGTTTCTGTCAGCCTATTATCAGCATGATCAATTTCGTGAAGCTTGCTGTTATTGATCCATGCCTCCTATGGAGTTGTCCCAATGGATTGTTTGATGTATGCTATGTATATTACATGTCCATTATCTTTATATACTTAGTAGAGTTGATATGCGTGTTGTTTTGTACTCCCTCCGTCCCAAAATAAGTGACTCAACTCTGTACTAGTTTTAGTACAAAGTTAGTATAAAGTTGAGTCACTTATTTTGGGACGGAGGGAGTACCTCCGAAGGCAGCATCGTGATGATGTTTTTTACTTCCAAGATTTTGGCTAAGTCTGAGAAATCAGTAAACTTCTTGAATATTGAAATGCTAGTTTAATTGTGTTCCAGCAAGTTTTCGGGTGTGCTCTGAGTTCATGCTTGTTGAGAATCATGTCTATTTCACATCCATGCCCTTTTTATCATGTTTGAGCAATATAGTATATATATACCTTGCTCCAAAGTTGTTATGTTGCTGTTAACTTCAGCTTTGCATTGTAACTTGTTTTGTTCATATCTTCTAGGCCGTTGCTCCGTTTTGAGCGTGTCCTATATGAAACTTGTGTGTTTTTGCATGTAGAAGCATAATATCATGATATTTACATGTTTGGAGTGTGTTTGCTTGTTGTTTGGATGCATCTTGCATATTTACCATGCTTGTCTTGTTTTGCTCATATCTTCTAGGCCGTAGCTCCGAATTAAATAAACTTTATATGTAACTTGACTAGAATTTCATGTAGATCATCATGTTGCATGTTAACTTGCTGTTTAACAACTTCAACTTAATGTTTGTTCAGATCTAGAACAATTTTTAAATTTGCATATGCGGACTTACCGGAGTTGTTATATGTTGTTTCCGGCCTCATTTAAACTTTATGGGTGATGTTGTTTTGTATGCTTAACTCCTTGCCATGTTTTGCATCATATAGACTTGTCTTGCATCATACTTGGTTGAGCATCTTGTCATGTTATTGAGTGGTGTGTTTACCATGTGGTGTGCTTCTTCTCGCTAGTTCATTACCCATTGCGTTCGTGAAAATTCATTCGACTACACGTGGTTGATCTTCGTGGCTTCTTCTTCGTCTTCTTCTTGGACTCGTTCTTCTTCCTTGCGGGATCTCAAGCAAGATGACCATCACCTTGGATACCTTTACTATCATTGCCATGCTAGCTGTCTCGATGCTGTCGTTATATGTCGCGCTACCCATCATTTTTGTCAGCCTCTCCTTGTTGCCATGAAACCTCTAACCTTTGACACCTTCCCAGCAAACCGTTGATTGGCTATATTACCCGCTTGCTCAGCCCCTCTTATAGCATTGTTAGTTGCAGGTGAAGATGAAGATTGCTCCATGTTGGAACTTGTTGTTGGAATATCACAATATATCTTATATATATCAACACACCTATATACTTGGCAATGGGTGGAAGGCTTGGCCTTTTGCTCGATGTTTTGTTCCACTCATGCCACCTTAGGAGCTCATAAACTGGCATTATGTTCCTTGATTTTGCGTTCCTAACGCGGTTGGGTATATGGGGACCCCTTGACATTTCGTCTTTGAATAAAACTCCTCCAGCAAGGCCCAACATTGGTTTTATTTGCAACATAATAAAAAATTAATTAATTAATTGCATAGGGAGTTAGCACTACCCAAGGATTCTTCTACATACAGGGGGGCCAGTGCTGATGGTGTTGTTCCCAAACAGGCGTACTGCGGGGCTGCCTCGGGGAAACTTGGGGTATCTGGCTCCCGTAGCTTGTCCCATCCGGACGTGGCCTGAGACGAGATACGCGCGGCTACTATCAGGGTGTCGGCACGACGGGAGGTCTTGCTGGACTTGTTTTACCATGGTCGAAATGTCTTGTGCACCGGGAATTCCGAGTCTGATCGGGCCTTCCCTAAGATAAGGGGTAATATTATTATTATCTCTGCTGATCGTGAGACCTTGTGATGGGCTAAGTTGGGACACCCTGCAGGTTTATGATCTTTCGAAAGCTGTGCCCGCGGTTATGTGGTAGATTGGAATTTGTTAATGTCTGGTTGTAGAAAACTTGATAGAGGATCTGATATAATAAACGAACCGTGTGAGTAACCATGACCGTCTAGTTTCACTTTGAGAAGAGAACACGGTGGGGTTATGTTGACTCGTAGGTAGTTCAGGATCTTTAGCGATCACTACTTGTTCTCGACCATTTGCGTAGATGCTCATCTTATTCTGGTACTCGTAAGTTAGCCAGCATACATTTGCTTAGCCGCTGCTGCAACCTCACCACTTAACCTCTCCTTACCCATTAAGCTTTGCTAGTGTTGATACCCATGGTTATGGGATTGTTGAGTCCTCGTGGCTCACAGTTACTACAACAACAGTTGCAGGTGCAGGTTTCCGATGACTTGACGCGAGAGCGATGTTCTTTGTGTTGGAGTTCTTTCTTCTTCTTCTTCTTCGTCAGTCTTGCGTTAGGTTCCGGGTCGACAGTCTGGGATTGCAGATGGATGTCGTTGTGCTTTTCATGTTTTCATCCATAGTCAGATGATTTGTATTGATGTTGTTGTATTTATGTGACTTGTATAAATTGTTGTATCCCCATGTATTTATGTAATGGTACGATGTAATGATATCCATCTTGCTAAGCGCCTGAAATGCAGTTGTGCCCCAATCACGAGTGTGTCAAGTGATCGTGATAGAATCGCATCTTGGGCCTGACAAGTTGGTATCAGATCCTCGACCGACTATATGAGCCCCCTTGATTGATCATAGTCTGGCCGTTTTCAAGACTAGCAGAAATTTTTTTCAGAGTCTAGTTATATCGGAGAGTAGGAATTATTTTTACACCTCAGTCCCTTCGTCGCTCTGGTGAGGAATCTTGACGTAGGTGTTTTGGAATTGCTCCTCTTCCCCTTCAATTTTTTTTAAGATCATGCGGTTAGTTTTTTGTTTGTTGCATTGTCAGTTCTTTCATCTGGCACATCTCTCGTCAAGTCGATTTGACCCTCCTCGTCTTCTACTTCAATCCTCAGTTCTTTCCAACCGATGTTGTTTCCCCTTCCGAAGTTGTCTTTCTTTTCCCACCCGCCCACCCCTTTTCTTCTTGGAGCCGGAGCCCTTAATCGAGTATCCATCCTACTCATGCGAATCCTTTGCATTCTTTCCTCAGTTATTTCAACCCGGTGAATTCTCGTCTCGTCGTCATTCTTCATCTCCGGTGGATTCAATTCAAGTTTCGGTATTGTTCATATTCTTTCGTCGTCTCACATGTTTTTTCCCTTGCTCGTTCATCTCTTGCCATTAATCATTCCGGAGTTCCGAAGATATTTCATGAGATTCGTCTTTGCCTTCAATAAATTCGAGGTTTTCACCTCATTCGAGTCTTACAAAGGTTCCGGTGCATCGTTTCTCACTTAAATAATCATTTTCCAACGGTGGTGTTTCTCTTCGATGGGCTCATAACCCACTGGTCTTTTCCCAGGATCTTACCTAACTCTTCTAATTTTCCGGAGTTATTCTCAAATTATTTTCAAAGTGTGATGTAAGAATGGATTCCATCAGTCACATGCCTTCCGAAAGTCATTTTCAAATTCCTTTCGATGTTGGTTCAACCTTTCTTCTTTTCATTCTTCCAGAGTATTTCACAAATTCTTTTCTTTGTGTTCCTCCGAAGGCCATCATTTCAGAAGATTTCTTCGTTCTCAGTTTTCAACCTCGTCCTCCCAATATTCTTCATTGATGCCTCTTTGTTCGTCTCACATTCGTCCGGTGCTTTGTTCAAGTATTCTTTAATCAGTTCGCGATCTTTTCGTTCTCTTGTATCTTAATTTCCCCAAGTTCTTTATTCTTCCCGGTGATTCATTCTCTTCTATTCACTCAATTTCAATTTCTTACGGTGGTTCGTTCTTTTTCATCACTCGGTTTCAATTCTTACGGTGGTTCGGTCAATATTCCTTTTTACGTTGTCATCATATCAATTCTTTCGTTCTTTCCAATATTACCAGTGGTTCATGAAGATTTTTGAAAGTTTCAAGATACATTCCCTCTTTAATCATTTCGACGAGAATAAGTAGTATGCGAATCCATTGCTTTCCTCAATTTAATAGATGAAGGATGAGCATACCATAATTCTTATTCATCCTCGTCAAGTTGATTTATTCCTTCCTTCGGAGTTTATTCTTGATGATTAAATTCTAGTTCCAGGTGTCTTATTCTTTTCTTTTCTGGAGTTCAAATTTTCTCGGTTATCTCGTCGGAGGCTCTTTCTAAATCATCGCAAAGCTTTAATCTTGTTTGTGCATCCTCCACTTCTATCTCATTATCCTCTTGTTACCGGACTTCTTCATGGTGGGTCATCACGATCCAAATTCATTCTTCAAGTGTTCATCAAATTCTTGTTGAGTAGCTCATGCATTATTTTTTTGGGTCTCGAGATGCAAATAATTCTCTGTATTCTTTTGAAATGGAGTTTTGCATTCTTCGCTCTTCTGAGCTCATCAATCTTTTGGTTGCGGCATAATTTTACCTCAAATTTTGGGATGATTGCCATAAGTCCACAACAAGCTTATTCTTTTGTTGTTGATTTTCTCAACAACTCCGTTTAAACCTTTATCCTAAAGATGCTCTTTCAAATTCATTGGCGCTCGAAGTTGTTCTTCTCGTATATGTTCTTTTCATTCCACTCTTTTAATTCTTCCGGAGGCATTTTCTTGTTCATCTCGTCAAGTATTATTCCATCTTCTCGAGGTTATGTTCTATTCCTTCCACTTTCAGCCGGAGTGCTGCCTACATTCCTCCGTTCGAATTTCTTTTCTAACTCTGTTAACCGGAGTGGTTTCATTGTCTCTTTTGTCACTTAAGCTCTTGGTTCTCGTCGTATGAATTGTTTCCTCAATTTACCGAAGCTTCTCAATCTCAATCATCTCCGTTGTACTCTGCCTTTCAAGTGGCTCAACCTCTCCAGGTTCTTTGGTTTCACTCTTTTGTCCTTGAAGAACATTGTTCTTCCTTTTTCCTCTTCCGTCTTGCTCCTAAGATCTAGGGACAAGATCTCTTGTTAGTAGGGGAGTGTTGTGACACCCCGAGACCGATGTGCCAGGTGTCAGCCAGTTATTCATCGCCGTTGCCATGTCATCTGCTTGCGTGTTGCACTTTGCCATGTCATCATGTGCATTGCTTCATTATGTTTTCAAAACTTGCATTCGTCCGAGTCCGCCCGTCCTTTCTGTTGTCCGTTCTGAGCCCAGACACACACGCACGCGCCCGCGGCACCTCCGAATATTTAATTTATGAGTGGCCAGAAAATGTACTTGGAATGGGATGAAACTTGGCGTGTGGTCTTATTATAGTATAGACAGACCGCCTATCAAATTGCATTGCATTCACAGCTCGTTTGATAGCCCAACTGTTAAATATAGCGGCACTAGTCGCCGGTTAATTCGTCGGACGTTTTCGGTCTACGAAAACCCCCACGGGCCACTCTCTCTTCTCTCCTCTCAGCCCGAAGGCATCCTACACAGCCCACTAGCCCACTTGCTAAACCCCCTCCGCTCCGGAACCGTCGGATCGAGATCCGAGGCTCCGAAACGGCCTAAAACCCCCATCCTAACCCTAATCCTAGCCCCTTCCCTATATAAATTCCTTCCCCATGCCATTTTTGGCCTCCACCAACCTCCTCCCTAAAATTCCGCGCCACCAGCCCCCTCCATCCTCGTTTTCAGCGCCGGCGCACTCCCCCGCCGCGACTTGTCATCACCCAGCACTGCCGCCACCTCATACCCGCCAAGTGGTGTGCCCCGATTGGCCACATCCAGCCGCCAGCCCTGCACTGACCAACCAGGGGACGCCACCTGGCCGCCCCGCACCCCTGGCCTCATACCTCCAGCGCCTGGCCCGCCAAGCCCATCGCCAGCCGCACCGGGCCGCGGTGGGCCTCGACAGGCCCATGCCCCGCACTCGCTGCCCGAGCCGCCGCTCGCTCTCGCATCGCTCGCACGCCCTGCGGGCCGGTGCTCCGACGCCTCTGCCGCATCCCTCCTCGCAGTCGATGAGCCGCAGCACCGCCCCCCGTGCTTCGCCTCTCCGCCTCTGCCCAGGCGCCCTTCCCTGAAACCCCGTCGGCGCTCCCCTCCGGCAGACCTCGCCATGGCTCCCCTGCCCGGATCTCCTCGCCGCCCGGCCCGATCTGCACGCGCCGCCGCCGCAGGAGCTCGGCCGACGCCCCCATGCTCCACCTCCGGCCGGATCCGGCGGAGCCCGACCGCCCCGCTCCAGATCCGCCCGTCCCGCGCCGGCATCTCGTCGGAGCCGCGCCAGGATCGCCGCCGTCGTTGACCTCAGGCCTCCTCTACCACTGTTAGGTGGACCAACCGCCGGACGTGTCCACGCGGACCACAGGACATGTCCAACCCCCCCAGGCCCGCACGTTGGCGTCTTCGCGCCGGACACGTCCGCTCTAGCCCGGACATTGTCCACCCCCCAGAGGATGAATTTCTGCTAAGTCCCTGGCATTTTGTAAATATGTGTGCATGTTTGGATGAGGATAACTTTGTGCATGTGGCTCCGTTTTGAGTGAATATTATGTCAAAATATTCATTGTGATATGCTCTTCATATTGTCGTAGTGTGGCATGCTTGTTTGAGTTCATCTTGATGCCCTAATCATCGTTGCAAAAGTGGTATATGTTTTAAAATGCTGAAAATGTTGTTATGTTGTGATAACTTTGTGCATGTTTATCCAAATGAAGCATATGATATGTAAAAATGTTCATTGTGAAGTGCTCTACAAGATGGTTGTTGTAGCATTCATGTTAGGTGCCATATTTCCATGTTTATCTCTGTTGCAAAAGTGCATGTGGTTGTTAAGTGCTGAAACTTGTTATGAGATGCTGATTTGTCTTGTTCTTACCTATTGGTGTGTTTGTCTTTTATGCCACATGTCAATATGTTTTAGAAGCAAAATCATGCCATCTTTGTTGTGGTGCAATTAACTTTTCATGATATGCCTTGTGGTGTTTGCAACAAGCTTGTAAAGTAGCCTACTCATTGTTGTTGTTTTCTGAGACTTGTTGAAAACTGCCAAGTCTGAAACTGTTAAACATGATGCCATATTTGCTTGATGCCCCACTCGAATCCATGCTTTTTTGGGATGACCAATGATCATGTCTTGTTGCCCATGTTTCTGCCAGCCTATTATCAACATGATCAATTTGCCATACTTGCTTGATGCCCCACTCGAATCCATGCCCTTGTTTGCATATATGACCTGCTGTAGCTTATTTATTTCTTGCTCTCAAGTTTCTATAAAATGTTTCTGTCAGCCTATTATCAGCATGATCAATTTGGTGAAGCTTGTTCTTATTGATCCATGCCTCCTATGGAGTTGTTCCAATGGAGTTGTTTGATGTATGCTATGTCTATTTCATGTCTGTTATCTTTATATACTTAGTAGAGTTGATATGCTTGTTGTTTTGTGCCTCCGAAAGCAGCAACGTGATGATATATTTGCCTTCCCAGATTTTGGTTAAGTCTGAGAAATTAGTAAACTTCTTGAATCTTGCCATGCTAGTTTAGTTGTGTTCCAACATGTTTTTGGGTGTGATCTGAGTTCATGCTTGTTGAGAATCATGTCTATTTCACATCCATGCCTTTTGTTATCATGGTTGGGCACTGTAGTATATATATACCTTGCTCCAAAGTTGCTATGTTGATGTTAACTTCAGCTTTCCATTGTAACTTGTTTTGTTCATATCTTCTAGGCCTTTGCTCCGTTTTGAGCGTGTCCTATATGAAACTTGTGTGTTTTTGCATGTAGAAGCATAATATCATGTTGTTTACATGTTTGGAGTGGGTCTGCTTGTTTGGATTCATCTTGCATATTTGCCATGCTTGTCTTGTTTTGCTCATATCTTGCATGTTAACTTGCTGTTTAATAACTTTAACTTAATGTTTGTTCAGATCTGGACCAATTTCGAAATGTGCATATGAGGACTTACCGGAGTTGTTATATGTTGTTTCCGGCCTCATTTAAACTTGTTGGGTGATTTGATTCTTGTATGCTTCATTCCTTGCCATGTTTTACATCATATAGACTTGTCTTGCATCATACATGGTTGAGCATCTTGTCATGTTCTTGAGTGGTGTGTTTACCATGTGGTGTGCTTCTTCTCGCTAGTCCATTACCCATTGCGTTCGCGAGGATTCATTCGACTACACGTGGTTCGTCTTCGTGGCTTCTTCTTCGTTTCTTCATGGACTCGTTCTTCTTCCTTGCGGGATCTCAAGCAAGATGACCATCACCTTGGATACCTTTACTATCATTGCCATGCTAGTTGTCTCGATGTTGTCGTTATATGTCATGCTACCCATCATTTTTGTCAGCCTCTCCTTGTTGCCATGAAACCTCTAACCTTTGACACCTTCCCAGCAAACCGTTGATTGGCTATGTTACCCGCTTGCTCAGCCCCTCTTATAGCATTGTTAGTTGCAGGTGAAGATGAAGATTGCTCCATGTTGGAACTTGTTGGAATATCACAATATATCTTATATATATATTAACACACCTATATACTTGGCAATGGGTGGAAGGCTTGGTCTTTTGTTCGGTGTTTTGTGCCACTCATGCCACCTTAGGAGCCGATAAACCTGCGTTATGTTCCTTCATTTTGTGTTCCTAACGCGGGGACCCCTTGACAGTTCGTCTTTGAATAAAACTCCTACAGCAAGGCCCAATAATGGTTTTATTTACAACATAATAAAAACTTAATTAATTAATAGCATAGGGAGTTAGCTCTACCCGAGGATTCTCCTACATATAGGGGGGCCAGTGCTGATGTTGTTGTTCCCAAACAGGGGTACTGCGGGGCTGCCTCGGGGAAACTTGGGGTATCTGGCTCCCGTAGCTTGTCCCATCCGGACGTGGCCTGAGACGAGATACGCGCGGCTACTATCAGGGTGTCGGCACAACGGGAGGTCTTGCTGGACTTGTTTTACCATTGTCGAAATGTCTTGTGCACCGGGAATTCCGAGTCTGATCGGGCCTTCCCTAAGATATGGGGTAATATTATTATTATCCCTGCTGATCGTGAGAGCTTGTGATGGGCTATGTTGGGACACCCCTGCAGGGTTAGGATCTTTCGAAAGCTGTGCCCGCGGTTATGTGGTAGATTGGAATTTGTTAAGTCTGGTTGTAGAAAACTTGACAGAGGATCTGATATAATACACGAACCGTGTGAGTAACCGTGACCGTCTAGTTTCACTTTGAGAAGAGAACACGGTGGGGTTATGTTGACTCGCAGGTAGTTCAGGATCTTTAGCGATCACTACTAGCTCTCGACCGTTTGCGTAGATGCTCATCATATTCTGGTACTCGTAAGTTAGCCACCATACATTTGCTTAGCCGCTGCTGCAACCTCACCACTTAACCTCTCCTTACCCATTAAGCTTTGCTAGTCTTGATACCCATGGTTATGGGATTGCTGAGTCCTTGTGGCTCACAGTTACTACAACAACAATTGCAGGTGCAGGTTTGTGATGACTTGACGCGAGAGCGATGTTCTTTGTGTTGGAGTTCTTTCTTCTTCTTCTTCATCTGTCTTGGGTTAGGTTCCGGGTCGGCAGCCTGGGATAGCAGATGGATGTCGTTGTGCTTTTCATGTTTGCATCCGTAGTCGGATGCCTTGTATTGATGTTGTTGTATTTATGTGACTTGTATGAATTGTTGTATCCCCATGAATTTATGTAATGGTACGATTTAATGATATCCATCTTGCTAAGCGCCCAAAATGCGGTTGTGCCCCAATCACGAGTGTGTCAAGTGATCGGGATAGAATCGCATCTTGGGCATGACATTCACCCTCACCTCATTTATAGCCAGGAGGAGGCCAACCGCCGGCCTCCACGATCGAGCGTAATGATGGTTTTTCTATGCATGCAGTAGGGTCTCGTCAAGTCGGGCAGTTGCCGAGGCAGCGTGGGGAAGCGGAGACTCCCACGTCCAATCAAGTCACCACGCGTCAACCAAGTCTGCAGGCGCTTGGGGCCCGTGGCGCTTCTCCCTGGCCCCTTTGGCTTCGCCTCGAAGCCAAGTTTGAGCACGCCTTGGGCCCGGGGGCTACTGTCGGCGTTCTAGGAACGGGGGTACCAAGACTTCCCTGCCTGCGGCCCATGACGTGGCTCCATCGATGGCCTGGTACGGCCCAGCTTTAGCAACCACAACTCGAGACCCTCGCGAGGGGACGATCCTCGCGAGGGGGACGATGGCAAGGCCTCCCTGGAGGCAGCCTCTCTAGGCTGGCTCCCAAGGAGCGAAGATACCTATGCAAGGCGCACCTCGCGAGGTGCACGTGACGTGGGCCATGACGTCCAAGGCCAGGCAGACCCAATGTACCAGTTTGCCCTTTGGTGCTAAGGGGGCAAGCGCAGGTGTGGAGTCCCGAGGAATTAAGCAAAGGTTTCCATATCGATGCAACAAGACCAATGACCGTCAGGACGGCAGAATGGAGGTCATCCTGGAGCCCGGTGCGGCGTCACCACCAGATCCTTTGGCACGCGAAGACCACTTTTGTCGGGATAGCTTGTACTAGTTGTACCCCTTCAAATTTAGCCATTTTGGGATCCCTTCCCGCCGATATTTGGGAAGAGGACCAAGGCCACTATAAATAGGACCTAGCCACCACCATAGAGGGCGAGCTCATCTTGAGCTGATCCAACCATAGGGATCAGATCCATACCACCGTACACACACCACAAGCTCATTCGAGCCCAAGAACACCTCTCCTCCGGAGGCTATTCATCCATTGTACTAGTTCATCCTGAGCCCCACGAGGCAATCCACCACACATACTAGAGTAGGGTATTACACCGCAAGGTGGCCCGAACCAGTATAATCCTCTGTGTTACTTGTTCTTTGAGTTCGTCGAGCTAGGATGTGGAATCATAGAGCGAGCGCGCTGGTGAGAGAGTGTTCTTCGTGCACACCCTAGAGCTCGAACCTCTCAAGGGTTTGCGGAACCCGAAATCCGACACTAACTGTGTATGTTTGTTGTGGCTAATCGCAAATGGTTCATCCATGTGAAGTGTATGCTGTCAAACGCACACATGTTGATCTGGCTGACCATTTCTGTTGTGTTGCCTAATCAGAAAGAGATAATCCTTTTAAAGCATATGCCCTCAATCGCACACAAACTTCATCTGGCTGTCCATTTCTATTGTTCCGCCTCATCACAAACAGTTAATCCGAGTGAACTATATGCCCTATATTGCACACGCCTTCATCTAGCTGCCCGTTTCTATTCTGCTTCCTCATTGCAAACAGTTAATTGAACTGAACTGTATGCCCCACATCGCACACACAACTAAAATTTGAACCGTGTTTGATGAATCCTTCATCGGAAACGTTTAGCATATGGTTTGATGGTTTTTTACATCACCGTTTGCAATTAACGCATTACACACAGTTTCGTCAAAGGGTCTCTGATCGTAGTGTCATGTTAGTAGCATCCTGCAGTAGTGTGGTGGGCTATTTTTTCAGCTTCTTCTTGCTCTTCGGGAAGGTCTCCTGTCTGAAGGAAACAGACTATGTGTTGTGCCCAAGTTGGAGCTTGTAACACGACAACCAGGACTAAAGGCATATGTTCCTCAATCCGAGTGCTCACCTCGACCACGAGAACCTGGGGTTCTGCAGGAGGGTGCAACCAATCAATCGAAGGAAGGTTGTCCCCGGCAGCCTTTCTAGCAGCAGCTTCAGGGAGCTCTGTCGGGAAATTCTTGCCGGTATTCAACCTTCTCCTCTTTATGGCCAACATTGAAGGAGAAACAAATGGCTGAGTTAAGTGGAGTACAAAGGTTCCTAGTTCCATAGGAAGTTTTTTGCGCAACACACTTTTACAGATGATCCGCAATACTATTTTCCACACGTGGTATGTGCTTTGTTTGCAATCCATCAAAGTTTTCCTCCAACTTTCTCACCTCTTCCATGTATGCTTCCATCAACGGGCTCTGGTAGTCTTTGTTGACTTGCTTCACTACGAGCTGGGAATCCCCGCAGATAATAAAATTCTTTATTCCCAAATCCACTAATATTCTAAGCCCGGGAAGGATCCCTTTATACTTCGGAGTGTTGTTGGTTGCCTCCTCCAGGGGAAAGTGCATTTGAACCATGTACTTGAGGTGTTCTCTGGTGGGGGCTACAAATAGCACTCCCGCACCAGCGCCTTGCAGCGAGAAAGCACCGTCAAAGTACATAACCCATTTTGTAGGTACTTCATCATCCGGGAGGGCCATTTCTAGTACTTCTTTATCTAAAGTAGGTGTCCATTCTGCAATGAACTCCGCCAGAGCCCTTCTCTGAATAGTCGAAGAGCTCTCGTACTTCAGGGCAAAGCTTGGTAATTCCAGCGCCCACACTACTATTCTGACAGTGGCTTCCGCGTTCCTCATGATGCGTTGCAATGAGAAACGGGTAACAGTTGTGATCTCATGGGCCTGGAAGTAGTCGCACATTTCTCTCGAAGCCATAAGCTGGCCTAAGATTAGTTGCACCCCCAGAGTACCTTGATCTAGCCCCCTACAAGAGAAGCTGACAAGAGAGAGCATCCTCCTGCCTATTATGCCCCTTCCCTGGCGGTGTCATGTCCTGCCGGTGGCGGTTTGGTTTCATCTCCGGACGGCCCAGTTGCCGTGGCTACCTCGTTATCCACTTTTCTCTGTGCCACCAGCACCACGCTAACCACTTGGTTTGTCACCGTTAAGTATAGTAGCAACAACCCCCATGGCTTAGGGGAGACCAACGTGGGAATAGAGGAGGGGTAAGCTTTCAAGTCTTACAACGCTGCTTCTGCTTCCGAGGTCCACTTCATCGGGCCGACCTTTTTCAGAATTTTGAAATATATCAAGGTGTGCTCGGGAGACTTGGAAATGAACCTACTTAGCGCCGCAATACACCCAGCCAAACGCCTCACATCCTTGATAGTCTTTGGTTCCTGGATCTATTCAATTGTTCTGATCTTATCAGGGTTGGCTTCTATCCCGCGCTGGGCTACAAAGAATCTGAGGAGCTTGCCGGACAGGACACCGAACACACACTTCTCTCGGTTAAGCTTCAAGTTGATCTTGCGTAAGTTCGCGAAGGTCTATTCTATGTCTTGGATAAGTGTTGACTTTTCCTTTGTCTTGACCACTATATCGTCCATATATGCTTCGACATTTCTGTGCAGCTAAGGCTCAAAACTAATATGTGCGGCCCTTGCGAAGGTGGAACCAACGCTTTTTAACCCGAAATGCATATGCACAAAATAGTACGTGCCACATAGAGTTAAGAAAATAGTTTTTTCTTCATCTTCCTTGGCCATGAATATCTGGTGGTATCCAGAGTACACATCTAAGAAGGAGAGTAAGTCACATCCAGAACTGGAATCCATGATTTGAGCTTTGCACGACAAAGGGAAAGGGTCCTTCGGGCATGCTTTGTTCAAGTGAGTGAAATCAATGCAAAGCATCCATTTCCCATTTGGCTTTCGCACCACTACCGGGTTCGCTAACCAAGTTGGATGCAACACTCCTCTGACCAAACCAACTGCTTCAAGTTTCTTGATTTCCTTGGTAATGAACTCTTGCTGCTCCAAGGCTTTCTTTTGACCTTTGCTTAACAGGTATAGCATGAGGGCAAACAACAAGGTTGAAAGATCGTGGATGTCGCCTAGAGGTGGGGGTGGATAGGCGCTTTAAAATAATTATGGTTTAGGCTTGAACAAATACGGAATAAACCTAGCGGTTAATTTGACAAGCACAAAACCTAAAACAACTAGGCTCACCTATGTGCACCAACAACTTATGCTAAGCAAGATAAACAACTAGGTGATAGCTAAATATATGACAAGAAACAATATGGCTATCACAAAGTAAAGTGCATAAGTAAAGGGCTCGGGTAAGAGATAACCGAGGCACGTGGAGACGATGATGTATCCCAAAGTTCACACTCTCCCGGATGCTAATCTCTGTTTGGAGCGGTGTGGAGGCACAATGCTCCCCAAGAAACGACTAGGGCCACCGTAATCTCCTCGTGCCCTTGCACAATGCAAGATGCCAAGATTCCACTAAGGGACCCTTGATGGCGGTCACCGAACCCGTACAAATGGCAAACCTTGAGGGCGGTCACCGAACCCGTACACTTCGGCAACCCTTGGAGGCGGTCACCGGACCCATACACTTTGGCAACCCTTGGGTGCGGTCACCGTAACCCGTCAAATTGCTCGAGGCGATCTCCACAACCTAATTGGAGACCCCGACGCTTACCCGGAGCTTTACACCACAATGATTGAGCTCCGAACACCACAAGGTTGGGGCTATCACCCCAATGACACCATGAACCTTCACCACAATGGAATATGGCTCTGAGGTGACCTCAACCGTCTAGGGCGCCCAAGCACCCAAGAGGAACAAGCTCAAGGGTACCAAGCACCCAAGAGTCATATGCTTCTCAACTTCATTTTCACGTATCACCGTGGAGAACTCAAACCGGTGCACCAAACGCAATGGCAAGGGCACACGGAGTGCCCAAGTCCTTCTCTCCCAAATCCCACCAAAGCAACTAATGCTAGGAAGGAAAATGAGAGGAAGAACAAGAAGGAGAACACCAAGAAATCCAAGATCTAGATCCAAGGGGTTCCCCTCACGGAGAGGAGAAAGTGATTGGTGGAAATGTGGATCTAAATATCCTCTCTCTTTTCCCCCAAAAACTAGCATGAATCCATGGAGGGATTGAGAGATAGCAAGCTCGAAGAACACGAGCTCAAAGGATAGGGTCCATTCGCGAAGAAGACCCCCTTTTATAGGACCCCATGAATCTGCCCGTTATGTGCAGAAATTGTAGGACCGGTACAATCGGTGCACGAACCGATATAACCGGTCAAAGCATATGAAAGAACCAACCTGTAGGAAAAATCCCTAAGCAGTACAACAGCCCGGGGACCGGTAGTACCGGTTAAACTGAACTAACCGATAAAACCGGTCAACAACCTCCCAAGAACCGCTCTAAAACAGAAACTAGTCCGGTGGTAGAGCGGTACATGGTCGGTACAACCTTCAGACCAATTCTGGAGCAGTACAACCGCTCCAAACACTGGTTGTATCGGTCAACCGGTACAACCTCTCTATGGGGTGGTACAACCTCTCTATGAAAAATAGGTAATATCAAAACAACCACAACTTTCGCATACGAGCTCCAAATTCGACGAAATCAAGTTTGTTGGAAAGCTAAGGACAAGAGAAAACACAATATTGATAGAAATACAAAGAAATAGAAATTGGGAAAATACCCAAAATAAAATGGTGAGAACCCTTTCTCAATTAAGACCGGTAAAAACTCCAACACCGAAAACACAAAAGAAGATGCATATGAAATCGGTTTTCGATGAACTCGAGCTTGTAATGAAGATGACCATAAGATCCAAATATCACAAGGATAAGAACCAAACAAGAACCAAGAGAGATAATGAAAGGATGCAATGCTTTGAGCTCTCGACAAACGATACAATCAAGCTACTCACTAGAGAGCCCCGCTTGATAGTACGACAATCAATCCTACAACCCGGTCTCCCAACTACCACTATGAGACCGGTAAAATAGAAAAGCTATCAAGGGAAAACCTTTGCCTTGCACATAGTCCACTTGAGCTAGATGATGACGATCTTGACTTCCTCAAGTTGGACCACCTTTCTTGATTGCATTGTCTTGATGAAGACTAGTAGATTGCTCCCCCATACTCCACTATGGGTGAGACACTCTTCGGCACATCTTCACAAGTCCATTGCCACCACAATGGACAGACAGCTTCAAGCATATGATCTCTTCGTGATGATCCTACTTGAACTTGCATAGCACAACCTTACCCCACAAAGAACTTTCACGGAGACCATGGGTTAGTACACAAAGCATAATTGATAATGCTTACCATAACATTGGATCGCTTGATCCCTCTCGGTACATCTTCTTGGCTTTGTGTGTTGATCTACTTGATTCACTCTTTGACTTAGTGTTGATCAACCTTGAATCTTTCCAACTCTCTTCATTTGTATGATGTCTTGAAGATAAACATGAACGATCACACACTCTTCTTCTTCAAGACATGTGTGGTATAAGCTCAACACTCATATGACCAATTTTTGGATAATTCCTTAATAGCACCTTGGTCATCACAAAATCTCCTTGAAACCAACAAATGGACTCCAAGAAAAGCCCATGGACAAACCCTTCAAATATAACTCAAGGCAACCATTAGTCCATAGAGACTTTCATCAATTACCAAAACCAAACATGGGGGCACCGCATGTTCTTTCAATCTCCCCCATTTTGGTAATTGCTGACAATCACTTTCAAGAGAGTTTATATAAGGAATTATGTATCACCATACCATGCAATAACCACCATACCATGCAACAATAATGTATGCGCATGAAATGCAAAAGCTTAGGAACAAAACCAAAGCAAGAAGAGACGAAACAACTCTCTAAACTTCCCCACAAAACTCTCTGAAACTTCTCCCCCATTGGCATCGATTGCCAAAATGAGAGAAAAGCTTAGAAGGACAATATAAATTGTGTTCCTCCATAAATTGTGTATTTCTCACTAAGAGAGTGGAATGCAATACACATATCCAATAGTAAATACTTAGAGGAAGACAAACTATATTGAGGCCCAAAGATTGCAAAAGAATGATATGCCACAAAGGCATAACATAGAGAGAAACGAGCAATAAAGCAATCAAAGGATACGAATAAAAGCAAGCTATCGAAATATACCAATTGAACCAACTAGACCAATGATCCTACAAGCCACATGAATAAAACATATTATGATATGAGCAAAGGAGTGTCCTAGAGATACTAGAGGAGATCCCCATCTTTTGTGCACAAATTAGTTTTGTATTTGGATACAACGAGCACTGTCGGTGTTCTGGGAACGGGAGTACCCAGACTTGCCTGCCTGCAGCCCAGAGCGTGGCTCGCAAGGCGGCCTAGCGTGGCCCAACTTCTTCAGCAACACCCAAGACCCTCGCGAGGGGCCAAGCCTCGCGAGGCGGACGACGCATGACATCCCCTTGGGCGGCCTCGCCAGGCCGGCTCGTGAGGATCGAAGATATCAAGGCAAGGGGCACCTCGCGAGGCCCTCATGACGTGAGCAGTGACGACTAAAGCCAGGCGGGCGCCGGCGGGCGCAGAGCGCCAGTTTCCTCTTCGGTGCTAAAGGAGCAGGTGCAGGCGGCGTTAGGCAAAGGTTTCCATATCAGTGCAACAAGACCAAGACCAGCAGGACGACAGGACGAAGGTCATCGCGGAGCCCACGGCGGCGTCACCACCAGAGCCTTTGGCAGCGATGATCACCTTTTTTCAGGATAGCTTGTACTAGTTGTTCCCCTTCAAATTTGTCCGTTGTGGGATTCCTTCCCGCTCAATATTTGGGAAGAGAACCCTGACCACTATAAATAGAACATGCCACCACCATTGGGATCATCTCATCTTGAGTTGATCAGATAGAAGGCCACACACCTCAAGCTCACCCGAGCGCAAGAACAACTCTCCCTAGGAGGCAGTTCATCCATGTACTAGTTCTTCCTCAGCCTACAAGGCAATCCACCACACCACACTGGATTAGGGTGTTACACCACAACGGTGGCCTGAACCAATATAAATCTTGTGTCTCTTGTTCATCGGATCTGAGAAGCTACGCCTAGGGCTGTTGAGTAGACGAGCTAGGATGGAAGGAGAGATCTTCGTGCGCACCCCAGAGTTCGAACCTTAAGGGTTTTGCCGGAACCCTAAATCCACATTTGGCGCGCCAGGTAGGGGTGTGCCGAAGTTTTCTCATCGTCCGTCCCACTCTCCGCTCATCAAGTTCTTATGGCGGGCGCCCCTCCTCCGACGGGCTTAGTGGCCGTGCGCAGCGACGCTCCCGGCCACCGGGCCTTCGCCCCCGCCTTGCGACGGGTACAGTGGCCGCCCAAGTTCAGGCCGAATCTGCCACCGCGCTACGACAGCGCGGCCGACTCACTTGTCTTCCTCCAGGCCTACGAGGAGGCCATCTCGGCGGCCGACAGCGACGACAAGGTCATGGCCAGCTGGCTCCCCATGGCACTCAACGGTGTGCCACGGTTCTGGTTTTTCAGCTTGCCAGAATTCTCCGTGGAATCCTGGGAAGAGATATGCGGCTTCTTCCTCGCGCGCTTTGGGGCTCCGGCGCCCCACGCGGTCGCGGCCATCCTCGGCGGCTCCCAAGCACCACGCTCCAGCCGACACATCAAGCAGATCTTTCGCCTGATGGGAGTCGCCTCCTTATGAAAGGGGGCTCCTCCTGGGTGGGTTGCTCTCAAGGCCGACCTCTGCTTCGACTCAGGAGACCACCCTGCCTCCACCACGGCCGCCGGCGCTCTCCCGATGCTCTGCACCCCCACCATCTGCAACGTGGCAGTCACCAACACCCTCATCGACGGCGGGGCTGGCCTCAACATGCTCTCGGTGGAATCTTTCAGCTTACTCCAGGTGCCACTCGAGCGGCTACGCCCCACCAAGCCCTTCTCTGGGGTCGGCAGCGGTTCTACCAGCCCCCTAGGATAGATCCGCCTCCCGATCACCTTCGGCACGCGAGACAACTACCGCACCGAGCTCATCGACTTCGACATCGCCCGAACCAGTCTCCCGTACAACGCCATCCTCGGGTACCCGGCGCTGGCTCAGTTCTTGGTCGCAACCCACCCGGCCTATAACCTCATTAAGATGGCGGGGAGCCGCGGGGTCCTTACTGTGACGGGGGACGCCAAAGGAGCCCTGGCAGCCGTCACGCGCGTCTTCCGGACCACTGCAGCAGCGTGCCCTGCAGAGGAAGCCGCTCCTGGGACCAAGGGGGCTGCCCCAGCCAAGAAAAAACAACTTTTTTCCCAAGACCAAGCCGAGACAAAATAGGTGCCGGTGAATGAAGATGAGCAGTCAGGCGTCACCTTCACCATAGGAGCTGGCCTTCCCCTAGCTCAGGAGGAGGCGTTGGTTGGATTCCTGCGCGCGAACAGGGACGTGTTCGCATGGGAACCCAATGATCTGGCGGGGGTCCCAAGAGAGATGATCGAGCATCACCTAATCGTATGCCCTGACATGCGCCCCATGAAGCAGAAGGCCAGGCGCCAATCCACAGAGAAGAAGTCCTTCATCGTGCAGGAGACTCGTAAGCTAGAAGCGGCAGGTGCCATCCGTGAAGTCTGGTACCCGGAGTGGCTGGCAAATCCCGTCGTCGTACCCAAGAAAGAAGGGAAAGAGTGCATGTGCGTCAACTTCACCAACCTCAACAAAGCTTGACCGCAAGATCCGTTCCCTCTGCCATGCATCGATCAAATCGTCGACTCCACCGCCGAGTGCGACTTGCTGTGTTTCCTGGATGCCTTCTCAGGATACTACCAGATCAAGATGGCGCTGCAAGACATTGAGAAAACTGCCTTCCTCACCCCATGCGGGGTGTACTGCTGCACCTGCATGTCGTTTGGGTTACGGAATGCAGGAGCAACCTTCCAGCGGTTAACGCACATCGCACCGGGGATGCGGCTCGGGAGGAACGGTGAGGCGTATGTGGATGACATCATGGTAAAATCTTAGGAGGCCTCAACCCTTATCACGGATCTGGAAGAGACTTTCGCCATCCTATGCAAGGTAGACTTGCGGCTCAACCCGGAGAAGTGTGTGTTCGGAGTCCCTTCAGGCAAGCAATTGGGCTTCCTTGTGTCGCACCGAGGAATCGAGACAAACCCCGAGAAGGTCAAGGCCATAGAAAAGATGAGCCTGCCCAAGAACCTCAAGGAGATGCAGAAGCTGGCTGGCTGCGTAATGTCGCTGGGGCGTTTCATTTCCAAGCTAGGGGAGAGAGCCCTCCCCTTCTTCAAGATGATGAAAAGGAAGGGCCCGTTTGAATGGACCCATGAGGCTGATGCAGCGTTCGAAGATCTCAAGAGATACCTCACCAGCCCTCCAGTCATGGTGGCACCCAAGCCTCAAGAGCCATTGGTATTTTACCTGGCCGTGACGCCACATTTAGCTAGTGCGGCGTTGGTGGCTGTTCGAGAGGAGCGCCAAGACAAGGCCCCAGAGCAGAAGGAGGGAAGTCCCGAGGTCTCGACGGGGCCGAAAGATGGCCGCGACATACAAGCCGACATCTCTGAGGCCGAGACTAATCTAGCCCGTGACCAAACTCCTGGGACACCATCATAGCTCACACACCCGCAGGAGAGTCCGAGCTCCAACCTCATCGAGCACCCGGTATACTTCGTCAGCACGGTTCTCCGTGATGCTCGAGCACACTACCCCATGCCGGAGAAGCTCTTGCTAGCGCTCCTCGTTGCATTACGAAAGCTACGTCACTACTTCCAAGGCCACCCCATCAAGGTCGTCTCAGATTACCCCCTAGAAAGAGTACTCCGGAGCCCAAATGCGGCAGGAAGGGTCGTGGAGTGGAACATAGAGCTGCAGGCATTCCAGCTAGAGTTCAGCACCACCAAGGTCATCAAGCGGGTTGCGCTTGCTGACTTCGTGGCTGAATGGACCGATGTCCCAGGACCTGAAGCAAGCCCAGACCAGTCCCTCTTATCGGGAAGCGAAGTGCCTGATGGCTGGGTCATGTACTTTGACGGCACGTTCGCCCGCCAGGGCGCGAGGGCTGGGGTTGTGCTCATCTCGCCCGCTGAAGACAAGCTATACTACACCGTGCAGCTCTGCTTTCGGCCAGGAGACAAGGTCTCCAACAACATCGCGGAATACGAAGGCCTCATCGCCGGTCTCAAGGCAGCGATAGCCTTGGGAGTGAAGCACCTCGTCGTCAAGGATGACTCCAAGGTCCTCGTCAACTTCTCCAACAAGGTATATGAGCCGAGGGACCAGCATATGGAAGCATACCTCGCGGAGGTACGCAAAATGGAGAAGCAGTTCTTGGGCCTGGAACTGAAACACGTGCCTCGCGACACTAATAAGGAGGCCGATGACATAGCTAAGAGAGCATCTAGGCGCCTGCCCCAGGAGCCTGGCGTCTTCAAAGAAAGGCTCCTCAAACCCTCGGCGTTGCCCCCGAGAGAAGAGCCGGTGAAGCTTTAGGAAGAACTCGCCCAGCCACCAGCCTCGGGAGCTCCCGCCTTCGGCTCGGCCTCAGGAGCTCGCTTGCTCCTGGCGCTCGAGCCTCAGGAGGGATGCTAGACCGAAGAATTCGAGTCGTACCTAGTGCGAGGGGTGTTACCAGAGAAGGAGGAGGATGCAGAATGCGTCGCCCGACAGGCTACGGCATACTGCATCCAAGACGGTGAGATTTACAGGAGGCGATCAAACGACGTTTCTTTACGATGCATCTCTAGGGAGCAGGGAGGCGAGCTACTAGCCGACATCAATGCCGGAGACTGCGAATATCACTCATCATCGCGCACCCTGGTCGGCAAGGCGTTCTGCAGCAGCTTTTACTGGCCTACGGCGCTCAACGATGCGGCCGAGCTAGTGAAGTCTTGCGAGGCCTGCCAGTTCCATGCCAAACAAATCCATTAGCTGGCTCAAGGCCTGCAGACTATCCCGCTCTCCTGGTCATTCGCGGTCTGGGGGCTTCACATCCTGGGCCCTTTCCTGCGAGCGCCCGGGGGCTATCGCTACCTCTACGTCGACGTAGACAAGTTTACCAAATGGGCCGAGGTGGAGGCAGACCGAACCATCCTAGCCGGCTCCGCATTCAAGTTCATCAAGGGCGTCATAAACCGGTTCGGGGTCCCTAACCGCATCATCACCGACAACGGTTCGCAGTTCACCAGTAACATGTTTAAGACATACTATGCTAACCTCGGAACACAGATTTGCTACGCCTCTGTAGCACACCCCAGGAGCAATGGCCGGGCCAAGTGCGCCAACGCAGAGGTCCTGAGGGGCCTCAAGACCCGGACCTTCAAGAAGAAGCTCGAAGCCCGCGGAAGGAGTTTGCATGACGAGATCCAATTTGTGCTATGGTCAATCCGAAGCATCGCCACCAAGCCAAGCGACGAGACCGCATTCTTCCTCGTCTACGGAGCCGAGGCAGTCCTCCCTCATGAGGTTAGGCACTGGTGGCATTTGACGAAGCACAACAAGGCGCCGCTTAGGGAATAGACCACGTGCTAGGGGAGGAGTGTCGGCGCGATGCTTCATTCCGAGCAGCAAGATACCAGCAGGCGCTGCGGCGGTACCATTGCCGCAACATTCGCCCCAGGATGCTTGAGGTAGGTGACCTTGTTTTAAGAAGGGTTCTCTCCAAAGAAGGACTGCACAAGTTCTCACCCATGTAGGAAGGGCCATTTAAGATCACCCACATGTCCAGACCCGGCGCCGTGCGCCTGGAAACAGGAGACGGCATCCCCGTACTGAACGCATGGAACATCCGACACCTCAGGAGGTTCTACCCATGAAACAAGGCCCTTGCGCCTGAGAAGACTAGGCTCCGTGCATGCGAGGAACAAGGCCCTGGCGCCTGAGAAGACTAGGCTCCGTGCCTGCGA
This sequence comes from Secale cereale, assembly GCA_902687465.1. Lineage (NCBI taxonomy): Eukaryota > Viridiplantae > Streptophyta > Magnoliopsida > Poales > Poaceae > Secale > Secale cereale. Next base: position 262,850,237 of record LR738714.1, on the reverse strand, counting down.
GGAACAAGGCCCTTGCGCCTGAGAAGACTAGGCTCCGTGCCTGCGAGGAACAAGGCCCTTGTGCCTCCGTGCCTGCAAGGAACAAGGCCCTTGCGCCTGAGAAGACTAGGCTCCATGCCTGCGAGGAACAAGGCCCTCGCGCCTGAGAAGCCAAGGCCCGGCGCCTATGAAGCAAGGCTCTGGCCTGTGAAGATCTCCGCTCGTGACACTCTCACGTAATAATGAGTGGGGCTGTACAAGCCCCGGAGTCTCCGAAGAGCCGCCCTCGGGCCTCGAGGGCTCCCTCCCACGTCCTAGTGGCAGCACTTAGCTCCGCGCTGGTGAGAAGACTACATTAGGTGCGGGACGGGGCCGTTCATTTGCATTCTGGAGTTGCCTTGTTCCTGCCTCCCCCCTTTTAATGAATGCTGAAGGTTCTTGTGTTCCTCGCTGGTTTGGTTTTGATTCTCCTCTGCGGTTCTTCTCTCAAATTCCTTGAGGTTCTTCTCCTTGCTTTCGGGCTAGCCCAGGTAGAGCGGCAGTTCCACGGCGCTCTCCCCAGTGCGCCATCCTCTTTAGGCTTCCCAAGACGCCCGAACAGGGGCTCGTAACTAATGCGCCCCCCCGTTCTTACGTCCGTGCCCCATGGGTACCACAATAAGTGGCGGCCAATCACACTCGACCCGCGTCGAAGGCCTCAAGCAGTAACAGATAATAACCTAACGAGTTTTTGCAGCCTCCCGAGGGGTCAAATGACACAAGATAAGAGCAATCCCGAGCGCATCAACATAAGTCTCCTCACTCTAAGGACATGTAAAAAATGGATTGCGCAGCAATAGGCAGGAACACTATGCAAGGTACTAAATGCCATAAAGCCACGGTTCATTACATGCCCCCTAGGGCTCCGAGCTTGTTTGATCAAACGATGCAGGACAAAAGAAGAGGGGTTAAGAGTGGCTGACAGTGATCCTTGGGGCGTAGTTGCTCGCGAGGACCTACGCCCCGAGCTCAGGGAGAGCCCTCTTCATGCTTCACCCAAGCGTCACGACGAGACGACCCAGTGCCGCCCTCCAGGCAGGCGCGAAGGCGTGGCGGCTGGTGATATCCACCGCTGCTGGAGCTGCCACTGAAGGAGGAGCCACCGTAGCTGGGCGACCTGCGGTCGTCGCCCAGACCAAGCACCAGGCCGCCACTATTGTCCTCGGTGTCGTATTACGGGCTCCGCAAACCCAAGAAGTTCGAACACATGGGCGTTAATGAATATCTCTCCCGCTCACGTCTACCAAGCGCCACGCCCTCGCCCGGTGGTGAGATTCGAACAAGCAACAAGTAAAATCACACACGAGTTTACCCAGGTTCAGGCCACCTTCCTGTGTAAAACCCTACGTCCTGCTTGAGTGGATTAGCCTCAGGAAGGCTTGAGTATGAAAAAGTACAGTGGGTCTTGAGCTCAGGGAGAGAGCTCAAGAAGGTCAGGAGGCAAGTGTTCTTGCTCGTTGGGTGTTCGAGATGAGGTATTTCTAGTTCTGATTAGCTTCCGATCCGATCCCCCCCCCCCGCCCCCATAGTGGGAACCCTAGCTACTTATATAGGAAGGCAGGGTCCTCTTCCCCCGATATGTTTAGGCGGGAAGGGATCCCACAATGGCCATTTTGAGCGGGAACACAAGGACGCTCCTATCCTAACAAAAGCGGTCTTCGCCTGCAAATAGATCAGACGATGACGCGGTGGTGGGCTCGATGGTGACATCCTCCATGTCGTCCTTGCGGTCTTCGGTCTTATTGCACCGAAGGGGAAACCTTTGTCTCGCCCCTCAGGAACCTGCGCCCATGCTGTCTCCTTTGCACCAAAATGGCAACTGCACCGCTGGCACGCGCTGGCACCTGCTGGCGTGGTGCGTCACTGCTCGCGTCACTGTCTCCTCCTGAGGCAGGCTTGGCCTTGGGTTCTCCACCCCTCCGGAGCAGCCTAGCCTAAGCCGCTCCTGAGGGGGTCTTGGTGTCGTTCTACTCGTGAGGCCTAGCCCCCTCGCGAGGGTCTTGAGCAGCTGGTCAATGAGCTGGGCCGTACCAGGCCGTAGTAGGAGCGCGTCGCGGGCCGCATGCAGGCAAGTCTGGGAGCCCTGGTTCCCAGGACACCGACAGTAGCCCCCATGCCCAAGGCACGCGCGGAGTTGGCTTCGGGGTGAAGCCTTAGTCGAGCACGCAGCGCCGCGGGGCCCCAAAGACTGCATGCCAAGCTTGCGTGCGATGGTTGGATGGGACGTGGGCGACTCCGCTTCCCACGCAGCCTTGGCAACCGTGCGATTTGACCATTGCATAGCTGATAGGTGGACTCCTTGCTGCCGCCCCTGCTTGCTTGCCTCTCCATTGCCTCCTTCCTTTCCTTGCCTTCTCTACCCCCCTTCCTTCCCGCCATGCCGCGCAGGACAAAGAAGAGGGGAACCGGCGAGGCTGCCACGCCTCCGCCAGGGCTCGAGCCGGCACTGGGTCGCTCCTTGATGTGAACCAGGAGGGCGTGGACAAGGTGCGCCATGCCTTGGCCGATGCATCCAACGAGTGGGGGCCGACCCGGGCCTGGCTCGCTTCCCGGCCACAGGCGGAGTTGAACGCCAACGACATCCAGCTCCACCTCCACGCCATCTTCGCGGGTATCCTCCCTCTTTTTCCGCCTTCTACAATGCGGTGCTCACACATTATCATATTCGGGTCCTGCACTTTGATCCGGGGTCCATCATCCTCCTCTTCGGCTTCGCGTGTCTTTGCGAAGCTTTTGTCGGTGTTTCCCCGTCCGTGGCCCTGCTTCGCCACTTCTTCACCTTCCACCTGGTCGACGGGGGGCAGCGCTCGTGATGTGTGTTGTTGCGCGCGGTGGAGGCGACTGCCTCCTTAGGGATCGACTTCACGCTCCGCCCGACCACGGCGGGGTTCCGTCGGTAGTGGGTGTATGTTGGTGCTGTTACATATAGCCCGCTGTTCCACCTCCCCGACGCGCCGGCGGTGCCGAGCTCGGGCTGGTAGCATGAGGTCCTCTCACATCCGCGGGCAGAGCAGGTCATGCGTCGTCTGGTCAGTCTGAGGAAGAATGGGCTGACTTTGGTTATGGTGGTGAGGGACTTCCTTGTTCTACGTGTCGCGTCGCTTCAGCGGCATTCTTGAACAATGTGGGCCCTCTCCGGTCTTGATGATCTTGCGCGTCTTCAACGGAAGCAACTCCCTCCTGAGACGCTCCAGGGGATGCTGCGGCTGCTTGTCGGCGGAGTGCCTGAAGCATGCCCCGTCTCCGCGACTCCCTTGTACCTGGCTCCCGTGTCCGGAAAAGCCTTTGCCGAGAAGATACCCTGCTTCGATGCGTGGGGACTATTGCCGGAGGGCACCTCTAGCCCTCATGACAATCCCCTGATGGTGATGCCAGGGCTCATGAGCCCAACTTTCCGTTTCAGGGCGGATACGTCAAGTGGAGCTCCTGACCTAGGGTCCGCTCCGCCCCCGGAGTGAGCAGACGAAGCGCGGGCTCCTGTGGCTCCGGAGGTGGCCGAAGAGGCCGAGGTGCTGCCGGCTCCTGAGGTGGCCGAAGATGGAGCGCGGAAGCCCCCTCTTGGGGTGAGCCCAGAGGACGCCGTAACAGGGAATGGGGCGCCGGTCGTGGGTGTCCGCCGTGGCCTTGCCCCAGCCCAAGGCGCGCCCACCTCAAGCGGCCTCCTGCCATCCTTCGCGGCGCTGGTCAAAAGGCGGAGGCTAAGGGGCAGCTATGGCCCTGCCGCGAGGGCTTTGAAGAGGACGAAGCTGACTGTACTGGGCAGGTGCGCGTTCCTCAGCTTTCCTGTTCTTTCTGATATGGTTCTCCTAACCTCTTTCTTTCCAGGGTTCCTCCTGACTCATTCTTGAGCCGTCCGGCGAGGTTCGCAAACACTTCTGACCGCGCCCCTTCTTCGGACCATGCTGGGTCTTCGGTAGACCTCGCGTTGGTCCGCGGGGCCGCGCTTGGACCCTGCCACGTGGACCGCGCTCCTAGCTCCCGAGTGCTTCTGGGGAAGGCGGCTCTTGGTGCGTCGGGGGCTCGTCTCATGACCCGGGGCTTGTCTTTGTCGTAGATCAGCAAGCTCTTGAGGCGGCCCAGGAGGTCGGCCGCCCATCAGGACCATGCCCGCCCCTTGTGCCGGAGGCAGCGCGCACTCCTGGGGTTAGCCCCGGGGCGCATGTTGAGGGAGAAGAAGAGCCCCCCTTGGGTGGCCCAGATGTCGCAGACAAGCCCGGCCGCCTCCTGGGACTCGCGCTGCGCAGGAGTGTGGTTCGTCATGATCTTGTGCGGGGGGCATCAGATGCCCTGAAGCGCCTTGAGGTCGAGGTCGCTGAAGTGGATGCGCGCATTGAGGCCGAGGGCCTGCTTCTGGCAAAGGGTTGGCGCCAGTTGCGGGCTGTCGTTAACTTGAGCCAGCTGCAGCATAAAACCACCCTGAAGAAAGCGGAAGCGTCTATGGCCGCGGCTCAGGAGGCCCGCGACTATGCCCTGAAAGAGGCTCGAGACGTAGACCGCGGCCACGCAGCAGCCGAGGTGTCACACCCTGATTTTCATGCCATAACGCTTAAGCTAATAATCAAGCTAAAATGTGGTTTGGCAAAACCTTTGAGTGTTTTTGACCTTGCTTGATTGGTTTTCTGTTTGCTGTTTGCAAGTGCTCTAAAAATCAAATAAGTCATCCAACTCTTATACTTCATCTCCTTGATCCAAAACCTTTTCCCAATGATCATGCCATGTGTATAGAACTGTATAGTATTTTCTTATAAAAATAATTTGGCCAAATAGTATTTTATAAAATTAGTTTTCAAAAAAAACCCTGAATTGAGGTTTGTACTGCAAGTACTTTATGTGGACTGTGAAAAATCTTTCAAAAAGTATATTTGAATCCTATTAGGTATAGGACTCCCATAAACCACAAAACTATAATTCTAAAAGTTATTTTTCTATTTTATTTAAAGGCTTTTCCTTTAGGCCAGAAATGGTCTTTAATAGGTTAAAATTATTTAACTGTTTCAAAACTATTTTTCAAAATTCAAGGAAGCTCATAGGACATATATTGTCCATATATAAGAGTTTCAACACATGGTCACGTTCAAAATATTGGACAAATCCTTCAGAAACGCTTTCTGGATATTTCAAGCTTTTGAAATATTTACAAAAGAAATATTCCCTAAAAATTCCAGGGAAATTTTATCATGTCAAATATGACATATTTGATGATCTTGCAAAGGCTCATGCCTTGAAGATCAAGAAAACATCATCAAATCCCCTCAAAACCATTTCTGTCCACTTTGAAGTTTGAGCAACTTTACATTGCCAAACATGTCCAAATGCTCTCAAATTTGGTGCACATGCTAAAATAGTCTAATTAAGCATCTAGACCAAATGGCACAAGTTTTGGAGAAGGATAACTTGATCAAAGTGCCCCAAAACCGTTCCTGACCAGATCCAAATTTCAACAACTCTACATTACTAACTTTTTACTTGTGGCCTCAAATTTTGTTGGCATGCTCACGACCCCAAATGATGACACTACACCAAGTGGTGGATCAAGGCGGGATGATTTGCATAACTAAATCTTGGAAATCCATTTCTGTTGATTTCGAGGGTTCACCAAAGTTACATTAGCAACTTTGCCCAAATAAGCTCAAACTTGGTGGAACACCCTATTTTCATGTGCCATTTCATCCTGTTAAGTCTCATGTCAATTGGACTTCATTTACTTGCCCAAACATACATCAAACACCTTCTGCTATTTTACCAAAACATCTGTTTTGACCCCTTCCACTATTCCCCCTTGCCTTATCTTTTTACAATAGCATCTCCTAGACCCCTTCTAACTCCAGTAACTCTCCCATGGCCGGAGCTCAATGATTGAGGGGTAAAAACCTGACTTTACCCCTCTGTACAACACCATTCACCCTCTCTCTCTCAACCCCTCCTTCCCTCCAGAGGATTCCTAGAGCATCCAATGCATCTTCCCCATTCTTTACACCTCCCTAGAGCCTCCAGACACAAGAGGACACGCCCACGACACTTTGTTTATTCCATGGCATGCAGAGCTCGCGCTCTGGAGCACGCTACAGTGCTCCCCCCGCACTGTAGCTCACCCATTCCAAGCGAGTGCGATGACCTTGGCAGCCGGGATCTTGTCTCCCGAGGTGGCCTCGACGTCCGTGACACGCAACCCTATCGACCCTATCCTCCATTGGCCTCCTTCTCCCTCCGCGAGCTCACCCGAGCGCGTCCATGGACGCTGCCCATGGTGCACCGATGCCCCCTATATAGAGGCCCTCTAGAGCCCTTCTCTGGACTCCACTCGCTCTCCCTATCTCCCATCAAGCTCTTGGACATGCCCCCTCATTCCCTAGTGCCCTCTGTCCACCTCCATGACCAACGTGTCGTCGTTGGCCTCCTCCTAAATTCATGCCCTGTGGCCTCCCCCTCCCATTTTAGACTCCACTATGACACCTACAACCTCACCATAGGTCTCTCCCGAGCTCCATTCGCTCCTCCCGGGGGTCGTAGCACCGAAACCATCATCGGCATCGCCATGTTCCGCCATGGCCGACGCCGCTCGTGACCTCGACCTCCCCAGGGCCTAGGACCCATCCAGGTGGTTGAGCCCCTCTCCCCCGAGCTCGCTGGTACTCAGGGCACCCACAGCGATGACCCTGCTCGCCGGGACGAGCCTGGCCTCGCTCCTCTGTTCCTGTGGCACGGGGAGGCCGCACGGGGAAGAGGAAGGATAGCCGGTTGGACCGGCGGCCCCACCAGTCAGCCTCAGCCGACGTGGCACGCCGGACCCGCCCGGGTTAAGTGGAGGCGGGTTCCGCTCAATCCGCCTCCACCTTCAGAAGGCGCCCAGGCCGAATGCGCCATCGACGTCACCTCCCTCTCGTGGCCGCCATTTAACTAAGCCACACCCGGTGCATGTAATAAGGGTAACTCCTTATTCTTTTTCTTTTTCCAGAATTTTGTAAAATCTATAATGAATTCGTTACAAGTCCAATTTTGACGATTGAAATTTCTATGAGTCCATAAATTCGTGCTTTGTCACATGGTGCTAGTTTCTCATTCTTCCAGAAATATTTTCTTCACAAATATTTATCAAAATGCTATTTTTCCATTTCTGTGATGAACTTTAGAAAATCACAGAGAGCTCATAGATGATCCAAATCCATAGATTCAAATTTCTAGGCACTTCTAAGATCCTAACCTAGTTTATGAACATTTTTCCCAATGCTTTCTGTGCCACATCAAATATTATTCTATTTATCCATGTATAGCCAACTTTGCAAAATCATAGGAAATTCTTTTGAACTCCAAATCAAGTGAAACCAACTCCTAGATTCTTCTAAAATCATTCCTTGTTAAATGGGTGGCTTTGCCCATTTTTCAAAATAATTCTTATGTACACTTCTTACAGATCCATTAAACCCCTTGATTCCATCATATTGAAATGTTTCAAACTATCCATTGATCCAATGCCTATGAAACCACCTTGGTCATTTTTCATATGACCAGAGGTATCCTAGAAAAGTCCAACTCCTATTTTTAGAGCACTTTTATTATTGCCTTGTTGTATTGCTTATTATGATCGTTTCCGTCGTTAGTTGACGAAATAGATGAAGTACTTGGAGATGGACTAGAAGGTTTGAAGACTCTGAAGGACAAGGCAGGCAGCCCTTTGACCATGTTGAACCCTTTCATGTCATGAAAGCATTTTCATCGTTTCATCGAGTGCATGATATATCTTGAGTGGCAACCTTGCTAGGCTTGCCTCTGCTGTATACCTCGTTGACACTTACATTGCTCATGTCTCTGAACGTGTTTAGAGTTATGTTGGTGAGTTGTAGAAATATGCTATAGTAGTTGGCTACGCAGAATGGATCAGGCTTATGCATTGAGAGAAACAAGTGTGGTTGACATACTTGCAAATAACCCAGTGGGTGCCACTAATGCCCCAAGGAGATGATGAGGAACTAGGGCACTACTTGGTGGAGAAGTAGTGTACCGAGGCTTGATGAAAGTGTTGTTTACAGAGACAGATTAGATTTAAGATTTGTCGACCGTCCCAACCAAACATGTGCAACCACTCTACCCTTATATGGGAAAGGGCATTATTGATTACCTAGGCCGATACTAGCATGGTGCCCGCATTACTAGTGACGGGGTGACACGAGGTCACTCTCGGGATGGGGTCGTGCTTGGATAGGCGGCCATGACTGTTCTTACAGGGCACCGGACACACCGTTGGTACCCCGTGCTTGTGGTATGTGATGAATATGGGAGCGAGGCTCCAAAATTTTAAAACACGAAATGTTTGGCACGGGGCTGTTACCAATCGAGTGGACTCTCTGTTAGTGTCGTCTAGGGAAAGGTAATGATCGGGTGCTTCCCCCGAGTACTTGAGGTACTGCGGATCGTAGATGATACGAAAGCTTCCCGGATCTTGTGGGTAAAGTGCGCAACCTCTGCAGAGTGTCAAACTATTCGAATAGCCATGTCCACGGTCAAGGACAGTTGGGTGGTGCTGCTTAGACTACGTCCTTAAATTTCTGGAAAACAACACGGTTTGGGTAAATCTGTTGATGTGAATTGTGAGAAAGTCACGATGAGCTTGAGCAAGAGTTGTTCATAACTCTTTTTTGATGTTGATGTCTGTAACCTCCTGATACTTTTTGCTGGCGCATTCATATCCTTGATAAATGTTAATCATACTTGCATGAGAAAAACTAGCTTTCGGCAAAACTGCCAATTTAGTAGTAGAGCCTTGCATAATTATTCTGTTATCACCCTTGGGTTGCTTGCGAGTACATTCAAAGTACTCATTGGCTTGCCGCTGGTTATTTTATTGGCCAGGCATGAAAGAATAGGATATGATGAAGATTTCTTGGTGGCGAACATGCGAGCTAGGATGCTTCCCAGTCAGAATGCCTGTAGGGTTAAGGCAGATGGCATGGGTCCAAGTTGTTATTGAAGATTTCCGCTACAATGATATACTCAAGGCTTGACCATAAAGGTCACATTTGTGTTACACGGTATATATGGATGTAAGCCTCTTGTTATTCAGCTTATGTGTGTTCAGTAAGCATTGATCTCTGGGATCACTGTACACATGCATTCGGTGATTTCGACTTATGAGTCGGGGTCCCCACATGAGGAGCGTGAGCGTGAGCGCGAGCTGGGGCTTCACGAGACTCGCTTTGCTGATAAGCGCAAGGAACTCCATAAGGAGGTCACAGCTCTCAAGGGCAAGCTAGCAGATGTCGAGCTCCGTCTGCAGGTGTCGAAGAAGGCTTGTGCCGCGGCCGAGCGTCGTGAGCGGGTGTCGAGGGACGCCTGTGTCGCGGCAGAGCACCGCGAGCGGGCGTCGGAGAAGGCTCGGGCCGCCGCGAGGGCAGAGCTGTCTTGCTTCCATAAGAAGGTGGAGGACATTTCCACTGTCGCGGCCCGGAACTCTGAGCAGGCTATGCGAGCTCATGGAATGCAACACATCCGCTCGAAGATGTTCGAAGCTTTGGGGCACAGGGTCGGCCGAGCTATGAACGAGCTCCTTGACTCGAGGGTCGATGACCCTCTCGTTGATGATGACGCTGGATGTTTCGGGTTCTTCACCAGAGTGGTGGAGCGTCTTGAAGGCGAGGTCATGAGGGCACGGCAGCTCGTCGAGGAGTAGAGTCGCGACATCCTCAGGCATGCAGTCTCATGCATCTTCGGCAACTTCCTCCGTCTTGACTCGCGTACGGACTTCGGGGCCTTGTTGGAGCCGATGCCCGTCATGGTCTCCGACCCCGTGGAGGGGTGGGTGAGCGATCACATGGAGGTGTTGGTGACGGAGCTTGTTCCCGCCATCGATGATGCACCGATGCTCGGGGGAGCGACGCCGATGGTCCTGACGACGATGCCGATGCTTAGTCTAGCTCTTGCTGTAGATTTAATTTTTTTTTGTTGTGGCTCCAGAGCCAGGTAAGATGAATATCGTGAAACTTAAGCTTTTGATGATGTAAGGATGGGTTTAAGCACTCCCTTGTGACGTTCGCTCCTGAGGCTGGGACCTCGGGCCCTTGTTGTGTTTCCGAGAGGGGCGTCTGCCGACCCCATCTGAGCGCGTCTCGCGAGTACCTGCAGCTGGTGCAAGAGTGCTTGGCGGTCCGGCCGCGGGCTAGACAGAACGTGCGCCCATACACCGACCCCTGCTTGCGAGGCGTGATCGGGTAGGGTCGCAGCTGTAGTCAGGCTTAGCCGAGCGAGGCGAAGAACGGATTGGGCGAAAGAAAACTGAGTCCAAAACGCAAGACGCGGATAAACCCCCCCTTCTCTTTTATTTCGAAGATAAGTCGCGCAGCCGCAAATTCGACTCGAGAAGGCAGATACAAAAGAGGCAAAAGCGGATGGAAAAAAGGAGGGGCCGTGTCCGGCCCGTGAGCAGGTCTTCAGTCTTCTCCCCAGCCCTGAGCATAGGGCTACCACCGGTGGATGTTGGGGGGCAGTGTCGGCAGCCAGCGCGGAGCGTGGTGCAACCACTAGGACGTGGGAGGGAGCCCCCATGAGACCCTAGGGCGGCGCTCAGGAGACTCCGGGGCGTGTACAACCCCACTCATTATTACGTGGGAGTGTCACGAGCGGAGATCTTCTGACGTGCCCGCCCCTTCACTTGAGGGCCTCACGCCGCGCTAGTCCGCTCCCACCATGAGCTCACCAGAAGGCGGCGTTCATGAGGTGGGACACTGCGCATAGTGGGGGGTGGGACCTTGGCTATAGGCCCCCCTGCCGAGCACTAGGCACACCGCTTACGCGACTTCCGGGTGCGCTTCGCCCTGGGGGGCTAACAACGTCTGGAGGCACGGCGTCCTGATGTGCAAGGGGGACCCCGCCCCACGCACGCTCCTAATGACCCCTGAGCCCTCCGGATCAGGGCCAGGCCCAGAGGGTACGTGATTACGTGAGCGGGGGGGCGGAGCCACGGTCTTGGGCCCTCCTAGCGTGCGTAGGACGGGTTGACGTACCACCTCCAGACGTACCCTCCGCAGCCCGGGGGATGGTACGCAGGGAGGTGCGGCGTCTTGAGTTTGAGTGGAGGGAGAGGAGGCCCCTCCCCACGCGCATCATACCCACCGCCATCGAACCCCTGGTGAAATCCAGGACAGGCTCATGCGCGACGGGTCACGTGTGAGGGGACGAGGGCCTGACCCGAGCCTTCCCTCCCTTTCTGTCTTGATGTGGCACCTGGGGTGCTTCCTTGGCCTGCCGAGGCTCGGGGCCAGAGACACTGTTGGGCCGAGGCCTACAGCTAGTGCCGCGAGTGCCGGCCTCCGCAGGCACCCACACGCATTTCATTCGTGCTCCATGGCCGTCGGTGGTGACGGCGGAGGGTCAAGGGCTAAGAGTGTGGGGTCGGCCTTCCGGCCTTCTGCCCCCGAGTCCCCTCGTGCCGGTGCCTGATCGCACCCAGCGCCGGGTGTAGTCCAGCGGTCGCCTCCTGACAGTTCCCCGGCAGGGGCGGTACTTGGGTACAAACGGCTTCGAGACAGAGGGGTGGCGTCATACACAGGGTTCAGGGTGGTCATACCCCATGTCGCCCTCGTAGGTCGCCGTCGGTCTTGCCCACACAGGTGACCGGGCATGGCCGGCGCAGCCTCAGGTTCCTGGTGCCATCATACGGAAGCAGAATGGTTTGGCCCCAGTGCTGGCGGCAGCGAGGAGCTCGGCCACCCTGAGGAGCAGCACATCGTGGCTGGCATGGAGCAACCGACACCTTAGCAGCTCCCTTGCCACCACCAGCACAGCCCTCGGTTTTCTATTTCGCGCCGGTCCCGCGAGCTTGCCGCCGCATGCTCGGCGGCCCGTGCTGCTGCACGGCTTTGGCGTCGCTTGGGCGGTGGGTGCTGCCGGTCCCCAGGCGGCGCGTCGGCGATGCTCACCATGCCTTCAGCCCCGACCAAATCCATGTGACGACGTGTCCCATGACCAAAGGGCGACGCTCGAGCGGTGCGAGCGTTGCGGGCTTCCGCGCGCGTCTGATGCGCCTCCGCCATCAGAGTCGTGATCCGTCGAGGTGGGGTGAAACGAGGTCGACGGACGAGAGAGGGACGAGGTCGTCGGAGAGGCGAGATTTCGACACGCCCCCTACCTGGCGCGCCGAATGTCGGATTACGGGCTCCGCAAACCCAAGAAGTTCGAACACAGGGGCATGAACGAAGATCTCTCCCGCTCACGTCTACCTAGCGCCACACCCTCGCCCGGTGGTGAGATTCGAACAAGTAACAAGTAAAAGCACACACGAGTTTGCCCAGGTTCAGGCCACCTTGCGGTGTAAAACCCTACGTCCTGGTTGAGTGGTTTAGCCTTGGGAGGGCTTGAGTATGAACAAGTACATTGGTTTTTGAACTCAGGGAGAGAGCTCAAGAAGGTCAGGAGGCAAGTGTTCTTGCTCCTTGGGTGTTCAAGATGAGGTCTTTCCAGATCTGATCAGCTTCTGATCCGATCCCCCCCCCCCCCCGTAGTGGGAACCCTGGCTACTTATATAGGCGGCCAGGGTCCTCTTCCCTAGAAATGTTTAGGCGGGAAGGGATCCCACAACGGCCATTTTGAGCGGGAACACAAGGACGCTCCTATCCTGACAAAAGCAGTCTTCGCCTACAAAGAGATCAGATGATGACACGGTGGTGGGCTCGATGGTGACATCCATCCTGTCGTCCTTGCGGTCTTTGTTCTTGTTGCACCGAAGTGGAAACCTTTGTCTCGCCCCTCGGGAACCTGCGCCCGTGCTGTCTCCTTTGCACCAAACGGCAACTGCGCCACTGGCACGCGCTGGCACTTGCTGGCGCGGTGCAACACTGCTCGCGTCACTGCCTCCTCCTGAGGCAGGCTTGGCCTTGGGTTCTCCGCCCCTCCGGAGCAGCCTAGCCGAGGCCGCTCTTGAGGGGGTCTTGGTGTCGTTCTCCTCATGAGGCCTAGCCCCCTCGCGAGGGTCTTGAGCAGCTGGTCAATCAGCTGGGCCGTACCAGGCCGTAGAAGGAGTGCGTCACAGGCCGTAGGTAGGCAAGTCTGGGTACGCTGGTTCCCAGGATGCTGACACTCGGGGCAGCACTCGGCGCGGTGCCCATCTTCTCCAAACACCCTCACGAAGAGGGTTGAGTCGTCGCCGGACTTGAAGTGAAGGGTGCATCGGCCGCCCAAACCGCGCGCACGGGTGAACGTCTGCCAGCCTCGGGCCAAAGCCACGACGCCCGAGGCGGAGACATCCACCACGACCCACGATGCCTTGCTCCAACAACCATCCGCCTGCAGCCAAAAGCCGCCGGAGCTCGCGTCGAGAAGCTCGTCCGCCAAGGAGCGCGGGAGCAGGAGCCTGGTGCCGGCTGGGCTCTCCGACCACACGACGAACTCCAGCGCCGCCTCTGCCAGGCGGGAATGCGGCTGGGGAGTTCTGACAACCCTAGAGCGCCTCCCGCCGTTCACCGGATCGCCAGCGCCGCGACGGCCCCCGCCACTCGAAGGACCGCCGCCGCGGCTACCAAGGGAAGCTACGGGCGCTGTGGGGGCCCGCCCATGCCCGCTCAAGGCCCCGATAGGGGTCGCGGCACATTTATGCGAGGGTGGCCTCGCCCTCTCTTAACTGGTGGTGAGCCGAGCCCCTCCTGCTGAGCCTTCCCCTTCTCCATGGATGAGTACTTCCTGGGCGGCGCCATGGGTGGTTCGGTCAAGTGAAAGAGCAAGGGAAACGGATGAAGGAGATACGCGACGAGGGCTCAGCCTTCCGCCCTATTTATAGCTAGAGGAAGGCCAACCGCCGGCCCCATAAATGCGGGTAATGATGGTCTGCTGTGCACGCAGAGACTTGGCGAGTCACGCAGTCACCGCGGCTGCGTGGGCAAGTGGAGACGCCCACGTCCCATCAAGTGCCACCCGTCGAACGAGGCCGCGGACTTTTGGGGGCCTCGGTGCTCCATACTTGTCCTTGGCTTCGCCGCTAAGCCAAGTTCGAGTGCGCTTTGGGCCCGGGGGCTACTGTCGCCGTTCTGGGAACGGGGGTACCCAAACTAGCTTGCCTGCGGCCCAGAGCGTGGCTCACAAGGCGGCCTAGTGTGGCCCAACTTCTTCAGAAACAACCAAGACCCTCGCGAGGGCCAAGCCTCGTGAGGCGGACGACGCACGACATCCCCTGGGGTAGCCTCGCCAGGCCGGCTTGTGAGGATCGAAGATATGAAGGCAAGGGTGTCGGATTTAGGGCTCCGCAAAACCCAAGAAGTTCGAACACAGGGGCGTGAACAAAGATCTCTCCCACTCACGTCTACCTACCGTCTCGCTCTCGTCTCGGTGGGAGGATTCAAGCATACAATAGATAGAACACACAAGAGTTTATCCAGGTTCGGGCCGCCCCGTGGTGTAAGACCCTACTTCCTGCTTTGGTGGATTAGCCTCGGGCGAGCTGGGATATGAGCTAGTACAATGGTTCCTGAGCTAAGGAGGGTCAGGAGGCAAGTGTTCTTGCTCCTTGCGTGGTGGCAGAGTGTATGAGTCGATGCCCTTCACAGTGGGAATCCTAGCTACTTATATAGGTGGCCACGGTCCTCTTCCCCTGAAATGTTTAGGCGGGAAGGGATCCCACAACAACCATTTTTGAGCGGGAACACAAGGACGTTCTTATCCTAACAAAAGAGGTCTTCACCTGCAAAAGGATCAGGCGGTGACACGGTGGTGGGCTCGATGGTGACATCCTCCTTGTCGTCCTTGTGGTCTTCGGTCTTGTTGCACAAAAGGGAGAACCTTTGCCCCGCTCCTCGGAAAACAGCGGCTGCGCTGTCCCCTTTGAACCGAAATGGTAACTGTGCCGCTGGCGGACGCTGGTACCCGCTGGCATGGTGCGTCACTGCTGACATCACTGCCTCCTCCTGAGGCAGGCTTGGCCTTGGATTCTCCGCCCCTCCGGAGCACCTTGCTGAGGCCGCTCCCGGGGAGGTCTTGGCGTCGTTCTCCTCATGAGGCTTAGCCCCCTCGCGAGGTTCTTCGACAGCTGGTCGATCAGCTGGGCCATACCAGGTCGCTAGTAGGAGCGCGTCGTGGCCCGCAGACAAGCATGTCTGGGTACCCTTGTTCCCAGGACGCCGACAGTAGCCCCCGGGCCCAAGGTGCGTGCGGAGTTGGCTTCAGGGAAAAGCCTTAGTCGAGGACGAAGCGCCGCGGGCCCCAAAAAGGTTGCGGGCCAGGCTGGCGCATGATGGTTGGATGGGACACGGGCGACCCCGCTCCCCATGCCGTCTCGGCAACCGTGCATCTTGACAAAAGGGGGCCTTCTCCGCTGGGGGGGCGGGGTTATCGCTCTCTTTTCGTCCTGCTCAGATTTCTTCCCCTTACGCCTCCTGCCTTCCTGAATCGCGTGCGTCCTTCGGCTCCCTCAACCATGGCAAAGAGGAACAAGAATGTCGTGCTGGCGCCTGGATCTGCTTCGTCCCTCAATGCGGTTCTCGAGGAGTCCTCCATCACCACGGAGGAGGAGTACTCAGAGGTCCAACCTTTCTTGTCGAGCACCCACAACGAGCACGGCCCGACGCGGATCTGGGCCGAATCCACCATGGCGCGGACCTTGTCGAAGTCATGCTACCCCTTCTTCCTCCACAACATCTCCTTGGGGCTCATGCCACCTTTCTCCGAGTTCTTCTATGCCATCTTGGAATATTACCAGGTGCACGCTCTCCACATCCAGCCTCGCCCCATCTTCGTCCTGTCGCTCTTCGCCTTTTACTATGAGGCGCTCGTGGGGGTGAGGCCAACTGTCGCCCTCTTCGGCCATTTCTTCTCCATGCGCCGGTACGACGATGGCCCGTGCTCGGGCTGCGTTTCCTTCGTCTTCCAGCGTCAGGGCTGTCGGCTGATGATGACCGGGAAGAAGATAGAGTCCCACCGGAAGAGGTGGGTCTATCTGGATGCCCAGCGTGTCCATCCTCTAATGATGCTGCCTACTGCCTGTCCGGTGAAGCGCGCTATCTGGAGCTACGCAAAGCTCACTGACCCCCTTGCCAGGCCTGTCCTGGCGAAGATTGAGGCCGACCTGAGCTCGAGGCTTGAAGGGGGCCAGATCGTGAAGGAGTTCTTGAGGAAGCGTCTGGCGCCGCTGCAGGCTCACTCGCGCCCCATGTAGGAGCTGATGGGCGACGACGACGGGCTCCGGCTGCACTCAGGGGTGCTGGCCGAGGCCGATCTGGAGTTCACCTCGGGGACTCTCCTGGGAATGGTTCCGGAGGATCTCCCCGGGACCCACGTGCCGCTGTACAGCCGCCCTGACAAGGCCGAGCTGTTGAAGGCCGTGTCGGGTTTTGGTGCGCCCATGGGCGCCCCACCCACGTTTGACGTGTCTTTTGGTGCCGATAATGAGAGGGACGAGGGGGGCTTGGAGGATACCCTAGACGACGAGGGGCACTCCTCCGAGGCGCTTGCCGAAGCAATGGCGTCCGGCGCCGATACTGCCGTACGGTCCCAGGCGGCCGCTCCGCGTCGATCCGGACGCGCTGCGTCCGGGGGAAGCAAGATGGCGATGTTGTCGAGGAGTACCGTGCCAGCGAACCCGGCGACCGCGGCCGCGTCCAGGACTGTGGCCTCACGCCTCGCCCAGGCCCAGGCTATCGGCACGCCAGTGGCTGCGGCTGACCTGCTGATGAAGAGAAGGGCGCGCCTCGCCTCCGACGAGTAAGTGTGCAATTTTTCGCTTATCCTTAGTTGATGCGTCTCTGATGTGCTTTCCCTGACGCGGCAGCCTGTGAGGCGTGATGAAGAAGGCGAAGAGGGAGGTCACGCCGCGATGCCCTGCCCCTCCTGCTGCTGATGCGACCTCAAGGAAGGACGCCGCGGTGCTGGGCGCCTCAGTCGATCGGACCACCGAGCACGAGGCGGTGGTGCCGCTCGAGGGCGTCCCTGCCTCCTGCGAGGTTGCGGTGGCTTCTGCTCCGGCTGCTCTGGCGAGGGGGGCCGGAGCCCCCGAGCCCCTGGTCGAGCAGTCGGTCTTGTTGGTGCCCGTGCGCCAGCTAGCACAGCCTGGTCCTGAGACCTTGGAGGCTACCTCCGCTGCGCTGGGTCGCCTTCGCGTCCAACTGCAAGATGGTGGTGCCCACCTGATAGAAGGGCGCCTGGGGCTGATCCGGGGGTGGCTTCTGGCAGATGAGTCTGCGGGGTCCTCCTGGGACCAGGCCTCCATGATCGCCGCTAAGGGTCGAGAGGAAGCTGTGGCGGCCACGCTGGCTCGCGACGCCGCGCGAGACGATGCCGTGTCCTTCGAGAAGCGCTGCCTTGAGGCGGAGAGCGAGCTGGGGTCCTCCGCGAGGAAGGCACTAGGCGCGCCCTGGAGCTCTAAAGGTTGTAGAAGGAGCTCGAAGCGCAGATTACTGAGACATCCCGGCTGCAACAGCAGCAGCTTGCCGACCGTGTGGCCCTGCAAAAGCTGAAGGTTGAAGTCGAGCAGGCCAAGGCAACCCAAGCCGCTCGCGACAAGGAGGAAGCCCTTGCGGCCTCTGCAGCGGTGAGTCCCGAGGCCCTTGTTGTCTTTGACCTCGAGGCTCGCGAGGCGCTGCATGCCGCCTACTGGGAGGGGTTCAAGGAACCGCTAGCCGCCCCGAAGGGAGGCCCTGCCGGGCTCCTTGCTGCGCTTGTGAAGTCCCTGCGCGATGTTGCGGCCGCATTAGCCAGTTAGCCGACGTAGAGAGCCGCACGCTCCTTACCTTCGTCATGACGCAGCTGTGCAGCCACCTAAGTCTTCGTGACCCCACCCTTGACCTGGCCCCGCTGTCTGAGCCCGTGACCAAAGTCATGGAGGGCGCGGCTGCTGAGGCCCTGAGGGTGAAGGTCATGTCGCTGGTGGAGGCGTTCCTCCTGGCTACTGCTACCGCAGCCGAGGAGGTGGAGACCGGTGACGACGCGCCTGGCAATGCCTGATTCGTTCCTGTTTAGTGAGAGAAGTGCGAGTGCCTCGAGGAGGCGTAAGTACTTTACTTGAATTTGAAAAACTTGGCATAATTGTAATAGCTAGATGATTTCCATGCTTGCTTCCTTTCATGTTTGCTTAGGTGCTCTGCGTTGGCAGGGCCCAACCCCGCGCATACCTCGACCGTCATTGAGCCCTCCAGATGATCGGGGTTACCGTAGTAACTAGACTCAAGAGATGAGGGGCTACGTGGCTAGTGAGGCCCTTGGGTCGCGATGCCCAAGGGTCCCCCTTTACGTTCAAGCGATCCCGTTTTCATTCTGCGTTGGCAGGGCCCAACCCCGTGCATACCTCGATCGCCATTGAGACCTCCGGATGACCGGGGTTATCGTCATGACTAGACTCAAGGGATGAGGGGCTATGTGGCCAGTTAGGCCCCTGGGTCACGATGCCCAGGGGTCCCCCTTGACGTACGAACAACTCTCATGAAGGAGAACGAGCACCATACCTTGCTCACGAGCCTTCACCTGGGATGGGGGCACGAGAAGGCCAGGTGTATGTGCACCTGGTAGGGTGGCGTCTACCAGACGTGACCTGAGCATAGCCCCCGTGGCTAGCCCCCCTCACGACACCCATCCAAGGAGAAGCTGTGAGCGTCGTGAGCTGAAAAGCTCCCTGAGCTTGGTGCGACCACTAGGGGCCACCCTCAGTTGTTTATAACTAGCACGGAGCATAGAGCTACCACACTTGCGCGGAGTGTGGGCATAACCGCGCCTTGGTCGTAGCGGCCAGTGCGGAGCTTGGTGCTTCCACTAGTTCGTGGGCATAACCGCTCCTCGGTTGGATCTGCCAGCACGGAGCTTGGTACTTCCACTAGACCGTGGGAGGGAGCCTCCCATCGGGAGAGACTCCGGGGTGTGTACAGCCTCGTCCTGACACGTGGCTTGCACGGTAGGACAACCAAGGTGTATATGGGCCCTCCTCGGGATGTGTTGAACGACTCTGAGGAAGTTCTCGTGAGCTTACGCATCACTCACTAGACTCTACCCTGAGGCGGGTTGGGCCTGAGTCTTCTTCTGCAAAATGTGAAAAGAGAGGTGTTGTGTCGGCCTGCGCCGAGTGCATCTCTAGAGAGTATCGCATGAGAAGGTCGCAGCACCGGCGACCCCAGGAGGTGACATCACGGGAATGGCTCGCGAGACAGAGCTCAGCCACTGGGTTTGTCGACGCTGCAGGGACGGAACCAAGCACAGACGTCGTGCCCAGTCTTCTCATGCAATGAACCAAAAGAAAAAAAACCCGGCGTGCGGTTCCCGCGTGAGCGAGGCACCTGCCACGGTCCCCTACTTACCCATCCACGATTAGCCCATGCGAGAACAAGGCACCAAGGACCATGGGAGGTGACGTCACGGGAATGGCTCGCGAGACAGAGCTCAGCCCTTGGGTTTAGCGACGCTGCAGGGACGGACCCGAGCACAGACGTCGTGACAGTCCTTAATCATGGGGCGGTCACGAGTGGGCTAACAAGGGCTCATGACCTTAGTGGCGGTGAGAACGCCAAGCATGCAGATAATGCGAATGGAAAGAAACAACTAGCCTTGATCAGGCAAAAAGGGAGACAACTGCGGGGGAACAGCCCCCAGCAGTCCGAGGATGATGGAGCCCGAGGGGCACCCTCGATTGGATACCTGAAGCGTCACCTAATACTTGCCGAAGGAGAGTTGGGGTACCTGAAGACACGAGCCACGCGGGTCGCTCCTGAGGATTGTCGGGCTCCTAGGGCCCAGGGGCTCTGGAGGCTCTTAGTGGTCGCGCGAGTCCGGTTCTCACTCCGTCTGGACCGCCTGCCACTGTTCCTCCCGAGCCCCCAAGGCCTACAGCGCGAGATGCTGGAATGTGGCAGCTGCGTTGCGGAAGACGAAGAGTGTGCGGACGTAGTTGCAGGGGAGGGCCCTCCTCCGGCCGACCGCCGTTGGCCAGAAGGGCTCCTGAGAGGCGGCTCGGTTGAGACTCGCAATGTCGACGCAGACGCGGTAGTGGTCGCTTGGGCTGCGAGCAGGTGAACTTGGGGTTGTGCGGTTACACCCACCGTGAATGAGTCTTGCATACTGAAGTTCCTCGGTAACCTGGTTGATGAAGTCCTGAGCCCCCAGCACTGAACGCCAAATGCTGGGCTCACAAAAACGCGCATCAAGACATGCTTGCAGGTGGTGCTCGAACACCTCCCTCGAGACGCCGGTCAGCTCGGAGACACTCCAGAGGAGAGGCCCCGAGCCCGTCATGAGGGGGGCGTTGAGCGCGCCTCCCTATGCGAGGGTGGAGGGCACCTCGTCAGCAGGCGCAAGTCCTGAGGCCAGGCCGTCGGGAGCCCCTGCGCCTTGAGGTCCGTTGACAGGTAGGTTCTTCTTCTTGGGGGCGGCCTGCAGGGCGTGGACAGCTCCATTCTCATCGTAGCACTCGACCGCCGCGGTCTGGTAGGCGCGCTCCAGGGAACGCGCCACTTCGTTCTCGTCGAAGGCGATCGTGATGACTCCGCCGCTCCCGGGCATCTTGAGGACGTTGTAGCCGTGATGGGTCGCCGCCATGAACTTGGCGAGGGCAGGATACTCTAGGATGGCATTGTACGGGAGGTGGATGTTGGCGACGTCGAAGTCGATGAGCTCTGTGTGGTAGTTGTCGCGGTCGCCAAAGGTGACGGGGAGGCGGACCTGTCCCATCGGGAGAGTGGAGCCATCCGTGACCCCGTAGAATAGTTTGGTCGGGTGGAGCTGATCGTAGGGAACCTGGAGTGTCTCGAAAGTCTGGACGGAGAGGACGTTGAGTCCTGCTCTGCCGTCGATGAGGGTCTTGGTCACGAGGACGTTGCTGATGGTCGGGGTGCAGAGCATCGGGAGGGCGCCTGGGGCCACCGTGCACTTGAGCTGGTCCTTAGGGTCGAAGGCGATGACTTGCTTGGTCCACCTGAGGTTGCGCGCGGCGTTAGGCCTGGGAAGCGCCGCGTTCACCTCACGGGCAAACTGCTTGAAGATGCGATGGGAAGTTGGGCATGGGCTCCTCCCAAGATGCATGCAACTGCACGCGGCTCCTGGAAGCCCCCTCCCCGGTCTCCCTGGTGGTCGTCGTCGTTCCTCCTTGGCGGTGGTGGCAGCAGAGGCATGCCTCCATTGCCCTGAGGGCGACCCTCATGAGGTTGGTCGCACTAGGGGGCGTCACGAGGCTGCTCCTGCCAGTGGTCCTCCCGAGGCTGCTCGCGCCACCCTTGGAGCGAGTTCCTACCATCCCAATGTCCTCCTCCTCGGCCTCCTCCACGGTCGTAGCCGCGGTTGTCGCGCTCAGGGTGCTGCCCGATGCGCCCACCGCGCATTGCCCTGAGCTCCTGTCAGTCGTTAGTGTTGTGGCTGTGGACGTTGTGGAAGACGCAGTATGGTCGGTTGTCCCTGGGGAAGTCATCGTAGCCACAGCCACGCTTCACTTCTGGCTCCGCAGCCAGCACGGCGGGTCAATTGGGCTTTGATTCCTTGGTCTTGGTCTTCTTGTCGTCCGCCTCTGCCTCAGGTAGCTCCTGGAGGGAGAGGCGTCCTTCCTCCGCCCTGGCGCACTTTGCCGCGAGCTTGAACATCTCGAGAGCTGTGCACAGGTCCTCGTGAATGGCGAGCTCTTCCGTCCTCCTAATGTCGCCGTCGCCATCGGAGAACGCGGAGATGATGGCCTCGTCTGAGACCCTAGGGATCCGGAGGCGCATGGTGTTGAAGCGTTGGATGTACTTTTGCAGGGTTTCTCCCCGCTGCTGCCTCACACTGCGCAGATCAGCAGCTGTCAGGGCTAGGTTGTGGGTGCCTTGGAAGTTGGCGACGAAACACTCGCGAAGCTCTTCCCATGAGGAGATGGATCCCACGGGGAGGTTTAGGAGCCAGGAGCGTGCGCCGTCTTTTAGAGCCATGGGGAACCAGTTCGACATGACCTGCTCGATGTCGTTAGACGCCTCGATTCTCAGCTCGTAGAGTTGGAGGAACTCCGTGGGGTCGGTGGTGCCGTCGTAGCGTGGAGGCAGGTCCGGCTTGAACTTGCCGGGCCAGACGAGGCGCCGTAGCTCAGGAGCTAGGGTGCGACACCCAGCCACGCTCATGATCGCTGGCGCCCCCTTCGCCTGTGGTGCTGGTTCTTGAGGTGCTGGTGCCACCACCTCCTATGGCGCGCGGTCTGGGCGCTGCGGGCCAGGGGGCCCGCGAGCCCCTGCATGAGGATGCGGAATCACCTGGCAGCTCTCCTCGTCGTGCGCATGGGCTCTGCGTGGTTGCCCACGTCGAGGGGCCTCGCGCAGGACCTCCTGGCCGGCGTGGTGGAGTGGAGGCGGGGTCGGGACCCCATGGCCTTCGTTCCCCGCCGGGGGCGATGGAGGACGTGAGGAGTGCGTTGCTGCGGGTGCTTCCCCTGTGGCGTTGACGAGCTCGGTGATGCGGTGGAGCCACTCGTCGTAGAGGTCATCTGCTGGGCGGTAGCGCAAGAGCTCCCGCGCCATTAGTAGCGTAGGCTGCTGGTAGACAGGCCCACGCCGGACTAGCAAGGACGACGCCGCGGCCGGCGAGGGTGAAGGCGTTGCCGTGCGGCAATCCCGCCGCACGGACGGTGGCAGCGACGAGTCCTGCTGCTTGTGGACAGCCGGGTCGGTGGCGGCGTTGGCGACCAGCGAGTTGGGGCGGAGCGGTGCACTGTTGCCCGCGGGCGCCGTCCGAGCGACGTTCGCAGCGCGGCGGGTGGCGCGAGCTCGGTGTGTGTCCACCATGGTTGTGGAGCAGAGTCGACGATGAGAACGCGACGAGGTCGTCTGAGAGGCGAGATTTAGACATGCCCCCCTACCTGGCATGCAAAATGTCGGATTTAGGGCTTCGCAAAACCCAAGAAGTTCGAACACAGGGGCGTGAACGTCCCACTCACGTCTACCTAGCGTCTCACTCTCGTCTCGGTGGGGAGATTCAAGCATAAAACAGATAGAACACACAAGAGTTTATTCAGGTTCGGGCCACCGCGTGGCGTAAGACCCTACTTCCTGCTTTGGTGGATTAGCCTCGGGTGAGCTGGGATATGAGCTAGTACAATGGTTCCTAAGCTCAGGAGGTTCAGGAGGCAAGTGTTCTTGCTCCTTGCATGGTGGCAGAGTGTATGAGTCGATGCCCTTCACAGTGGGAATCCTAGCTACTTATATAGGCGGCCACGGTCCTCTTCCCCCGAAATGTTTAGGCAGGAAGGGATCCCACAACGGCCATTTTTGAGCAGTAACACAATGACGTTCTTATCCTGACAAAAGCGGTCTTCGCCGCCAAAAGGATCAGGCGGTGACACGGTGGTGGGCTCAATGGTGACATCCTCCTTGTTGTCCTTGCGATCTTCGGTCTTGTTGCACCAAAGGGGAAACCTTTCCCCGCTCCTCGGAAACCAGCGGCTGCGCTGTCCCCTTTGCACCTAAATGGTAACTGTGCCGTTGGCACCCGCTGGCGCGGTGCGTCACTGCTGACATCACTGCCTCCTCCTGAGGCAGGCTTGGCCTTGGATTCTCCGCCCCTCCGGAGCACCTTGCTGAGGCCGCTCCCGAGGAGGTCTTGACGTCATTCTCCTCGCGAGGCTTAGCCCCCTCGCGAGGGTCTTGTACAGTTGGTCGATCAGCTGGGCCGTACCAGGCCGCTTGTAGGAGCGTGTCGCGGCCCGCAGACAGGCAAGTCTGGGTACCCTGGTTCCCAGGACACCGACAAAGGGGCACCTCGCGATGCCATCATGGTATGAGCAGTGACGACTAAAGCCAGGCGGGCGCAGAGCGCCAGTTTCCTCTTCGGTGCTAAGGGAGCAGGTGCAGGCGTGGAGTCCCGAGGTGTCAGGCAAAGGTTTCCATATCAGTGCAACAAGAACAAGACCAGCAGGACGGAGGTCATCGCGGAGCCCACGGCGGCGTCACCGCGAGAGCCTTTAGTAGCGAAGACCACCTTTTGTCAGGATAGCTTGTACTAGTTGTTCCCCTTCAAATTTGGCCGTTGTGGGATTCCTTCCCGCTCCATATTTGGGAAGAGAACCCTGGCCACTATAAATAGAACTAGCCACCACCATTGGGATCATCTCATCTTGAGTTGATCAGATAGAAGGCCACACACCTCAAGCTCACCCGAGCGCAAGAACACCTCTCCCCTGGATGCAGTTCATCCATGTACTAGTTCTTCCTCATCCTACAAGGCAATCCACCACACCACACTGGATTAGCATGTTACACCACAACGGTGGCCCGAAGCAGTATAAATCTTGTGTTTGTTGTTCATCGGATCTGACAATCTAGGCTTAGGGATGTTGAGTAGACGAGCTAGGACGGAAGGAGAGATCTTCGTGCGCACCCCAGAGTTTGAACCTTAAGGGTTTTGCCGGAACCCTAAATCTGACAAGCACAAAATAGGATTGTCGCTCCCCCAAGATCAATAGAACCTCGCGACAAGTGCAAGAGAGCAACAGAGTGTTCTAAAGACACTAGTGAAGCTCCTCATGATTTGTGCACTCCTTAGAATATTTGCATTAGGATACCAAGTGCACAAAATAGGATCATCACTCCACCAAAATCAATAGAAACTCACAACAAGCACACATGGGCAAGTAGGAAACAAAGTCTAGCACAAGTAACAAACAAAGGATTGAGCAACATATAAAAGAGGCAACTTAAGAGTAGGCTCAACCAAAATGATGTGTGTGAGTCATGGCAAAGCACTTGAGAAGACTAATGTAAGGGTGAGCATTAAGCATCAACATAGTCTTGAATAGAGGAGATACAAGGTGCATGACATGTCCTTCCAACACACACCAAGCAAAGGGTTTCACATGCACACTCACTATGCAAAAAGAATAACCAACGCTTGTGACAACCCATGGTGAAGAAAGAAAAAGATAGCTTTGTAAAGAGGAGGGATGCCAATCAAATTAGAAAAAGCCCCATCAACAAAAGCAAGAGAAACGAAATCTTCACCACACAAGAGTGCATCAGGATGCAAAGAGATAAGACTCGCACTCAAGGCACACACTTTCACGGAGCCACCAAAGAAATAATACAAGAAAGACAAGGTGGACATGAAAGAAAAGGATATCTTCTAGATATGTAATTTCTCTCGAGTGTATAAGATTCTAGGTAGATGAAAACATGATGATATCAATCCACAAAGAAGGATGTACACACAAAATAGTTACCAAAAGGAAGGGAAAAGATATCCACAAGGAAGTCATACATATACCAATAAGAAATTTGCATGAGAGCATAGCACATGGCTAGATATGGTCTTATTGTATATACATGAATTCCAACCAACCGAACATCAAAGACATCACAACTAGCAACAAGAGATCATTGTTGGGATGCTTTGAGAAAGGAAACAAGTATCACAAGAAAGAATGAATTACATGCCATGATACAACCTACACAAGGTTGATGCAAGAAAATTGTGCATGAAGTAGATGATGATACTTGTTACCGAGATACCATTGGACGGATGTAGTTGATACCAATTGAAGGTAGATAGTAGTTCATTTATCATCTTAGCTTGACTTCAATAAGCACATGGTGACACCACCTTCCTTTTGAATGAGCCGAGCATCCAATGCATCTCCAATTGTTCCTAGAACAACAACACAAGCAAAATCGTACCCAAACTCATTGGGACCAAAGAGTTAGAAACACCAATACATAGGACAAACTCCAAAAACATATGTGCATTTATATATCAAAATGAATTTCATGCACCCATTCAAATGGACACTAGGTGGAGTTTCCCCTATATATTGGGTTAAAGAAAGAAAGCATGCCAAAGAAAATACAAGAAGTAAATATGCATGCTCAAGACTTTCAAGAAACGATACCAAATGAAAAAGAAATACCAAGTGAAAATAGGATACCAAAAGGAGAAATCATCACTTGCAAGATATCTATTTAAAAGATACATCAAGGAATGAGATATCCATTGATACACGCAGAAGGAAAGATATAGAACTCCCAAAACAGACGATGGTTCCAAACAAACCAGCCCATCTACAAAGTTTCATGATGGCACAAAGTACCAAAAAGAAGGGGCTTGCCTTCCATCAACATACACTTTATAAGGATCACAAGATGAGTGTTCTATCAGAAATAGGAGAGCTCACCAAGAATTGTGCATTTAAAGAGAATTTGCATTTGAATACAAAATGCACAAGGTGGGATCACCACTTTCACTATCTCTAGAAAACACTCGACAAAATCAATAAAAACAACAAGATCCACAAGTGGCACGGAAGGCAATGGGAGTTGACACAATCTTGGCAAGAGATAAGACAAATAAAACAAAAGAACAATGTAAAGATGATCAATAATTTCCATCACATAAAAGATTACCAATTGTCAAAGACAATAGGTATTTGTGAATAATTCTCGGTGATAGATAGCAATGATATCCAACATCATCTTCACACCAAGCACAAGCAAATTGCAACTTGTAGATCTAACATGTCACCTAGAAACAAGATAATTTACAATATCAACTCTAGGTGACAATATCTCAAATGTATACATTTTCTAGACTTATAATATGCACATAGCATATTACTCCCCCATAATGTGATACCAATGAAAAACTTAACAAGATGCAAAAGAGAACCACCAAGAGATAATTAATGGACCAACTAGAATTTGAATTTCTCATGAGAAGACATACCACATAGAGACTAGGTAATCTTGTAATATCAATAATAGATGGTATTCCTCGTGTACACACATTTAGGATTGGGAGGTGCACAAAGCACATCACTCCCCAAAATGGGATGTTCCATTAATCTCTCATAAGAGTAGACTAAGATACAAACAAGATGCAACAAGGCTTAAGACACACGTACATGATGTGCAAACCAACATACACGTACATGATTTCTCAAGATAAGCAAATTGGAAGAACAACATATAGAAGCACATGCAAGGTACAAAACCACAACATGCTGAGGGGCAAGTAACTTTCAATGTAAACAATTTAAGCATGACTTACCGCAAGGAGGAACATTGGATATAAGATAAAAACTTGATAATCCGAACAACTTGGCTAGAGACAATTTGAATGATGAAGACCCCTTAATTCTTCATAATGTAGCCAAATCTCCAATGTCCTCCAACAACACCTATTGATCATGTTTTAGCTTTTTGGTCCCCAACCAAGTTGGGTCCTAAGAGGTTAGTCACAATAGTCTTGGCCACCCAAATGGTTCTTTTCTTGACACCACCTTGAGTACCAACAAACTTGGCAAATACATTGCCAACCTTATCTTTTCCAAGAGAATAGATATCATCAATAATAATTGGGATGGATAAGTTACCACTAGTGCATGAAGAAGTGACGTGACCTTTCTCACGACATAAGTAGCAACGTCTACTCTTCATTTTCTTCTCACTTGATTTCTCAACAAGAGAGACATTAGCTTGAGTCTTCTTGGGAAGATGGCATTCTTCAATGTGAGGTTGACATGAGAATGAACTTGTGGCCACTTCCCTTGTTGCTTGTCACTAATGGGCTTATTCTTCAATGGGCAAGATCTAATATGGTGCCCTTCAATTTTGCACTTGAAGCAAATAATCTTGGCCGGATTCTTGAGTTGTTCTTGGCCCTTCTTCTTGTTTCTCTTGGACTTCTTCTTCTTGTTGGAGTTGAGTCCAAGTGCACTTTTGTCATTTGGGGATTTTTGCACACTCAAGATATTGTTGAGTGTGGATTTACCTTCATGACACTTTTCCAAGTCTTTCTTCAAAGAAGTGACTTGGGCCTTGAGCTCTTTGATTTCATCTACATGGTTAGTATCAACACAAGTACTAGAGGAAGTATAAGCTTCATCGTTAGAGCAACAAGGCAAGGAAAACAATTCATCACAAGATGTACCAATGTTATGAGTAGAAGAATTACGAGGACTAGCACATGGCAATATAGCATCTAGACTTGAAGTAGTGCTACTATCCACATGAGGCTCACTAGATGTTACCTTGATAATCATAGCCTCATGAGCTATCTTTAACACATTATGGGATACTAGAAGATCATCATGAGAGCTTGTGAGCTTTAAATGACTTTCTTCCAATTTCCTGTAAGTGCTAGATAGCAACTCAAGTTGAGCCCTTAGCTCAACATTCTCCTTCAAAAAGGATGGTTCACTAGAAATA
Organism: Secale cereale; assembly: GCA_902687465.1. Classification (NCBI taxonomy): domain Eukaryota; kingdom Viridiplantae; phylum Streptophyta; class Magnoliopsida; order Poales; family Poaceae; genus Secale; species Secale cereale. The sequence goes on along the minus strand of LR738714.1, from coordinate 262,822,125 downwards.
GAGTTAGTAGCACAAGCATCATCAATAATAGCAAGAGGAGAAGGAAACTTGGCAAGCTCTTTAGAATATGAAGCTTTCAGTAGAGCATGAGACTCGGTGAGCTTGATGAGCTCACCCTTAATGACCCTTGAGCCATATTTGAGGTGCTCAAAATCCTCAAGGAGTTTAGCATGCACAACTTCAAGCTTCTCATTTTTAGTTTCAAAATCATTAGACACCCTCAAGAGCTCTATCACGGGATTCCTTTATTCTAGATAGTTCTAGAGAAGAAGTCTCCGCAAGAGATTCCTTGGTGGTTTGTTCAAGTTCAAGAGCTTGCGAGAGGTCGGGTATATCATTAGTGTAATCATGCTCATGGCCTTCCATTTTCTCAATGGTGAACTCATGCTCCTCTAGACGAGATTCCAACTCATCTATATATTTCTTGCCCTCAATGTCAATAGACATGATTTCCATGAAGTTGGAACGAGGAATTTTATTCTTATGAAGAGCTTTAAAAATCATTTCCCCCTTATTTTTTAAGGAGTCAACATTATCATTCTCTTCATCATTATCAACATCATCATCATTGTCATCATCACTATCATCACAAGATATATTGGGATTCAAAGTGGGAGATACCTTTGAAGCCTTTGCCATAAAACAATATGCAATAGATGGCGATGTTGGATCCCTCGAAGCACCATTCAAGGACACGTCTTGTTCCATGGGGTGTTGGATTTCCTCTACATTGTTAGCACAACAATTCGAGGAAATATATGCATTTTTATCATGGCAACGATACATAGCAAGCATATCATCATGAGATTTAGTCAAGCAATTTATACATGATTTGCAAGAACTTTTAACACAAGCATGTGAAACATTTAAAGTGCTCGAAGTGTTAAAGTCCAAAGATGAAGCATTGCAATAATAAAGTGATGAAGGATCATCAACAATAAGTCCACTATCATCATTGCAATGAACACCACTACTCACCGTATCATTACCTTGTGGCAATCCACATGTAGGAGAAGTAGAAGAAGTTGAGAACACAACACGGCCGGAGGTGGAGGGAGAAAAATTAGCCCCACAAATCTTGGACATGCCATATTTATCTTGAAGCTTTGTCCACAACTCATGAGCATCCCGAAACGGCATGAGTTGAAATATAACTACATTGCTCAAAGCATCGAAAAACACATTAGAAGCTTGAGCATTGAGATAAGAGTTTTTCTCATCCTCTAAAGATAATCTTTGGGGATCCTTTGGAGGACAAAAACACATATCTACAATTCACTCTAAATCTGGGTCCATGACCCTAAAGAGATTAATCATGCAAATTGCCCAAACATCAAAATTTGTGCCATCGAAACTAAGAGTGTCAGAGAATCCTAAACCCCTAGTCGACATCCTTACTCTCTAGGCGGATAAGCCCTATAAAGAGAGACAAGGCTCTGATACCAATTGAAAGATCATGGATGTCGCCTAGAGGGGGGGTGAATAGGCGCTTTAAAATAATTATGGTTTAGGATTGAACAAATACAGAATAAACCTAGTGGTTAATTGTACAAGCACAAAACGTACAACAACTAGGCTCACCTATGTGCACCAACAACTTATGCTAAGCAAGATAAACAACTAGGTGATAGCTAGATATATGACAAGAAACAATATGGCTATCACAAAGTAAAGTGCATAAGTAAAGGGCTCGGGTAAGAGATAACCAAGGCACGTGGAGACGATGATGTATCCCGAAGTTCACACCCCCGCGGATACTAATCTCCGTTTGGAGCGGTGTGGAGGCATAATTCTCCCCGAAAAGCGACTAGGTCCACGGTATCTCCTCACGCCCTCGCACAATGCAAGATGTCGTGATTCCGCTAAGGGAACCTTGAGCACGGTCACCGAACCCGTACAAATGGCAACCCTTGGGGGCGGTCGCCGAACCCATACACTTTGGCAACCCTTGGGGGCGGTCACCTGACCCATACACTTTGGCAACCCTTGGGGGCGGTCACCGAAACCCGTCAAATTGCTCGGGGCGATCTCCACAACCTAATTGGAGACCCCGACGCTTGCCCGGAGCTTTACACCATCATGATTGAGCTCCGAACACCCCAAGGTTGGGGCTATCTCCCCAACGACACAACAAAACATCACCACAATGGAATATGGCTCCGAGGTGACCTCAACCATCTAGGGCGCCCAAGCACCCAAGAGGAACAAGCTCAAGGGTACCAAGCACCCAAAGGTAATAAGCTTCTCAACTTCACTTCCACGTATCACCGTGGAGAACTCAAACCGATCCACCAAATGCAATGGCAAGGGCACATGGAGTGCCCAAGTCCTTCTCTCCCAAATCCCACCAAAGCAACTAATGCTAGGGAGGAAAATGAGAGGAAGAACAAGAAGGAGAACACCAAGAACTCCAAGATCTAGATCCAAAGGGTTTCCCTCACGTATAGGAGAAAGTGATTGGTGGAAATGTGGATCTAGATATCCTCTCTCTTTCCCCCCAAAACTAGCAAGAATCCACGGAGGGATTGAGAGATAGAAAGCTCGAAGAAGGTAAACAATGGGGGAAGAACACGTGCTCAAAGGATAGGGTCAATTGGGGAAGAATACCCCCTTTTATAGGACCCCACGAATCTGCCTGTTATGTGCAGAAAACTATAGGGCCGGTACAACTTGTGCACGAACCGGTACAACCGGTCAAAGCAGAGGAAAGAACCAACCTGTAGGAAAAAGCCCTAAGCGGTACAACAGCCCGGGGACCAGTAGTACCGGTTAAACTAAACTAACCGGTACAACCTGTCAACAACCACCCAAGAACCACTCTAAAACAGAAACTAGTCCGATGGTAGAGCGGTACATGGTCGGTACAACCTTCAGACCAATTCTAGAGCGGTACAACCGCTCCAAACACCGGTTGTATCGGTCAACCGGTACAACCTCTCTATGAAAAACAGGTAATATCAAAATAACCACAACTTTCGCATACGAGCTCCGAATTCGATGAAATCAAGTTTATTAGAAAGCTAAGGACAAGAGCAAACACAATATTGATAGAAATATAAACAAATATGTAACATCCCAAATTTTCAATTTGGAATGTTGTACCTAGATCATATTTGCATTGCATGTTTTTGCATTTTTGTTCATGGAGTTCCTCGAAATTCTATGCAACTCAAGGACCTACGGAGAGAGTTGGGAATTTTACCGTTTTCGTATTTGAGTTCGCTCGAATACCGGTACGAGGACAGTGTGATTCTAATTATTTTTCTCTCCTAATAATATTTCTAAATATCAAAAATGAGCGGAGATAATATGACTTCTCCAAAATAACAGAAATATTGGAGGAAAAATATTAAAATCACTTTTGGTATTTTTCTGGATTTATTTGCGGATTTATTTGCATACGAAAAATACGCGTTTTCTCAAAATTGCATTTAGGTCCGGGAAAAATGTTCACTTTGTCCTAAATATTACTAGAGGACGGTGAAAATTTATTTCGGGAATTTTGGATTCCGTTTGGTATTTCTTTCGTTAGTTTTCTGCGCCGGGACTCTTTTAAAAAAAAGGAAACCGACAAGGAGTCTTACTAGCCCAGGACTCCTGGGCTTTATAAGCCGCCCCGAGCCGGCCCGAAGCGCCTAGCCAGCCCGCCTCGCCCCGCCGCCCCAAACCCTAGCAGCCCGACGCCCTAGCCGCCGCCGCCGCCTACCGCGCCGCCGCCACCCGCCGCCGCCGCCTCGCCGCCGCCCGCCTCGCCGCCTCGCCGCCGCCCGCCTCGCCGCCTTGCTGCGCCGCCCCGCCGCCAGCCCGCCGCCGCCGCCCGCGTGCCGCGCCGCCGCCGCCGGAGCCCGCCGCCCCGCCCCGCCGGAGTCTGCCAGAGTACCGACGGAGTAGAGGTAGTTTAATTTTTTTCGGTTAACCGATCGGTTTTGTTTAGGAAAACCTAGATCTGTTTTTTTAATAGATCGGTTCGGTTTTTTTATTTTCCGCCGGTTTAATTGAATAGCGGACGTTCGACCATACGTTCGTTTTAACGAACGGTTTTCGTTAGTTAACCGCAGACAGCGAACGCTTGTTCGTTAGCCTGTTCGTCGTTTCTCTTTTTCGGGGTATTTATCTGCGGTTATTCCGATCGCGATTTCTGCCCTGATCTTGTTTTTCGTTTTTCTTTTCGCTCGAGAGTCGAAATCAGGTGATTAAAAATCCCAGATCTTCGTCCCGAAGCCCTCTTTACGTTTAATCAACTTGAACAAAGTTTTGGCTACTGTAAAATTTGACTTTAGGCCAACTAGTAATTCGGAGCTCGTTTCTTTCGCAGTTTGAGTTTCGTTGCTTCTTTCGAGTTGATTCTTTTTGCAAACCGGAGTTCTTAAGTTGAACTTTCTGGTTAGATCTCTTATTTGAGTTTTACCCGTGCATTAGTTAAGTACTTATGGTATGCTTGTTTGTTTGATTGCGATAGAGTACCCGGAGTGCGTCGCTTGCTACTTTGAGTCTCTAGGTTTTGCGGATCATCAGCAAGGCAAGTAACACTTTGATCATGCTTTCCAATTACCCAGTTTTCATTGCATTAGTCAAACCCTCACACATTGCATGAGTATGATCAATTAACTTGTGGGATTGAGAAGTAGTTTGAGGTAGTACCTATTACCTGCATTGCATTCAAACCCTTGGGAGTTACTTCTACGTTTGCTGTTAGGACATACTATGCTCGTAGACGTGGATTGGGTTTGACTGAAATCCATGACAGATGTGAGATTTTTAATTGATGGTTCAACTTAAGGTGGCAACATTAATACACATCTGGGTGGATTGAGGTATCTGGGTATTCCAGGATTGCCTGTTTTTCTTTTGGACCGCCACCCACGCTCAAAGGGATCATGAGATTATTCATACTAGAAAGTTCCGTGTGTAGCCACAGTGCTATTATGGGCTATAGCATAGTATGAGTAGGTTGTGCGAACTCTTACAGTGGTGGACTAGCAGATGTAGGGGATGTAGGTTGGTACGGTCCGCCCGATCGTAAGGTGCTAGCGCTTCTGAAAGACTATGTCTCGGTCATCCGTTTCTCAAACACCATGCAGTGCGAGAAACCAAACGGAGGCGATCGAGTCTTGTGGGAAAAGTGCACAAACCTTTGCAGAGTGTACAAACTGATCATGATTAGCCGTGTCCCTGGTTATGGACGTCTTGAGTATCTAGTACTTGGATTTTCATGTGCATCTCAACATGTTACTTTAATTTAATTTTTTTGGGTTTAATAATGAACTTTAATGGGGGTTGAGAGGATGTCTATCTTCTCAACGATGTTTCAGCTACCATGATAGTTAATTAAAATGCATTCCTTTGAAGTAGGGAAAAATTGGCTTTACGCAAAAACTTAACCATAGAGCTTTCCACCAGCCAAATATGCATATAATATAGCTTTACTTTCATTGCATTCTCTTGTGTTACCTTGCCAGCATATTCCATGTGCTGACCCGTTTTCGGGCTGCAATGTTTCATGTTGCAGACTTTTCAGACGACGAGTAAGATGCCCTTTTAGGTCGTGGTTCTATACCCAGTGATGCCGCTGGAGTTGATGGAGTAACTTATCTTCCAAGCCTTCCGCTGTTATCGTATTAGATGGCCTTCGGCCATATTATTTGTAATAAATTCATCGTTGGACTATCGATGTAATAAGTGTGTGATTGCTACTCTGTTATAAATCCTTCAAGTATTGTGTGTGTCAGCATTACTGATCCAGGGATGACACTGATGCACAAAGATCGGACTGTTTGAGGTCTGGTCGCTACAAGATGGTATCAGAGCACACGCTGACTGTAGGACACGACCACTAAGACAAGCCCTAGAACACAATTCACTCTTCTCTTTTCTGACTCCTCATCTTTTCTACTCTTTAGGATGGTGGAAGCAAAGCACAAGTTCATGCAACCGGATGATGATACACCCTTTGGACGACACCTGAAGGAAGTCACCATATATTTACACATTGGATTACCAAGTTTCACTGGAACCTACAATGCCACTCTACCTGAGGAGGAGCATTGGTTGATTCAAGCTCAAGTTTGAGGAAGGACGTTCGCACCCGTCACCCCACTCATAGCATTTTCCTTTAATGCACCCACATGGAGCCTAGGAAGGAGTATGGCAGCCCACATTGCTATGGGAAGGATTGGAGAAGTCTACCAGCAGGAGCTAAAGGACACCATCTACCAGATTTGTGGACGCCGAGATGAGAATTGGGATATCATCAGCACTGGGAAGGGTATATCCATTGCAGTATTCATCCAGGAGTTGAACCACCACATTCGTCGCTAGGAGCACCAGATGTGTGCTAGGATGATAGATTTGAAGAAGGCTCTAAATAGGAATTTGGAGTTAGAGGAAGGACTCAAGTCTACACGCGACGGATATGAGGAGGAGATGAAGATACTTGTGGAGAAGAATGATGATTTGACCCGAAGTTAGGGATACTCATGGGAGAAGAAGACGAGGAAGAAGAACCCAAGGAGATTCCACCGGAGGACTATATCATCATAGATGACACGGATTCGGAAGCTGAGGATAGCAAGGATGAAGATTATGAAGATGAAGCTGGAGCAAATATTATGGAATCCTTTGCCGATCAATATTTTTAGATGACCACCCTGTGACTAGTAGTTTACCTCCCTATATTAGATTTAGAGCACCTTTGTAACGATCGTTAGATTTGTAAGACCTTGTTTGAAATTGATTGGTGTGATATGATTGTGTGTTTCTCTCATGTGCATATGGGTAGTGACTTTCCCTTAGACCTCTTTTCTATTCTCATCTCTTCCCTCTACACCCATCAGATGCCTCAAAGACGTGAATTCGAGTTTCCCCCTGAGCTCACCCAGTTGATCCAGCAGCAGAACACCCTGATGCAACTTCTTGTCCAGAACACTCAGAACAACCAGAACAACAACAACAACCCTCCACCACCACCACCCGTGGACGACCTGACACGTTTCTTAAGGTTGCAACCACCCGTGTTTGCTAGCAGCATCGAACCAATTGTGGCTGATGACTGGCTACGCAAGATTGGAAGGGATTTGACCACCGCCAATTGCTCGGATCCTGAGAAGGTGCGATTTGCCGCACACCAGTTGTCTGGACCAGCCGCAGCATGGTGGGAGAATTACACAGCCACTTACCCCGTAGCCAATGTCACTTGGGATCAGTTTCAGCAAGCTTTTCGTACCGCCCATGTCTCGACTGGAGCCATGAGTATGAAGAAGCAAGAGTTTCGCAATTTGCGCCAAGGGAATCGTACTGTACCCTATCTCGTTATGCCCAGATGATGTGGCCATAGATGCCGCTAAGCAGGAGAGATTCATGGAAGGGCTGAATGATGAGATGAGCGTACAGTTGATGGTGGCAACTTTCAATATCTACCAGGAGTTGGTTGACCGCGCCCTAATGATTGAAAGGAAGCATCAACAGATTGAGATTCGCCAGAGGAAGTATGGGAAACGAAAGTATAATTCCGGAGCACAGCAGAAGCCCCGCTTTACCCCTAAAGTGGTAGGCCAGTTTCAGCACACCCATGGAGGAGGTAGCTCACACCCATGGAAATGGGAATGGAGCCAATGGAAACCAGAACCGCCTTACACCGTCCACACCCACAAGAGGGATTTTAGCCATGTCACTAGTTACAAGTGCGGGAAGACTGGACATTATGCTAACGGATGCCCAGAAGTTAAGAATGGGAACGGCAATGGAAGCGCCGGGAAGAAGCCCAACCCGTTCAACAAAGGACAAGTGAACCACGTGACTGTGGAGGAAGTAGAGGAGCAACCAGATGCAGTTATAGGTAAGTTCTTAGTTAAGTCCTTTACTGCACTCGTTCTTTTCGATACTGGTGCATTGCATTCATATATTTCAAGGGGATTCATGGATAAGTATAAGCTGCCGACCCAAGCCCTTAGATCGCCCATGTTAGTAACCTCACCAGGAGCAGAGTATATGGCTAAGTCATGGTGTGATCAGTTGCCCTTAAGGATTGGTAATAACATATTCCCTTCTGACCTAATAGTATTGGAATCTCAAGGACTGGATGTGATATTAGGCATGGATTGGTTATCTAAGTATGAAGGGAATATTGAATGTGCCAGTAAGACCATTTTGCTTACTACGCCGGAAGGAAGAAGGATCAAGTATGTATCCCGGCATGAGTCAAAGAGGAGTAGATTAAATTCCCTGTCAGGAGTTGTACAGGAGGAAGTGCCAGTAGTGAAGGATTATCCAGATGTGTTTCCAGAGGAGTTACCTGGCATGCCACCGGATAGAGATATAGAGTTTTAGATTGAACTTTTGCCAGGCACCGGGCCAATTTCTAAGAGACCATATAGGATGCCCGCAAAGGATTTGGAGGAAATTAAGAAGCAGATTAAGGAGTTACTGGATAAAGGATTCATACGCCCAAGTTCTTCGCCTTGGGGTTCGCCAGTACTTCTAGTGGAGAAGAAGGATGGATCGTTAAGATTAGTTGTTGATTACCGAGGATTGAATGAAGTAACGATCAAGAACAAGTACCCATTGACAATGATCAATGATCTGTTCGATAGATTGCAAGGAGCTAAGGTCTTTTCTAAGATCAATCTGCGATCAGGGTACCATCAATTGAAGATCCGAGAGCAGGATATACCTAAGACGGCCTTTACCACTAGGTATGGGTTGTACGAGTATACCGTTATGTCGTTTGGTCTGACAAACGCACCGGCATACTTTATGAACCAGATGAACAAAGTGTTTATGGAGTATTTGGATAAGTTTGTCGTAGTGTTCATAGATGATATTTTGATCTTCTCGAAGGACGAAGAGGAGCATGAAGAGCATTTGCGTTTGGTATTGGAGAAGCTCAGAGAACATCAGTTATATGCCAAGTTTAGCAAATGTGAGTTCTGGTTGAAGGAAGTCGGATTCCTCGGACATGTTATATCCGGTGAAGGAATAGCAGTGGATCCCGCTAAGGTGGACACTGTGACCAATTGGGAAGCACCGGCAACAGTTGGAGAGATCCGGAGTTTTCTTGGACTCGTAGGATACTACCGGAGATTTATCTAGAATTTCTCGAATATTGCAAAGCCAATGACGGAGTTGTTGAAGAAGGACACCAAGTTTAGTTGGACCGAAGAATGTGAGACTAGTTTCCAGGAGTTGAAGAAAAGGTTGGTCTCATCCCCTGTGTTGATTCTGCCGGATCAACATAAGGATTATGAGGTGTACTGCGACGCTTCACGTCGAGGACTTGGAGCTGTTCTTATGTAGGAAGGAAGAGTTGTTTCGTATGCTTCACGACAACTAAAACCTCATGAGATGAACTATGCCTCCCATGATTTGGAATTAGCAGCCGTAGTGCATGCATTGAAGACGTGGAGACATTTTCTCATTAGAAACCATTGTGAAGTATATACGGACCATAAGAGTTTGAAGTATATATTCACTCAGAAGGAGCTGAATCTTAGGCAAAGGAGATGGCTGGAACTCATTAAGGATTATGACATGAGATTGCATTATCATCCCGGAAAGGCTAACGTAGTAGCTGATGCGCTAAGCCGTAAGAGCCATGTCAATACCCTAATGATGGAGGAGTTTCCAAAGGAGTTAGCTGAGGACCTACGAGAACTACGTTTGGAGATAGTTCCGAGAGGCTATGTAGCAACATTAGAAATCCAGTCTACCCTGATGGATAAAATCAGAGAAGCCCAGATAGCTGACAAAGAGATTGCCTCTATAAAGGAGAGGATGAGCGAAGGAAAACATAAAGGTTTTCGTAAGGATGAACACGACACCCTATGGTTTGAGGATCGAATCTATGTGCCCAATGACCCGGAGATCAGGAAATTGATTTTACAGGAGGCCCATGATTCACCATACTCGATTCACCCAGGAAATACTAAGATGTATTTGGATTTGAAGGATATTTTCTGGTGGACCGGTATGAAGAAGGATATCGCGGAGTATGTAGCAGTTTGTGATGTATGTCAGAGAGTAAAGGCAGAACATCAGAAGCCCGCAGGATTGTTACAACCTATGCCCATACCCGAATGGAAGTGGGAGAAGCTTGGTATGGATTTTATCACCGGATTGCCCAGGACCAAAGCAGGATATGATTCAATCTGGGTAGTAGTAGACCGATTGACGAAGGTAGCCCACTTTATTCCTGTGAAAACCACTTATACCAGTGCCAAGTTGGCTAAGATATACATGACCAGAATTGTATGTCTGCATGAAGTTTCGAGGAGCATCGTATCAGATAGAGGAACCCAGTTTACCTCAAAGTTCTGGAATCAGTTACATGAAACTTTGGGAACCAGGCTAGAGTTTAGCACAACATTTCATCCGCACACAGATGGGCAGACTGAAAGAGTCAATCAGATTCTGGAGGATATGCTAAGAGCCTGTGCCTTAGATTATGGATCTAGTTGGGATGACAATTTGCCCTACGCAGAGTTCTCATACAACAACAGTTACCAGGCCAGTTTGAAGATGGCACCGTTCGAGGCATTGTATGGAAGGAGATGCCGAACACCGTTGTCATGGGACGAAGTTGGAGACCGACAGTTGTTTGGACCAGACTTAATCAAGGAGTCTGAGGAGAAGGTGAAGTTGATCCGAGATAGACTGAAAGTAGCTCAGTCTAGGCCGAAGAGTTATGCAGACTCGAAGCGCAAGGAGATAACCTATGAGATCGGAGATAGAGCGTACTTGAGAGTATCACCTCTGCGAGGAGTTAAACGTTTCGGAGTTAAATGGAAGTTAGCCCCGAGATTTGTAGGACCTTACCGTGTTTTGGAACGCATGGGAGAGGTTGCCTATAAGTTGGAATTGCCTGAAGGATTGTCAGGAGTGCACGACGTGTTTCACGTTTCACAGCTTAAGAAGTGCCACGCGGAGATGGCCGATATACCACTTAGAGACACAGTACCCCTGGAAGCAATTCAGTTGGACAGTGATGTGACCTAGGAGGAGAAGCCTGTTAAGATTCCCGAATTTTTGAGCAGAGTTACTCACAGCAAGGTTATCAAGTTTTGCAAAGTTCAGTGGAGTCACCACACCGAGTAAGAAGCCACCTGGGAACGAGAAGATGATCTACGCAAGGACCACCCACATCTGTTCTCTAGCCAAGTCGAATCTCGAGGGCGAGATTCATTCTAAGGGGGGTAGGTTTGTAACATCCCAAATTTTCAATTTGGAATGTTATACATAGATCATATTTGCATTGCATGTTTTTGCATTTTTGTTCGTGGAGTTCCTCGAAATTCTAAGCAACTCAAGGACCTACGGAGAGAGTTGGGAATTTTACCGTTTTCGTATTTGAGTTCGCTCGAATACCGGTACGAGGACAGTGTGATTCTAATTATTTTTCTCTCCTTAAAATATTTCTAAATATCAAAAATGAGCGGAGATAATATGACTTCTCCAAAATAACAGAAATATTGGAGGAAAAATATTAAAATCACTTTTGGTATTTTTCTGGATTTATTTGCGGATTTATTTGCATAGGAAAAATACGTGTTTTTCAAAATTGCATTTAGGTCCGGGATAAATGTTCACTTTGTCCTAAATATTATTAGAGGACGGTGAAAATTTATTTCAGGAATTTTGGAGTCCGTTTGGTATTTCTTTTGTTAGTTTTCCTGCGCCGGGACTCTTTAAAAAAAAGGAAACCGACTAGGATTCTTACTAGCCCAGGACTCCTGGGCTTTATAAGCTGCCCCGAGCCGGCCCGAAGCGCCCAGCCAGCCCGCCTCGCCCCGCCGCCCCAAACCCTAGCCACCCGACGCCCTAGCCGCCGCCGCCGCCTGCTGCGCACCCGCCGCCGTCGCCGCCGCCACCCGCCGCCGCCGCCACCCGCCGCCGCCACCAGCTGCGCCGCTGCCTCGCCGCCGCCCGCCTCGCCGCCCCGCCGCCAGCCCGCCGCCGCCGCCCGCGTGCCGCGCTGCCGCCGCCGGAGCCTGCCGCCCCGCCCCGCCGGAGTCCGCCAGAGTAGAGGTAGTTTAATTTTTTTTCGGTTAACCGATCGGTTTTGTTTAGGAAAACCTAGATCTGTTTTTTAATAGATCGGTTCGGTTTTTTTTTAAATTTTCTGCCGGTTTAGTTAAATAGCGGACGTTCGACCGTACGTTCGTTTTAACGAACTGTTTTCGTTAGTTAACCACAGACAGCGAACGCTCGTTCGTTCGCCTGTTCGTCGTTTTTCTTTTTCGGGGTATTTATCCGCGGTTATTCCGATTGCGATTTCAACCCTGATCTTGTTTTTCCTTTTTCTTTTCGCTCGAGAGTCGGAATCAGGTGATTCAAAATCCCAGATCTTCGTCTCGAAGCCCTCTTTACGTTTAATCAACTTGAACAATGTTTTGGCTACTGTAAAATTTGACTTTAGGCCAACTAGTAATTCGGAGCTCGTTTCTTTCGCAGTTTGAGTTTCGTTGCTTCTTTCGAGTTGATTCTTTTTGCAAACCGGAGTTCTTAAGTTGAACTTTCTGGATAGATCTCTTATTTGTGTTTTACCCATGCATTAGTTAAGTACTTATGGTATGCTTGTTTGTTTGATTGCGATAGAGTACCCGGAGTGCGCCGCTTGCTACTTTGAGTCTCTAGGTTTTGCGGATCATCAGCAAGGCAAGTAACACTTTGATCATGCTTTCCAATTACCCAGTTTTCATTGCATTAGTCAAACCCTCACAAATTGCATGAGTAGGATCAATTAACTTGTGGGATTGGGAAGTAGTTTGAGGTAGTACCTATTACCTGCATTGCATTCAAACCCTTGGGAGTTACTTCTACGTTTGTTGTTAGGACATGCTATGCTCGTAGACGTGGACTGGGTTTGAGTGAAATCCATGATAGATGTGAGATTTTTAATTGATGGTTCAACTTAAGGTGGCAACATTAATATGGGTGGATTGAGGCATCTGGGTATTCCAGGATTGCCTGTTTTTCTTTTGGACCGCCACCCAGGCTCAAAGGGATCATGAGATTATTCATACTAGAAACTTCCGTGTGCAGCCACAATGCTATTATGGGCTCTAGCATAGTATGAGTAGGTTGTGCGAACTCTTACAGTGGTGGACTAGCAGATGTAGGGGATGTAGGTTGGTACAGTCCGCCCGATCGTATGGTGCTAGCGCTTCTGAAAGACTATGTCTCGGTCATCCATTTCTCAAACACCATGCAGTGCGAGAAACCAAACGGAGGCGATCGAGTCTTGTGAGAAAAGTGCACAAACCTCTGCAGAGTGTACAAACTGATCATGATTAGCCGTGTCCCCGGTTATGGACGTCTTGAGTATCTAGTACTTGGATTTTCATGTGCATCTCAACATGTTACTTTAATTTAATTTTGTTGGGTTTAATGATGAACTTTAATTGGGGTTGAGAGGATGTCTATCTTCTCAACGATGTTTCAACTACCATGATTGTTAATTAAAATGCATTCCTTTGAAGTAGGGAAAAATTGGCTTTACGCAAAAACTTAACCATAGAGCTTTCCACCAGCCAAATATGCATATAGTATAGCTTTACTTTCATTGCATTCTCTTGTGTTACCTTGCCAGCATATTCCATGTGCTGACCCGTTTTCGGGCTGCAACGTTTCATGTTGCAGACTTTTCAGATGACGAGTAAGATGCCCTTTTAGGTCGTGGTTCTATACTCAGTGATGCCGCTGGAGTTGATGGACTCACTTATCTTCCAAGCCTTCCACTGTTATCGTATTAGATGGCCTTCGGCCATATTATTTGTAATAAATTCAGCGTTGGACTATCGATGTAATAAGTGTGTGATTGCTACTCTGTTATAAATCCTTCAAGTACTGTGCGTGTCAGCATTACTGATCCAGGGATGACACTGATGCACAGATATCAGACTGTTTGAGGTCTGGTCGCTACAAAATAGAAATTGGAAAAATACCGAAAATAAAATGGTGAGAACCCTTTCTCAATTAAGACCGGTAAAAACTCCAACACCGAAAACACAAAAGAAGATGCATATGAAATTGGCTTCCGATGAACTCGAGCTTGTAATAAAGATGACCATAAGATCCAAATCTCACAAGAAGAAGAACCAAACAAGAACCAATAGAGATGAGGCGAGGATGCAATGGTTTGAGCTCTCGACAAACGATACGATCAAGCTACTCACTAGGGAGCCCCCCTTGATAGTACGACAATCAATCCTACAACCCGGTCTCCCAAGTACCACTATGAGACCGGTAAAATAGAAAACCTATCAAGGGCATACCTTTGACTTGCACATAGTCCACTTGAGCTAGATGATGACAATCTTGACTTCCTAAAGTTGGACCACCTTTCTTGATTGCATTGTCTTGATGAATTCTAGTAGATTGCTCCCCCATACTCCACTATGGGCGAGCCACTCTTCGGTACATCTTCGCAAGTCCATTGCCACCACAATGGACGGCAAGCTTCAAGAATATGATCTCTTCATGATGATCCTACTTGAACTTGCACACCGCAAGCTAACATCACAAAGAACTCTCATGAAGACCATGGGTTAGTTCACAAAGCGTAATTGACAATGCTTACCATACCATGGGATCGCTTGATCCCTCTCGGTACATCTTCTATGATTTGTGTGTTGATCAACTTGATTCACTCTTTGACTTAGTCTTGATCAACCTTGAATCTTTCCAACTCTCTTCATTTGGATGATGTCTTGAAGGTAAACATGAATGATCACACACTCTTCTTCTTCAAGACATGCTTGCTATAAGCTCAACACTCATATGACCAATCTTTGGATAATTCCTTAATAGCACCTTGGTAATCACAAAATCTCCATGAAACCAACAAATGGACTCCAAAAAAATCCCATGGACAAACCCTTCAAATATAACTCAAGGCCACCATTAGTCCACAGAGATTGTCACCAATTACCAAAACCAAATATGTGGGCACCGCATGTTGTTTCGAAGGTGGTGCTCAATTACGTACCTGGGAAGACTAGGGATGTCAGATGGCTGCCAAGCAAACACACCGACATTCGCCCGCTGGAAGGCAACAAGCGCGCTTTCCTATTTGTCATCAAGGGTGTCACTTATGGTGAATGTACTGTTAGTGCCATCTTGCCTGGCCGGGACCTTCTTTGTCGCGGGGAAAGTAACCTTGGATCTTTTGCTAGTGGAAGCCTCCGGCAGGTCACCATCCGGTGCAATGCACTCCGAAGAGGCACGCTTCCCGAAGCCCTTGCCGGCATCTATGCTAGCCTTCTCTTCTTTCCTCGCCTCCTTGGCGGGAGTTGAACCGTTCATAGCTTCGGCTGCTACCGTGTCTTGGCATATCTTGTCCATGCATATAAATGCATCTCTTTTATGTAACGGGATGGCGATGATACCCATCGGCCCCAATATCTTCAAGGTATTGTAAGAATAGTGGGATGCTGCCATGAATTTTGCTAGAGCGGGACGACCAAGAATCCCATTGTAAGGCAAGGGGAGCTCAACAACATCAAGCACAACCTTGTCGGTCCTGTAGTTTAGTTCCTCACCAAAGGTCACATGCAGCGTAATCTTCCCCTTGGGCCAGCTCCTCGCTGGGCTAATTCCCTGGAATGTTCCTGTATGCTTAAGCTCTTCGTCAGGGATCTGGAGCTTTTCAACCACTTTAGGGGAGATCAGATTTAGCCCAGTCCCATCGTCAACGAGCATCTTTGTCACCTTGAGGTTGCGATTTGTCGGGGAAACCAACAATGGCAAACATCCGACTGTAGTGGTGCGGTCAAGATGATCCTCTACGTCAAAGATGATAGGCATGCGAGACCATTTAAGTAGCTTTCGGGCATCCGTTGCTGGCTCCACAACATTGACCTCACGCGCCCACTGCTTGAGTTGGCGATGAGAGGAGTGCAACAATACAAAAAAACAACTTCCGTCATAATATGTGTTTGTCATAGTAGGTCACGTTTTCTATCATGCATGTACATCCATGACAATTTTATGATGGAATCAAGATAGTCATACATGTGCTGTCGTCGAAGTGTTCCATGACAATACCAACATTATCATCACAGAAGTGTCCACTTCCATGACGAGAAATGTCGCGTCATGGAAGTGGTTTCGTCAAGGGTAACCAACACGTGGCATCCACCATAACGGGTCACCATCAAGCTATCTGGTCCGGTTTTGGATCCGATAACCGACTAACAGCCACGACCAATGGCTATTTTCCACGTGTAAAATTCTCATTGGCCGAAGGAAACCACGTGTCTGCTCCTCATGCGAACAGATGTCAACTGATCAATGGACATGAGGCTCCTATGATATGTCAACACGTGGCACAACCCAACAGTGGCCCATTCAGGTCAATAGGCAGGCTCGTTTGACTTGGTCAAATGTTAACGGGCCGGCCCATCGAAAGCCTGTTAACAGCCTACTCGCATATAGCCCATTCAGCCCTGATAACTAACGGCCCATTATGGACTTTCCGAATTTGGCCCACTATCTTCATCTGGGCTGTCCAACATGATTCCAGCCCGTTGTAACTTCTGGCCCATGTACGCCCCATGACGTCTTTCGGCCCATATGAGGCCCTTTGTAACTCTTGGCCCATTAACAGCCCGTGGTGAAACTGGCCCGTAATGAACAGTATGCCACTTTATACCCATTAACAGCCCATTACTCCATTGGGCAATTCCCAGCCCGTGTTATCTTTCGGACTTTTAAGGGCCCACTTATTCTTGTGCCGATTTGCAGCATTAGATTACTTATAGTCCGTGACTGGCCTTTTCTGATTGCGGGCCAAATTCAGCCAGTGGTTAAAGTTGGTCAGTTTGTGGCCCGTTAATCCTTTGGCCGTTTTCATATAGGGTAATCTATACGGCCAATTAATGACCCGTTATGCCTGTCGATAGAATTAAGCCCGTTATATTGGTCGGCCTCTTAACGGCCCATTATGGTCGGCCCATGAACGAACGACTCCCTCTGTAGCCCGTTTACGGCCCATAATGCGGTCCGTTATTGGCCCATGTTTCGCCAATCGATCATACGGCCCGTAGAAGGTCCATTGATTCTACGTCCCATAGAAGGCCCGCAGGAGGCCCATAGTCACTACAGCAGATAGAAGGAGCATGGTGACAATGGTCCGTATGTTGCGCATGGTTATTGTGGCCTCATTTTAAAAAATAGGTTATTGCAGCCACTAACAAACCGTGGAAAAATAACTGCACTGACTACAAGCAAACAAATAAACAAGACGACAATGAAATAAATAATTAAGCAACATATGCTAGGCTATTATGGCTATTACACATATTACAAGCACTGGGCATCAAAGTTTGCCACCAGTTCAAATATGGGGAACAAAGCGGCATATTACATACGCTAGTTGTCAAAGTTGGCAACCAGTCCATATAAACGTCGTAACAAAACAAGTCTAGAACTGAAACCACTTCACAAGAGCTCAAGAAACAATATCCTGGGCATCCACCATGCTGGCAAAACTGTTAGCAAGCTTATTAGCTTTCTCTTGTTTGGCGCTTACACTACTAGGAAAAGGCCTACTAATGGCGCACCTAATTTGGTCATTAATGGCGCATTAGTGGTGCGCCAATACTAGCACGCCATTAGTATTTGATACTAATGGCGCACCTCTGGTGCGCCATTAGTATCTGGTATACTAATGGCGCACCGCAGATGCGCCATTAGTGTGCACAGTAGTGCGCCATTAGTATGCCTCCCAGGGGCCATGTGTACCCAGGTGCTTTGGCATACTAATGACGCACTCAGGCAGGATGCGCCATTAGTAATGTCCGCATAGTAATGGCGCACTGGCTGGTAATGCGCCATTAGTATGCCAAAGCATACTAATGGCGCACTGTGCTGTGATGCGCCATTAGTATGAATATTAGGTTTTTTAATATTATTTTTCTGTTTTTTTTGCACAGATTACAAAATGTATAATTGCACAGAATATAGACAGCACACATCAACAACAAATTCATCGAATACAATAGAAGATTAGTCTCTGAATACAATTCATCATATTAGTCTCCGAATACAATTCATCATATTAGTCTCCGAATTGAAAAGACCGAACAAAGATAGAACAATATATTACAAGTCTCGAGACCGGGAGTAGCGAGTTTGTCTTCACATTACAAGTCGATATCGATCATCTAAACTACCATGACATAGAAGAGAGCTGCGGTCATCACGATGAGCATCATCACGATGAAACTCGTCTTCATCCGGTTCCTCCAACGCTCCCTCCCCTCTCCCGCTAGATAGCGGGCGTATCTAGATTCGTCCTCGGCCCTAGTGGTGTACCCTTTGTAACTGTTACCGCTGAATCGGTGAACCTATCTCCGACACTCCTCCCAGTCGTCGTAGACTCCGGGAACCTTACCCTTGTACACGACATACGACGGCATCGCTATGCACTAGCCAAACGAAACGTTAGTACCAATTCACAGACAATTCATAAGCAATATACAAGTATGCAACCGAACGATCGAAAGAGAAAAGCAAGACATTAATAGCATCGATTACATCTAAGTTGAACGACTCTCGAAACCAAAGAGACATACTACAAGTTCATTAAAGTTTAATTACAACATGAGCCAATCGATGTTTCAGAACTAGACACAGCATCACTGCTTTCGACTCGACTCAATGCACCGGAGCGTGGATGAAGCCGCCGTCTATCGTGGGAGTCATGAAATCACGGGCGTTGTCAGCCTGCATTTGTAGCATTATGTCGATGTCACTGTTCGACGGTTGATTTCTAAGGTAGAACTGCCCCGAGGTATGAAGGACATCTTGATGGATGATTTCCGCAAACTCCGACTGGATGCGAAAGAAATCTTGTCTGATGTCCGCGTCCTGGATTGCCGACACGCGCGCGGCCCAATCTTTGAGCTTACTCGATAGCAGAAGTTGATGATGGTCCCGTAAGATCGCCCGCATGTGATGGATGGCGTAGTAGGCACGCTTCTGACCGCCAGGCGGCTTCTTGACGCAGCTGAACGTCGTGTTGTGGGAGAACACGTGCTTGCCGTACTTACGAGCTGTCCTGGTGAAGGTGCCTCCAGATTTGGCGTAGCCGGGGAGAACATCATCAAGAACCTTCTTGACATTTGTGTAGTCTATAGCCGACTGACGGTCCGGGTCGAAATACGTGGCCATGGAATATTTGGGGCTTAGTAGGATGAGCGTGCACTGTGTGTCACTGCAGAAAACACGGAATGTTAAAAGAAGAACGATCGAAATCTAAGAATTCATATGATACGGGGCGGTTGAGGCGGAGGACTTACTCGGGAAAGTAAGGCACGAGGAAGTTATCCTTATCTCGGTTTGCCAGAATGACGCCTTCGAGGTAAGAACTCGCGACTTGCCGGTCCCCAGCGCTGCCCAAGAACTTGGCACGCAAGTAGAAGGGGTCGACTATCACGATGTCCGGGGTCTTGTCGCGAATGATCCGCATCCCCATACTCAGCGAAAATAGCCGAACGAAGGTGTAGTGCAGCGGAAGAAGGTTCAACATAGCGTGGATGTCATCAAACCGTAGGACGATCGTACCCCCGATGGACTTATCCACAAAGGCCTTGCCCTCCGGCACCTTGGCCGTGAAAACCGGGTATGCCACATCCTTCTCTCCGAGACGCCGCTTCTCCAAAGAAAGAACATTGTCATGCAGACTCCGCATAGCACCGGTTGCAGCATCAAGCATATTTGTCGGTAGCATCGGCCTACCCGCCACATGCACCCTCCTCATTACATCCTCAGGTGAAGGTGGCCCGTCCTGAGCACGGATCGTACTCGGTGCCGGCTGGCTCGCACCCTTGTTAGTTTTTATTTTGCGTGCCTTCTTCTTGATCTCCTGAATTGGGACCGAGTTCTGCTCAGAGACCGCCTTCTTTAGTGTGTTGGGGCTGATAATATATCGCGCCTCGCCTATCTGAGGCTCGGTGAAGTCGGCAGCTGGAGGCGTCTCCTGAGAGCTGAACGGCAGACGACGCCTATTGCAACTTGGCTTCTCCGCGGTACCGGCTTGATCGCGCACGTCTTTTGTTGGGTTGGGTTTTTGAGAAGGAGCTCCCATGAAGTCGTCACCGTACCCATGATCAGCAAAGTACTGATAGACGTTGGCAAATGTATCGTCGTCATCATCGTTCTGATCCTGTGCCATATGCATGTTTGGATCCAGTGGCATAGGGATTTCCGGCACCGTTGCGGCGGACTTGCCATGGGGACGACTTGGCGCCCGCACGACTGGCGGTGTTGTCTTTGGGGTGGTTTCCCCCGCCCCCAAACGAATCTGGCTCTTCGGCCAAAGCAGGGGCCAACTCAGGCAGGCGCTGAGGGTCATGACGTCATCATCGTCGGCCCCGACGGGTCGAATCGGAGATAACACCTCGTCGCAGCCTGGCAGCACCCGAACCAGTTGAACCCTAAACAAGTTGGGTGGCATCTGGGTACCGTGGAACAAGGGGTTGCCCGGTTGAACGATTTTGCCCTTGGCGACATCGACCAACTCGTTGTTCACGAAGTGCAGGAGAGTGCACGGAACGTCGGCGGCGCCCTGCGAAAACATGTAGGGCGTCAGGGATGCCCAGGTAAAGGCAAGGAGATGAAGTCCTCAGCCGAGAGAGGCTTAATTAGTTACCGTGATGATGGCGTCGAGCTCGGCTAATGTCGAGGCACCGCCAACGACGGGCGTGCAGTTGACGGAGGGGCCGCTTCCTGCAGAGGTGCCGGCCGGCGTACACCCGGGTGCATTAAGCTCCCGTGCCGGCGTCGAAGACACCAATGCCGCCTCCGCCGGAGACACCAATGGCCCCGCCATCGCGTTCTGCGAGTTGCTGGCCGTGAAGCTGGGAATCGGGGGCGGCCCCTGTTGGCCGCCCGCAATCCATGCCTGCAACCCCTCGATCAAGCTAGGCACAATGGCGGTGATCGTCGCTCCGAGCTGTTGTTGCACTTGCTCTTGGACAATCTCCGGAATCCACGCCACCTGTGCCTTGAGTTCTTGAACCTCGCGCGCCTGGCTTTCCAAGCTGGTCTTTTTCTCCTTTCGCCCACCAGCGTTATAGTATGACGACCATTTTGTCGACAAGCCATTGCCGGCCACATGACCAGCTGACGTCGGCTTCTCGAGCTTATCCTTGTTCTTCATTACATTCAACGCCCTGTTTAGAGTCGTGTCCCAAGGGTCGCTCTTAGTCGACCCCGCGCTACTGCTTTCAGTCGCCTGCGGAAGGAACGTGAATCATTTAGAAATTTGGCTTCATTAATTAGAATGCAACCATATGGAGCTAATTACGCGGGGGTGTATTCCTTACCAGAACAGCCTCAAGCGCCCTGGTCTTCGGATCCGTGGTCAGCTCCTTTGTTTTCGGGTCCTTCTTGTACCGGGCCCTGATAAAGTTCCTGGTCTGCTTGTCACCGTATTTATCGAAGATGGGCGGTAGGCCTTGCTCGGCACGGTCCGCCTCCTCCTTGTCCCATATAGGCTACGCCACTCTGTAACCGCCGGGACCGAGTGTGTGTTCCCCTAAGTTGAGCTCCCGCATTTCTTTCCCCCACTGACTTGATTCGGAGTGTGCGGTGCTCGAGCAATTGATCTTGAAGTCGTTGTAGTCATCTTCGGTGATCGAAGGATGTTTCTCCTTGATCTTCTCATAACTCTCACCTTTCTCGATCATTCTCTTCACATTGGTTTTCCAAGTAGACAGGGCCTTGCTCATCTTCGTGAGGGCAGCACTGTTCACTTTATTCCCTTTGAGGCTTGTGTTATCAAATTGAGCGGGGAACTTGTATCGTTCGTGCAGCTTCGTGAAGAGGAGGTTGCGGTAATTCTCGTTGTCAGGATGCCTCAGGTTCTCGCTGTTGATCGAGATGGTGCTCCGGAGAATGCACCCGAGCTGAAGCGAGTACCCCTTGACTATTCGTTCGGGCGCCGTTGGATTCCCGTCGAAGTTCACTTCAGTAACTTCCTCCTTGAGGGTGCGGAGCACGGTCGGGCGCCGGTCCTTCCGTTGCCTCTTCGGTTGGCTGCCATCTGTGCGTGTGCCGCCATCATCAGTGGTGGCATTCTCGGCGGCACCATCAGTGGTGGCATCAGTGGGGTCATCCTCTGCGGTACCATCAGTGGTCTCAGGATCGGTGGGGAAGGCGGGGTCCTCATACAAGTGAGGTCGTTCCTCCATCTCCTGGGACAGCTCCCAGAATGCCTTCCCGCCCGAACCGCCGGCCTCATCGTTGTTGGCCATGTTTCTCTCTAAATAGGAACAAAGTTTGGTCAAAAAGTTGGTTATTGTCAACGAACAAGATCATGGTCTCATCATTTAGGGTTTGTCGACACCGAGGCATCCTAAAAGCTAAGCTTTTATAATTGAGGGTTTTTCGATGCCGAGGCACCCTAAAAGCCTAAGCTTTCATCATTTCGGTTTTTATCGACACCGAGGCACCCTAAAAGCCAAGGTTTCATAATTTATTGTTTGTCGACACCGAGGCACCCTAAAAGCTAAGCTAGGAAGGAGAATTCTAAGTTGGGCCTAATCACTTGGCTCTATTATTGCCGCCTATGGTTTAATGCAGCTAGAATAAAGGGGCACTTGATCCTACTTAACTAACTACTAAGATACCCGGCCCATGCATTAGTCACAAGTACCCCATATGTCCTATTTTTTAGCAAAGTCATGCTAAAATTCACGGAAAATTTCAGCATGACCTTTGCTGAAAATAGGACATATGGAGTACCCGAATTTGCCGGAACGGAAGTTAATCGACATTCCAGCAAACTCAAGGGCCTCTCGGGGTACCTGCAAAACTATCACGACACGATGGTCGGAGACAAAACCCAGCAAAAATCTGGATGGAGTGCATCGGGCTTTCAACTCCACTTTAGACTATCCAAAAGATCACACTGAGCTCCAACTGAGGGATCCATCAGCCATCATGCCAGCCAGCCAGCAAATTAAGCTGGCCTGGAGCAAATAATAATACAATGCATACATACATACTAAAGCAGAAAGATAGATAGATAGATAAGCATGTTTAGTTTAGTTTACAAGAATGAGTGCATGCATGTCAAAAGTTGGCATCTACTACTTGCCTTTTCTTTTTCAGCCCATGTTCATGTAGATAGATAGATAGATAAGCCCATTTTATTTAATTAACAAACTGAATTTAACACAGTGGTTAACTGAATTTTTACCCAGTAGTTAACTGAATTTAATTAACAAACAAGAAAACAGAAAAAACTAGACTGCATGGAGTAGTAACAAATTCAGTTAACAAACTATGTTGCATTTAATCTGAATAATACTCCAGCAATATACTCCATGATTATAAACTATAGGTCTTTCTATTTACCAGTACAATAATGATGCTTCTGCTGTCATTCACTTTAGCTGTAAATTAATACTCTATTAATCAACATTGAATGAGTTTGGAGATTTGTGTATAACAAGCATGACTTCATTCATATAGCATTCATATAACAAGCATGACTTCATTCATATAGCATGATGGTGTCTTCATTCATATTACTAGTTTAAACTAGTAATGGCGCACTCTGGGACAGTGCGCCATTAGTAGTTTTGTAAAAATAAAAAATAAAAAAATATCATTAAAAAAAGAGCATTAATGGCGCACTTTACTGCTGGTGCGCCATTACTAGTTACAACTAGTACTGGCGCACTTTGTCTGGATGCGCCATTAGTATGTTTGGACAGGCGCGCTAGTTCAAAAAAAAACTTCTTGATACTAATGGCGCACTCTGGGCATGGTGCGCCATTAGTAGTTCGAACTCTAATGGCATATCTGTTGCTGGTGCGCCATTACTATATACTAATGGCGCACTGCTTGTCTGGTGCGCCATTAGTATCAATTCCATCTATAGCCCTTTTCCTAGTAGTGTTAAATCCTCCAGCGCTTGCTGTTGCACCAGAAAGTATGCATCTGAATTCTGCAGGGACTTACTGAGTCCTTCGGCTTCCTGTCGCAGCACATCTAGTCGATGTCTTTCAACTTGAAGTTGAGACTCCAGAAGCCGAACTGATTTAAGGAGCGAGTTCGAAGAGCTTGTGCCAGCAATAGTGGCCAGTAACTCAAACACTACATCAAGACAGGACTTTGGGGTTGTCTAACTGTCTTCAAGATAGTTTTTATCAGCTTTCTTGGAGACCGTCAGGTATGTCTCACTATCTTGAACCTTATCTGCATTACTAACTTTGCATAACGGGGTACTCTTCTCAAATATTTTGTCTGCATTCTAAAAGAGAAACATGCAGACACGTCACAGGTTTACCATGTTGTATATGAAACTCATTTTGGTAAACTAGTTCAGAAGTAAGGTGGACAGGATAACAACACGTAACAAACGTATATCTATGTAGAATGGTCACTATATGGTCTATATCATTCTAGTTTATGTTGCCAAATCAAGATAGAGACAGTTCAAATCATATATGTTAAGACAAAACAGCATAGACAGAAGGAGACCACACAACACTAACAACACTTTTAATGTGCATGGCATGAGAACATAACCGTTTCTTCAATTGAAATTGAAATCAACATAGAGCAAGTTACAACAGCAAACTAGTTAAAGAAACAGGTTTAAAACATACCTGTTGCGCCATTGGAGTTTCGATTGCATCCTTCAAACTTTAAATTAGATGGTATGAGTAAATACAGTGATGCAACAGCAAAGGAGTATGAACCATAGCTATGAAACCTAACTTGAGAACAGTTCTTCTTCTTCTTTAAGTGTTGACTTGGGATTCGGGGTGGTGGTCGACTGTAGTTGCCTTACTAAATGCTCGTGTTTGGGTGCTCTATGGTGGAGACGGTGTTGTGTCAACTAGAACTGTGCTACTATCTGCTAGTGTTGGGGTTAGAAGGGGTGTAGTTAGTTCTTTGTCCAACTCAGTACGGGTACAATCTGTGTGAGGTTGTGTTATGTGTGGTGGGGCTGGTTCTTGGGCAAGTACAACCATGGTTCTATCTGCAATGACGGGTAGCACGGTCTGTTCTGAAGACCGTGTTTTTACTCCCATAGATACTGCCATCACCCTCTCGAATTCAAATGGTTGATAAACAAGAAAAATAATTGAATGTACATATGTATGATAGACATGTGCAATGGATAGTAGGGAAGAAAACAAGGCATGAAATAATTCACATTTATGTTGTCTAACCAAACGGGATAGCATGACACAATTTCACATATATGAATGCTAATTAAACAGGATATCATGAAAAAAAAAATACATATATGATGGCTAACTAAACAGGATAGAATGACATACTTCAAGAAATGATGACTATGTATCAGGGTACACAAACAGGGGTATGTGTTCCCCCTGACTTGTGCATAAACTACAGGCGTCTAACCCTAGTAGTGGAGACGACACCGAGGAAGCAAGCTTCAACAAGAATCCAAGGCGAGGACGAAGCTAGAGAGAGATAGAGTGCTCTTTCGGAGTCAAAGAGCATATCAAGAAGACCAAGACATGCCAAAGGAACAAGATTTCATTATGGGAAAGCCTCCCTTGCCAGGCAGGCGAGCCCGGTCGGATCGAGGCCTCCCCAAGAACAGGACCAAGCTTTCCCCGGCAGGCTTGCCGGGGCCCCTAGAGGCATATCTCCCCGCCAAGGCTCCACTGCTCCACCGCACAACGACGCAAGTCACTTGTTAGTGTGGTGTCAAGCCCCTCAAGTGATTAAGTGACTGTCAGTCGGCACGTGTCCGCCACTTGGAAGAGAGATTCCACCTGTGTGACACCTGTCCAGTGGTGTGTCATGCAGGAAAACAAGAAGGTGGTTAAGCGGCGCAGCAAGCAGACAAGTAGGTGGCTAAGCAGCGCAGCAGGCTTGGCGGGCTGCCTCCCCATTGTGACCTAGTAGGGCATTTAATGTACTTTGTCCTAACTGCTAGAGTTAGGTATGATAGCACTGTTTGCTATCTAATTGACCAACAGTGACTCTGCTGCCACTATGGATGCCCCTTTAACGATAAAAGGAGGACCGAGGTGAGCTAGAGAAGGATTCGGTCCCTTGTACACTCATACGCGCGTAACTACTCTCCCCGAGGCAACCTTGCCGGGCTTGGGCACTACATGCTCGTCGCGGTCTCTCATCCAATCCACCAAAGCACGAGTAGGGTTTTACGCTTCGCCCGAACCTAGGTAAATAACCGGAGTCACCCCATGTCGTGCTGCTCGATGATCTTTGATCTTTGTGCAACGCGTCCTTCCCCTTGTCGAACCACAAGGAAGCCAATGGCCCCATAGGTGATCGTGTTTTCCCACGACATCTTTGGCGTGCCAGGTAAGGGGTCGCGCTTGCGTGAATCCATGTCATGGAAACCACACATCATCATAAGGGTCGGCACTCCCTCCGTCGGTGACTTCAAAAAAACGAGAGAGAGAGAGAAAAAGGGGGAAGGAGACGGAAAAAGGGGAGCGGCGCGGCTACCCCAGATGTCTCCGATGGTACGGCCTCCGTGCTGCTCCCGCCCAGGGGAGGAAGCGGGGGAAAATGGTGTACGGTGACCTCCTCTACCACTTTCACTTACCAATGATTGAGCTGCACGGGAGGAGCGCCACCAACGTCGACAAGCCCGCGTGAAACTCGGTCTAGCATTTGCCCCGACGAGGGAAAATCCTGAGTGAAATGCTGGTGCGAATCCATTGGTTAGCCCCCCCGGGAAGCATGCTCTAGCAAGGTCGTCCGCTCTAAGCGTGACCTCTGCCTACCGTCGTGTTACCATTGAAAGTGAAAGAGGAAAGAGGGAGGAATCGACCCTTTTTCGCCCGCTGCGTGTTGTCCCTCGCCAGCATTCCGTTGATCCTTCCGGCCCTTGTCGGGAGCCCGCCGATGCCAGCTCCTCGAGACATACGAGACGTGGCGGACGGTCATGACCAAGGAAGGAGGTGTCATATGGATGGTAAGAGAAGGAAGGAATCATGGACAAAAGCTAAGTCAACAATGTCACCGCCTTTTTTCTCCGAAATTTGCATTTTCTTATCCCTCGGACAACCATGATTTTCTATATGGTTAACTCCTTTCATGTGATGGCACTTTTGTGTTTGTCTGTGCCCTCAGCTTTGTTTTGAGCACTCTTGAACAAAGTGGGTGGCAGCTGCAAAGACTCCTTAGGAAAAACCTGCCGGGACATGTCTCTGCCAGCCTAATGCTAAGGACCCGCTCCTCACAACAATCATGGCAACATGTAACTGCCAGGCAACCAAAACGCACAGAAAGAAACTAACCATGCGGACATCCATGGGTAACACAAGGGAGATAGCATACATTTAAAAGTTAACAAAACATCAGTTCAACAACAACAAAAGCAGTACGGGGCCTAAATGTGAGACATGCATAATGTTTTATTACAGGCGTCACAACGACAAGAAGGATTCAAGGCTTCGCCTAGCGACCTCGCGAGGCAGTGGGGACGAAGAGATCCTTGTCTACGAAGGGGCGGCCTTCTCCTCGGGTATGGAAACATCGACACTGTCCGGCAGTGTCGGCGTCCTGGGAACCAGGGTACGCAGACTTGCCTGTCTGCGGGCCGCGACGCGCTCCTATCATGGCCTGGTACGTCCCAGCTAATCGACCAGCTGCCCAAGACCCTCGCGACGGGGCTAGGCCTCGCGAGGAGAATGACATCAAGACCATCTCAGGAGCGACCTTGGCTAGGTAGCTCCGGAGGGGCAGAGAATCCAAGGCCGAGCCTGCCTCAGGAGGAGGCAATGATGCAAGTAGTGACGCACCACGCCAGCGCGTGCCAGCGGCGCAGTTGCCATTTCGGTGCAAAGGAGATAGCGCATGCGCAGGTTCCCGAGGAGCGGGACAAAGGTTTCCCTTTCGATGCAACAAGACCGAAGACCGCAAGGACGACAGGGAGGATGTCACCACCGAGCCCACCACCGCATCATCGCCTGATCCTTTTGCAGGCGAAGACCACTTTTGTTAGGACAAGAACGTCCTTGTGTTCCCGCTCAAATGGCCGTTCTGGGATCCCTGCCCGCCTAACCATTTCGGGGGAAGAGGACCCTGGCCGCCTATATAAGTAGCTAGGATCCCCACTATGAGGGACAAGTCGATCAGATCCAGAAACTCGGCCCTCGCACAAAGGAGCAAGAACACTTGCCTCCTAACCCTCGTGAGCCCTCCTCCTGAGCTCAAGAACCACTGTATTCATCCATATTCAAGCCCTCCCGAGGCCAATCCACCAAAGCAGGAAGTAGGGTTTTACACCGCATGGTGGCCCGAACCTGGGTAAACTCTTGTGTGCTTTACTTGTTGTTCGCTTGAATCTCTTCACTGGACAAGGGCGAGATGCTAGGTAGACGTGAGTGCGAGAGATCTTCGTTCACGCACCTGTGTTTGAACTTCTTGGGTTTGTGGAGCCAGAAATCAGACATTTGGCGCGCCAGGTAGGGGGCATGTTGATATCTCGCCTCTTCGATGACCTCGTCCCGATCTCGTCGTCGAGTTTGCTCCACTTCAATGGTGGACACACGCCGAGCACGCGCCGCCCACCGCGCCGCAAACGTCGCTCCGACGGCGCCCACGGGCAATGGTGCGCCGCTCCGACCCAACTCGCCGGTCGCCAACGCCGCCACCGACCCGGCCGTCCACGAGCAGCACGACTCGTCGATGCCGCTGTCCGTGCGGCGCGATGGCCGCACGGCGACGCCGTCACCCTCACCGGCCGCGGCGTCATCCTCGCTGGTCCGCCGCGGACCGGTCTACCAGCAGCCTGCGCTATTGATGGCGCGGGAGCTCCTGCGCTACCGCCGGGCGGACGACCTCTATGACAAGTGGCTCCACCGCATCACCGAGCTCGTCAATGCCGTTGGGGAGGCACCTGCACCAACTCACACCTCCCGTCCCCCGTCGCCCATGGCGGGGAACGAGGGCCACGATGTCCCGTCTCCACCTCCACTCTACGGCGCCGGCCAGGAGGCAAGGCGTGAGGCTTCATGGCGTGAGCCGCCCCGCAGGGCCCATGCACGCGACGAGGAGAGCTGCCAGGTGATCCCGCATCCCCAGACAGGAGCTCGCGGGCCCCCTGTCCCGCAGCACCAAGACCGCGCACCACAGGAGGTGGTGGCGCCAGAGCCCCAAGGACCAGCACCGCAGGCGCAGGCGGCGCCTGCAATCATGAGCGTGGCTAGATGTCGCGTCTTAGCTCCCGAGCTATGGTGCCTCATCTGGCCCGGCAAGTTGAAGCCGGATCTGCCTCCGTGCTACGATGGCACCACCGACCCCACAGAGTTCCTCGAGCTCTACGAGCTGAGCATCAAGGCTTCCAACGGCACCGAGCAGGTCATGGCGAACTGGTTCCCCATGGCTCTCAAGGATGGCGCACGCTCCTGGTTCCTGAACCTCCCCGTGGGATCCATCTCCTCCTGGGGGAGCTTCGTGAGCGTTTCGTCGCCAACTTCCATGGCACCCAGTAATGCCCAGTATGAGACTATACCTCCTACGTGTCGAAGCACGACTTAAAGGCATAATTTCATACTGGAATGATCTCAAGTATGGTATCTTTGCACGACTCATGTAAAAGAGGGATGACATTGTAAAAGAGTAGTTGGCTTACACTCGCCACGTCACACAATGCATTACATAAACATTCATCATCCAAATAACATTACAGTCCGACTACGGACGAAGATCCAAATGAAAGATACCATAAATAAAGCAACACAAGGTCCCGATCATCCTAGTAAGAGCCCTACTGATCCTCTGGGTAAGACACGTAGTATCGCCCACGTTCTTCATCGAACTCCCAATACAACTCTGAACCACCAGCTGTGTAGTTCTCAACGGTACCTGCATATGGTGTTGTGTAGAATATGTGAGCCACGGAGGACTCAGCAATCCTGTTCCTGGGTAGCAATACTATCAAAGCCTTGGGGGTGGAACAAGGCTGAAAACAAAGTTTACAGCAGCACTAGCACTAGCTTACGTGTTTAGAGCGAGTAGAGAAGTGCCAACGATCGTCAAAGTGATCACGAAGTGATCCTAGCTAAGCACGTCAAACATAACCCCATCGTGTTCACTTCCCGAACCCCTTCGGAAAGCGACTATCACGGTTACTCACACTGGTAGTGTATTATGAACATAGTGTCAAGTTTTCTACAACCGGATAATAACAAATTCCCATCTGCAACATAACTGCAGGCACAGCTTTCGAAAGATCAAACCCTGCAGGGGTGTCCCAACTTAGCCCATCACAAGCTCACGATCTACGGAGTCGCAACTCCAAGTTGGGAAGACCCGAGTATTCTCGGAATCCCGTGCTCAAGATATTCCGGCAAAGGTAAAACTAATCCAGCAAGACCTCCCGGCGTGCCGACACCCTGATAGTAGCCGCGCGTATCTCGTCTCGGGCCACGACCGGATGGGACATCCTACGGGTTTTTACCAGCCCTTGAGTTTCCTCGAGGTGCCCCCCTAGCCTGTCCAGTTTGGACCAACACTCATGTGGAGCACTGGCCCAGGGTTGTTGATTAAGAAAAGGGTTTATAACTCCCTATGCAAGTTTTAGTTGTTTGGCAAATGTAAAACCAATGTTTGGACTTGCTGGAAAAGCTTTAGCGCTAAGCGGGTTATCGAGGGGGGCCCATAAACCCTAACCGTGTTAGGGACGCGAAATCAAGGAACATAACACCGGTTTAAACGGTTCCTAGGGTGGCATGAGTGGAACAAAACACCAAGCAAGAGGCTTAGCCTTCCACCCCTTACCAATATATAGTTGATTTAATTTAACAGATTATATATTGTGTTATCCCAACAATAACTTCATCGCGAAGCAAGAATCTTCAAATCTTCTCCAGCAACTAACAGTGCTATAAGAGGGGCTGAGCGATGCTTACGTAGCCAAACAACGGTTTGCTAGGTTGGGTGGTTAGAGAGGTTCATGGCAACAATAGGAGGCTGACAAACAGACATAGTCATCGAGGCAATAAGCTAAAGAGCGAGACATCTATCATAGGCAAAGATAGTAGTGATATCTGGGTAAGGTCATCTTGCATGTTGATTCCACGGAGGGATCGTAACCTTGCTCCTCAAACTCAGCCTCAGTAGTAACCTCGAACTCGGACTCGGCTCCTGGCTCTACTCAACACAAGAACACAACACGGCACAATATCAAAAATGGTGCAATGCATAATCAACATGATGCGAGTATGATGTGCGTATGCATGTGGAAGCACTTCAGCCTAAGGATAAGATGATGGAAAAGGCCTCATCTTGAGAAACCAAGCAAGCCACTGGATAGAGGGGAAGATTTTGGTTGAAATCGATATAAAGATCACCGGAAACGGATGCACGGTTTGCAAATGGCAAGCAAAACAGTATTCACACAAAACTGCAGTTTACGGCAACATGGCATCTTTGGAGCAAGAAATAATTATGCTACAACACTCAAACATGGAGGCAAAAGGCATGGATGTGAAGTAGACATGTTACTTAACAAGCATGAACTTAGAACACACCCATAAACCTACTGGAACACAATTAACTAAGCATAGCAAGTTGCAATAAATTTATCCAGACTTGGTCAAAATCTGGGAAGGCAAAAACATCATCACGATGCTGCCTTCGGAGGCACAAAACAACAAGCATATCAACTCTACTAAGCATATAAAGATCATGGACATGTAATAGACATAGCATACATCAAACAACACCATTGGAGCAACTCCATAGGAGGCATGGATCAATAGCAACAAGCTTCACCAAATTGATCATGCTGATAAAAAACCTGACAGGTAAATTTACAGCAACTTGACAGCAAGAAATAAATAAGCTACAGCAGGCCATATATGCAAATAAGTGCATGGATGGATAGAGCATAACGTGGACAACAAGGAATGATCATTTGACATACTAAAACATGCATGGATTTGAGTGAGGCATCAAGCAAACATAGCATCAGGTCTAACAGATTCCAGACTTAGCAGTTTTTT
This sequence comes from Secale cereale, assembly GCA_902687465.1. Classification (NCBI taxonomy): domain Eukaryota; kingdom Viridiplantae; phylum Streptophyta; class Magnoliopsida; order Poales; family Poaceae; genus Secale; species Secale cereale. Next base: position 262,790,149 of record LR738714.1, on the reverse strand, counting down.
TTCACTAAGTATAAAACAACAACATTGGCATGGCATGTTTACAAGCTTGTTTTAGTCACCTCAAAGCATATCATGGAAAGTGGAGTGCACCACAGCAAAGACCATATGAATGAGCTTCTAAAACAAATTGACATGTGACATGAAGACAAGCACATCAATAGCAATGAGCAAGTCAAAACAGCATCTCATAACAAGTTTCAGCGCTTAACAGCCACATGCACTTTTGCAACATAGATTAACATGGCAATATGACACCAAACATGAATGCTACGGCAACAATCATGTAGAGCACTTCACAATGAACATTTTGACATATCATATGCTCCATTTCGACCAACATGCAAAAAGTTGTCACATCTCAAACATGGCAACAAAATTACAGTCATCAGCAGTTTTAAACATATAGCACTCTTGCAACGATGATTAGGGCATCAAGATGAACTCAAATAAGCATGCCACAATGGAACAAAATGAAGAGCGCATCTCAACGAACATTTTGATATATTACACGCTCAAAACGGATCTACGAGCACGAAGTTATTGCATGTCAAAGAGGGCAACGAAATTATAGAATCTGGGGACTTAATGGAATTTTACCTCCGCGAAAGTCAACGCGGGACGGAGGGATTCCGGGACGGGGATATCCGGGCGGAGCGGGAGGCGTTTGGATCCTCGAACGGGTGGATCTGATCCACCCTCCTGGTGGATGCGGATCTGAAGCGGATCCGGGTCAGGCGGAGCGGGACACGACCAGAGCGGCGACGGTGGAGATGCCCGACAGCGGTGAGGGCAGCCGCCGGCGGCGAGAGATGGCCCGGCCGGCTGAGGGGCTCGGCGGAATGGCGGCGGATGCGACGGCGCCGGACGGCGGGCACGGCGGCGGAGAAGGCCGCGGGGGCGCGGGTGTCGGAGGCCGGCGGCGGAAGGAACGACGCGGCGGCGGAGGGGCTCGGCCGGCGGCGGCGAGGCGCGGTTCTCCGGCGCGGCGGCGGCGGGCGCGCCGGTGGCCGGGGCTGGAGGCGGGAGCCGGGGCGGCGGAGGACGTCGGGCGCGGGGCGAAGGCGGCTGGGCCGGGAGGGCTCGGATTGGGCCGCACGGGCCCTGGCCGGCGGGGATGTTGGCGCGGCGAGGCGGCCAACCCGGTGATGACACGTGGCGTGGCGGAGGAAGTCGGACATGTCCGGCCGGGTTGGAAGTGTCCGGCGGCGGCGGGGAGGAGATTGCTAGGGTTTTTGCCCGAAAAAATGGACGCTGGGACGTTTTTATAGGCATAGGGAGCTAGAGAGGTCCAAATGGGGAGCGGTTTTTGCCCACACGATCACGATCCGATGACCGGGATGATGGGAGTGGTGGTGCTGGGTTAGTGGGCTGTTGTGGAGGGGGTCTTGGGCCAAAAAGAAGAGGAGCTTTTAGCCCACTAGGTTAACCGTTGGAGTACCAAACGAACTCCAAACGGGATGAAACTTGACAGGCGGCCTACATGTACCAAAACAACAATGCACGACAAGTATCACCTCATTCCGGGAACGTTACATGCCCACACACGAAAGAAGGACTCGGGGGTGCCACGGGCACATCTGTGAGTGTCGGTACTCGAAACGGACAACGGGAAGAGGCGAGTGGGACCGGGGGCAAGTGACAACACGAATGCAATGCAATGCACATGATAACATGACATGGATGAAATGCACACACGCACGCGACAAAACGAAGAAACCTGAAATGAAAGAAGAGCCCAGAATGGAATTGATGAAGTCAACGTTTCATATATAGCCATAATTGGAAGGTATCACATATGGGGTGTTACAAACTCTCCCCTACTACAAAAAGATCTCGTCCCGAGATCTAAGACTGGAAGGAGGGATACTCGGAACGAAGGTGATCTTCTCGTTCCCACGTAGCTTCTCGGTCGGTATGGTGTGACCACTTAACTTTCAAGAACTTGATTGACTTGTTGAGGCTCTTGCGCTCAGTTTCTTCAAGAATAGCAACAGGATGCTCACGACAAGTCTTGTTGAAGATCAATCTCCTCGAACGGAATGGTGCGTTCACGTGTCCTGAAGCACTTGCGGAGTTGAGACACGTGAAACACATCATGAACATTTGCAAAGTTGGAGGGAAGCTCGAGTTGGTAGGCTAGATCGCACCTCTTGACAAGAATCTTGAAAGGACCTACGTATCTCGGAGCAAGCTTGCCTTTGATACCGAATCTTTGGGATCCTTTCATAGGAGAAACACAGAGATAGACATGATCTCCAATATCGAAAGCCAAATCACGATGCTTGCCATCATAGTAGCTCTTTTGAAGTGATTGAGCGGCTTTGAGATTCTCACGTATGACTTTGCACATTTCTTCGACTTCTGAGATCAAATCATTTCCAAGAAGTTGACGTTCACCAGTCTCAGACCAGTTGAGCGGGGTATGGCACTTTCTGCCATAGAGGATTTCAAAAGGAGCTTTGCCAGCACTTGCTTGGAAGCTTTTGTTGTAAGAGAATTCGGCAAATGCGGGACAATCTTCCCACTTCATACCGAAAGAGATGACACAAGCTCTCAGCATGTCTTCGAGGATCTGGTTCACTCTTTCGACTTGACCACTAGTCTGAGGGTGAAACACAGTGTTGAAGAGAATCTTAGTGCCCATGGCTGACTGAAAGGAGTCCCAGAACTTGGATGTGAACAAACTTCCACGGTCTGAGGAGATTATTTGCGGAATGCCATGCAAAGAAACAATTCTGGAGGTGTACAACTCTGCCAGCTGAGCTGCATTGATGGATTCTTTGATGGGAAGGAAGTGAGCTACTTTAGTTAGCTTCTCAATCACTACAAAGATAGCATCATTCCCCTTCTTGGACTTAGGAAACCCAGTGACGAAATCCATTTCAATGTGGTCGAATTTCCACTCGAGAATAGGTAGAGGTTGGAGGAGACCGGCTGGACGTTGATGCTCTGCCTTCACTCTTCTGCAGACATCACATTCATTCACGAATTGGCAATCTCCCTTTTCATGCGAGTCCACCAGTAAGATTGCTTGAGGTCTAGATACATCTTGGAACTTCCGGGATGAATCGAGAGGAGGGAGTCATGTGCTTCGTTCATTATGAGCTTCCTGAGATCACCCTTGGGAACCACAATTTTGTCCTCAAAGAACAAGGTGTCTTTCTCATCAACGCAATAGCACTTGTATTTGGGAGTACCCTTAGCAATACCATGTTTCACTTTCTGCACCATAGCATCACATAGTTGGGCCTCACGGATCTGATCTTCCAAGGTGGGAGCAACTTGAAGGTTTGCAAGAATGCCTTGTCGAACAACTTGGAGGTTGATCTTCCTGAATGATTCACAAAGCTCAGGCTGGAACGGTTTGAGAAGGAGACTGTTGCAATATGCCTTTCTGCTCAAGGCGTCCGCAATGACATTGGCCTTGCCAGGTGTGTACTCAATGCTTGGATCATACTCTTGGATCATCTCAACCCAACGAGTCTGGCGAAGGTTCAGGTTAGGCTGTGTGAAGATGTACTTCAAGCTCCTGTGATCAGTGAAGATGTCCACTTTTCTACCCAACATAAGGTGTCTCCACGTGATCAAGGCATGTACCACTACTGCTAGCTCGAGATCATGTGTGGGGTAATTCTTCTCATTTGGTTTCAACTGATGAGAAGTGTATGCCACAATCTTCTTCTCTTGCATGAGAACACCACCAAGTCCTTGTAAAGAAGCATCACCAAAGACTTCATCAGGCTTGGACTCATCCGGGGGAGTAAGAACCGAAGCAGAAATGAGCTTCTCTTTGAGTGTTTTGAATGCCACATCACAATCAGTAGTCCAGTTGTACTTGACATTCTTCTGCAATAGGTTGGAAAGAGGCTTGGCAATCTTGGAGAAGTTCTCAATGAACCTTCTGCAATAGCTAGCGAGACCAAGGAAGCTTCGGAGTTGCGTGACGTTCTGCGGGGGTTCCCAGTTGACAATAGCTTCAACTTTCTCGGGGTTGACAGAAATACCCTCAGCAGAGATGATATGGCCAAGATATAAGACCTTATCCCGCCAAAATTCACATTTGGAGAACTTCGCATAGAACTTGTGTTCACGGAGCCTGTCCAGGACCAAACGGAGGTGCTTGGCATGGTCTTCTTCATTCTTGGAGGACCAAGATGTCATCCAGATAGACGAGAACAAATTCATTGGTGTAAGGGTTGAATATGAAGTGCATCATCCTTGAGAAGGTGGGTGGAGCATTAGCGAGGCCGAAAGACATGACTTGTATTCATAGGAGCCATAGCTTGTTCTGAATGCGGTCTTGTGAATATCCTCTTCACGGATACGAATATGATGGTAACCCATCCGGAGATCGAGCTTCGAGAACACCTTTGCTCCTTTGAGCTGCTCGAACAATGCATTGATATTGGGGAGCGGATACTTGTTCTTTATTGTCTTCTTGTTCAATGCTCGGTAATCAACGCAAAGGCGCTCCGTGCCATCCTTCTTCTTGACAAATTGAACACCACAGCCCCAAGGAGAAGTGCTAGGCCTGATTAGTCCCATACGCTCTTGCTCATCGAGTTGTTTCTTCAGCTCCTTCAACTCATCAGGGGAAAGCTTGTACGGACCCCGACATGCTGGCTCGGTACTGGGCTCGAGTTCAATGACGAATTCAACTTGACGATGCGGAGGCATGCCTGGAAGCTCTTCAGGGAAAACATATTCATACTCATTGACCACCGGAATCTGAGAGTTGGCATTAATCTCGCCCTTGTCATTGAGAGAGAATAGCCTGATTGTGTTATCTCGAGAGGCGAAGATAATCACGTCTTCGTCAGGATGAGTAAGCTTGACTTCCTTATTTGCACAATCAATGTTTGCATCATGCTTGGAAAGCCAATCCATCCCAAGAATAAGATCAATGTCGGAGTTGCCGAGAATAACCGGAGAAACCAGAAAGCGGTAATAACCCATATAAATAGATATATCCGGAGCCATCAGACTAGAAGACATTAGTTTTCCCGGAGAAGTAACTTGCAACTTTTGGGGTAATGCCACTGTGCCCACATTGTGCTTGGATGCAAAAGGATATGACATGAAGGAAAAAGATGCACCTGAATCAAACAAAACTTTAGCAGGTTTAAGATTGACTGGAAGGTTACCGAGTATCACATCTGAAAAATTCTCTGCTTGAGCTGCATTCATCAGATTCACTCTTGCTTGCTTGGGATTGTGCTTGACAATAGCTGTCACAACCCTAGTTCTGGTATGCACTAGGTTAGTCTTGTGGTTTGCATCATGTTTAAATTTCAAATGAAATTGAAATGAGGACTTGGGAAACCCTCAGAAACCCTTTTGGAAATGACCCAAATAAAAATTGCTCCAAAAAGGTCCAAGAAAATGTCCATGTGGCCCTCTAAAAATATTGGTCAGAGATAAAAATCAAGCCAATATTATTAGGAGCTCATAAGTATTTATTTTGGGCGTTTGGAATTAATGCAATAGCTATTTGCTTGGATATATATTTATTATATATTTTATATGTGTCCAAAATTCTGGTTCTTTATTTTGAGGGGCTTGGATTAATTCCTAGGTCCCTGTTAAATAAAATGTCAGAAGAAAATAATTGATTTATTTTAGAAATTAAATCAAAACAAATGTCAGAAAAAAATAGAAAAGAAAAATAAAAAGGAAGAGCTTACCTGGCTTACCTGCGGCCCAACTGCCTGGCCGGCCCAGCTGGCCAGCCCAGCCCACCGAGCCTCCCCCTGTCGTCTTCCCCGCGCCAGTAGGCGGGGCGTGTGGCCGGCGCGCGCGCACGGCGGGAGCGCCACGCGAGCTGCCTGCCTGCCCTCCCCCTCGCCGCCTGGTGGTCTCTGGAGTCGCCACGCGATCTCCCCGACACTCCCTCACTCTTCTGGACCCCTCCCCTCTCCTCTATCTCCCTCTCCCGCTCGGTCTCGAGCGCCGTCGTCGCCGCCGATCGCCGTTGCCGTAGCCACCGTCTCCCCCTCGCCTCTCCGAGTAGCCCGAGAGCTCCGCCACGACTCCCTCGTCCTCTCCGTCAAGCCACCAAACGCCGGACGCCCTATGGAGCCGCCGTCGACATCGTCTTCCTCCTCGGACGCCGACGATCGCCGCTGACGAATTCGCCGCAGCAGAAGCCTCCCCGAGCCACTGAACCCCCCAGCAGAACCACGGTGAGCTCCCGGATCATTCCCCCCTGTCCTCGCCGTCGTCTGCGACCTCTAGGTCCTACCCCCGCAGATGCCCGACCTCACCGCCGCCGGCGATGCCGCCGCCGTGGCCACAGCCACCCAAGCACGAATCCGAGCACGTCACTGCATCCGCCGCTTCTCCAGGAACCCATAGCACCTCTCCGTTAGCCTCCCCGTGCCCCGTAGCTCCAACCCCGACGAGGCCCGAACTCCGGCGCCGCCGCGAGCTCGTTTCCGGCGAGCTCCGGCCGCCCCAGCTGCTACCGCTTGCGGGGATGAACGCGGATGAGCTCCAGCTCCCCGTAGGTGGTCTCCGCTGCCCAAATGACCCCCGGAACAGAAAACCCGATGCCCTCCGCCGCGTTTGCTGCCGCCGGCGGCTAAACGCCGGCGTGCTAGCCGTGGTTTGACCCGGATTTGACCCCCTGGGTCAATGACAGGTGGGCCCCACCCCTTTTAGTTAGTTGACTAGATTAAGTTAATTAATTAGTTTTGTTAATTAGTTTAGCCACTGACATGTGGGCCCTGCTCCACTGACAGTTCTGTTAGAATTAGTTTAGAGTTAATTAACTCAGTTAATTAACTAAGTCACTGACCAGTGGACCCGACTGTCAGGTTTGACTCTGGACCAGCCCTTTGACCTGCTGACGTCATGTTTGTGTCATGCTGACGCAGTAATCCAGTTCTGGTTTTTAAATAAATCTTAAATGATTTATTTATTTCAGAAATTGGCTTAAACTTCAAAAAATCACAGAAATTCAACCGTAGCTCAGAATGAAATAATTTATATATGAAAAATTATCAGAAAAATTCAATCTATCCATCTGTACCATTTTCATGCATGACAAATGAAGTTAAACCTACTGTTTATATGAAAACACATATATGGCATCTAGAAATACTTTTTTTTTAAAAGTTGCATTTGAGCCTTTGGTTCAAATGGACTTCTTTCAAATTGAATGCTAGTTACATTAGCTCAACAACATCATATTTTCATGCCATATTCATGCATCATATTATTGCATATGCTTGTGTTTGATTGTCGCCACCGTTCTTCTCCATAGGTCCAGCTCCGGAGACCGATCCAGAGTACCTGTCAGAGGAGCAGTGCTCTGCACGTTGTTTTACCAGGCAAGCAAACCCCCTTGTTCATTCCGATACAATCCCTCTCTCGCTCCTGCTCCCTGTTATTGCATTAGGACAACAATGACTTCAACTGCTACTTTATGTTGCGGTAGTTGAACCCATTCCCCTGCATGACCTGTCTTTCCACAGTAAATAGTTGAAACCCACTAGCATGTGTAGGAGTTGATTGAAGCCATGATGTGATCTTACCATGCCTTGCTTGCTATTGCTTAGAGTGTGTCAGGTCTGATTCATCGGGAATGAATTGGAGTGAAATGATATGTTCTGATGCTGAGGGTTAAGTGTGTGAACACGATTTGGTAAAGGTAGTGGTGAGAGGCCATGTAGGAGTACATGGTGGGTTGTCTCACTGGAACCGTCCCTAAGAACTGAGTTCTATGTATGTTGTCCAATGACTAGCTACTACCACACATTGGGTTCCGGTAACTCGACCCCTCTCGACTAATTAATCAACATGATCTATGTCCAGGAGTTGCAACTAGTTTCTGGTGTTTGTAGGTAGTGTTAGTAGTCTACCAAGTGGCACTCGGCCAGTGGGCTTGGGACAGACTAGGCACCGTGGCACGGTGTACCAAGCGTAGATCCACTCGGCGAGGTGGGTTTGGGAACCCTGCGCACATCATTTGGGGCCGTGAGCGACACCCCGGCCGGATCTCCCCACAGATGGAACCCAAATAGGCGATAAACCTGGACGAGAGACTTGTGTGGTTAGTCAGGTCGTGACCGACACCCTCGCCAGGCTTCCGCTTGAAGGTTGCCGAGATACACGAGATGTACATGGCGGTAAGTGGCGAGAGCATGTGTGAAGCAGTACACACCTGCAGGGTTAACATGATCTATTCGAATAGCCGAGTCCACGATAATGGACTTCTTGGATGCTTACGTGGTACATAGACAACTTGAAGTGGATACTCTAAAATACTCAAGACAAGTGTGAGTGCTATGGATGGCCTTCTCGTAGGGAGACGGGAATGAATCCATAGTGGTGTATTGAGTGGTGCTTAGTGGACTTGTGTGCGCCACCTCAAGGAGTTACCAGCAATCGTAGAATAAGATAGGCACTAAGTCAAAGCTGGCTTGCTGCAACTAAACCCCACTTTGCCATCTTGATACAAGTGCATGTATGCTAGGATCTGATGTAAGTCTTGATGAGTACCTTTGTACTCATGTTTGCTTAATTTATGTTTTGCAGATAGGATTGATGTCTCACTAGTAGTTCCGCTTGGACTTCGACAAGTAGCTTGTTACCTCAGCTACGATCTTGGACGAGTGTTGTAGTTAGTCAGGCTCTTCAGCCTTTTTCATTTGTAGATGTCTGTACTCAGACATGTTGTGCTTCCGCTTGTTGCTTGTATGCTCTGAATGTTGGGTCATGAGACCCATGTTTGTAATATTTGGCTCCTCGGAGCCTAATGAATAAATACTTTGTTTATTAGAGTCTTGTTGTGATGCCATGTTGTATTTGCACATATTGAGCATATTGTGTGTATGTTATTGAAATGCTTGGTATGTGTGGGATCCGACACCTAGTTGTTTACACTTGGTAGCCTATCTTACAGGGAAATGTCTCCTAGTGTTTCCACTGAGCCTTGGTAGCTTGCTACTGCTCCGGAACACTTAGGCTGACCGGCATGTGTCCTTCTTCGTTCCTGTGTCTGTCCCTTAGGGGAAATGTCACGCGTTGTTCCTTTAAGTCCTTGTAGCTTGCTACGACTTGGGTTCATACGTTGATGACCGACACGTTCATTGCTGGGTCATGGATGCCTGTCTCTGTAATTTAGTGCCACTTCTGGTTTATAACTGGTCATGTCGGCCCGGGTTCTCTGTCATATGGATGCTAGCGACACTATCATATACATGAGCCAAAATGCGCAAACGGTCCCGGGCCAGGTAAGGTGGCACCCGTGGGGATACCGTGCGTGAGGCCGCAAAGTGATATGGTGTGTTACATGCTAGACCGGTGTGACTTAGGATCGGGGTCCCGACAATAGCAGTGCTGACAGGTGGAGGAGGTGGAAGCCGCCTTGGGTTGGGACACTTGTTAGCATAGTGACCCTTCTGAGTGAACTTGTTGCAAACCACTTCTTAGAGAGGACGGTGATAAGGACCACTTGACTTCGAAGCTTGAAACTGAGTCTTGGACTGATTGCTTGGGTTGGGTGGGTGGGAGAAGCCACGGCCACTAGAGTGCTTGTTGTTGTTTGGAGGGAGGAGCACTAGAGGAGGTGGAAGCCAAAACTTCTGTTGCATTGCGACCACTTGGGAAGAAGAGGAGGAGTTAACAACATCTCTGATCCTCTTTTTGGAAGCTTCAACCTTGAGCTGGGCTGCCTCTTGCTTAAGGGCCATGTTATAGAATTGATCAAATTCATCCGGCTCGAACATGGTGAGAGCTAGTTGGAGTTCATCCTTCAGACCACCACGGAACTGATAAATCTTGCTCTTGGCATCTGGGATGTCTTGCTTGGCATAGCGAGCGAGATTCTGGAACTTGACATTGTATTGATAGACGGACATGGTGTCTTGCTTCAGGTTGCGGAATTGCTCACGCATGCCTTCGGTGACACTAGTTGGAATGTGGTGAGAGCGGAAATCCTTGCAGAAGTCAGTCCACGATATTTCACGTCCACCTCTGGAATCTTTGTACTGTTGCCACCAATCAGCAGCTTGATCCTTGAGTTGGAAGGCGGCAAACTTGACATAATCCACAGGTCTCACGTTACTGCATTCAAAGTGCTTCTTGATGTCTGTTATCCAGTCTTCAGCATCTAGCGGATCCACACAGTAACTAAACGCCTTCGGTTGGTTTGCCAGGAATTGGTTTAGAGTTGCAAAGTGAGGTTGATTGAACAGATTGCCTTGGCCTTGGTTCCCATGACCACTTTGATATGCTTGGTTGGCTTGAATGTTCTGCATCATTTGCATAAGCATCTGGGTGTTCTGGTTTGTCGCTTGCATAATTGCTCTCCAGGCCTCAGACGGAGGAGGAGGGGAAGGAGGACGATCAGGAACTTATTCACCCTCTGGGTTAGCATTGGGAACCTTCTTAGGAGCCATCCAGAATGAGAGGACAACTATTTGCCATTGATTGAAAATATATAAGCTGAATCAACGGCTAGAACTTGCAACATAAGTCTTCACAGAACATTCGAACAAAATGAACGAATGTAGTCCACAGTTCAATGGTACAACAATCTTCTCGAGAAGCCACTTGGGAGAACAAAAGGTAAATTAAAAAAACAAGGAGCAGATAGAACAAATACAAGATAGAAGCTTCGTCCCACATGTTCGTGCTGAAAGCTCATGGAACGTGTTACAAAAGGGTTTTGCAATCCCCGGATCAGCATAGCCAAGGACCCTTTAAGATGCAACTCCCAATCGGAACAACGCCCATAAAACCACTTCGCTCATTGTAGAACCCCGAACTCCATATCATGCATTTGTTGGAAGAATACCTACGAACTACTAGATGAACCCACCTATTAATTTCCAAAGGTTTCCGGTTATGCAATCGGGTGTTGGGGATACACGGGAAGCACCGCGCACTCAACTCTAATCCTACATCCAGTTGTATCCATCCTTCAACACATAACCAGTTATTTTCGGAAACCATTTACCTCGGACATTTGAAACGCATCTGCTATTCAAGCTATGGCAATACTCTCGAAGTACCTCCCCAGTAATGGGTGATGTCGGGGTTATCTTACCACTAACCGCATAGAAGAGTTTTCGATGTCGGACGTCTTAAGTATTCCAGAACTGCTGCGATAGATTTGTGACGATAACACCTCGGAGCTCAACTCCCCGGGACACTGCCACAACCCCTAAATGACAGGAGGCATCGAGAACAATGTTCTCGTCACAAAGACATCAGAACAATCCAAGTAATACTCGCGTGATCTTAAAAAAAATTAGTGAATTTTTTAGAGTAAAAGAGATAGAACATCGCCAGGAGTCCTCACCAGAGTGATAAAGGGATGAGGAGTAAAGAGAAATCCTACTCTCCGATATACATATATGACTCAAAACAGTTTCAAGTGTGTGCCTAGACTCAACCGTCAACGATTCGATCAATCAGTGGGGGCTCCTAGGTCGGAGAAGGCTCTAATTACCAACTTGTAATGCCCAGTATGAGACTATACCTCCTACGTGTCGAGGCACGACTTAAAGGCATAATCTCATACTAGAATGATCTCAAGTATGGTATCTTTGCACGACTCATGTAAAAGAGAGATGACATTGTAAAAGAGTAGTTGGCTTACACTCGCCACGTCACACAATGCATTACATAAACATTCATCATCCAAATAACATCACAGTCCGACTACGGACGAAGATCCAAATGAAAGATACCATAAATAAAGCAACACAAGGTCCCGATCATCCAAGTAAGAGCCCTACTGATCCTCTAGGTAAGACACGTAGTTTCGCCCACGTTCTTCATTGAACTCCCAATACAACTGTGAACCACCAGCTGTGTAGTTGTCAACGGTACCTGCATCTGGTGTTGTGTAGAATCTGTGAGCCACGGAGGACTCAGCAATCCCGTTCCCGGGTAGCAATACTATCAAAGCCTTGGGGGTGGAACAAGGCTAAAAACAAGGTTTGCAGCAGCACTAGCACTAGCTTATGTGTTTAGAGCGAGAAGAGAAGTGCCAACGATCGTCAAAATGATCACGAAGTGATCCTACCTAAGCACGTCAAACATAACCCCACCGTGTTCACTTCCCGAACCCCTTCGGAAAGCGACTGCCACGGTTACTCATGCTGGTAGTGTATAATGAACATAGTGTCAAGTTTTCTACAACCGGATATTAACAAATTCCCATCTGCCACATAATCGTGGGCACGGCTTTCGAAAGATCAAACCCTGCAGGGGTGTCCCAACTTAGCCTATCACAAGCTCATGATATGTGGAGTCGCAACTCCAAGGTGGGAAGACCCGAGTATTCTCGGTATCCCATGCTCAAGATTTTCCGACAAAGGTAAAATTAATCCAGCAAGACCTCCCGGCGTGCCGACACCCTGATAGTAGCCCTGTGTATCTCGTCTTAGGCCACGACCGGATGGGACATCCTATGGGTTTTTACCAGCCCTTGAGTTTCCTCGAGGTGGCCCCGCAGCCTTCCCAGTTTGGACCAACACTCATGTGGAGCACTGGGCCAGGGTTGTTGATTAAGAAAAGGGTTTAACTCCCTATGCAAGTTTTAGTTGTTAGGCAAATGTAAAACCAATGTTGGGCCTTGCTGGAAAAGCTTTAGCACGAAGCGGGTTATCGAGGGGGGCCCATAAACCCCAACCGTGTTAGGGACGCAAAATCAAGGAACATAACACCGGTTTAAACTATTCCTAGGGTGGTATGAGTGGAATAAAACACCAAGCAAGAGGCTTAGCCTTCCACCCCTTACCAATATATAGATGATTTAGTTTAACAGATTATATATTGTGTTATCCCAACAATAACTTCATCGCGAAGCAAGAATCTTCAAATCTTCTCCTGCAACTAACAGTGCTATAAGAGGGGCTGAGCGATGCTTACGTAGCCAAACAACGGTTTGCTAGGTTGGGTGGTTAGAGAGGTTCATGGCAACAATAGGAGGCTGACAAACAGACATAGTCATCGAGGCAATAAGCTAAAGAGCGAGACATCTAGCATAGGCAAAGATAGTAGTGATATCTAGGTAAGGTCATCTTGCCTGTTGATTCCACGGAGGGATCGTAACCTTGCTCCTCAAACTCAGCCTCGGTAGTAACCTCGAACTCGGACTCGGCTCCCGGCTCTAGTCAACACAAGAACACAACATGGCACATTATCTAACACGGTGCAATGCACAATCAACATGATGCGAGTATGATGTGCGTATGCATGTGGAAGCACTTGAGCCTAAGGAGAAGATGATGAAAAAGGTCTCATCTTGGGAAACCAAGCAAGCCACTGGATAGAGGGGAAGATTTCAGTTGGAATCGATATAAAGATCACCGGAAAAAGGACGCACGGTTTGCAAATGGCAAGCAAAACAATATTCACACAAAACTACAGTTTACAACAACATGGCATCTTTGGAGCAAGAAATAATTATGCTACAGCACTCAAACATGGAGACAAAGGGTATGGATGTGAAGTAGACATGTTACTTAACAACCATGAACTTAGAACACACCCAAAAACCTACTGGAACACAATTAACCAAGCATGGCAAGTTGCAATAAATTTATCTAGACTTAGTCAAATCTGGGAAGGCAAAAACATCATCACGATGCTGCCTTCGGAGGCACAAAACAACAAGCATATCAACTCTACTAAGCATATAAAGATCATTGACATGTAATAGACATAGCAACTCCATAGGAGGCATGGATCAATAACAACGCGCTTCACCAATTTGAAAATGCTGATAAAAAACCTGATAGGTAAATTTATAGCAACTTGAGAGCTAGAAATAAATAAGGTACAACAATCCATATATGCAAATAAGGGCATGGATGGATAGAGCATAACATGGACAACAAGGAATGATCATTTGACATACTAAAACATGCATGGATTTGAGTGAGGCATCAAGAAAACATAGCATCAGGTCAAACAGATTCCAGACTTAGCAGTTTTTTTCACTAAGTATAAAACAGCAACATTGGCATGGCATGTTTACAAGCTTGTTTAATTCACCTCAAGGCATATCATGGAAAGTGGATTGCACCAAAGCAAAGACCATAAGAATGATCTTCTAAAACATATTGACATGTGACATGAGGACAAACACATCAATAGCAATGAGCAAGTCAAAACAGCATCTCGTAACAAGTTTCAACACTTAACAGCCACATGCACTTTTGCAACAGAGATTAACTTGGCAATATGACACCTAACATGAATGCTACAGCAACCATCATTTAGAGCACTTCACAATGAACATTTCGACATATCATATGCTCCATTTGGACCAACATGCACAAAGTTGTCACATCTCAAAGATGGCAACAAAATTACAGTCATCAGTAGTTTTAAACATATAGCACTCTCTCAATGATGATTAGGGCATCAAGATGAACTCAAACAAGCATGCCACAGTGGAACAAAATGAAGAGCACATCTCAACGAACATCTTCATATATTACACGCTCAAAACGGATCTACGAGCACGAAGTTATTGCATGTCAAAGAGGGCAACAAAATTACAGAATCTGGGGACTTAGTGGAATTTTACCTCCGCAAAAGTCAATGCGGGAAGGAGGGATTCCGGGATGGGGATATTCGGGCGGAGGGCGAGGCGTTTGGATCCTCGAATGGGTGGATCTGATCCACCCTCCTGGTGGATCCGGATCTGAAGCGGACCCAGGTCGGGCGGAGCGGGACCCGACCGGAGTGGCGGCGGTGGCGATACCCGTCGGCGGCGAGGGGAGCCGCCGACGGCGAGAGACGGCCCGGCCGACAAAGGGGCATGGCGGAACGGTGGCGGACGCAACGGCGCCGGCCGGCGGGCGCGGCGACGGAGAAGGCCACGGGGGCGCGGGCGTCGGAGGCCGGTGGAGGAAGGAACGGCGCGGCGGCGGAGGGGCTCGGCCGGCGGCGGCGGGGCGCGATCATCCGGCGCGGCGGTGGCGGGCGCGTCGGCGGCTGGGGCTGGAAGCGGGAGCCGGGGCGGCGGAGGACGTCGGGCGCGGGGCAAAGGCGGCTGGGCCGGGAGGGCTCGGATCGGGCCGCACGGGCCCTGGCCGTCGGGATGTGGGCGCGGCGAGGCGGCCAACCCGGTGATGACACGTGGCGCGATAGAGGAAGTCGGACACGTCCAGCCGGGTTGGACGTGTCGGGCGGCCGCGGGGAGGAGATTGCTAGGGTTTTTGCCCGAAAAAATGGACGTGGGGGACGGTTTTGTAGGCATAGGGAGCTAGGGAGGTCCAAATGGGGAGCGGTTTTCGCCCAGACGGTCACGATCCGATGGCCGAGATGATGGGAGTGGTGGTGCTGGGTTAGTGGGCTGTTGTGTAGGGGGTATTGGGGCAAAAGTAAGTGGAGCTTTTAGCCCACTAGGTTAACCATTGGAGTACCAAACAAACTCCTAACGCGATGAAACTTGACAGGCGGCCTACGCGTACCAAAACAACAACGCACGACAAGTCTCACCTCATTCCGGGAACATTACACGCCCACACACGAAAGAAGGACTCGGGGGTGCCACAAGCACGTGTGTGAGTGTCGGAACTCGAAACGGACAACGGAAAGAGGCGAGTGGGACCGGGTGCAAGTGAAAACACGAATGCAATGCAATGCACATGATAACATGACATGGATGAAATGCACACACGCACGCGACAAAACAAAGAAACCCGAAATGAAAGAAGAGCCCGGAATGGAATTGATGAAGTCAACGTTTCATATATAGCCATAATTGAAAGGTATCACATATGGGGTGTTACACACCCGCGCCCGAGCCCCGGCGGCCGCGGATCTGCGCCGCGTGAAGCAGCAGCCAGGGGAGACCCTGCAAAAGTACATCCAATGTTTCAACACCATCCGCCTCCGGATCCCCAGGGTCTCGGACGAGGACATCATCTCAGCATTCTCCACCGGTGTCCGTGACGTAAGGATGAGGGAGGAGCTCCCCATCCACGAGGACCTGTGCACGGCCCTCGAGATGTTCAAGCTCGCAGCAAAGTGCGCCAGGGCGGAGGAAGGACGCCTCTCCCTCCAGGAGGTGCCTGAAGCGGAGGCGGACGACAAGAAGGCCAAGGCCAGGGAAGCGAAGCACAAGGGACCCAACGTGCTGGCACCGGAGCCAGAAGTGAAGCGTGGCTGCGGCTACAACGACCCCCCCCCCAGAGACAACCGTCCGTATTGCATCTTCCACGATGTCCATAGCCACCACACCAATGACTGCCAGGAGCTCAGGGAAATGCGCGGTGGGCAGCGCCCTGAGTGCGACAACTGCGGCTACGGCCGCGGAGGAGGCCGTGGTGGAGGACGCTGGGACGGCAGGAACTCGCGCCAAGGGTGGCGTCAGCAGCCTCATGAAGACCAGTGGCAGGAGCAGCCTCGTGACGCCCCCTGGCGCGACCAACCACGTGAAGGTCGCCCTCAGGGCAACGGAGGTATGCCTCCGCTGCCACCACCACCAAGAAGGAACGACGACGACCGCTAGGGAGATGGAGCATGGGCTTTTAGGAACCGCGTGCGGTTGCGTGCATCTTGGGAGGAGCCCATGCTCCGGCTTCCCATCGCATCTTCAAGTAGTTCGCTCGCGAGGTGAACGCGGCGCTTCCCAGGCCTGATGTCACGCGCAACCTCAGGTGGACCAAGAACGCCATCGCCTTCGACCCCAAGGACCAACTCAAGTGCACTGCATCCCCAGGCTCTCTCCCGATGCTCTGCACCCCGACCATCAGCAACGTCCTCGTGACCAAGACCCTCATCGACGATGGAGCGGGGCTCAACGTCCTCTCTGTCCAGACCTTCGAGACGCTCCAGGTCCCGTATGATCAGCTCCACCCGACCAAGCCATTCTACGGAGTCACGTATGCCTCCACACTCCCGATGGGGCAGTTCCGCCTCCCCGTCACCTTTGGAGACCGCGACAGCTATCACACCGAGCTCATCGACTTCGACGTCGCCAACATCCACCTCCCATACAACGCCATCCTCGGGTATCCTGCCCTCGCCAAGTTTATGGCAGCGACCCAACACGGCTAAAACGTCCTCAAGATGCCCGGGAGTGGCGGGGTCATCATGATTGCCTCCGACAAGAAGGAAGCGGTGTGTTCCTTGGAGCATGCCTACCAGACCGCGGCGGTCGAAAGCTCCGACGAGGATGGAGCCGTCTTCGCCCTGCAGACCGCCCCCAAGAAGAAGAAGAACCTGCCCGCCAAAGGACCTCAGGACGCAAGGGCTCCTGACGGTTCCGACTCAGGACTCGCGGCTGCCGACGAGGCGCCCTCCACTCTCACATAGGGAGGCGCACCCGATGCCTGCTACTTCTCGAGCTTGCGTTGTATTCCCTCGAAGAGGAAAGGGAGATGCAGCACAGTAGCGCAAGTATTTCCCTTAGTTTTTGAGAACCAAGGTATCAATCCAGTAGGAGACCACGCGCGAGTCCCTCGCACCTGCACAAACAAATAAGAACTTCGCAGCCAACGCGATAAGGGGTTGTCAATCCCTTTACGGTCACTTACGGAAGTGAGATCTGATAGAGATGATAGTTTATATTTTTGGTATTTTTGGTTTATAAGAACAGCAAATAAAAGCAATAAAAGTAAAGTAGATGTAGATTGATATGTTGAGAATAGACCCGGGGGCCATAGTGTTCTCTAGTGGCTTCCCTCATGATAGCGATATTCTACGGTGGGTAAACAAATTACTGTCGAGCAATTGATAGAAAAGTGAATAATTATGAGACTATCTAGGCATGATCATTGTATATAGGCATCACGTCCGAGACAAGTAAACCGAAACGATTTTGCATCTACTACTATTACTCCACACATCGACCGCTATCCCGCATGCATCTAGTGTAGCGCCTTAAGCAAGATGACATGATGTAGAGGGATAAACTCAAGCAATATGACATAAACCCCATCTTTTTATCCTCGATGGCAACAATACAATACGTGCCTTCCTGCCCCTACTGTCACTGGGAAAGGACACCGCAAGATTGAACCCAAAGCCAAGCACGTCTCCCATTGCAAGTACTATAGATCTAGTAGGCCAAACCAAACCAATAATTTGAAGAGACTTGCAAGGATATTAAGAGCACACATAAAAAGTTCAGAGAAGAACCAAATATCTTTCATAGATAATCTTGATCATAAACTCACAATTCATCGGATCTCGACAAACACACCGCAAAAGAGATTACATCGAATAGATCTCCTCAAAGACCAAGGAGAACTTTGTATTGACATCCAAAGAGAGATAAGAAGCCATCTAAATACTAGCGATGGACCCGAAGGTCTATGGTAAACTAATCACAACTCATGGTGAGGGCGATGATGATGATAATGAAGAACTCCGTGATGGATCCCCCTCCAGTGGAGCTCCGGAACAGGCTCCAAGATGGGATCTCACGGGAACAGAAGGTTACGGCGGTGGAATTCGGGTTTTCTCTCTGTTGTCCAAGGTTTTGGGGGTACATAGACTTATATAGGAGGAAGGAGGACACCGGGGGGGTGCTCGGGGGCCCCACGAGGCAGGGGGCACGCCCTCCACACTCGTGGACAGCCCCTTGATCCCCTGACGTGGTTCTCAAGTCCCTCGTGCATGATTTTCTCCAAACATATCTCTCGCGAAGGTTTCATTCCGTTTGGACTCCGTTTGATATTCTTTTTCTACAAAGCTCTAAAACAGGCAAAAAACAGCAATCTGGACTGGGCCTTTGGGTTAGTAGGTTAGTCCCAAAAATGATATAAAAGTGTATGATAAAGCCCGTTAAACATCCAAGACTTCATAAATAATAGCATGGAACAATAAAAAATTATAGATATGTTGGAGACGTATCAAGCATCCCCAAGCTTAATTCCTGCTCGTCCTCGAGTAGGTAAATGATAAATAATTTTTTTTGATGTGGAATGCTAACCAATATAGTTTTTAAATGTAATTCTCTTAATTGTAGCATGAATGTTCAGATCTGAAAGATTCAAGATAAAAGTCTATATTGACATAAGAATTAACAATACTTCAAGCATACTAACAAAGCAATCATGTCGTCTCAAAATACTATGGCTAAAGAAAGTTATCCCTACAAAATCATATAGTCTGGCTATGCTCCCTCTTCATCACACAAAATATTCATATCATGCACAACCCCGATTTCAGCCAAGCACTTGTTTTCATACTCTATCTTTTCAAACCTTTCAACTTTCACGCAATACATGAGCGTGAGCCATGGATATAGCACTATGGGTGGAATAGAGGTGATTGTGGAGAAGACAAAAAGGAGGGAGATAGTCTCACATCGACTATGCGTATCAATGGGCTATGGAGATGCCCATTAATAGATATCAATGTGAGTGAGTAGGGATTGCCATGAAACGGATGCACTAGAGCTAAGTATGTATGAAAGCTCAACAAAAGAAACTAGTGGGTGTGCATCCAACTTGCTTGCTCACGAAGACCTAGGGCATTTGAGGAAGCCCATCGTTGGAATATACAAGCCAAGTTCTATAACGAAAATTCCCACTAGTATATGAAAGTGACTAAACATGAGACTCTCTACAATGAAGAACACGGTGCTACTTTGAAGCACAAGTGTGGAAAAAGATAGTAGCAATTGTCCCTTCTCTCTTTTCTCTCATCTTTTTTTGGAGGGGCTTTCTCTTTTTTTTATTAGTCCCTCTCTATATTATTTTTTTGGGCCATCTTTTTTTTATTGGCCTTTCCTCACATGGGACAATGCTCTAATAATGATGATCATCACACTTTTATTATAACTCGATATTATAACTCGATACTACAACAAGTATGACTCTACATGAATGCCTCCGGCAGTGTACCAGGATGTGCAATGAA
This sequence comes from Secale cereale, assembly GCA_902687465.1. NCBI lineage: Eukaryota > Viridiplantae > Streptophyta > Magnoliopsida > Poales > Poaceae > Secale > Secale cereale. Next base: position 262,770,307 of record LR738714.1, on the reverse strand, counting down.
TTAAGAGTGACATATATGAAGATTATGCATGGTGGCTTTGCCACAAATACGATGTCAACTACATGATCATGCATAGCAATATGACAATATGATGCGTGTCATATGAACAGAACGGTGGAAAGTTGCATGGCAATATATCTCAGAATCGCTATGGAAATGCCATGATAGGTAGGTATGGTGGCTGTTTTCAGAAAGGATATATAGTGGGTTTATGGCACCGACGAAAGTTGCATGGTACAAGAGAGGCTAGCAATGGTGGAAGGGTGAGAGTGCGTATAATCCATGGACTCAACATTAGTCATAAGAACTCATATACTTATTGCAAAAATCTACGAGTCATCAAAACAAAGCAATCAACGCATGCTCCTAGGGGGGAGGTTGGTAGGAGTTAACCATCGCGCGCCCCCGGCCTCCACACAAAGGTTGGCACTCTACAAATACCTCATGCTCTAACTTCGTCACATAGCGGTTCACCATAGGTGCATGATACGGGAATCACTAACCTTAACACAAGTATTTCTCAATTTCATAATAACTCCACTAGCATGACTCTAATATCACTATCCTCATATCTCAAAACAATTATCAAGCATCCAACATCTCATTCTATTCAATGCACTTGGTGTGAAAAAAATTACTACATTGACATTGGATATCTATCATGTGAAGACTAGTTTCTTCAGCCTAAACATATTACCATGCTGTTTTAATATAATATCAAATAGATATAAGTGAAGCATTAGATTTCAAGAATTTCTACAAAATATTACCACCACCGTGCTCTAAAAGATGTAAGTGAAGCACTAGAACAAAGACTATTCAACTCAAAAGATATAAGTGAAGCACATAGAGTGTTCTAACAATTCCTAGGCCATATTTAACTCTCTCAAATAGGTGTGTCCAGCAAGTATGATTGTGAAAAGCTAACAAGCAAAGACTCAAATTATACAAGACGCTCCAAGCAAAACACATATCATGTTGCGAATAAAAATATAGCTCCAAGTATAGTTACCGATGGATGAAGACGAAAGAGGGGATGCCTTCCCGGGGCATCCCCAAGCTTAGGCTTTTGATTATCTTGAATTTACTTGGGGTGCCATGGGCATCCCCAAGCTTAGGCCTTTGCTACTCCTTGTTCCATAGTCCATCAAAGCAATACTCAAAAGTTGAAAACTTCACAACACAAAAGTTCGACAAAAATTCTCGTGAGCTCCGTTAGTATAAGAAAGCAAACCACTACTCAAAGGTGCAGCAATGAATTCATTATTTGTTTATATTGGTGTTAAACCTACTGTATTCCAACTTCTCTATGGTTCATATTCTCCAATACTACTCATAGATGCATTGAAATAAGCAAACAACACACGAAAAACAGAATCTGTCAAAAACAGAACAGTCTGTAGTAATCTGCAGGTTTCGCCTACTTCTGGATGTCCAAAAAATTCAAACTAAATTAGTAAATTTGCGGAATTTATCTACTAATCATGTGAAAAAAGAATCAACTAAATAGCATGCTCCAGTAAAATCGGAAGACCACTTTAGCAAGCACTAATGATTATGTCTTTCACAGCAAGATCACATAAACTTCACACAAGTCTTCCCAAAGGTTCTATTTGGCACAAACACTAAAACAAAACATGGAACCACATCTAATCAGAGGCTAGATGAAATATTTATTCCCTAACAGCAACAAAAACAAAAAAAATATAAAGTTGGGTTGCCTCCCAACAAGCGCTATCGTTTTATGCCCCTAGCTAGGCACGATACAAGATAAATCTAGGTATTGCCATCTTTGGAAGGCAATCCATAAGTGGCTCTAATGATAGATTCATATGGTAATTTGATTTTATTTCTAGGAATGTGTTCCATGCCTTTCCTTAACGGAAATTGGAATCTAATATTTCCTTCCTTCATATCAATAATTGCACCAATCGTTCTAAGGAAAGGTCTACTAAGAATAATAGGACATGAAGGATTGCAATCTATATAAAGAACAATGAAATCTACGGGCACATAATTCCTATTGGCAACAATAAGAACATCATTAATCCTTCCCATAGGTTTCTTAATAGGGAAATCTGCAAGATACAAATTTAAAGAACAATCATCAAGCTCATGGAACCCTAGCAAATCACACAAAGTTTTTGGGATAGTGGAGACACTTGCACCCAAATCACACAAAGCATAGCATTCATGATCTTTTATTTTTATTTTAATAGTAGGTTCCCATTCATCATAATGCTTTCTAGGGATAGAAACTTCCAACTCAAGTTTTTCTTCATAAGATTGCATCAAAGCATCAACTATGTGTTTGGTGAAAGCTTTATTTTGACTATAAGCATGCGGAGAATTTAGCACGGATTGCAACAAGGAAATACAGTCAATCAAAGAGCAATTGTCATAATTAAATCCCTTGATATCCAAAGTAGTGGGTTCATCATTATGAAAAGTTTTAATCTCTTCACTCCCACTTTTAACAATTTTAGCATCAAGATCTAAAAACTCCGAATCATTGGGACACCTTAAAGCAGAATCATCTCCAATCCTATCTTCATCAAGATTTATACTAGAAAACAAGGATCTAATAGGAGACACATCAATAACTTTCATATCTTCATCTTTATTTTCATGCTCTTCCGGTTTAGCAGCCATCTTATTAATCAGGGTGGACTGTTTATCCAAAATTTGGGCAATTAAGTTCTCAAGATGAGAAAGCTGAGATTTCAAGCCATAAAATTCCTTAGACATATCATCAAGATCTTTATTCATATACTCCATAAACTTTTTCTGTTCTTTAAGCTCACTTCTGAAAAAGTCATTATGCTCAAATTGTATAGTCATAAAATGTCTAACATTGTTTTCAATCTCCTCCAGCCACTTGAGGTGAGGGTCAACACTAATAGGGAGAGCCATAGTGACAAGCAAGAAAGCAACACACACAAGCAAACAAGAAGCAAGCGAACGATAAACACACAGCGGAAGAAGGGCAAATAAAACGGCAAGGGTGAAGTGGGGGAGAGGAAAATGAGAGGCAAATAATGTAATGCGAAGGATAAGGGTTTGTGATAGGTACTTGGTATATGACTTTTGCGTAAGCCTCCCCGGCAACGGCGCCAGAAATTCTTCTTGCTACTTCTCGAGCTTGCGTTGTATTCCCTCGAAGAGGAAAGGGAGATGCAACACAGTAGCGTAAGTATTTCCCTTAGTTTTTGAGAACCAAGGTATCAATCCAGTAGGAGACCACGCGCGAGTCCCTCGCACCTGCACAAATAAATAAGAACTTCGCAGCCAACGCGATAAGGGGTTGTCAATCGCTTTACGGTCACTAACGAAAGTGAGATCTGATAGAGATGATAGTTTATATTTTTGGTTTATAAGAACAGCAAATAAAAGCAATAAAAGTAAAGTAGATGTAGGTTGATATGTTGAGAATAGACCACGGGCCATACTGTTCTCTAGTGGCTTCTCTCATGATAGCGATATTCTACCGCTGGTAAACAAATTACTATCGAGGAAATGATAGAAAAGCGAATAATTATGAGACTATCTAGGCATGATATTTGTATATAGGCATCACGTCCGAGACAAGTAGACCGAAACGATTCTGCATCTACTACTATTACTCCACACATCGACTGCTATCCAGCATGCATCTAGTGTATTGAGTTCATAAGAACAGAGTAACGCCTTAAGCAAGATGACATGATGTAGAGGGATAAACTCAAGCAATATGAAATAAACCCCATCTTTTTATCCTCGATGGCAACAATACAATACGTGCCTTGCTGCCCCTACTGTCACTGGGAAAGGACACCGCAAGATTGAACCCAAAGCCAAGCACTTCTCCCATTGCAAGAACTATAGATCTAGTAGGCCAAACCAAACCAATAATTCGAAGAGACTTGCAAGGATATTATGAGTACACATAAAAAGTTCAGAGAAGAACCAAATATCTTTCATAGATAATCTTGATCATAATATCACAATTCATCGGATCTCGACAAACACACCGCAAAAAGAGATTACATTGAATAGATCTCCTCGAAGACCGAGCAGAACTTTGTATTGAGATCCAGAGAGAGAGAAGAAGCCATCTAGATACTAGCTATGGACCCGAAGGTCTGTGGTAAACTACTCACAACTCATGGTGAGGGCGATGATGATGATGAAGAAGAACTTCGTGATGGATCCCTGTCGGGGATATATCTCGCGGTATGGACCGGCCGGAAATATGACCCGGCCGGACTTGGCGGTTTATTTGAGACCCGGTTTACACTTGGCAATTCACTGGTAACCCGGCGGGCGGATCATGGATGACAAGGCCCAAGACCCAGAAGGCCGGTTCATGTTATGGTGGGCCGGTTTATGAAGAAAGCACAAGGAATATTCTCTTACAAAGGAAGCAAGACTAGGACTCCTTGTAATAAAGCAATCCTAATCCTACTAGGATTAGTCATGTAAACCCGCCCCTTCAACATATATAAGGAGGGGCAGGGCTCCCCAAAGGGGGACAATTATTCACAAGTTAGACAAGTTCTCACAAGTTTCTAGGGCTAGACACAAAGAGCCGGTTTACCGGCGACACCACGAGGATCATAATGAGACCTAGCCTCAAACAACACGTAGGGTTATTACCGGATGATGTTTCCCGGGGCCTGAAGTTGTCTAAATCCTTGTGTTGCGTTGCGTCTCTCGATCTTGCTCAACCCCTCTCAAGCTACTACATGGATGCACGGCCTCACGACTAAGTCCGTTAATCCGGACATCTGCCGTGCTAATTCCACGACAGTTGGCGCCCACCGTGGGGCCTGCGCACGGTGGTGATGAGTTCTTGGAGGGATCTCTTTTAGGGATCGAGAAATTCGCGACTGTCCGTATGAAGAAGCTGGTGCAAAGGAGCTACATCATCTACACGATGAACAAATTTAATGGCGTATATCAGATTGAGATACAAATAATTAATGATTTGTTGTTCAATACGTGGCCGGCGCGTCGTGCTCCGCCGAAACCGATGGGAGGCTCCAGTCCTGCTGCTACTTCTTGCCGTAAAATAGCATCCAGCGAAGCCAGTTTTTGGGCAAATCAATCGGATTACTAGTACGAGATGGATCAGAGAAAAATAGTAAGGGAAAGCTACAGGCTCGGACTACTCTGTCGACCCGTTTATTAATCCGGATCACAGATTGGCTGTCGCGACCCCACGATAAAAAATGGGGGGCTACGACCCGGATACGGATGATCCACGGCTGGGATTTCTTCAGGCGACACGCCTCGTTGACTGACCGCACCTCCGTCGCCGTCAGTTCGCACCTCCAACTCGCCAGCGCCGCTTCATCTCGCCTTCGTCTGCATCACTGAGCCGCCATCGCCAGGTGCCTCCGACTACCGTTCGGCTGCAATCCCGCCTCCGTCGGCTTGCCTCGCCGCCGCAGCATACTTCCGCCGGAGTTACTAAAACGCCGCCGCCCCTGCCTTCATCGCCTTCACCTCGGGCCACCCCGGGCCGGCCCCGCCACATATGACGACCGTCGCTTCCTCTTGCGGAAGTTCTTCTGCCACGGCTGTGGTCTTACATCGCCGGGCTCCCATCCGAGTCGCCTGTCGCTCCGACTCTGCTGCCATGGTGTGTTCGCCTCAAACGAGCGCCACCTACCATCCGCGATTTTTCCAGTGCCTACGCCGACGAGCTGCTGCAGCATCTTGCCTCCATTGCCTCTGCTCGCCGCCAGCGGGTGCGCCCCGAGTTGCTGCCACCGCATGCGAGCCGGTCTGCTGCAAGCCGCCCTATTGTTGAGCCGTTCTTCTCCAACCTGCCGGTGTGCCTCTACTTCATCATTCACATCCGCTTCCGAGCCGCTGTCTGGTTCGCCTTCGAGCTGGACGACCTCTGCCGTCGATGCCTCGGCCTTGCTTTGAATCGCCGGAAGGGCCTCGCTACGAGTCGCTCCGAGTCGCGGTCGCTGGCTCACCTCCGCCGTCCGAGCCACCGCAGAGGCCTGCTTCTAGCTCTGCAATTTGTTTGGTGGAATAATTGCTTTGACTGACATTTTCCATGTGATTGGACAAGGCCTTGGTTCAATGATCTGATATTCGTCTGCGCTATCTTCACTGTGTGCCTACTGTGCAGTTTTCCTTTCACAAATTTGACAAACGGAAGGCATCATTGCCGCTTCTATGGAGGTATACTCTGCAAAGAATTTTCCAAGGGAAGATGCTTGATGCGCATGAAATTCGGACTGAGTAATCTTCAGAGAGTGGGGGATGTTTACTATGATAGATTTGATCCACTACAGGCCTTATTAATCAATTACATCAGTACTGCCATGTGTGAGGAGCCGGTGGAAGTTACTTGTTGGAAATATGAAATATACAAGGCGGAAAACACATTGTGGAAATATTGCCAAATTTTCTAGATTAAATACTAAGAAGACAATCTCATCATCTATCCTAACGGGAGCAAAGGAGTTTGTAGTGCTCACAATGGCCAAAGCAGTTTGGTGCTGATTGGACACGCCTGGGAGTATTAACCATAGCTGCTGCGATTATTCTTTCCACATGAAGATCTTATGCAACACTACCCAGACTTGATTAGTGCTAAGGGAAGGAACAGTGCAAATGTGAGAATATTATACGTGAAGGCATTTGCAAATAACCAATGGATGCTAGTACTACTTCAGATCAGTATACACCAACATCTGCTTCGTCCAAACTATGTCCAGCGCTATCCAACACCAGCATCCTCGTCGATCTGACAAAATATACCAGGACCATTATTCATTGCAAGAGTGTTGCGAAGGGGCGCGCGCCAATATATTTGTACACTAAGACTTGTCCATACCATGGTGCTAGACGGATACGTGAGTAAGTCGCCGCTTCCCGCTTCATCAACACACGGGACTGACTCGTCGTCCACGCCCGCGATCGGATCACCCGTATCCATGCCGTTTTCTAACACCGCTGCCGACTCACCCATCCGCACCGATTTACAACGTCGTGGCCGTCTTTCACGACCACGCCGGCTTACCACGCCGCGGCCGACTCATCTGTTATCCGGGCGAATCAGGTGATATCTTTCCTATTTATTTTTAATACATATTAATTCGCCCGAGCAAAAAATACCTTGCCTTGCAGTATTTTATATGCAGGGGATTATTCATTACAATGCGGCATTATACCGCGGGGATGGAGGCGCGCCAACATCATTCGGCACCAGTGATTGCCGTTATTTAACGAACTCCCGAGCCGGCTTACACTGCATTGGTTGTCTCTTGCGACCACGCCGGTTTACCACATCATGGCCGGTTCACGCGTTCGCGCCGGCTTACAACTCGCGGAGGGCAACTTACAACGCCATGGCCTGGCGTATCAGGTGAAATCCATCCATTATGTTTTTTATATTACATATCGCTTTCTTTCAAAGAGCAATTACCCCGGTCTGCAAAGTTATCTAATGCAGGACCCCAAACCGCCATATTGGTGCAAATTTAAGGGCCAATCTGCGCCACCTTACAACGCCACGGCCGGCCGGTTCACGTGTCCTACACCGGTTTACAACACGGAAGACAACTTGGTCATCTCCGCCAGCTTACAGTACTGCGGCCGACTCATGTGTGCTGTCTCTAATACTGCGGTCGTTTTACTGTCCGCCCTGCGGTCCGGTCTATTCAACATACCGGTTTAGCTAACAGACATCGATGAGGATCATAAGGTTCAAATACGTCAGGTGATATCCATCTAAATCTATTTTCTTGGTATATATTATTTTCATCAAGAAAATAAGATGCTTTGATCAGTCTATTTTGCTACGCAGGACAATTCTATAAGGGACCAACCAGGACTTGCCTTTCAAGCGCATTTCTTTCATAGGTACCCTACCTCCACGGTTACTAGGGGGCTACGGATCACATTCGAATCCTTGCTTAAATCCCCTCTGGTCCGGTTTATATGATCGTCCTCACATCAGCGCCCTTTGGATTACATCCATTGATTGGCAAAAAATGTTCTTGTCCCTTGGAGTACATCCTTTGATGGCAAAAGAAAAAATTCTTGCCCCTTGGTTGATACATCCTTTGATGGCAAAAGCAAAAATGTTCTTGTCCCTTGGAGTACATCCTTTGATGGCAAAAGAAAAAATTCTTGCCCCTTCGTTGATACATCCTTTGATGGCAAAAGAAAAAAATGTTCTTGTCCCTTGGAGTACATCCTTTGATGGCAAAAGAAAAAATGCTTGCCCCTTGGTTGATACATCCTTTGATGGAAATAGAAAAAATGTTCTTGTCCCTTGGAGTACATCCTTTGATGGCAAAAGAAAAAATTATTTCCCCTTGGTTGATACATCCTTTGATGGCAAAAGAAAAAATGTTCTTGTCCCTTGGAGTACATCCTTTGATGGCAAAAGAAAAAATTCTTGCCCCTTGGTTGATACATCCTTTGATGGCAAAAGAAAAATGTTCTTGCTCCTTGGATTAAATCCATTGATTGGCAAAAGAAATCATTGCTCCTTGGATTGCACCCATTGATTGGCAAAATGAATCATAGCCCTTTGGGTCGCATCCATTGATTGGCAAATATAGAGCCTGACAGCTCGCAAAAAGCCTCGACTACATGGTCTTATTTGCAACAATGTTTTGTGTTTTGTGATTTTTTCAATGTTTCTATGGTTTTTGATCCGAAACTGGGCAACTTCAAAGTTGACCACGTATTTACAAAAGTCTGGGTCATAGAACACCAGCGTGATTTAAACCGGTGTTTATCATAAGCCGGAACAATCATTGGGCAAATGCCAAAAGAGCCAAGAGCCTCATCAGAATCTACGCATTCAGTTTTGCCTACCGGATTAAGGACGTCAGGTACACTTAATCATAGGTAAGATAATGACCGGTGTTTATTAAACCGGCCTGGCTTTGACTATAAGTCGCCAGTATGAGATAAGATAATGACCGGTGTTTATTAAACCGGTCTGGCTTTGACTATAAGTTGCCAGTATGAGATAAGATAATGACCAGTGTTTATTAACCCGGTCTGATTGTGATCAAACATCACTAGAACCGGTTTTCAAACCAGATTATATTATTCAAATCTTTAATAGCCAACATGGCTGGATTTTTATCATGGTTATCAAATACCAATATTATGATTAAAGTTTTGAAAGTCGCTTCAGCGCAATGGATATCATATTGTCAATGGTATGATTTATTTTACAAAGTAATAGTCCCGAGTCGCTGCAGGCTTACAACCCGGCACTTGGGGGCTACATTATTCAAATTGAGATTACATAAAATATGCAAGTCTCATGTCGCTGCAAGCATGCACCATGACACTTGGGGGCTAATGCAAAGTCATTTTTTGCTCACTTTATTGAAGACCCGACTCATCACATTATAATGAGCCGGCCCTTGGGGGCTACCAATCGCTCCTGTCAACAATTCAAGGTACACAAGTATTAATCCATTATATTGAAGGGTCCATTCCTCAGTTGGTAAAGCACAAAGCTCTTAACCTTGTGAACGGTGGTTCAAACCCTGCGATGGAAGTTACATCATATAATGTTATTTTCAATGATCATATTTACAAAGTCCCTGCTCATTATTGCACAATGACCCGGCACTTGGGGGCTACATGATGTTCATGTTTACATGATCATATTTTCACAGTCCCTGCTCATTATTGCATAATGACCCGGCACTTGGGGGCTACATAATATGGAATATTCAGTTTCATAGTGATTGGGATGAACAATCCGGATTTCTTCAAGATTGCAATTTGGGTATGTCCGGAAGATTAATTGTGTGACCCGGCGTTGGCAACAATCATAAACCGGCAAGTTCTACATTCTCAAGCTGGCTGGATATCAATTGAATATTTAAAGACTAATATTTTTATCAACTCAGAGCATTGAAGGCCGAGTCAAATGGATTCTTTATTTGCAATATTTTTTCTACAAGCAAGTTGATTATGAAGCTGGTCTGTGGACCCGGATTTTCTAGAAGAAGGAAAGGACAAGGACTTAAAGATGGTCAGATGCCGGTTTACAAGAATTCTTAACCCAGAGCACAACCTACAATTTTTTTCTTGTGGTTATTTTGCAGCATAAGTTTAACATGGATAAATCCAAGCTAAACTGGGGGCTAATGCCGGGGATATATCCCGCGGTATGAACCGGCCTGAAATATGACCCGGCCGGACATGGCGGTTTATTTGAGACCCGGTTTACACTTGGCAATTCACTGGTAACCCGGCGGGCGGATCATGGATGACAAGGCCCAAGGCCTAGAAGGCCGGTTCATGTTATGGTGGGCCGGTTTATGAAGAAAGCACAAGGAATATTCTCTTACAAAGGAAGCAAGACTAGGACTCCTTGGAATAAAGCAATCCTAATCCTACTAGGATTAGTCATGTCAACCCGCCCCTTCAACATATATAAGGAGGGGCAGGGCTCCCCAAAGGGGGACAACGATTCACAAGTTAGACAAGTTCTCACAAGTTTCTAGGGCTAGACACAAAGAGCCGGTTTACCGGCGACACCGCGAGGATCATAATGAGACCTAGCCTCAAACAGCACGTAGGGTTATTACCGGATGATGTTTCCCAGGGCCCGAAGCTATCTAAATCCTTTTCTTGCGTTGCGTCTCTCGATCTCGCTCAACCCCTCTCAAGCTACTACATGGATGCGCGGCCTCACGACTAAGTCCGTTAATCCGGACATCTGCCGTGCTAACTCCACAACAATCCCCCTCCGGTGGAGCTCAGGAACAGGCTCCAAGATGGGATCTCACGAGAACAGAAGGTTACGGCGGTGGAATTAGGGTTTTCTCTCTGTTGTCGAAGGTTTCGTGGTACTTAGACTTATATAGGAGGAAGGAGGACACCGGGGGGTGCTCGGGGGCCCCACGAGGCAGGGGCGCACCCCCCACGCTCGTGGGCAGCCCCTTGATCCCCTGACGTGGTTCTCAAGTCACTCGTGCGTGATTTTCTCCAAAAATATCTCTCGCAAAGGTTCCATTCCGTTTGGACTCCGTTTGATATTCTTTTCTGCAAAACCCTGAAACAGGCAAAAAACAACAATCTGGACTGGGCCTTTGGGTTAGTAGGTTAGTCCCAAAAATGATATAAAAGTGTATGATAAAGCCCACTAAACATCCAAGACTTCATAAATAATTGCATGGAACAATAAAAAATTATAGATACATTGGAGACGTATCAACGCCCCCCTCAGGACGGGCTCGGGGGCTCTCCTCTGGAGTGTCTCGGGCCTGACCAGCGTCTCGAGGGAGGTGTTCGGGCACCACCTGCAGGCGTGTCTCGACGCGCATTTTTGTGAGCCTAGCGTGAGCCGTACAGCGCTGGGAGCTCAGGACTTCATCGAATAGGTTACCAAGGAACTTCAGTACTCAATGCTCATACGCGGTGGGCGTAACCGCACGATGCCAAGCTCACCTACCCGCAACCTGAGCAACCACTTCCGCGTTTGCATCGTTGTCGCGGGTTTCAACCGAGCTGCTTCTTTGGAGCCCTTCTGGCCGACGGCGGTCGGCCGGAGGAGGGCTCTCCTTGCAGCTACGTCTGCACTCTCTTCGGCTTCCGCAACGCGGCTGCCACGTTCCAGCGCCTCACGCGGAAGGCCTTGGGGTCTCGGGAGGCTTAGTGGCAGGCGGTCCAGACGGAGCGAGAACCGGACCCCCGCGACCACTGAGGGCCTCCGGAGCCCCTGGGCCTTAGGAGCCCGACGATCCTCCGGAGCAACCTGCACGGCTTGCGTCTTTAGCTACCCCAACTCTTCTTCGACAAGTGTCAGGTGACGTTTTAGGTATTCAATCGAGCGCGCCCCCCGGGCTGCATCATCCTCGAGCTGCTGGGGGCTACCCCCCACAGCTGTCTATTTTTGCGGATGATTCAAGGCTAGTTGCTTCTTCCTATTTGCATTACCTATATGCTTGGCATTCTCACCGACACTAAGGTCATGAGCCCTTGCGAGCCCATTCGCGACCGCCCCATGATTAAGGACTGGGACGGCGTCTGTGCTCGGGTCCGTCCCTGCAGCGTCGCTAAACCCAAGGGCTGAGTTCTGTCTCACGAGCCATTCCCGTGACGTCACCTCCCGTGGTCCTTGGTGCCTTGTTCTCGCATGGGATAATCATGGATGTGTAAGTAGGGGCCCGTGGCAGGTGCATTGCTCACGCGGGAACCGCGCGCCGAATGTTTTTCTTTTGGACCGTTGCATGAGAAGACTGGGCACGGCGTCTGTGCTCGGGTCCGTCCCCGCAGTGTCGATAAATCCAGCGGCTGAGCTCTGTCTTACGGGCCGGTCCTGCTAACGTCACCTCCTGGGGTCGTTGGTGCTGCGGCCTTCTCATGCAATGCCCTCTAGAGATGCACTCGGCGCAGGTCGACACAACACCTCTCTTTTCACATTTTACAGAAGAAGACTCAGGCGCAACCCGCTTCAGGGTAGAGTCTCGTGAGTGATGCGTAAGCTCATGAGAACTTCCCCAGAGTCGTTCAGCTCGTCCTGAGGAGGGCCCACATACACCTTGGCTGTCCTACCGTGCAAGCCACATGTCAGGACGGGGTTGTACATGCCCTGGAGTCTCTCCCGGTGGGAGGCTCCCTCCCACGGGCCAGTGGAAGTGCTATGCTCCGCCCTGGCAGAACCAACCGAGGAGCGGTTATGTCCACGAACCAGTGGAAGCACCAAGCTCCGCGCTAGCCGCTACGACCGAGGCGCGGTCATGCCCACACTCCATGCAAGTGTGGTAGCTCTATGCTCCGCGCTAGTTATAAACAACTGAGGGCAGCCCCCAACAGTCGCACCAACCTCAGGGAGCTTTTCAGCTCACGATGGTCACAGCTTCTCCTTGGATGGGTGTTGCGAGGGGGGCTAGCCACGAGGGCTATGCTCAGGCAACGCCTAGCAGACGCCACCCTACTAGGTGCCCAGACACCTCGCTTTCTCGCGCCCCCATCCTAGGCGAAGGCTCGTGAGGAAGGTATGGTGCTCGTTCTCCCTCATGAAAGCCGTTCGTCCGTCAAGGGGGGCCCCTGGGCATCACGACCCCGGGGCCTCACTAGCCACCTAGCCCCTCATCCCTTGAGTCTAGTTGTTACGATAACCCGGGTCACCCGGAGGGCTCAATGGCGATCGAGGTATGCGCGGGGCTGGGCCCTGCCGACGCAGAATGCAAACGGGATCGCTTGAACGTCAAGGGGGACCCCTGGGCATCGCGACCCAGGGGCCTCACTAGCCACGTAGCCCCTCATTCCTTGAGTCTAGTTATTACGATAACCCCGGTCACCCGGAGGGCTCAATGACCATCGAGGTATGCGCGGGGTTGGGACCTACCGACGCAGAGCACCTAAGCAAACATGAAAGGAAGCAATCATGGAAATCATCAAGTTCAATCTAGTTATTACAATAATACCAAGTCCTTCAAATTAAACGACTTCTTATGCCTCCTCGAGACACTTTCATCTCCTCGATCCGAACAGGAACAGGTTAGGCATCACCAAGTGTGTCATCACCAGCCTCCGCCTCTTCGGCTGTGGTAGCAGCAACCCAGAGGAACGCCTTCTCCTTGACCTTCGCATCCAGGGCCTCAGCAGCCGCGCCCTCTATGTTCGGTGGCCTGGGAGCGACTACTGCCACCTCCTCGCGAAGATGACTCGGGCGAAGAGCCTCGGATCCCAAGAAGCACAGAGGCTCGCCTCACGGGAAATGTGACGGAAGATCAAGTGCCACTGCCGCCTGACCGCGGGGGATCACCAAGATAAGCTTTCAACGCCCGCATCTACTCGCGTACCTACACTTCCACCCACTGTAATCATGAATTCGCTGGAGCACGAAAAGCCCCTCTCGCCGGCCCTAGTGGATGATCACCTGCACGCCAAGAAGGACATCCCGAGCATCGCGCCTCGGGGGCTCTTACCGGACCCTGGGTTGCTCACCTCCTGGCCTTGATCACGGCAACCCGACCTGGCATACCAGCGTCGGCTGAAGCTTGTCTAGGCACTGGGTCTCACAGGCGTAGGGCCCTAAACTACCACGGGGACAAGAGAAAGGGAAAGTCATGCTCCAGCAAAGGGCCTCATGAGAAACATAAGTTTATAATGCCAGATAATAGCAAAAGTATCACAAATGATTTGCACGCCCTCATGGGACCGTTCATGGATGTCTCGCAGGGACCAAGCTAAAAAGGGACGTTCTCGGAGGAATGCGGCCCGGACTCCTTCAACGGTGGCGGCGCAGGGAGGACGCTATTCCCTTCTAGCGATAGGAACGACGACTTGGTGGCTCGTAGCTCTCGTCGGAGCTCGAGGCCGTCTCAGGAAAAGCATAGCTGCTACCGAACGAATAGGAGGTGCAACCAATGGCGAGCACCTCGCCCCCGGCCTCGCTGGGAGATGGTCGCCGGCGAGCCCATCCCCCGCACTGCATGCTAGTCGACAGCCATCCACCCTGAAGACCTTGAAGCTCAGTGTGCCCGTCCCATCCAGCGCGAAATAAAGGATGTGCCTCCCGATGGGGGCGCAGGCGCGGCGCACCACGCCCCAACCCCAGGTCAAGAAGACCTGGCCGGAGGAGACCACCTCCACGTCGGCATATGAAGGGGGAAGCTGGCACGCTTCATGCCGCAGCTACATCATCACTCAGCCGCGAGCTGGGAGCACCTCCTTCAGGAATGAAGAAAGAAGGATCCAAGAATGCAGAGGGGCTCCCGCCCACACGATAAACTCGCGGATGCTGTCCTCAGTATGAGACGGCGACAGGGCGCGTGAAATCGCCCGTCTTTCTGGGCGGCTGACCGCACCGCCCCCGTCGCCGCCCCCGCTTCGTCCGCCTGTCGCCAGAGCACCCAAGGGGAGCGGGCATCCAGGTGGCGCCTGCGTGTATTTTGCGGCCTCACGCATGGTATCCCCACGGGTGCCACCTTACCTAGCCCGGGACCGTTTGCGCATTTTGGCACACATATATGATAGTGTCGCTAGCATCCATATGACAGAGAACCCGGGCCAACATGACTAGGTATAAACCAAAAGTGGCACTAAATTAGAGAGACATGCATACACGACCTAGCAACGAACGTGTCGGTCATCAACGTATGAACACAAGTCGTAGCAAGTTACAAGGACTTAAAGGAACAACGCGTGACATTTCCCCTAAGGGACAGACACATGAATGAAGAAGGACACATGCCGGCCAGCCTAAGTGTTCCGGAGCAGTAGCAAGCTACCAAGGCTCAGTGGAAGCACTAGGAGCCATTTCCCTGTAAGATAGGCTACCAAGGGTAAAAAACTAGGTGTCGGATCCCACACATAGCAATACACATTACACGTACGCATAACATGCAAGTATGTGTTGTCCAACATGGCATCACAACATAACTCAACAACTCATATAGATAAAGGCCTAGAAGAGCCATCATAACATTTATTACAAACAGAGGTCACATGACCCAACATACAGAGCATACAGGCAATGGAAGCATAACATGTCTGAGTACAACCAACTACAAATGAAAAAGGCTGAGAAGCCTGACTATCTACAAGACCCTCCCAAGGGTACAAGATCGTAGCTGAGGTAACAAGCTAACGTGAGTACAAAGGTACTCAGCAAGACTTACATCAGAACTAGGTACATATGCATCAATATCAACAAAGGGGTGGTGGAGTTTGACTGCAACAAGCCAGCTTTAACACAGTGGCTATCCTGAACTAGGACTGCAAGTAACTCTTTTGAGGTGGCGCACATGAGTCCACATATTCACCAATCAATACACCACTATGGATCCGCTCCCGTCTCCCTACGAGAAGGCCATCCATAGCACTCACGCTTATCTTGCGCATTTTACAGTATCCACTTTCACTTGTCTATGAACTGTACAGGTAACCCAGAAGTCCATTAATGCGGACACGGCTATTCAAATAGATCATATATAACCATGCAGGGGTGTACTTCTTCACACACGCTCTCACCATTCACCGCCATTTACACGACATGTACTCGGCAACCTTCAAGCGGAAGCCCAGTGAGGGTGTCGGCCACGACCTGACTAACCACACAAGTCCCTAGTCCAGGTTTATCGCATATTTGGGTTCCATCCGTGGGGAGATCCGGCTGGGGTGTCGCCCACGGCCCCAAACGATGTGTACAGGGTTCCCGAGTCACCAAATGGGCGACCGGTACACCGTGCCACGTACCTGCCGCGTCACAGCCCACCCCGAGGGTAGGCGCTGCGCACGACCTCCAATATACTACAAACACCACAAACTAGTTGCAACTCCTGGACAGAGGACAGGGGCAGTTAATAAGTCAAGAGAGCTTGGAGCGCCCGGAGCCCAATGCGTGGTAGTAGCTGATTCATGGATCACAAACACAGAACTCAGTTCCTGGGGACGTCTTCAATGAGACAACCCACCATGTATTCCTACATGGCCTCTCATCGCTACCTTCACCAAATCGTGTTCACACACTTACCTCACACACAGTAGGACATGTTCATCACCATTCCAATTCATCCCCAATGAATCAGAACCGAGTCAACTCTAAGCAGTAGCAGGCATAACGAAAAAGCATGAATGAGTAGGCACAACATGGCTCAAGCAACTCCTACTCATGCTAGTGGGTTTCAACTATTTACTGTGCCAATGACAGGTCATGCAGAGGAAAAGGGGTTCAGCTACCCCAGCAAAAGCAGTTGAATCGTTGTTCTCCTAATGCAGTAAAAGATAGCAAGAGCGTAAGAGTGGGATTGTATCGGAATGCTCAATGAGGTTTTGCTTGACTGGCACTTCTGAAGAGAGTATTGTGTCTTCATCAGTCTCATCGGTCACATCATCGGAACAACGTCTACTAAGAGGGAACAAACACCGGCAACAGAGAAAGAACACAGTCAATGCAATGCAACAATATGATGCATGATCATGACATGGCAATATGATGTTGATTGAGCTAATGCAACTAGCAACCAAATTAAATGAAGTTGGTTTTAACCAAAGGTTCAAATTCAAACTCCATATGTGGTTATTTAAATGTCATTTAATTGATTTGGCCTGAACAGAAGATTTAACTTGTTCAAACATGCATTAAAATTCCATAAATGGATTCCTCGAATTTTTCTGATCATTTTTCATATATAAATTATTTTCATTGGAGTTATAGATTACTATCTATGATTTTCTGAAGTTTATAACATTTTCTGGAATTTCCTGGTTATTTAAAATAAACTAAATCCATAAAATATTTTATGACATCAGCATTACGTCACAGTGATGTCAGCGGGTCAACTGGGCGGCCAGGGTCAAACCTGACGTGTGGGGTCCACATGTCAGTGACACAGCAGTTAAACATGCTTAACTAAACTTAACAGATACTAGTTAGGGCGTGGGTCACACGTGTCAGTAGCACATTATACTAATCATAGTAATTAGCACTTAATTAACAACCTAAGCTAAATTAGTCCAACGCCGGCCCCACATGTCATTGACTCAGGGTGGTCAAACCCTGGTCAAGTTGGGTCAAACCCGCCGGCGAGGCCAGACACGGCGGAGAGCCTCGGGATTTGTCCTCCGTCGACCAAATGGCCGGCGAGGACCACCTACGTGCTGATGACGAACTCGCGCATCGAGTGAGTAGGTGGTGTGTGCTGGGGTGACCGGAATCGCCGCCGCCGACGAGGTTTGCGGCCGCCGTGGTTCGGGCATGCTCGAGAACGGCGATGAGGTGCACCGTAGGACGAACAGGTGGTGGTTTTCGGCCCCTGGGAGGGTGCGGAGCATGGTGCCGAGCTCGTTTTCGAGCTCCGGTGGCTGCAGCGACGGCTGTGACATCACCGGCGGCGTGGAGTTCGCGGGCATGGTGTGGGTCAGAGCTAGAGCATGCGCGTGAGTATGCAGATAGGGGGAGGAGCAAGAGGGGCTCACGTCGGTTCGTATGAAGGAGATGGCGAGCTCGGGGAGGCATCGGAGGCGGCAAATCAATGGCGAGGATCGCCGGCAGCCGACGAGGGGAACGGTGATGCAGACGGTGTCCAGGGGCTTCCGGCGTCGGGCGGCTCGGTGAGGAGGAAGAGACAGACGAGGTGGAGCTTCTGGGCGCGTCGGCGAGGAGAGAGGTGGACGGTGGCCGTGGCTACGACGAACGGCAGCGACGAGCTCGCTCGGAGGAGCTCGGCAGAGAGGGATAGAGGAGGGGATGGACACGGGGGAGAGTGAGAGAGAGGCCAGGGAGGTGCGTGGCGATGCCACAGACATCCAGGGCGTCGGGGGTTGCACGCAGGCAGCCAGGAGGTGGCCGGGCGTGTGTCGGCGCTTGGTGGCCACGCGCGCTGCCTACTGGCGCGAGGTGGAGGGCGACAGAAGGAGGCTGCGGTGGTGGGCTCGGTCGGCTCTTGGGTCACTGCTGCAGTCCCAAGCCCAGGTAAGATCTCTCTCTCTTTTCTAAATTGTTTCTGTTATCTATTTATTCTGCTATGTTTTGATTTAGTAAAAATACCAAATCATTTGATAAAATCCTGGAAAAAGTTAGGGGTGCTTTCTGAATTATTCTAGTGACCCTTGACAAATTCCAACATTTTTGGAGCATCTAAAATATATAAAGCATTTAAATAGCTCCAATTCAAATATGTTTGAATTAATTCAAAGTCCAAATATGTCCTCCAAAAATGTGAACCATTTTTGGCAGATGCTTCCACCTTGATCCAGAAATGATGAACATTTTTGAAGGGCATTTTGAAAACATTGGAAAATATTTTTGTTGAACCTATTTGAATTCTTTCTGGTGCTAGGGTTTGATCAATCCCCAATTCTACTTTCTGAAAACTTAAACATGATGCAAGCAAGATGCAAACACTAGGTAGTACCAGAAGCTAGGGATGTGACAACTCACCCCCACTAAACAAGAATCTCGTCTCGAGATTCAGGACATGAGGTAAGAAGACAGAGGGGACACAAGCTAACACAATCTTCATGATCAAACTGTCCTTCATATGAATGTTGATTGCTTGCCTCATGTCAATCCTGACATCCTGCTTTCGAGATCTTTGTCCAACACAGTGAGGATGAAAGAAACTCAACAAAATCGATCTTCTGAAAGATCGAGCAACTCCAGATCAACTCATGGAGTGAGACGTTGAAACATCTCTTGAGCTGAGACACGGAACACACATCCAGAGGGATGGAGCGAAACAAACGATGAAGGTTCACTTGGTAGGCAATAAATCCACACTTAAAGAAGATGGTGATCGATGTCACCAGACGGGGCACCTTAGAGAAGATGACTCGTAGAGTTATTCCCTTAAGTGGCAAAAAGAATTACTTTTAATATATAGATCATTTAAATTATCTATACCCGCCTAACGCAAAACTCAAGCGATCATTTGAAAGAGTCCAAAAGAATGACATAGTAGGACTCGGAATGATGATGTGGACTACCTTGTTGAAGACAACACAACAGATGATTTTGCTTATCACCGAAATGGATGGGACCCATGGTAGGACCACTTTTGAAGATGACATGGGACAACAATTACTGAGGTGCAAGCTGGGAACAAAATGCAAATGTCGGGAATGATTCTGGCAATTGGGAAGAAACCCAACAGTAGAGAGTGAATCTACTCTGTGAGAGGTTATAGCATAACCAAGAACACTGGGAGCAATTCCGGTTAGTGCCAGTGATAACACCTAGTGCTTGTGCGTGCTCTCAAGAACTTGAGCATTTCCATAATCATCAAGGTTTTACCATTATCCGCCAATGGTGATGACAACACAACATACGACCATGATGAATAGCGATGGATGATGCAGATGCAAAGGAAGATAACACTTTCTCAGATTTCACCTTAGCGGAGTCAAGGGGCAAAATCTGGATGATCGACCGAGAGACATTTAGCACTCCACTTCTAATGTTCTCCTTGATGTGCTAGCGCAACCCATTTGTTAAAATGGTTTGGTACCTAGAACGTCAAGTAAAAGGTCGGACTTCAGGAGCACAAAAATCCATAAGGAACAACTAGGGAGTAAATCCTTCGAATTGCTTATGGGGAGGTGGCCAACTTCTTCAATCAAGATTCTACAACAATAGGTCTTCCGGCTGGGTGTGTTGGCCACGACATCCACTTTACCGGTTATCGAGAGACCAATATTATAGTTCTTGGAAAATGCTCCAACCATCATATCTGCCTGAGATTCAGTTCTGGTTGGTGTCAGGATATTCCAGACTCATCGAGTCTAGAAAGAAAAATGAAAGTTTGCAACACAAATCGACGAGACGACGTTGTGAGATTCTCAGGGAGTGAACTACGATAGCAAGCTCCAAAACATGAGCTGGTTCTACTACATACATGTGAACACGTTGTCCAAGACAAGCATGACCACATAGTAGTCTTACAACGAAATACTACCGAGTTCTGATTGGGAACCATCATTTAAGATAACGAAGTCTTGTGCATGTCCGTCCGGGCCCTTTGGGATTAGCGCATGAACTTCTTTTCTTTGAACCAATCAATTAGTGGCTTGGTGTGCTAGGAAATACCGATGGGATGGAGGTAGCTAATCTCTCAAGCCATAGTATACTTTGCATGTGCATGAATGACTTGGGATGATTCCAGAGGAAGCAAAACTAACTTTCTCGAATTCACGACAGCAACTTGCACCTAATGCACGTGAACTGGGAGAAAGTCACTTCTTGCACCAACATATACCTCATGAACGCAACATGAAGGCAATGGTTACAATGCTTTCCAATACTAGCTGGGTGTTCAACACAAATCATGGAAAGGATAACAATGTTGCTGATGGGCTCAACAACAATTCATCCAGGTTTCCATATAAGTGGGGTTCCACAATTATGTTAACAAGGTGATAGCATTGGTCAGACCCAAAAGATATAATGGTGTATGCTTGAGGAAACAACCACGAGTAAGAAATCATTATGAATACCATTGGTTCTGATTTGACTTGACGATAGCCCACACTCAAATCAAAGATTGGATAAGACAATAACACCGACAGTTGATCACAAGGATCAATCGATGAAGATACCATCTTTCTTCAACGAACACACAACACAAAGATATCCCTTCCGAATGAACTACGTTAGATCAAGCTTTAATCTCCCAACTCTCCAAGTTATTGTTTAGCTCAACCGACTAGTTCAGTGTATCCAACACAGATTCCTGGAGAAGGGGTGGTTTACAAGAAAACCAACTTGATCACTAGCTCAACATAATGGTCAGGGAACAACCTGGTGATACTTCTGAGAAGATATTCAGAAATCACGAACCACCGATATGTTGCTAAGCCCGAGAACAATCTTCCTTTTCAGGACAAGATGATATGATCAAAAGAGCGAGAGATTGACACAATCCTAACTCATTGATCAAAGAGTGCACCAGAAAAATGGACTAGATAGCACGATGAATCTTAGAACGATGATTCGGTAACCAACACACTAAGAATGAGATTATTGTTCATCGACTACCCAACAACATGGTTGCCAGGAGTATTGATTTCACACATCACGATTCACTTGCCAGTTTTCCGGTTACAATAACACGGAGACCGAGGAATAAACGATGATGGCGAGAAGTATCACTTTATCAAGAGTTCATAGGAGGTGGTGCAATTCCCATGACACACATGACATGCAAGAGTGTAACACTCCAAGGTAGAATAGAACAAAAGTTGGATTGGCATTTGATCTGTGGAATACAACTACTTTGACCCAAACCTAGATATGGATGAGGTGCTGGAGTTTGTTTCTCCTAGTCATTCCAGAATAGAATGGCTTGACAGACCACAAGAGTAAAAGGCATCTTTGAACACGAATGAACAACTACTCCTGACTATCAACTGATAGAGGGGGGGTCATAATACAACTGAAAGGGACAACTCAAAGGAACATATATCTTTCTGAGTTGTGGATGCATAGATTAGCATGTCAAACTAGTTCAACATATTTCTCCCGGATAACCCATGCAGAAAGGTGGAATTGGCAGGGTCACAATGTGGAATAGAGAACTCATCAAGAGTACTCCAGTTGTGATCTTTTGATTCAGAAGAACTTCTGCCATGATGGTTCATGGTATTTGGAAGAATGATATACCACGGACCTCGAGGACTATCACAAGGTTACTAATATCCTAAAGGTACGAGCAAACACTATCAACACGAGGTAGTAGGTTGGATCTTGGGTTCATGAACCCAGGAGTAGAATGCCTACTAACTAAATGGCACCACGGGATGCTTTCGAGAATGATGGCCAGAATCGTCACACTGGGAATATAGAGTATTGCTAGATTACTGGGTGATTCTCTGAGACACCTAGGGTCATAATAATAACTCCAACATGTATTTCAAGGTAACAGGGTACCTCAACACACTGGGTAGTGTGGTTAATCTGGCCCAAAAGGATATCGGGAACATGAAGGAAAGATTGGCAAATGCATCAGACTATTTAGAAACCTGGGATGACTCGGACAGCATAACGGCTGTAAATGCTCAGAAATACTTTTGAGACTCATGCACAAGGATAGCATAACCACTCAACAACATAATGTCAAGGTTCTGAGACCAACGATTGAACACACAGAAGTAGTAGGAACTGAACTGAGGGTTAAATCCACCATTAACGTGATCCTGATAAACAGAATGAGAATCCTAGTTCTTAATCCCCGTAGAAAAGATGGAGGTGACTCAGATCAGAAGGCATGGGGTAAAGGAGTAAAAGAGCCTTACTTTCCCTTCCACAAACAATTCCCTTATATAACTACAGAATTTCTAGACACGACTTCGACCAGTTTGTCTTACTAAACCTACAGGCAGTCAGGCTCTGATACCAAAGCTGTCAGGACCCCGATCCTAAGTCACACAGGTCTAGCCTGTAACACATCATATCACCTTGCGGCCTCACGCACGGTATCCCCACGGGTGCCACCTTACCTGGCCCGGGACCGTTTGCGCATTTTGGCACACGTATATGATAGTGTCGCTAGCATCCATATGACAGAGAACCCGGGCCGACATGACTAGTTATAAACCAAAAATGGCACTAAATTACAGAGACAAGCATACATGACCCAGCAACGAATGTGTCGGTCATCAACGTATGAACCCAAGTCGTAGCAAGCTAAAAGGACTTAAAAGAACAACGCGTGACATTTCCCCTAAGGGACAGACACAAGAACGAAGAAGGACACATGTCGGCCAGCCTAAATGTTCCACAGTAGTAGCAAGCTACCAAGGCTCAGTGGAAGCGCTAGGAGACATTTCCCTGTAAGATAGGCTACCAAGGGTAAACAACTAGGTGTGGGATCCCACACATGGAAATACACATTACACGTACACATAACATGCAAGTATGTGATGTACAACATGGCATCACAACATAACTCAACAACTCATATAGATAAAGGCCCAGAAGAGCCATCATAACATTTATTACAAACAGAGGTCACATGACCCAACATACAGAGCATACAGGCAACGGAAGCATAACATGTCTGAGTACAGACAACTACAAATGAAAAAGGCGGAGAAGCCTGACTATCTACAAGACCCTCCCAAGGGTACAAGATCATAGCTGAGGTAACAAGCTAAACTTCGAAGTCCACGCGGAACCACTAGTGAGACTGAATTCTCTCTGCAAAAACATAAATTAAGCAAACGTGAGTACAAAGGTACTCAGCAAGAGTTACATCAGAACTAGCTACATATGCATCAGTATCAACAAAGGGGTGGTGGAGTTTGACTGCAGCAAGCCAGCTATGACTCAGTGGCTATCCTGAACTACGACTGCAAGTAACTCTTTTGAGGTGGCGCACACGAGTCCACATATTCACCAATCAATACACCACTATGGATCCGCTCACGTCTCCCTACGAGAAGGCCATCCATAGCACTCACGCTTATCTTGCGCATTTTAGAGTATCCACTTTTACTTGTCTATGAACTGTATAGGTAACCCAGAAGTACATTACCGTGGACACGGCTATTCGAATAGATCATATATATATAACCCTGCAGGGGTGTACTTCTTCACACACGCTCTCACCACTTACCGCCGTTTACACGACATGTACTCGGCAACCTTCAAGCAGAAGCCCAGCGAGGGTGTCGGCCACGACCTGACCAACCACACAAGTCCCTAGTCCAGGTTTATCGCCTATTTGGGTTACATCTATGGGGAGATCCGGCCGGGGTGTCGCTCACGGCCCCAAATGATGTGTACAGGGTTTCCGAGTCACCAAACGGGCGACCGGTACACCGTGCCACGTACCTGCCGCGTCACAGCTCACCTCGAGGGTCAGCGCTGCGCACGACCTCCAATATACTACAAACGCCAAAAACTAGTTGCAACTCCTGGACAGAGGACAAGGGCAGTTAATAAGTCGAGAGAGCTTGGAGCGCCCGGAGCCCAATGCATGGTAGTAGCTGATTCATGGATCACAAACACAGAACTTAGTTCCTGGGGACGGCTTCAATGAGACAACCCACCATGTACTCCTACATGGCCTCTCATTGCTACCTTTACCAAATCGTGTTCACACACTTAGCTCACACACAGTAGGACATGTTCATCACCATTCCAATTCATCCCCGGTGAATCAGACCTGACTCAACTCTAAGAAGTAGCAGGCATAACCAGAAGGCATGAATGAGTAGGCACAACATGGCTCAAACAACTCCTACTCATGCTAGTGGGTTTGAACTATTTACTGTGACAATGACAGGTCATGCAGAGGAAAAGGGGTTCAGCTACCGCAGGAAAAGCAGTTAAATCGTTGTTGTCCTAATGCAGTAAAAGATAGCAAGAGCGAGAGAGTCGGATTGTATCGGAATGCTCAGTGAGGTTTTGCTTGCCTGGCACTTCTGAAGAGAGTATTGTGTATTCATCAGTGTCATCGGTCACATCATCAAAACAACGTCTACTGAGAGGGAACAAAAACCGGCAACAGAGAAAGAACACAATCAATGCAATGCGACAATATGATGCATGATCATGACATGGCAATATGATGTTGATTGAGCTAATGCCACTAGCAAACAAATTAAATGAAGTTGGTTTGAACCAAAGGTTCAAATTCAAACTCTATATGTGGTTATTTAAATGCCATTTAATTGATTTGACCTGGACAGCAGGTTTAACTTGTTCAAACATGCATGAAAATGCCATAAACAGATTCCTTGAATTTTTCTGATCATTTTTCATATATAAATTATTTTCATTGGAGTTATAGATTATTTTCTATGATTTTCTGAAGTTTATAACATTTTCTGGAATTTCCTGGTTATTTAAAATAAACTAAATCCAGAATATGTTTTATGACATCAGCTTACGTCATAGTGACGTCAGCGGATCAACAGGGCGGCCAGGGTCAAACATGACGTGTGGGGTACACATGTCAGTGACACATCAGTTAAACAGGCTTAACTAAACTTAACACATAGTAGTTAGGGCGTGGGTCCCACGTGTCACTAGCACATTATACTAATCACAGTAATTAGCACTTAATTAACAACCTAAGTTAAATTAGTCCAACGCCGGCCCCACATGTCATTGACTCAGGGTGGTCAAACCCTGGTCAAGTTGGGTGAAACCCGCCGGCGACTCGACGCCGGCGACGCCAGACACGGTGGAGAGGCTCGAGATTTGTCCTCTGTCGACCAAATGGCCGGCGAGGACCACCTACGTGCTGCTCATGAACTCGCGCATCGAGTGGAGTAGGTGGTGTGTGCTGGGGTGGTCGGAATCAACGCCGACGATGAGGTTTGCGGCGGCCGTGGTTTGGGCGTGCTCGAGAACGATGATGAGGTGCACTGTAGGACGAACAGGTGGTGGTTTTTGGCCCCTGGGAGGGTGCGGAGCACGGTGCCGAGCTCGTTTTCGAGCCCCGGTGGCTGCAGCGACGGCGGTGACCTCACCGGCGGCGTGGAGTTCGCGGGCACGATGGGGGCCGGAGCTAGAGCACGCACGTGAGTAAGGAGATAAGGGGAGGAGCAAGAGGGGCTCACGACGGTTTGTATGAAGGAGACGGCGAGCTCGGGGAGGCATCGGAGGCGACAAATCAATGGCGAGGATCGCCGGCAGCCGACGAGGGGAACAGCGGTGCAGACGGTGTCCAGGGGCTTCCGGCGTCGGGCGGCTCGGCGAGGAGGAAGAGAGGGACGAGGCGGAGTTTCTGGGCGCGTCGGCGAGGCGAGAGGTGGACGGTGGCCGTGGCTACGACGAACGGCGGCGATGAGCTCACTCGGAGGAGCTCGGTAGAGAGGGATAGAGGAGGGGATGGACATGGGGGAGAGTGAGAGAGAGGCCAGGGAGGTGTGTGGCGATGCCACAGACATCCAGGGCGTCGGG
>LR738714.1:262594526-262743914 GCA_902687465.1 Secale cereale | reverse complement strand
GCAGGCAGGCAGGAGGTGGTCGGGTGCGTGCCGGTGCGCGGTGGCCATGCGCGCTACCTACTGGCGCGAAGTGGAGGGCGACAGAAGGAGGCTGCGGTGGTGGGCTGGGCTGGCTCTTGGGCCACTGCTGCAGGCCCTGGCCCAGCTAAGCTCTCTCTCTCTCTCTTTTCTAAATTGTTTTTGTTTTCTATTTATTCTGCTTTGTTTTGATTTAGTAAAAATACCAAATCATTTGATAAAATCCTGGAAAAAGTTAGGGGTCCTTTATGAATTATTCCAGTGACCCTTGACAAATTCCAACATTTTTGGAGCATCTAAAATATATATAGCATTTAAATAGCTCCAATTCAAATATGTTTGAATTAATTTAAAGTCCAAATATGTCCTCCAAAATGTGAACCATTTTCGGTAGATGCTTCCACCTTGATCCAGAAATGATGTACATTTTTTAAGGGCATTTTGAAAACATTGGAAAAGATTTTTGTTGAACCTATTTGAATTCTTTCTGGTGCTAGGGTTTGATCAATCCCCAATTCAACTTTCTGAAAACTTAAACATGATGCAAGCAAGATGCAAACACTAGGCAGTACCAGAAGCGAGGGATGTGACAATCCGCCAGTCTCAGCGGCGCTCTTGGAGGACCCTGGCGCAGGCGCAGGTTCCCGAGGAGCGGGACAGAGGTTTCCCCTTCGGTGCAACAAGACCAAAGACCGCAAGGACGACAAGGAGGATGTCACCACCGAGCCCACCACCGCTCATCATCTGATCCTTTTGCACGCGAAGACCGCTTTTGTCATGACAAGAACGTCCTTGTGTTCCTGCTCAAATGGCCGTTGTGGGATCCCTTCCCGCCTAAACATTTCGGGGGCAGAGGACCCTGGCCGCCTATATAAGTAGCTAGGATCCCCACTATGAGGGACAAGTCGATCAGATCCAGAAACTCGGCCCTCGCACAAAGGAGCAAGAACCCTTGCCTCTTGACCCTCCCGAGCCCTCCTCCTGAGCTCAGGAACCACTGTATTTATCCATATTGAAGCCCTCTCGAGGCAATTCACCAAAGTAGGAAGTAGAGTTTTACACCGCAAGGTGGCCCGAACCTAGGTAAACTCTTGTGTGCTTTACTTGTTGTTCGCTTGAATCTCTTCACTGGACGAGGGCGAGACGCTAGGTAGACGTGAGTGGGAGAGATCTTCGTTCACGCCCCTGTGTTCGAACTTCTTGGGTTTGCGGACCCCGAAATCCGACAGGAAGCCTCTTGAAGCCATTGGCAAGGCTGAGATTGGGTGGCGATAAGAGAGGTTGCTCAAGACCATGAAGAGGGCGTCGCGGGCGAGCTTTCGAGACTCGTTCGCCAAGCGAGTGGCTCTTTCATCTTCATGAGCCTTCAGCCCTTTGATCGGACCTTCGAAGAAGAGCGCGAGCTTGACGCTCAGGGCTTCTTGTATGCTAACTGAGAAGGCACAACTCTTCATGCCCATCGTCTCGATCTAGGCTGAGTGACGGTTGGTGATGTCAACTAAGCGCATGATCCAGAGGTCATGTTGGTCAACCTGGATTGCCAGTTTGTCCTCTACATCCTTTCAGAGGGTTCTTGCATTGTCCATGTCCTTCGACAGCTGCTTCTCCAAATCTCTGGCAGTCTCAACTCTACTCTCCAGGGAGACAACCCTGGCTTTCAAGTTACTAATGATGTCGTTGGCAGAGTCGAGGTCCCGGCTCTTGGAGGAGAGCTGTGATTGCACCTCCTTTAGAAGAATCTCTGCCTTTTGTGTTTCCTCCTTTAGGGCAGTGATTTCCTTGGCGCTCCTGGCAAGGTTCTCCGTCAGTTTAGCTACCTGCTGGTCTAGGACAGTCTTGGCAGTAGAAGCGGTAGATAACTCATCGGCCACCTTCTTAAACTGGGAGGAAGAGTCATGAGTGAGCACGTCGAGGTCCACATTGTGTTTGTCCTCCAAATCTTTCATGCGTGATATGTCTCCAACGTATCTACTTTTCCATACCCTTTTGCCCTTGTTTTGGACTCTAACTTGCATGATTTGAATGGAACTAACTCGGACTGACGCTGTTTTCAGCAGAATTACCATGATGTTGTTTTTGTGCAGAAATAAAAAGTTCTCGGAATCGCCTGAAAATCAACGGAGAATTATTTTGGAAAATATAAAAAATACCTGCACAAAGAACCACACCAGGGGGCCTTGGGCCAGCCCACGATGGTGGGGGGCGCCCCCCTGCCTCGTGGACCCGCTGGTGCTCCACCGATGTATCCCCAGATCCTATATCTTCCGTTTCGGGGAGAAAAAATAGAGGAGAAGGAATTATCGTGTTTCACAAGACGGGGCCGCCGCCAAGCCCTAATCTCTCTTGGGAGGGCTGATCTGGAGTCCGTTCGGGGCTTCGAAGAGTGGGGATCGTTGCCATCGTCATCATCAACCTTCCTCCATCACCAATTCCATGATTCTCACCACCGTGTGTGAGTAATTCCATCGTAGGCTTGCTGGACAGTGATGGGTTGGATGGGATCTATCATGTAATCGAGTTAGTTTTGTTAGGGTTTGATCCCTAGTATCCACTATGTTTTGAGATTGATGTTGCTATGACTTTGCTATGCTTAATGCTTGTCACTAGGGCCCGAGTGCCATGATTTTAGATCTGAACCTATTATGTTTTCATGAATATATGTGTGTTCTTGATCCTATCTTGCAAGTCTATAGTCACCTACTATGTGTTATGATCCGGCAAACCCAAAGTGACAATAATCGGGACCACTCCCGGTGATGACCATAGTTTGAGGAGTTCATGTATTCACTATGTGTTAATGCTTTGCTCCGGTACTCTATTAAAAGGAAGCCTTAATATCCCTTAGTTTCCAATAGGACCCCGCTGCCACGGGAGGGTAGGACAAAAGATGTCATGCAAGTTCTTTTCCATAAGCACGTATGACTACATTCGGAATACATGCCTACATTGCATTGATGAACTGGAGCTAGTTCTGTGTCACCCTAGGTTATAACTTCTACATGATGAATTGCATCCGACGTAATTTCCCATCGCCGATCCAATGCCTACGAGCTTTACCTATATTGCTTGCCGCTTATTTACTTTTCTGTTGCTACTATTACAAATGCTACAAAAACACTATCGTTACTTTTATTGCTGCTACTGCCACTATCATATTACTTTGCTACTAAACTATCTTGCTGCAGATACTAAATTTCAAGGTGTGGTTGAATTGACAACTCAGTTGCTAATACTTAAGAGTATTATTTGGCTCCCCTTGTGTCGAATCAACAAATTTGGGTTGAATACTTTACCCTCAAAAACTGTTGCGATCCCCTATACTTGTGGGTTATCAAGACTATTTTCTGGCGTCGTTGCCGAGGAGCATAGCTCTATTCTTTAAGACACTTGGGATTTATATCTGTTTATCACTATGAAGAATTTGAGGGACTCAAAAACCAAGATATTACCCTGAACTACGAGGGGAGGTAAGGAACTGCCATCTAGCTCTGCACTTGATTCTCCTTCTATTATGAGTAAACTTGCGACACCTGCTCCTACTATTGAATCTGATATGTCGTATGTTCTTGATGATGCTACTTCTGCTATGTATGATGAAACTATCAGATTCAGGGCTCCGCAAAACCCGTTAAGTTCGAACACATGGGCGTGAACGAAGATTTCTCCCACTCACGTCTACCTAGCGTCTTGCTCTCGTCTCGGTGGAAGGATTCAAGCAAACAACAAACAAGCACACAAGAGTTTATCCAGGTTCGGACCACCGCGAGGTGTAAGACCCTACTTCCTGCTTTGGTGGATTGGCTCCGGGCGAGCTAGAATATGAACGGGTACAAGGGTTCCTGAGCTCAGGTGGGTCAGGAGGCTAGTGTTCTTGCTCCTTGTGTGGTGGTCAAGTATGTGAGTCGATCCTGCTTCTCAGTGGGAATCCTGGCTACTTATATAGGCGGCCACGGTCCTCTTCCCCCGAAATGTTTAGGCGGGAAGGGATTCCACAACGGCCATTTTTGAGCGGGAACACAAGGACGTTCGTACCCTGACAAAAGCAGTCTTCGCCTGCAAAAGGATCAGGCGGTGACACGGTGGTGGGCTCGACGATGACATCCCCCTTATCGTCCTTGTGGTCTTCGGTCTTGTTGCACCAAAGAGGAAACCTTTGCCCTGCTCCTTGGTAACCAACGGCTGCGCTGTCTCCTTTGCACTGAAATGGCAACTATGCTGCAAGCGGACGCTGGCACTCGCTGGCGCGATGCGTCACTACTGACATCACTGCCTCCTCCTGAGGCAGGCTTGGCCTTGGATTCTCCGCCCCTCCGGGACGCCTTGCCGAGGCCGCTCCCGAGGGGGTCTTGGCATTGTTCTCCTCGCGAGGCTTGACCCTCGCGAGGGTCTTGGGCAGCTGGTCGATCAGCTGGGTCGTACCTGGCCTGCTTGAAGGAACGCGTCGCGGCCCGTAGACAGGCAAGTCTGGGTACCTTGGTTCCCACGACGCCGACAAAATCTACCTCTATGCCTGATAATGTGTCATTAGGTGAATTTCTAGATAAACAAATTGCTAAGGTTAGGGAGAGTGCAAATCTTGATGATATTTATGGAAGTGATGATGAAACTACTCCCAATAGATATGAATTGCGTGTTGTTCCTGAGGGTTATGTTATGGATGAAGAAACTGCTAGAGACTTTCTTGCTTGCAATGATAGATATGATCTTAAGAAATTATTAGCTAAGTTGAAAGAAAAGTCCTTGAATGCTAGAATGAAACATGACCCTGCTTTTGCTACTTCACCTATTTGTGTCACTGATAAGGATTATGAATTCTCTGTTGATACTGAGTTAATTACTTTGGTTGAATCGGATCCTTTCCATGGCTATGAGTCTGAAACTGTTGTGGCACATCTTACTAAGTTGAATGATATAGCCACCCTGTTTACCAACGATGAAAAGATTCGTTACTACTATATCCTTAAGCTATTTCTATTCTCATTAAAGGGTGATGCTAAGACTTGGTTTAATTCTCTTGATCCTGGTTGCATGCGTAGTCCCCAGGATATGCTGTATTACTTTTCTGCTAAATATTTTCCCGCTCATAAGAAACAAGCTGCCTTATGGGAAATTTATAGCTTTGCTCAAACTAAAGAAGAGAGTCTCCCACAAGCTTGGGGGAGGCTTCACCAGTTACTTAATGCTTTTCCTGATCATCCTCTTGAGATGCATGATATACTTGATGTCTTTTATAATGGACTAACCGATGCTTCCAGAGACCATCTGGATAGTTGTGCTGGTTGTGTTTTTAGAGAAAGAATAGTTGAACAAGCTGAATTACTATTGAATAATATGCTGGCCAATGAAAATAATTGGACACTTCCTGACCAGCCCCTAAGCCAACTCCAAAGAAAAGAGGTGTTCTATTTCTCAGACCTGAAGATATACAAGAGGCAAAGAAATCTATGAAAGAAAAAGGTATTAAAGCTAAAGATGTTAAGAATTTACCGCCTATTGAAGAAATACATGGTCTTGATAACCCGACACGGGTAGTAAAGGTAAATTCTCTTTATAGATTTGATGAAGGTGATATTCCTCGTTATAAGTCTGCTAGCCAATGCTTAGATGAGTTTGAAAATTTCATTGTGAAACAAGAAAACTTCAATGCTTATGTTGGTAGACAATTACAACACAATGCTTATATGATTGAACGCTTGAGTGATTATCTGTCTAGTGCTAAAAGTGAACTGAAACTTATTAGTAAACATGCTTCTATGGTCACCACCCAAGTAGAACAAGTACTTAAGGCTCAGAATGATTTGCTCAATCAATTAAATAGCAAGAATAATGACTATGATGTTAGAGTTGCAACTAGAGGTGGTAAAATGACTCAGGAACCTCTGTATCCTGAAGGCCACCCTAAGAGAATTGAGCAAGATTCTCAAAGAGCTAATTTAGATGCACCTAGCTCTTCTAAGAAGAAGAAAAAGAAAAATGATAGGACTTTGCATGCTTCTAGTGAACCTGTAGCTCACACACCTGAGAATCCCAATGATATATCTGTTTCTGATGCTGAGACACAATCTGGTAATGAACATGAGCCTAGCGATAATATTAATGATGATGTTCATGATGATTCTCAACCTAGCAATGATAATGATGTAGAGATTGAACCTGTTGTTGATCTTGATAACCCAAAATCAAAGAATCAACGTTATGATAAGAGAGACTTTGTTGCTAGGAAGCACGGTAGGGAAAGAGAACCATGGGTTCAGAAACCCTTGCCTTTCCCTCCGAAACCATCCAAGAAGAAGGATGATGAGGATTTTGAGCTCTTTGCTGAAATGATTAGACCAATCTTTTTGCGTATGCGTTTGACTAATGTGTTTAAAACAAATCCTTATGCCAAATATATGGAAGACATTATTACCAACAAAAGAAAGATACCAGAAGTAGAAATCTCCACCATGCTTGCCAATTACACTTTTGAGGGTGGAATGCCTAAGAAATTAGGAGATCTAGGGGTACCTACTATACCTTGCTCCATTAAGAGAAACTATGTTAGAACTGCTTTGTGTGATCTTGGAGCCGGTGTTAGTGTTATGCCTCTCTCTTTATATCGTAGACTTGACTTGAGTAAGTTGACACCTACTGAAATATCTTTGCAAATGGCCGATAAATCAACTGCTATACATGTCGGTATTTGTGAGGATGTGCCTTTTGTAGTTGCAAATGCTACTATTCTAACGGACTTTGTTATACTTGATATTCCCGAGGACGATAGTATGTCTATTATTCTTGGAAGACCTTTTTTGAATACTGCAGGGGCTGTTATTGATTGCAACAAAGGCAATGTCACTTTTCATGTCAATGGTAATGAGCATACAGTACACTTTTCGAGGAAACAACCTCAGGTCTATAGTATCAATTATATTGGAAAAACTTCAACTATCACTATTGGAGGTTTTGAGTTTTCCATTCCTACTATCAAGAAGGCATATGACATACTTATTGTTGGGGACATACATATCCCCATTGAGGTAACCGAGTGTTATTAGAAAATTCTCCGGTTTCATGTTACTCGAAAAGAGTTTATTAACAAGACCTGATCAACCTTGTTAATGGATTCCTTTTGATGAGCATGGGATAGGTGAATCTAGATGGCACAAACCTTCTATACCCTCCTTTTACTTTCTGTTAATTAGGATAAATAAAACAAAAATAGCATCGTCTGTCTGTTTCCAGACTTATCCGTGGAATAAAAAATATTCCGAAAATAAAAGTTCTCCAAATACCATGAAAATGAAATATGACTTTTTCTAGAATATTTAAGAAAATATGGCACTCACCACACAGCGAGGGGAGCCAGCACGTGGCCACGAGGGCACATGGCGCGCCCCCCTGCCTAGGGCACGCCCCCGGCCTCGTGGGCCCCACGTGGCCCCCCTCCACTTATCCTCTCACCCATGCTCTTCTTCTTCCTCCCAAAAAAATCCCCAACCAGCTCAAACCCGAGTTCTAGCTCATCTTGCTACCATTTTCGATCTCCTTGCTCAAAGCACCATTCACCAAACTGTTTGGGGAGATTGTTCCTTGGTATGTGACTCCTCCATTGGTCTAATTAGTTTTTGCTCTAGTGCTTTATTTGTTGCAAATTTATGTTGTTGTGGTGACCTTGTTCTTGAGCTTGCATGTCAAATTTTCTTGGTCCCAAGTAGTTCTAATGCATGATATAGCCTCCATGCACTTATAGGAGTTGTTGCTATCAATCTTGTTGAGTTTGGTTAACTTTTATTTTGAAGTTACTAAAAATTTCAGAAATTTTCAGAAAAGGAAAATGTTAAAAAGATTATTGAGGGGCTCTTCCAGCAAGAGCTCAGAGGAGAAGAAGAAATAAGAAAATAAGAAGCCCAAGTATAATCTTCCTCGTATGGCGGTAGTTCGACCGTGCGAATGGCCTTGTAATAATTTCATGATGTCCGCCAGTATTTACGAAGACTTTTATTGGTTGGCAAATAATGCAGGCCTCACCGACTTCCTCAACGACCAGAAAGAACAGTATCTCTTACTCACCAATATTTTCACACAAAGCTTTCATTTTCATTCTAGGAAAACACCACCTACGGTGGAGTTTCGCTTATATGATGTGGTTAAGGAGATATCACTTTTAGATTTTTGTGAAATATGCAAAGTACCCTTTGGAGGTAGACTTGATGAACCATGTCATGAAGATGTTGAAGGGTTCATTGACATGATAGCTGTAGGTGAAACTAGACAAGTTTCAGGGGCAAGAATCACTAGTATACACTTCCCTGTTCTGCGCTACTTTGCTTTATTTGCTAGTAGATGTTTAATTGGTCGCGGGAACAGTGGGAATCTCAGTGCCCCTGATATTATCGTTTTACGCCATGCTTTGTTTCGAGACACAACTTTTAGCTCGGGCGCTGTCGTTGCCAAACGATAGAGTCTGAACCGCTCAAAGGGGCCCGTCTTTGGAGGCATCTTTGCTTCTCGCCTAGCTGAATATTTTAATATACCTATTAGGCATCATGAGAAGGAAGAAAAATTGCTTGCCCCTGTTTATCTAGACTACAAGAGCATGGTAGCTCATGATTTTATTGTTAAAGATAGGAATATGCACCTTAATTATAAGTTAATGTTTGATGAAATATACTGTGAAATTGTTACCTTGCCTGCACCATCTTTGTTTGATCTATCTACAGGCAAGTATCTCATTACATCAGATGTCTTCTACAAGTACCAAGCCTAGGCACAAGCTTTAGAGCCTGAGCTAGAACCACCACTTGACCGTTCCCTTCAATCTGTTTATGGGTGGGAGCTGGACGAGCTCGCCAACCAGTGGCACCCAGAGGATGCATCTCAGTAC
The DNA here is from genome assembly GCA_902687465.1 of Secale cereale. Lineage (NCBI taxonomy): Eukaryota > Viridiplantae > Streptophyta > Magnoliopsida > Poales > Poaceae > Secale > Secale cereale. Next base: position 262,735,030 of record LR738714.1, on the reverse strand, counting down.
ACTGGAGGGAGTGGCTTCGATCCGTGGCCATAGAAGAACGTATGCCAAAAGCTTAAGCTTGGGGGAGTACGTGTTTCTCACCAGCTTACATTCACGTTCACACACTCATTCTAGTTGTCGGTGCTCACACTCTTTCACTTTACCATCCATGCTTAGTTTTCAATTTCTTTTTCTTAGTATTTTTCTCGTGTGCTAGAAAAATCCAGAAAAACAAAAAATATTAGTTGTAGCTTCTAGCTAGTTTACTTTCTTTGCCTGTAGTAGTAGCTAAAAATGAAAACCCAAAAAGATTTCCCATTCTTCTTTTGCTTGTTGGGAGCTTTCCGTGTAAATAGTTTCTTTTCTTTTCTTTAGGGGTTAAGAGTAGAAGACCATGATTAAAATGTTTAGTGGCTCTCATATGCTCTGTTATTAATTTAACCTTGAGCCATATTACCTTGTCTTCTCTCTTGTATTAAATGTCTGCAGATTCCAGCTTAGTCCAATGCACGTGCACTATTATTATTATCCACACCGTTCGGTCATGCGAGTGAAAGGCAATAAGGATGATATATGATGAACTAATTGAGATGAGAAAAGCTGGTATGAACCCAACCTCTCTTGTTTTTGTACATATGATTGCTCGTCGTTCCCGATTCAGCTTGTTATGAATGAAACATGTTTGCAATCACAATTAGAGATCATAGCTGCTTATGCCATGCTTAATTAGCTGAGTGTTTATAATGGTCTATCTTGAGTGCCAACATGATTAAAATGGTGGTGATGTGGTATGATGGGTGGTATCCTCATGTGAACGATTTAAGTGATCTGACATGGCACATGTTCACGCATGTAGTTGAAACAAATCAACATAGCCTCCATGATATTTATGTTCGTGGTGATTTATATCCTACTCATGCTTGCATTCATTGTTGATTAATTTTAATGCATGTTCATGACCGTTGTTGCTCTCTAGCTGGTCGCTTCCCAGTCTCTTTCTAGCCATCACATGTACTAAGCGGGAATACTGCTTGTGCATCCACTTCCATAAACCCCAAAGTTATTCCACATGAGTCCACTATACCTTCCTATATGCAGTATTTGCCTGTCATTCCAAGTAAATTTGTATGTGCCAAACTCTAAACCTTGAAATGAAATTCTTTTTTGTATGCTCGAACAGCTCATGTATCAACTAGGGCTGTCTATATCTTCCATGCTAGGTGGGTTATTCTCACGATGAGTGGACTCCGCTCATCATTCATGAGAAAGTGGCTGGTAACTGGGATGCCCAGTCCCATGCTCAAAATCATAATAATTAAACAAAACTCCCCCAGGGCTGTTGGTGGTTTGGACGGTACCCGTTGTTTCGGGCTAGCCGTGGAGTGTGCTTGTTGGTGGTTGGGGGAGTATAAATTTTACCATTCTGTTTGGGAACCGCCTATAATTTTCATAGCATGCGAGATATCGATATTCTTGGTTGTTATGTTGACAATGAAAGTATACCGCTCAAAATGTTATTCAATCTCTATTTAAAAATCGAGCTCTGGCACCTCTACAAATCCCTGCTTCCCTCTGCGAAGGGTCTGTCTATTTACTTTTATGCAGAGTCATCATCCTCTTATCAAAGAGCACCAGTAGGAGAGCACCTCTTACGTTGCATCTATTACTATTAATTTGCATTGAGTATGATCATGACTAGATCGCTTTTACCATGAATTACAATGTCTAGTCAGTCCTTGATCTTTAAAGGTGCTTTGCATTTATGTTTTGCGGTCTCAGAAAGGGCAAGCGAGATACCATCCTGTTATGTCATATCATGATTGTTTTGAGAAGTGTTATCATCTGAGGTTCATTATTATTGCTCGCTAGTTTATTATGCCATTGATGTGAGTAATCTTGAGACCTGAAAGTATTGTGAATGTGGTTAGTTCATGATATTGTTGAAAACCTGAATGCTAGCTTACATATTTACAACAACAAGAGCAAACAAAGTTTGTCAAAGTTTTTCTTTATCACTTTCAGTTTATCAATTGAATGGCTTGAGGACAAGCAAAGGTTTAAGCTTGGGGGAGTTGATACGTCTCCAACGTATCTACTTTTCCAAACCCTTTTGCCCTTGTTTTGGACTCTAACTTACATGATTTGAATGGAACTAACCCGGACTGATGTTGTTTTCATCAGAATTGCCATGATGTTGTTTTTGTGCAGAAATAAAAAGTTCTCGGAATCGTCTGAAAATCAACGGAGAATTATTTTGGAAAATATAAAAAATACCTGCACAAAGAACCACAACAGGGGGCCTTGGGCCAGCCCACGAGGGTGGGGGGCGCGCCCCCCTGCCTCGTGGCCCCCCTGGTGCTCCCCCGACGTATCCCCAGATCCTATATCTTCCGTTTCGGGGAGAAAAAAATAAAGGAGAAGGAATTATCTTGTTTCACGAGATGGAGCCGCCGCCAAGCCCTAATCTCTCTCATGAGGGCTGATCTGGAGTCCGTTCGGGGCTCTGGAGAGTGGAGATCGTCGCCATCGTCATCATCAACCTTCCTCCATCACCAATTCCATGATGCTCACCGTCGTGTGTGAGTAATTCCATCGTAGGCTTGCTGGACGTTGATGGGTTCGATGGGATCTATCATGTAATCGAGTTAGTTTTGTTATGGTTTGATCCCTAGTATTCACTATGTTCTGAGATTGATGTTGCTATGACTTTGCTATGCTTAATGCTTGTCACTAGGGCCCGAGTGCCATGATTTCAGATCTGAACCTATTATGTTTTCATGAATATATGTGTGTTCTTGATCCTATCTTGCAAGTCTATAGTCACCTACTATGTGTTACGATCTGGCAACCCCGACGTGACAATAATCGGGACCACTCCCGGTGATGACCATAGTTTGAGGAGTTCATGTATTTACGATGTGTTAATGCTTTGGTCCGGTACTCTATTAAAAGGAGGCCTTAATATCCCTTAGTTTCCAATAGGACCCCGCTGCCACGGGAGTGTAGGACAAAAGATGTCATGCAGGTTCTTTTCCATAAGCACGTATGACTATATTCGGAATACATGCCTACATTGCATTGATGAACTGGAGCTAGTTCTATGTCACCCTAGGTTATAACTTCTACATGATGAATTGCATCCGACGTAATTTCCCATCACCGATCCAATGCCTACGAGCTTTACCTATATTGCTTGTCGCTTATTTACTTTTATGTTGCTACTATTACAAAAACTACAAAAACACTATCATTACTTTTATTGCTGCTACCGCCACTATCATATTACTTTGCTACTAAACTATATTGCTGCAGATACTAAGTTTCCAGGTGTGGTTGAATTGACAACTCAGCTGCTAATAGTTAAGAGTATTCTTTGGCTCCCTTTGTGTCGAATCAACAAATTTGGGTGGAATACTTTACCCTCGAAAACTGTTGCGATCCGCTACACTTGTGGGTTATCAGTGCGCTGCCGAACAAGGGCCTCCAACTCTTCATATTTGCCGCAGAGAGTAGTATCGAGATTTCCTTCCTGGGAAGAGATGTCTTTGACCATGGCGTCCAGAATCGCCTCGTGCTCCGCCAGACGGGCTTCCCGGGCAAGGACATCCTCCTTGGCCATGGATATGGTTTCCTGCTAGCGCTGAAGAGATTGGAACTGCTTGTTCTGCTATGTGCACAACTCGTCGCCCCCATCCCTCATCCTCTGATTCGCAAGACCAACCAAGATGCGGCACTCCGTCATCGCCTGCCACTTCAGACCTTGTCTGCTCTGCATATCTTTAATGCCCATAGCCACGGACTCCAAAAAGGACAAGTCCATGGCTGCATCAATAGAATCATCAGCCTCCTCGATCCCCTAGGCAACGGCGCCAATATGTACCTGATCTCCTCGTCAAACTTAGCACACATTGCCACGGATGAGCTGGTGATGGCCGTCCCAGGCCCAACAAGGACCAGCACTAGCTTGCTTGGAGATGGTTACGAGGTTACAGCCGATGTGGCCAACAAGGGTAGGGGGCCATGGTTTGGATTGGAACCTTCTCCTCGACCACCACCTCCGACCTTATCACACTTCCAGGGGTCCGCTCTGCCTCCTTTGAAACTTCTAGAATATCCCCGACAGCGTGTTTTGAGCCCTCTGCAGCAACAATCTTGGCGGCTTCTTCGGCAGCGTCCTTGCCGATACTGGCCACCTCTTCCAGTAGCTCAAGCTCTTCAATCAAGGGGCTGCAAACAAATGCAACAGGTAATGATGAGGAGGTAGAAGCTTTGGCCGTCCATACACTTGGAACGTAACAACAAAAGCAACAGAAGATGAAAAGAGCAAACTGGTTACCCGGAGTAGTTTGCCATGAAGGGGCTTTGGTTTCCCCGGTAACGTCAGTTGCCGAGACGTGACCCCCGCCCCTTGTTCGATAATCATGGCGTCGATTTGGGCAGATCCTTCCATGAAGGCTCTCGCCGGAGGTCCCTCAGCTCGATCAGTGGGCAGGGTGGGCTTCTCCTGAAGGGTCTCGCTCTGGACGATCTCCCCCTCCTCTTCAGCCAGAGGTGGGGCATGTTCTTCCATGCCATCCCTGGCATGGGAAACATGCCGCGTACTTTCATGTCGAGGGCTAGACTGGGGGCTCGGCGTCAGAACATTCATACTAGTCCCTGCCAAGCCCACGTCCTCCGGGGACCTCAGCGGCTCCACCAGCTTGGGTCGCTTGGCACAGTGGACGAGGGCCACCTCCTCCTCCCTCTCCTCATCCCTATTGAAGGCAGCAAAGAAGATTGGATAAGCAAACCAACAAACATGCAAGGCTCTAATAGTAAAAGAAAGTGTTTCCCTTACTCTGAATCAATGAGCATGGAGCCCAGCGCGAACTCCATGTGTGGTGAAGCTGCCCTGCTCTTCTTCAGGGTCGAAGGAGTGGAGCTCTCCACCAACCTCGCCCCCTGCGGAGGTACCGGGGGCTCCGCGAGGATGAAGCGCGCGAGCAGCTCGAGCCTAATTGGGAGATGGGGTTGACTCCCTTGGCCGCCAGTCACGTGGCGGGAGGAGTCATGGCCCTAGAAAGGTGATAAGATTGGCTGCGCGTCACATTTGCCCTCTCGCTCTTGGAGGCGAGCATCTTCACTTTCTTGGCGACAGGCGCCGAAGTAGGAGATGTTGTTCCCCGGCTAGTCGCCTGCCTACGAGGACATTGGTCCAGGTCCGGCTCTTGTGCTTGACGACCCACTGCGAGCCACTCCTCCTCAGGTTGCTCCACTTCTTTGGCCTCGTCCTCTTCTTGGGCCTCTACCGTCGCGGAGTACATGGTTTCAATCCCGACAGGTTCTTCCCCGGTAGCCTCCTCCGCAGCGTGCCCCTCGCTCCTGCCGTGAGAAGAGCCTTCATCTTCGACCTCTTCTTTGTCTTCTTCCTCCTCCCTCCCGGACCTAGCCCTCCGGGCGACTTGGAGCACCTTGTCCTCCTCAATCCGCCTCTGATGAACTCTGCTTCTACCTAGGAGGTGCGCTTGAAGAAGTTGCCCTTTGCCCTGGTAGCCACCTCCACCAAGCTGGAGGTCCACCGTAACTCCTCGCCCAATTCAGGCAACTTGCAGTCAGATTGGACCCCATAAGTGTTACAATCAGGCATCCACTTCAAAATCTTGTCAAGGGCGGAATTGAGATTCAGCGGGACAACCCTTGCCGGCAATTTGAACGGCCCAAGCCTGCTGTCGGTGTCAAAACCGGCGGATCTCGGGTAGGGGGTCCCGGACTATGCGTCTGAGGATCGATGGTAATAGGATACTGGGGACACGATGTTTACCCAGGTTCGGGCCCTCTCTATCAAGGTAATACCCTACTTCCTGCTTGATTGATCTTGAAGAATGTAGAGTTACAAGAGTTGATCTACCTCGAGATCATAATGTCTAAACCCTATAATTCTAGCCTATGTAATTGTGATTCTGTCGATACAGACTAAACCCTCCGGTTTATATATGCATCGGAGGGACCTAGGGTTGTACATGATCATCTTGCAGAGGAAGGAAATATTACACCCGGACTCTAAAGTTGTTATTTTACACATATGGGAGTCCTATCCGGATACGGGGGATAGTCTTCGGCGATAATCTTCACGGCCCACCAGCCCGACTCATAACGAGTAATCCGACCACCCGAGAACCCCTTAATCCAGGATTCCCTCAGTAGCCCCTGAACCAATATTCGAAGACGATGAGTCCAGCACGCGTACTGTCTTCGGCATTGCAACGCGGATTCCTCCTTCTGAACATATTGTAGCATTATTCCCTGCACAAAGGAACTATGTCTGGCTCTACATGATTAGTACAACCCATAGCCTCGAAGGCAATGTGTCGAAACACGGACACTATGTCTTTACTGACAACTTTTCAGTGAAGCGTCACATTTGATCCCTTAATATATCGAACCATTTTGTCGGTCCTGGTTTTACGTTTCGAGGCATAGCCTCATTGGCACGTCTTGTCGTGATAGAGATCATGCCCGTTTATTGTGGGATCCTCATCAATTTGACATAGGTAACCCAACCGTGCCTTACACACGATCACGTCGGGAACTGGCGACGTTTTTATTCATAAATGGCATAATAACCTTGCTAACCTCATAAATGTCATATACTTAGCTTGTTGTCCTCTAAAATGCCTAAATAAGCTTAGTTAGTTCAAAAATGGCATAATTAGCTAGGTTGGCTTATAAATGACCAAGTTTAACTAGTTTAGCTCCAACTAGATACATTTCACCTACGTTAGCTCCTAAATGACATAATTTAGCCTATTTAGTCCACAAATGGCATAATAACCTTGCTAACCTCATAAATGTCATATACTTAGCTTGTTGTCCTCTAAAATGCCTAAATAAGATTACTTAGGTCAAAAATGGCATAATTAGCTAGGTTAGCTTAAAAAGGACCAAGTTTAACTAGGTTAGCTCCAATATGATGCATTTAACCTACGTTAGCTCCTAAATGGATTAATTTAGCCTATTTAGTCCAGAAATGACATAATATGATGAAGAAAAGAAGGAAGAGGAAGAAAAGTAGTAGAAGAAGAAGAAGAAGAAGAAGAGGTACTTCTTCTTCCTCCTCCTTTCTTATTATTATTCTTCTTCTTTTCCTCCTCTTACTTTTTTATTCGCAAATGGCATAATAACCTTGCTAACCTCATAAATATCATATACTTAGCTTGTTGTCCTCTAAAATGCCTAAATAAGCTTAGTTAGGTCAAAAATGGCATAATTAACCAGGTTAGCTTAAAAATGACCAAGTTTAACTAGGTTAGATCCAATATGATCCATTTAACCTGCGTTAGCTCCTAAATGACATAATTTAGCCTATTTAGTCCACAAACGACATAATAAGATGAAGAAAAGAAGGAAGAGGAAGAAATGAAGAAGTAGAAGAAGATGAGGTTCTTCTTCTTCTCCTTCTTCTTCCTTTCTTCTTCTTCTTCTTCTTCTTCTTCTTCTTCTTCTTTTCCTGCTCTTACTTTTTTTATTCGTAAATGGCATAATAACCTTGTTAACCTCATAAATGTCACATACTTAGCTTGTTGTCCTCTAAAATGCCTAAATAAGCTTAGTTAGGTCAAAAATGGCATAATTAGCTAGGTTATCTTAAAAATGACCAAGTTTAACTAGGTTAGCTCCAATATGACCCATTTAACCTACGTTAGCTCCTAAATGACATAATTTAGCCTATTTGTCCACAAATGGCAGAATAAGAAAAGAAGGAAGAGGAAGAAAAGAAAAGAAGAAGAAGAAGAGGTTCTTCTTCTTCTTCTTCTTCCTTTCTTCTTATTCTTCTTATTCTTCTTCTTCTTCTTCTTTTCCTCCTTTTACTTGTTTTTATTCGTAAATGGCATAATAACCTTGCTAACCTCATATATGTCATATACTCAGCTTGTTGTCCTCTAAAATGCCTAAATAAGCTTAGTTAGGTCAAAAATGGCATAATTAGCTAGGTTAGCTTAAAAATGACCAAGTTTAACTAGGTTAGCTCCAATATGATCCATTTAACCTATGTTAGCTCCTAAATGACATAATTTAGCCTATTTAGTCCACAAATGACATAATAAGATGAAGAAAAGAAGGAAGAGGAAGAAGAAGAAGAAGAAGAAGACTTCTTCTTCTTCTTCTTCTTCTTCCTCCTTTCTTATTTTTCTTCTTCTTCTTCATTTCTTATTCTTCTTCTTTTTCTTCTTCTTTTCCTCCTCTTACTTGTTTTTATTTGTAAATGGCATGATAACCTTGCTAACCTCATAAATATCATATACTTAGCTTGTTGTCCTTTAAAATGCCTAAATAAGCTTAGTTAGGTCAAAATGGCATAACTAGCTAGGTTAGCATAAAAATGACCAAGTTTAACTAGGTTAGCTCTAATATGATCCATTTAACCTACGTTAGCTCCTAAATGACATAATTACCTACCTTAGCTCTAAATTGACCTACACACTTAGTATTTTTACCTACCTTAGCTCTAAATAGTCTTATTATTATTATTATTATTATTATTATTATTATTATTCTAACTTTCATCTTTCCGAATTTGCAGATTTGATTTAGATGAGGAAGCTTGCATTGATGAAGTGTACTATTCTTCTGATGCTTCCATGTTGTTTATGAAAACTTGTTTGGATATGTATGTCTATATGGATATGTTGGCGTTGGAAACTGTCACATCCCTAGCTAGCACTTGCATTAGGACCTGACTAGAGTGTGCATCATGTTTACTTTCAAAGAAACTTGAAATGGGATTAACAGAAACCCCAGCACCCCTCCCCTAACAACTAGGGTTTACTAAAATATTTTCCAATGTACCCAAAATGCTCTTCAAAATGTTCATCATTTCTGCCTTGGTCTTAAACCTCTGCCAAAAATGGTGCACAATTTTCTAGGACAATCTAGGATTTTGGATTAAATCATATGGTATTTGAATTTGGGCATTTAAAATCTATAAAATATTTTAAATGCTCAAATAATCATAAACTATAATGTTTCCTACTGTTCATATTATATACAGTAGGTATGACAAGTGTTATGATTTATAAAAATGTTTAGGCATTTTTATTAATTAAACAAAGCTGCAAAAGAAATGAAACAGAAAAGAAAATAGAAAAAAAGGAGAGAGAGAGAACTTACCTGGCGCCCACCCGGCCCACCTGCCGGCCCAGCCCAGTTGCCGCTCCAGCGAGCTGCTTGGCTCGGCCAGGCAGGCAGGCAGGTGCTCGACGGCGACCGCACGGCGCGCCACGCAGCTGCCCGCCGCCCTGCTTCGCCCCCTCGCCGTTCTGGAGGCATGGATCGAACGTCCACGTCTCCCTCGACCCCCAGACACCTCCACTTCTCCCCAGCTCCTCTCCGCCGCTCTCCCCGCGCCATGGCCGACGCCGCCGTGATCGCACCGTCGTAGAAGCCGCGTCCACCGTCGTCCCCGAGCTCCGCCGTGTTGTCCCTCGTCTCCGCCGACCTCGACTGCTTCGACAGGCCGAGCCCCGAGCGCTCGCCCGCCCTGGAGACGCCCCCGAGCTCTTCTTCCCCAACTCCGGCCACGGAGATCCCCCGCGTCGTGCTGCTCAGCTCCGACCACCCCCGAGCTCGCTTCGGTGCTTGCTGCAACCGCTGTGAGCCTAGCTACCTCCTCCCCCTCTCCGTTGGCTTCCTCTTGCCCTATAACACACTACACGTAGCTCGCCCGCACGCACCGCCGCCGTGCTCGTCGCCGGTGATGCTCCGGTGACCATTTGGTCACCGGCACCCGTCCATCGCACTCACCACAGCACGTAGATGCGAACGGTGCTACGCACGCATCGCCTAGGCCCCTGCAGCCGCATCTCCACACACGCCCGACGCCGGTCGCCGCCGTCGAGCTCGCTGCCGTCGTCTCCGGCCACCCTAGGTCCGGCGACCACCTCCATCCGATGCGGAAGAGCAAGAGCTCTCCAACGCACCCAACCGCAGCTCGAACCGTGCATCGTAGACGTTTTCCGAAGCACGCCGCCGCATTTGGCCTCGCCGGCGGCTAAACGCCGGCGAGTTGGACCTGTTTTGACCACGGGTTTGACCCCCTGGGTCAATGACATGTGGGCCCTGCCCGCAAGTCAAACTTAGTTTAGGTGTTAATTTAATATTAACTAGATAATTAGTTTAGTCATTGACACGTGGGCCCTGGCCCCACTGACAGCTAATTAGTTTTAACTGAACTCTAATTAACTCAGTTAATTAGCTGTGACACTGACATGAGGGACCCACTGGTCAGGTTTGACCTGGACTGGCCCTGTTGACTGGCTGACGTCAGCATGATGTCATGCTGACGCAGTAAAGGTTTTTCTAGGATTTTTAGATTTAAAATAATTCAGGAAATTCCAGAAAATACCTAAAACTTCTAAAAATCATATAAAATCAACCATAGCTCAGATGGAAAAGATTTATATATGAAAAATGATCAGAAAAATCCAATCTTTCTAATGGCACAGGTTTCATGCATGTTTGAACAAGTTAACTTGCTGTATATATCAAAAACATGATAATGCACTTATTTAAATAATAGTTTGAACTTCAATTTGAATCCTTGATTCAAATAGGTTCAAACCCTTCTGGTTCTAGTTGCATTAGCCAACACACATGCATCTTGCCATGTCATAAACATGCATCATATTGTTGCATTTGTTTGTTAATGATTGTATCGTCGGTATTTCCTGTGTTAGGTCCTGCTCCCGAGGATACTGCTGCGTATCTAGTTGAAGAGCAGTACCCGACAACTACCTTGTCAGGCAAGCAATCATTGATCATTCCGATACAAACCCAATCTTCTCGCTCCTGCTCTCTTTTACTGCATTAAGGCAACAGCGCGTGAACTGCTACTTGCTGCGGTAGTTGAACCCTATTCCCTTGCATGACCTGTCATTGCCACAGTAAATAGTTGAAACCCACTAGCATGTGTAGGAGTTGATTGAGCCATGTGATGTGTGATCCACCATGCTATTTACTTATGTTGCCTGCTATGCTTAGAGTTGTGTCTGGTCTGATTCATCTGGGTGATGGATCAGAGTGAAATGATCTTACCGATAAAGAGAGGGAAGTGTGGAATACGCTTGGTAAAGGTATCGATGAAAGGCCATGTAGGAGTACATGGTGGGTTGTTTCATTGGAATCGTCCATAGGACCCGAGATCTGTGTGTGTGATTCAAGTTACAGTTACTACCACACATTGGGCCCTGAAATATGACCCCGCTCGACTTATTGACTGCCCTTGTACTCTGTCCAGGAGTTGCAACTAGTTTCTGGAGTTTATAGTTTACTGGAGGTCGTGCACAGCGCTGACCCTCGGGGTGGGTACGTGGCACATCGTTGCCCATTTGGTACGTGGCACGGTGGCACAGGTACGTGGCACAGGTACGTGGCACGGTGTACCGGTTGCCCGTTTGGTGACTCGGGAACCCTGTACACATCGTTTGGGGCCGTGAGCGACACCCCGGTCGGATCTCCCCACGGATGGAACCCAAATAGGCGATAAACCTGGACGAGAGACTTGAGTGGTTGGTTAGGTCGTGGTCTACACCCACGTCGGCTTTCGCTTGAAGTCTGCCGAGCACATGTCGTGTGCAGACGCTAGTGGTGAAAACATGTGTGAAGAAGTACACCCCTGCAGGGTTATCAAACTATTCGAAGAGCCGTTGTTCGCGGTACGAACTACTTGGTTACTCTTACAGTTCATAGACAAGTTGATGGATACTACTAAAAGCCTCAAGATAAGCGTGAGTGCCGTGGATGGCCCTTCCGTAGGATGACGGAAGAGGATCCTCGGTAGTGTATTTGATGTGGTGATTAGTGGACTCGTGTTCGTAACAATATCTTGCAATCCGTTGAGAGTTGTAGTATAGGTTAGCCAAGGTCAAAGCTGGCATTCTGCTATAAACTCCACTATCCCCCTTTGATAATTTTGCATGTATGATAGGTTCTGTGGTAAGACTTGCTGAGTACCTTTGTACTCATGTTTGCTTAATAACTGTTGCAGAGGAGAACCCTGCCCCTGCTGATGGGTTCTACATAGACGTTGACGTCGACGAGTAGCTTGACACCCAGACGGTGATCTGGAGCTTGTGAAGGGCCTTGTAGATAGTCAGGCTACACCAAGCATGTTTTATTTTCTAAGTTGTCTGTACTCAGACATGTAGCTTCCGCTTGTGCTTGTATGACTGTATGACTTGAGTGTTGGGTCATGTGACCCCTACCTGTATGACTATGTTATGTATGGCTCTTGGAGCCTTTTAAATAAAGTACTTTGAGTCATAGAGTTCTGTTGTGATGCAATGTTGTATTTGCACATATTGAGCATATTGCGTGTATGATTGAAATGCTTAGTATGTGTGGGATCCGACACCTAGTTGTTTTCCTTTGGTAGCCTATCTTACAGGGAAATGCCTCCTAGTGATTCCAATGAGCCTTGGTAGCTTGCTACTGCTCGGAACACGTAGGCTAGCCGGCTTGTGTCCTTCTTCATTCCTGTGTCTGTCCCTTAGGGGAAATGTCGCGCGTTGTTCCTTTAAGTCCATGTAGCTTGCTACGACTTGGGTTCATACGTTGATGACCGACACGTTCGTTGCTGGGTCATGGATGCCTGTCTCTGTAATTTAGTGTCACTTTTGGTTTATAACTAGCCATGTCGGCCCGGATTCTCTGTCATATGGATGCTAGCGACACTGTCATATACGTGTGCCAAAATGCGCAAACTGTCCCGGGCCAGGTAAGGTGGCACCCGTGGGGTTACCGTGCGTGAGGCCGCATAGTGATATGACGTGTTACAGCTAGATCGGTGTGACTTAGGATCGGGGTCTTGACAGCGTTGGCATCAGAGCCGGACTGCCTGTAGGTTTCTCAAGCCAAACTGGTCGATGTTGAGTCTAGTAAAATTCTTAGTTATATGTAGGGGAGATGATTGTGGAACGGAACGTAAGGCTCTTTTTACTCCTTTACCTTATGCCCTTCTGATCTGAGTCAGTCTATTCTTTCTACGGGGATTTAGGACTAGGCCTCTTATCCTTACTAGGTTCACGTGTTACTAATCCGTAAACTCTTAGGATTGTTGGTTTTAAGCCTCAGTTCAGTTTCTATCCTTTTGAGTATGATGATTGTTGAACCCGGAACCTTGATATGGAATTGTTGAGTGGCTATGCTATCATTTGTATGATGTCTCAAATCTTTGTTTGAGCATTTACAGTTGTTATGCTGCCCGATTTCTTCCAGAAACACTAATGCCTTTGCATTATTTCGTGTTTCAGATGTCTGGCCGCATCCCTCACCAAGTGGTTCGTTTGACTCGGTGCATTAATGTGCCCGGTCACACGGCCATGCTAGTCCGTGTGATGACTGAGACCGGTTATCGCTGGTATCCTGAATACACTGTGGAGGAACAGTATCGGGATTTCAATCAAAGTCAGTTTTTCTGCACAGTCCGGATATACCCCTCATATCCCAGAGCAAATGATCCCATCCATTGGTCTTATGGACTCGGGATTACCATCGAGATGGCAGTACAGGATGCCGCTTATTCGATGATGACCATTCTCCGTGCTAGGCATGCCCTGTTGCTGAACACTGAGTTCTGTTACATGCCAGCTTCACTCCCCGGAGAAGAAGGCTACTACACTGGTCTGTATACTGATGCTGCTCATGAAGAGCCACTGCTTCAGACTACTGTTCAGATGTTGGAGGATAGGGACCGTGAGGTCCGTGCCCTCCGAATGGAGCTGTATAACACCTGAGCCGCTCACTGGACTACTTTGACACGGCTTGCACCTGCTGTGCACGCCGGATATCTGGACATGCGGGATTTGTATCCTGTGCGGACTCGTCTGCCTGATCGCACGGATTGGCGTGACGTTGGGGGTATTACACCTCCACGTGGGCGTCGGTTACCACCAGCATCGGGACCGAGACCACACCCATGCCCCTATGGTCCACAACCTTTGAGTGCTCGCGAGTTCCAAGATCCGTCTGTACCACTTCCAGGCTACGGTGGTAATCTTTACGAGGATTACTACGCGAATGTCTGAGCTAGTCCGTGGTAGTAGTAGTATTGTAGTGGTTGTATTTCCACAGTCCTGCGTGCCTTGTGGAATATGACTTAGTGTGTACTGAATTCCGAAGGTGTAGTTAAATAATGTATAGGAGCTTGGAATGCCTTTGATGGGATGTATCGTCTTTCACCGCAGTTGTACTTTAGCCTTGGCTTGTACTAAACTTTGTATGGTGTGTATGACCACTGGTGTATATATAGCAGTTCCTATATTACCATGTCGTACGGATGAACATCTCTGCATTCTGTGTCATCCATTACATTTTGCACTTCTATGTCAAATTTTTGCCATCCTTGTCTAAACCGTTGTTTTGTTTTCCTAGGATGGTCAACACTCGCAACACTCCTGCTGCTCAGGAGCAGGGTGAGGCTAGTGGGGCTAGAGATGGGAATCTGCCCCAGCCACCCTCTTTGGCGGAAGTTATGCTTGAAGCAGAACGGAACAAGAGAGAGACCAACCGTCTGCTGGAACGCATAGAGCAAAACACTGGGTTCCGTCAGAGGAATGACGTGGTGTCAATCCACGATTTTATCAAGATGTGTCCACCGAAGTTCCATCACTCCACTGAACCTCTGGATGCTGATGACTGGCTACGTAGTATCACCCACAAGCTACACTCTGCCCGCGTGGCCGAATCTGACAAGGTTATCTACGCCGCCTACCATCTTGAGGGCCCTGCCAGTCTTTGGTGGGAAAACTTTGAAGCTATGCGTCCTGCTGGCCAAGTCACTACCTGGGTTGAGTTCAGTGAGGCATTCCGTGAACATCACATTCCGGAAGGTCTCATGGATCGCAAGCGGGAGGAATTCTGCAATTTCACCCAGGGCCGTTTAACTGTGGACGGCTATAGTCGTGAGTTTGGTAATCTGGCACGCTATGCACATGAGGAAGTATCCACCGATGCCAAGAAACAGGCGAGGTTCCGCAAGGGACTCAGCCCTGAACTTCGTCGAGATCTACGTCTGCACGAGTGCACCTCCTTCCAGAAGTTGGTTAACAAGGCTATCAGTGCTGAGACAGGCCAGACCGACTTTGAGGCCACCCGCAAGCATACTCGAGACCTTGGTTCCTCATCCGGCTCTGGCTCTCACAAGCGCCGTGTGTGGGTTCCCAACACTGCTCTACCACCCAAGTATACACCGAGGCCATCCTATGAGGCGCCTCGCCCAACTCAACAGTCTGCACCTGCTAAGACCTATGGAGGTCCACCCTCCAACTTTGCTCCACGCACCACCACTGTGACATGTTTCAAGTGTGGAGAACCGGGACACTACATGCGTGATTGTCCCCAGAATCAGCCAGGAAAACCCGTTGGCCGTGGCAAGCCAACCGGCAAGGTGAACTATGTCAAGCCAATCCCCACTGCACGTGGTCATGTCAACTATGTTTCTGCCGAAGAAGCTTATGAGGATCCTAACGTCGTCCTTGGTACGCTTCTCGTAAACTGCCATCCAGCATTTGTTCTTTTCGATACTGGAGCATCCCATTCGTTCATATCTGAGAGCTATGCTCGATTGCACAACATGACTTTTTGTGACATGCCTACTTCCATGGTTATTCAAACTCCTGGTTCAAAGTGGCAAACCTCTAGGGTAAGCCATGGAAATGAAATCCTTGTCGATAGACTTGTTTTCCTTGCATCTTTAATCGCTCTCAAGTCCTCGGACATAAACATCATCTTGGGTATGGATTGGATGACAACTCATTATGCCAAGATTGATTGCTTTACTAGGACCGTTCAACTTACACATCCATCCGGCAAGATAGTCAATGTCTTGACTCGAATGGCTGAACGTCAGCTCTACTCTCTTAATGCCAGCCCTCTACCAGAACTCGAAGATATCCCGGTAGTCTGTGACTTTCCGGATGTTTTTCCAGAAGAACTGCCAGGAGTTCCACCTGACAGAGATGTCGAGTTTGTAATAGATCTTATTCCTGGAACCGTCCCAATCTCTAGGAGACCTTATAAGATGGCACCACTAGAATTAGCTGAGCTAAAGAAACAACTCGATGAGTCCTTGCAGAAAGGTTTCATCCGTCCTAGTTCTTCCCCTTGGGCTTGCCCCGTCCTCTTCGTCAAGAAGAAGGATGGAACGGAGCGGATGGTTGTAGATTACCGACCTGTCAATCTGGTCACCATAAAGAATAAGTATCCGCTTCCCAGGATCAACGACCTGTATGATCAGCTCGCTGGATCCTCAGTCTTCTCTAAGATGGATTTGAGGTTGGGCTACCATCAAATCAAAATCAAGAACGGGGACATTCCTAAAACGGCTTTCGTTACTCGTTATGGCCAATATGAGTACACCGTCATGTCCTTCGGATTAACCAATGCCCCAGCTACTTTTTCTCGGTTAATGAATTCTATATTCATGGAGTATTTGGATAAATTCGTCGTGGTATACCTCGATGATATACTCATTTTCTCCAAGAACAAGGAAGATCATGCCGAGCATTTAAGGCTGGTATTGACGAAACTTCGAGAGCACCGCCTTTATGCCAAATTCTCTAAATGTGAATTCTGGTTGCCAGAAGTAACCTATCTAGGTCATGTGATCTCTGGCAAGGGTATTGCTGTTAATCCCGAGCGAGTTCAAGCCGTCCTTGATTGGACTCCCCCTGAATCGGTCAAGCAAGTTAGGAGTTTTCTTGGCTTAGCGAGCTATTGCCGACGTTTCGTCGAGAATTTCTCCAAGGTTGCTAAACCTCTAACCGAACTCCTCAAGAAAGATAAAAAGTTTGAGTGGACCCCACAGTGCGAGTCCAGTTTTCAGGAACTGAAAAGACGCCTGACATCTGCACCTGTACTGGTACCACCAGACTTTTCCAAGGATTTTATAATCTATTGCGACGCCTCGCGACAAGGACTAGGTTGCATTCTTATGCAAGATCGTCAAGTGATTGCATACGCATCCCGACAGTTGCGTCCACATGAGGATAACTATCCTACTCATGATTTAGAGCTTGCAGCTGTAGTCCATGCACTCAAAACATGGCGACATTACCTCCTTGGTAATCGCTGTGAAATCTTCACTGATCACCAAAGCTTGAAGTATATCTTCACCCAACCGGATTTGAATCTCAGGCAAAGACATTGGGTTGAGTTGCTCACCGACTACGACTTAGGAATCACTTACACTCCTGGAAAGGCCAATGTCATGGCTGATGCACTAAGTCGTAAGTCATATTGTAACAATTTAATGTTACAACAAAGTCAACCACTTCTCCACGAGGAATTTCGTAAACTTAACCTTCACATTGTTCCTCGAGGATTCCTTTCCACCTTGGTGGCGAAACCTACCCTTATGGATCAAATCATAGCTGCCCAGAAGCGTGATAAAGGTGTATCACGACTCCAAGAGAACATCGCTAGCGGACTCGCTAAAAGATTCTCCATGGATGACCGAGGTGTTGTTTTCTTTGAGAACCGTGTAGTGGTTCCCAAGAACCACCATCTACGGCAATTAATCCTTAAGGAGGCTCATGAATCTCCTCTCATGATTCATCCCGGTAGTACCAAAATGTATCAAGACCTACGTCAAAGATTCTGGTGGACTAGGATGAAGAGAGAAATCGCTCAGTTCATTGCTAACTGCGACGTTTGTCGTCGAGTTAAAGCAGAGCATCAACGGCCTGCTGGCACCCTTCAACCTTTAGCTATTCCTGAATGGAAATGGGATAAAGTCGGTATGGACTTCATTACCGGGTTTCCCAGGTCCAGGAAAGGGAATAATGCTATCTTCGTCGTTATCGACCGCCTCTCTAAAGTAGATCATTTCCTGCCTGTTCGAGAGAGCATTACCGCTAACCAGCTAGCAGACTTATATATCTCTCGGATAGTATCACTTCATGGTGTACCGTTGGAGATTAACTCAGACCGTGGAAGTCTTTTCACTTCATGATTTTGGGAAAGTTTCCAGAATGCTATGGGAACTCATCTCTCTTTCAGTACTGCCTTCCATCCGCAATCAAGTGGTCAAGTGGAACGAGTCAATCAAATTCCGGAAGACATGCTTCGAGCCTCTGTCATTTCTTTCGGTATGGAATGGGAAAAGTGTCTTCCATTTGCCGAATTCGCTTATAACAATAGTTATCAAGCCAGCTTGGGTAAAGCTCCCTTCGAAGTTCTATATGGACGAAGGTGTCGAACACCTCTTAACTGGTCAGAGACCGGGGAAAGACAATTCTTTGGCCCGGATATGATTCAGGAAGCAGAAGAACAAGTTCGCATCGTTCGTGAGAGATTGAAAACAGCCCAGTCTCGCCAAAAGAGCCAATATGATAGTCATCATAAGGCTGTGACATTTGAAGTCGGCGATAAGGCTTACCTTCGGGTTACTCCTCTTAAGGGAACCCATCGCTTCGGTATCAAAGGCAAATTGGCCCCTCGTTATATCGGTCCTTTTCGCATTCTTGCCAAACGAGGAGAAGTTGCCTACCAATTGGAACTACCTCCGCACCTCTCCAGAGTTCATGATGTTTTCCACGTTTCTCAACTCAGGCATTGCTTCTCGGATCCTATCCACGGAGTGGACCACGAAACGCTTGATCTCCAAGACAATCTCACATATCGAGAATACCCCGTTCGTATTCTTGATGAAACCGAGCGCACCACTCGACGCCACAATATCAAGTTTCTCAAGGTTCAATGGTCACATCATTCCGAGAGTGAAGCTACTTGGGAAAGGGAGGATCGTCTTCGACTTGAGTACCCCACCCTCTTTCCGAAGGAACCCGAATCTCGGGACGCGATTCTTTTAAGTGGGGGTGAGTTGTCACATCCCTAGCTAGCACTTGCATTAGGACCTGACTAGAGTGTGCATCATGTTTACTTTCAAAGAAACTTGAAATGGGATTAACAGAAACCCCAGCACCCCTCCCCTAACAACTAGGGTTTACTAAAATATTTTCCAATGTACCCAAAATGCCCTTCAAAATGTTCATCATTTCTGCCTTGGTCTTAAACCTCTGCCAAAAATGGTGCAAAATTTTCTAGGACAATCTAGGGTTTTGGATTAAATCATTTGGTATTTGAATTTGGGCATTTAAAATCTATAAAATATTTTAAATGCTCAAATAATCATAAACTATAATGTTTCCTACTGTTCATATTATATACAGTAGGTATGACAAGTGTTATGATTTATAAAAATGTTTAGGCATTTTTATTAATTAAACAAAACTGCAAAAGAAATGAAACAGAAAAGAAAATAGAAAAAAAGGAGAGAGAGAGAACTTACCTGGCGCCCACCTGGCCCACCTGCCGGCCCAGCCCAGCTACCGCTCCAGCGAGCTGCTTGGCTCGGCCAGGCAGGCAGGCAGGTGCTCGACGGCAACCGCACGGCGCGCCACGCAACTGCCCGCTGCCCTGCTTCGCCCCCTCGCCGTTCTGGAGGCATGGATCGAACGTCCACGTCTCCCTCGACCCCCGAGACACCTCCGCTTCTCCCCAGCTCCTCTCCTCCGCTCTCCCCGCGCCATGGCCGACGCCGCCGTGATCGCACCGTCGTAGAAGCCGCGTCCACCGTCGTCCCCGAGCTCCGCCGTGTTGTACCTCTTCTCCGCCGACCTCGACTGCTTCGATAGGCCGAGCCCCGAGCGCTCGCCCGCCCTGGAGACGCCCCCGAGCTCTTCTTCCCCAACTCCGGCCACGGAGATCCCCCGCGTCGTGCTGCTCAGCTTCGACCACCCCCGAGCTCGCTTCGGTGCTTGCTGCAACCGTTGTGAGCCTAGCTACCTCCTCCCCCTCTCCGTTGGCTTCCTCTTGCCCTGTAACACACTGCACGTAGGTCGCCCGCACGCACCGCCGCCGTGCTCGTCGCCGGTGATGCTCCGGTGACCATTTGGTCACCGGCACCCGTCCATCACACTCACCACAGCACGTAGATGCGAACGGTGCTACGCACGCATCGCCTAGGCCCCTGCAGCCGCATCTCCACACACGCCCGACGCCGGTCGCCGCCGTCGAGCTCGCTACCGTCGTCTCCGGCCAACCCAGGTCCGGCGACCACCTCCATCCGATGCGGAAGAGCAAGAGCTCTCCAACGCACCCAACCGCAGCTCGAACCGTGCACCGTAGACGTTTTCCGAAGCACGCCGCCGCGTTTGGCCTCGCCGGCGGCTAAACGCCGGCGAGTTGGACCTGTTTTGACCACGGGTTTGACCCCCTGGGTCAGTCACATGTGGGCCCTGCCCGCAAGTCAAACTTAGTTTAGGTGTTAATTTAATATTAACTAGATAATTAGTTTAGTCACTGACACGTGGGCCCTGGCCCCACTGACAGCTAATTAGTTTTAACTAAACTCTAATTAACTCAGTTAATTAGCTGTGACACTGACATGAGGGACCCACTGGTCAGGTTTGACCTGGACTGGCCCTGTTGACTGGCTGACGTCAGCATGATGTCATGCTGACGCAGTAAAGGTTTTTCTGGGATTTTTAGATTTAAAATAATTCATGAAATTCCAGAAAATACCTAAAACTTCTAAAAATCATATAAAATCAACCATAGCTCAGATGGAAAAGATTTATATATGAAAAATGATCAGAAAAATCCAATCTTTCTAATGGCACTGGTTTCATGCATGTTTGAACAAGTTAACTTGCTGTATATATCAAAAACATGATAATGCACTTATTTAAATAATAGTTTGAACTTCAATTTGAATCCTTGATTCAAATAGGTTCAAACCCTTCTGGTTCTAGTTGCATTAGCCAACACACATGCATCTTGCCATGTCATAAACATGCATCATATTGTTGCATTTGTTTGTTAATGATTGTATCGTCGGTATTTCCTGTGTTAGGTCCTGCTCCCGAGGATACTGCTGCGTATCCAGTTGAAGAGCAGTACCCGACAACTACCTTGTCAGGCAAGCAATCATTGATCATTCTGATACAAACCCAATCTTCTCGCTCCTGCTCTCTTTTACTGCATTAAGGCAACAGCGCGTGAACTGCAACTTGCTGCGGTAGTTGAACCCTATTCCCTTGCATGACCTGTCATTGCCACAGTAAATAGTTGAAACCCACTAGCATGTGTAGGAGTTGATTGAGCCATGTGATGTGTGATCCACCATGCTATTTACTTATGTTGCCTGCTATGCTTAGAGTTGTGTCTGGTCTGATTCATCTGGGTGATGGATCAGAGTGAAATGATCTTACCGATAAAGAGAGGGAAGTGTGGAATACGCTTGGTAAAGGTATCGATGAAAGGCCATGTAGGAGTACATGGTGGGTTGTTTCATTGGAATCGTCCATAGGACCCGAGATCTGTGTGTGTGATTCAAGTTACAGTTACTACCACACATTGGGCCCTGAAATATGACCCCGCTCGACTTATTGACTGCCCTTGTACTCTGTCCAGGAGTTGCAACTAGTTTCTGGAGTTTATAGTTTACTGGAGGTCGTGCACAGCGCTGACCCTCGGGGTGGGTACGTGGCACATCGTTGCCCATTTGGTACGTGGCACGGTGGCACAGGTACGTGGCACAGGTACGTGGCACGGTGTACCGGTTGCCCGTTTGGTGACTCGGGAACCCTGTACACATCGTTTGGGGCCGTGAGCGACACCCCGGTCGGATCTCCCCACGGATGGAACCCAAATAGGCGATAAACCTGGACGAGAGACTTGAGTGGTTGGTTAGGTCGTGGTCTACACCCACGTCGGCTTTCGCTTGAAGTCTGCCGAGCACATGTCGTGTGCAGACGCTAGTGGTGAAAACATGTGTGAAGAAGTACACCCCTGCAGGGTTATCAAACTATTCGAAGAGCCGTTGTTCGCGGTACGAACTACTTGGTTACTCTTACAGTTCATAGACAAGTTGATGGATACTACTAAAAGCCTCAAGATAAGCGTGAGTGCCGTGGATGGCCCTTCCGTAGGATGACGGAAGAGGATCCTCGGTAGTGTATTTGATGTGGTGATTAGTGGACTCGTGTTCGTAACAATATCTTGCAATCCGTTGAGAGTTGTAGTATAGGTTAGCCAAGGTCAAAGCTGGCATTCTGCTATAAACTCCACTATCCCCCTTTGATAATTTTGCATGTATGATAGGTTCTGTGGTAAGACTTGCTGAGTACCTTTGTACTCATGTTTGCTTAATAACTGTTGCAGAGGAGAACCCTGCCCCTGCTGATGGGTTCTACATAGACGTTGACGTCGACGAGTAGCTTGACACCCAGACGGTGATCTGGAGCTTGTGAAGGGCCTTGTAGATTGTCAGGCTACACCAAGCCTGTTTTATTTTCTAAGTTGTCTGTACTCAGACATGTAGCTTCCGCTTGTGCTTGTATGACTGTATGACTTGAGTGTTGGGTCATGTGACCCCTACCTGTATGACTATGTTATGTATGGCTCTTGGAGCCTTTTAAATAAAGTACTTTGAGTCATAGAGTTCTGTTGTGATGCAATGTTGTATTTGCACATATTGAGCATATTGCGTGTATGATTGAAATGCTTAGTATGTGTGGGATCCGACACCTAGTTGTTTTCCTTTGGTAGCCTATCTTACAGGGAAATGCCTCCTAGTGATTCCAATGAGCATTGGTAGCTTGCTACTGCTCGGAACATGTAGGCTGGCCGGCATGTGTCCTTCTTCGTTCCTGTGTCTGTCCCTTAGGGGAAATGTCACGCGTTGTTCCTTTAAGTCCATGTAGCTTGCTACGACTTGGGTTCATACGTTGATGACCGACACGTTCGTTGCTGGGTCATGGATGCCTGTCTCTGTAATTTAGTGCCACTTTTGGTTTATAACTAGCCATGTCGGCCCGGATTCTCTGTCATATGGATGCTAGCGACACTGTCATATACGTGTGCCAAAATGCGCAAACGGTCCCGGGCCAGGTGAGGTGGCACCCGTGGGGTTACCGTGCGTGAGGCCGCAAAGTGATATGACGTGTTACAGCTAGATCGGTGTGACTTAGGATCGGGGTCTTGACAGAAACTTCTTTCTGGATATGTATGTATATATATGGATATGTTGGATACGACTTTGTTGAACTATGTTGTTGGATATGTTGGATTTGATGAAATATGTTGTTGGACATGTTGTTATATGTTGTTGGATATGTTGGATATGTATGTATATGTATATATGTGTGTGAAAACCTGTCAAATTAAATGGATTCAAATAAAAATAGTGGATATATAGCCTCTTTGTCGTCTGCTGGCAGACGGCAAAGAGGCCATGTGGCAGCCACCTGTGCAAACTGGGAACACTTTGCTACCTATTTGGGAACTTCGTCGTCTGCCAGCAGACGGAAAACTGCCCAAATAGGACTGGCAAACAGGGCCAGCTATGCCGTCCGTTAGCACACGACAAAGAATCAAAGTTCTTTGTCGTCTGCTGACGGACGACATAGCTGGACACGTGGCAGCTTCTTGCTGCTGTTGGAGATAAGTTGTTTGCCGTCCGCCGGCAGACGGCAAAGCACGCCGTTAACCCCTAACGGCGCTCACCCTACCCCACTGTCGTCCATGATATTTGTCGTCTGCTTCTATGAAGCAGACGGCAAAGAAGGCCTTTGCTGGCACTCGTTCAGCCGGACCTGTTGCCGTCTGCTGGCGGACGGCAAAGGCTTTTGCCACCCACCAGGTATGCCTTTGCCGTCCGCCATGGTGGACGGCAAAGTGCCTGATTCCTGTAGTGATATTATGTTCTTAGAAAATGCGTTGGCATGCCATAATTCAGATACATGATGTCTATGTAAACATCATGGCATGATATAATTCAAATATATGATTTATATACTAAGCAAGTGAGCAGAGGGCAATCGCCTATATGATGTGTCAACTAAGAAGATGACATTCAATATTGTGTATATTATGTAAAAACTAAGCATCAAAAGACAACATATGCATGATATGATTATATAACCCTGCCAAGTTTGAGCATACACCTCAGGGGGAAAATAGGACTGGTCATCTGTCTCTGAATCCTCCTCTGAGGAGCTATTGGTAACCAGCAAGATATCTACTTCAGCAGGTAGCATTGTCTGCTCTGAAGACCTTATTTTCACTCCAGATTTTTGCATCACCAGGTCAAATGGCTGATGTGCAAGAAGAGAAGTTGAATATACAAACATTGTCGACAAATGGAATATGTAGTACAAAAAAAGGATGGCATGATATAATTCACATATATGATGCTTGGCTAAACAGCATGGCATTGCATAATTCACATATATAATGCATTGCAACAAGATAGCATTGCATAATTCACATATATAATGTCTTGCAACAAGACGGTATTGCATAATTCACATATATGGTAATTAGACACTAAACTGGTGGCATTCACACAAATCATGTCTAAACTAAGCAAATAACATGGCAATGCAAGATACCATATGCACGATATGAGCAATATAAACCTTCCAAGTTAGAGCATGCACCTCGGGTGGGATAGGACTGGTCATGTGTCTCTGAATCCTCCTCTGAGGAGCTATCTGTAACCAGCAAGACATGTGCTCCGTCAGATAGCATTGTCTGCTCTGAAGACCTTGTTTTCACTCCAGATTTTTCCATGACCGGGTCGATCGGCTGATGCATAGGAAGAGTAATTGAATGTACTAACATTGTTCACAAATTTAATACGTAATTAAAAAGGATTCCATGATATAATTCACATATAAGATGACTGGCTAACCAGGATGGCATTGCAAAATTCACAGATATGATGTCTGGCTAAACAAGATGGCATTGCATGATTCACATATATGATATACTCCCTCCGTCCCAAAATAAGTGACTCAAAAATGACTCAATTTTATACTAACTTTAGTACAAAGTTGAGTTACTTTTGAGTCAATTATTTTGGGACGAAGGGAGTATAAACTAAACAGATGGCATTCACACAATGCATGTCTAAACTAAGCAGATGATATATTTTACGTATAAAGTAAGCAATACAAGGCACCATATGCATGATATGACCAACATCAGCATGCCAAGTTAGAGCAAAAGACCTGAGGGGTTAGATAGGAGTGCTCTGCTCCCTCTGAATCCCCCTCTGAACAATTATCTTCCTCTTGATTATAGTCTGGAATGGGGGGAGGGGGGTTGCTTTCGCGCCCACCATGGAGCGACGTCTGCATGAAATTTTATTGCCATACAAGGCTCGTCTCTTTTGCTCTACATGTTCAGTACCATTGTGTACAATAACTAACATGCATAGGAATAAAACATAGTGAGATTATTGCCCTAAACTAATAATAGCAAGCAGATAACAGCTTCAGTTGAAAATACAGATAATGGCTCCTTTAATGTTTGTTTCCACGCAACATGAAACTCACAGTAGACACCCGAGATTAACCAGATAGTGGACATATAGTATTGATTGCTGCCCCAATATGTACCCCACAACCATTTAAAAACTCAAGTTGGAGCATTAGTTTGGACCTAACTAGGAGTCTAATCGGTGAGCAGGACGATAAAGTAGCACATCATCGTGTTAAGCGATGCATAACGTAAGCAGACACAAAAGAGTGCGACCTCTCTTGCGGACCCGTGTAGTCCTCAAGGTCATCTGCTTAGTTGATGATAGTAATGCAGTTGTCTTGGCTGCCGGCGGTGGGGAAGAAGATATGAGGCGGTGAAAGATAGTCTGGAGGGCGGATGCCTGCTGTGGTGAACCCTTCCATCGTTGGAGCAGCTGAGCTGGGGCGGACCACAGCGTAGCAGGAACGGGACAAACCACACAAGGTTTTCTTTGACACATATCTATAACAAATGTAATTATGCAAGGGCTTGTTTGAATTGGAGGATTCTAACAATGCAGGGATAAAAAATACACATGAATAGGATAGGAATGCACGTGCAAAACAGAGAATTTAAAAACACAAGATTTCTGTCAATATGGGTGTTTGGTTCCCAAGAATTAGAAGAAAACAGGAATGTAAAGAAGCATGGTGAAATTAAGTCAAACCAAAAGAATATGTATAGTTATAATGCTATTATGCTACTATCTCATAGTCTTGTGCTTCATGAATAGGAATTTGAAAATGATGCCAAGTGGATATTAAAATTGCTAAGGTTTTCTATCAACGAGACACTAAAGGAACAAATCCTACAGTTTTCCTTTGCTCCATTCCTTTGAACCAAATGCATGAATAGTAGTACCATAGGAAAATTTTCCATTCATATGTTTTTCCTTCACGTTTCCTTTCAAGCACTAGCGATTCTAGCAGGTAGGCGTGAATAGGGAAAAGCCTACACTCCAAAAATGTTTGTGTGCTACTTCTACTACTTTGGACCCAGGCCACTTCCCTACTAGCTCAACTCCCAGGCCCATCTTGAAATGCACAACTCAAACACACAGAAATAAATAATGATGGCTTTCCAAAGAGTCCATCACGGATAACTAGGTTGCATTGTACCTCACTTCTTGTTATATAGGAGAAACTAATCGTATTTCACATTACTACATGTGCTTAGTGGACAATTTATATAACATGTAGAGTAAAAAAGTGATGCAACAAGTGTACAACCTCTTTGGCGAAGCCCTGTCGATCTCAGCATCATTGGGTTGGCCGCTGAGGATGTTGCGGCTGATGTGGTAGTCGGAGGAGAGGAAGAAGATCTTAGGCACCTGGAGATGGAGCCAAGGGTACTGCTGGCTATGATGGAGGGTTTCGTCGTTGGAGTAGCTCTGGTGAGTTGTACGATGGTGAGGCTCAAGTAGGGCAAGAGAGACAACGTTAACCTAAGTGGAATTCTAATATAATCTCCAATAGATGCTGTAAAATACATAACAACAAAGTCCTAGATGTAAAATACATCAGCCACTCATCTCTAAACTTAACTTTCGAAACTGAATTTAACTGTTGAAATTGAATTTTACTGTCGAAACTGAACACACTGATAGAAGAAAAGCAGTAGCAGCAACAACAATGCCCAGAGCAGTAACTCGTGTGAGACTCGAGCAGCTGGTTGATACGTCTCCAACGTATCTATATTTTTTATTGTTCCATGCTATTATATTATCTGTTTTGGATGTTTAATGGGCTTTAATATACACGTCTATATTATTTTTGGGACTAACCTATTAACCGGAGGCCCAGTGCTAGTTGCTGTTTTTTGCCTATTTCAGTGTTTCGCAGAAAAGGAATATCAAACGGAGTCCAAACGGAATGAAACCTTCGCGATGATCTTTCTTCGACCAAAATCAATCTAGAAGACTTGAAGTAGAAGTCTGCGAAGCCACGAGGCGGCCACGAGGCAGGAGGATGCGCCCAGGGGGGTAGGCGCACCCCGCACCCTCGTGGGCCCCTCGTAGCTCCACCGATGTACTTCTTGCGCCTATATATACCCTTAAACCCAAAAACATCCAGGAGAGCCACGGAACCACTTTTCCACCACCACAACCTTCTGTACCTGTGAGATCCCATCTTGGAGCCTTCTCCGGCGCTCCGCCGGAGGGGGAACCGATCACATAGGGCTTCTACATCAACACCATAGCCTCTCTGATGATGTGTCAGTTGTTTACCACAGACCTTCGGGTCCATAGTTATTAGCTAGATGGCTTCTTCTCTCTCATTGGTTCTCAATACAAAGTTCTCCTCGATGTTCTTGGAGATCTATTCGATGTAATTCTGTTTGCGGTGTGTTTGCCGAGATCCGATGAATTGTGGGGTTATGACCAAGATTATCTATGAACAATATTTCGTTCTTCTCTGAATTCTTATATGCATGATTTAATATCTTTGCAAGTCTCTTCGAATTATCAGTTTGGTTTGGCCTACTAGATTGATCTTTCTTGCAATGGGAGAAGTGCTTAGCCTAGGGTTCAATCTTGCGGTGCTCGATCCCAGTGACAGAAAGGGACGACACATATTGTATTGTTGCCATCAAGGATAAAAAGATGGGGTTTATATCATATTTCTTGAGTTTATCCCTCTACATCATGTCATCTTGCTTAAGGCGTTACTCCGTTCTTATGAACTTAATACTCTACATGCATGCTGGATAGCGGTCGATGTGTGGAGTAATAGTAGTAGATGTAGAATCGTTTTGGTCTACTTGACACGGACGTGATGCCTATGTTCGTGATCATTCCTAGATATTCTCATAACTATGCGCTTTTCTATCAATTGCTCGGCAGTAATTTGTTCACCCACCGTAATTTATACTTTCATGAGAGAAGCCACTAGTGAAAGCTATGGCCCCCGGGTCTACTTTACATTATATAAGTTTTCGATCTACAATTCTAGTTTACTATTTATTTTGCAATCTTTATTTTCTAATCTATATAAAAATACCAAAAATACTTATCTTATTATCTTTATCATATCTCACTTTTGCAAGTGGCCGTGAAGGGATTGACAACCCCTTTATCGCGTTGGTTGCATGGTTCTTGATTGTTTGTGCAGGTACTAGGCAACATGTGTGTAGTACCCTACTGGATTGATTCCTTTTTTCTCAAAAACTGAGGGAAATACTTACGCTACTTTGCTGCATCACCTTTTCCTCTTCAAGGGAAAACCAACGCATTCTCAAGAGGTAGCAACAAGGATTTCTGGCGCGGTTGCCGGGTAGATCTACGCTCAAGTCAAGACAAACCAAGTACCCATCATAACCTCTTCTCCCTCACATTATATTATTTGCCATTCGCTTCTCGCTTTCCTCTCCCCCACTTCTAAAATGATTTTCGAAAGCCTTTGCATTTTTTCTGTTCGCCTTTCTATTTGCTTGTGTTTCCATGTGCCCTTTATTAGCTTGCATCTTCGCTTGCTAATTATGGATCCTCATCCACTTGCTAATCTTTTTAAGAGATCCAATTATGATGAACCAATTGCTAGTGAGCTTCGTGCACTAGATTATCTTTATGAGGGTTTGCTTGAAATTCGTGAGTCCGAAAATTGTGATGAAGTGTTGAAAGAAGAAGATTATAAAGTGATTCATGATAACTCCTTGAATGATAAGCATGATTGCAATGATGTTATTATAAATTCTATTAATGCCAATTGTGCTAATGATATGCAAAACCCTAAGCTTGGGGATGCTTATTTTGCTATGCCCACTAATTGTTGCAATGATCATGATTGGGGTGATGCTTCTTACGATCTTGAAAACTTATTTAAGCCCCATGATATATATGAGATTGATAATAATGTTTGCAATAATATTGAAAGTGGGTTTGGAAGAGTGTCAACTTTAGATCCCACATATTTGGAGAATGTTCAATCTTATGAATTTTTTGATAAAAGTGGGTTTGGAGAGGTCATGGCTTTAGTTAATATTGATCCCACTATTTTGGAAGAGTGCCAACTTCGTATGCATGTGGATCGTGTTGAGAATATGTTTTGTGATAGCTATATTGTTGAATTTTCTTATGATCCTACATGCAATTATTATGAGAGAGTTAAATATGGTTGTAGAAATCTGCATGTTACTAAATTACCTCTCTTCATGTTGAGATGGATCTTGTTTCTTTCATCTTCCTTGCATATGTTAGATCTTGCTTGTCTTGCTAATTTGTTTTCCTATAAAATTCCTATATGATTGTGTTAGACTTAAATGTGATTTTCACATGCTATATGATGCTCTTTTTGTTTATAGTATTGTCTTTCATGTGAGCATTATTGAATTCTCAAGCCTATCTTAATGGCTATAAAGAAATAGCTTGTTGGGAGGCAACCCAATTTTCTTTTCTTTGCTTTTTGTTTCTGTTTAGTAATAAATAAATAATCATGCTACTGCTATGATTGTGTTTTTTGTGTTTTAATTAGTGTTTGTGCCAAGTAGAACCTTTGGGAAGACTTGGGTGAAGTCTTTGCGATCTTGCTGTAAAAAACAGAAAATTTTGCTCTCACGAGATTAGCTGCCAGTTTTTACTGGAGAGTGATTTTAAGTTGCTTTTTGTAGATGATTAATAGACAAATTCCTCACGTCCACCAATTTATTTCAGAATTTTTAGAGTTACATAAGTATTCGAAAGTTACAGATTTCTACAAATTGTTCTGTTTTTGACAGATTTTATTTTTCCTGTGTTGTTCGCTTATTTTGATGAATGTATGAGTAGTATCGGGGGGAATGAACCATAAAGAAGTTTTAATACAGTAGGTTTAAAACCAATATAAATAAATAATGAGTTAAATACAATACCTTAAAGTGGCGGTTTGTTTTCTTATACTAACGGAGCTCACGAGATTTTTTGTTAAGTTTTTGTGTCGTGAAGTTTTCAAGTTTTTGGGTAAGGATTTGATGGACTATGGAATAAAGTGTGTCAAGAGCCTAAGCTTGGGGATGCCCAAGGCACTCCAAGGTAAAAGTCAAGGACAATCAAAAGCCTAAACTTGGGGATGCCCCGGGAAGGCATCCCCTCTTTCGTCTTCGTCTATCGGTAACTATACTTGAGACTATATTTTTATTCACCACATGATATGTGTTTTGCTTGGAGCGTATTGTATGATTTGAGTCTTTGCTTTTTATTTTGCCACAATCATCCTTGTTGTACACACCTTTTGGGAGAGACACACATGGATCGGAATTTATTAGAATACTCTATGTGCTTCACTTACATCTTTTGAGCTAGATAATATTGCTCTAGTGCTTCACTTATATCTTTTTAGAGCACGGTGGTGGTTTTATTTTATAGAAATTATTGATCTCTAATGCGTCACTTATATTATTTTGAGAGTCTTTTAGAATAGCATGGTAATTTGCTTTGGCTATAAAACTAGTCCTAATATGATGGGCATCCAAGATGGGTATAATAAAAACATTCATATAAAGTGCATTGAATACTATGAGAAGTTTGATAGTTGATGATTGTTTTGAGATTTGAGGATGGTGATATTAGAGTAATGCTAGTAGAGTCATTTTGAATTTGAGGAATACTTGTGTTAAAGTTTGTGATTCCCGTAGCATGCACGTATGGTGAACCGTTATGTGATGAAGTTGGAGCATGATTTATTTATTTATTGTCTTCCTTTGTGTGGAGGTCGGGATCGCGCGATGGTTAACTCCTACCAACCCTTCCCCTAGGAGCATGCGTGTAGTACTTTGTTTTGATAACTTGTAGATTTTTTCAATAAGTATATGAGTTCTTTATGACTAATGTTAAGTCCATGGATTATACGCACTCTCACCCTTCCACCATTGCTAGCCAGTCTAGTATCGCGCAACTTTCGCCGGTACCATACACCCACCATATACCTTCCTCAAAACAGCCACCATACCTACATATTATAGCATTTCCATAGCCATTCCGAGATATATTGCCATGCAACTTTCCATCGTTCTATTTATTATGACACGCTCCATCATTGTCATATTACCTTACATGATCATGTAGTTGACATTATATTTGTGGCAAGGCCACCATTCATAATTTTTTCATACATGTCACTCTTGATTCATTTCACATCCCGGTATTGTAAGTGCATCTAGTGCCACCCCTAGTTGGTTTTGGAGTATTGACGACAAACTTGGTTGAGGGACTAATGTGTTTGTGAGAATTGCAGGATAACACAGGTAGTAGTCCCTCATTGATTCGGTTTACCTACCGGAGATGACCCCTAAAAATGTACGAAGACATTGACGATAATGGTGGTATATGAAGATGTTCATAATGAAGACTATGACGAGAGAAGACATTGTGTGAAGACTATGGAGTGCGAAGACTTAGATGTTTCGTTGTTTCCTTTTCTTCTTTGTTGAGTCATAGGAACCACCGTACTGTTAAGTGGGGTCCAAGTGAACAAATTCAGAGTGACTAAAGTGATGCTCAACCAAATCCTATGTCTTCGAGCGAAGACAATGAGAGCAAATCTTATCCAGAGCTGGATGAGTCAGCTTTACTTGTAGCCCAAGTAAAGTTGCCGTGTGTGTTTGAAATCTGACCGTTGGAACACGTGTCAGTTCCTTAGTGACCCAGGGTCACTTCGGACAAATCAGGTTGGGTTGCCCAGTGGCTATAAATAGCCCACCCCCCTACACCATAAATTGGTGGCTGCTCAGAGTTATTACACGGCTTTTGTCATTTGAGAGCAACCCACCTCCGAAGCATTTGAGAGAGAGAGAGATCCTTGTGAGGACATAGCCCAAACACCCTGAGCCAAAGAGTGTTAGGCATCACTGAAGTCTTTCTATCTGTGTGACCTGAAGACTTGTTACACTTGAGGACTGTGTTTCCTGTAGCCGGTTAGGTGTCGCGTTCTGAGCATCCAAGAGTCATTGTGGATCGCCGGTGAACGAAGTCTGTGAAGGTTTGGATGTCTACCTTGAAGACTTACCAGAGTGATTGGGCGAGGACTAGGTGTCCTTAGCTCAAGGGGAATAAGGTGAAGACGCGGTCTTCTGAGTTAAATCTCTGCCTCCCTAACCAGACGTACAGTTGTCACAGCAACTGGAACTGGTCTAACAAATCACTGTCTTCCCCGAGCTACTGGTTCTATCCTTTCCTTCTCTTTACTTACTGTCTTTCGTTGTGAAGTCATTGCCTGCTTGACTTACCTATTTGACTTCACTGATTGACTACTTGTTCTGATTGGCTTCATACAATCTTCCATCCTGATCCATACTTCCTAGCTGCTATTAGTCTTCGTGCTTTCACTTTATTGAATACTTGACTATGGCTTGTCTAGTGTAGTCTACCTTCCGCTGCATATAAATAGGATCGGTTCTGTCGTTTGTCTTTGAAACTTCCATGTTTTGAATACTTTCATAAAAATCGCCTATTCACCCCCCCCCTCTAGTCGATATACATCACTTTCAATTGGTATCAGAGCAAGGTACTCCCCTGTTTTGTGTTATTCGGTTTAACCACCTGGAGTTTTAGCTATGTCGACTGCAGGGATAATCAAAGTCTCCGCTGCGTGCCCCGTCTTCGATGGCACTGAATATCCCTACTGGAAGAACAAGATGCGCATGCATCTTGAAGCCATTGATGTGAACCTCTGGTTTGTCGTCAAGAACGGCGTTCACAAGACTGGTGAAGGTCTCACCCCTGCTGATGTCAAGAAGCTCGTCCAACTGGATTCCACTGCCAAGAATATCATGTGTGGTCATCTGACCAAAGGATAGTATGGTCGTGTGAGTGCTCTGGAAACGTCAAAGGAAGTCTGGGACTGGCTCTCTAAGGTCAACGAAGGCGTCTCAACCCAGAGAGATCAAAGAATCAGTGTCCTTCGCAACCTCTTCAATCACTTCAAAAGACACGACAATGAGAATGTCCAGCACACATTCGATCGCCTCATTGACATCACAAATGAGCTTCAAGCACTTGGCGCCACTGAGATCACCAAGCATGAAATCGTCAAGACACTACTGAGATCACATGACAGCTCATTTGACATCCTTGCCCTGATGATTCAATAACGCCCTGACTTCAAGACTCTCGATCCATCTGACATACTTGAGAGGCTCAACACACATGAGTTGCAGCTATCTGAGAAATGTGACATCTATGGTCCCAACTATGGCCGAACTCGCGCTTTAAGGCAAAGGCTGCTTCCTCATCTGAAGAGGAATCTGACTGCAGTTCTGATGATCCTGAATACATTGGAAAGGAGCTTGCCATGCTTCTGAAGAAGTTCCAGAAATTCACTAGGAAGAAAGGCTTCAGAAAGTCTTCACGATGCAGCTCAAGGAATGATGAAGCTTCTACCCATGACTACAAGAAGAGAACATGTCATAAGTGCAAGAAACCTGGTCAATACATCTTTCAGTGTCCTTAATGGGACAATGAGAAGAAGAAGAGCAAGGAATATGATTCTGATGACAAGAAAAAGAAGAAATCCTCAAAGTTTTCTTCCAAGTCTTCATCAAAGTCTTCATCACACAAGAGGAATTCATCTGGCAAGGCTCGTGCGTTTGTTGGCAAGGAGATGGATTCAGAGGAGGAGTCTGCTTCAGAAGAAGCGGAGGTGGAGTCTGAGGAGGAGTCCGATTCTGGTGCTGCAAGTCTGGCTCTAGCCATAGCCTACGTTGCCAAGTTCATCTTCAACACTGAAGACAATGGCTCCGTCACCAACACTGATGATAATGAGAACGACGACTCTGCTCCCACCTACTGCTTCATGGCGCGTGGTGCCAAGGTAAAATCACGCGATGCTTACTTTCAAACATCCAGTGAAGATGACTCAGATTGTGAATCCAAACCTAGCTAAAAAACACTTGCTAAAATTGCCACTAAACAACAGAAAGCTATGGAACATATTCAAAAACTGTTAGACAGAAGCGATGACCTGTTGGATGCGGAAATGACCCGTTCTCAGTCCTTAATTGAAGACATAAAAAATCTTCATGTTAAGTACGAGGAACTTGAAAGTCTTCATGGAACGCTCTCAAAAACTCATGAAAAGCTTTCCCATGATTATTTTCAAAGGAAGCGAGAACTTGAGAAATTGAAAGCGGCTCATGAAGATCTTCAAAAAGAAAATGAATCACTCCGCACTCAACAGATCAGCTCCGCTCAAGAAGGATTTGAACCACCATGTCTAAAATGCATTGAGCGTGATAACGCTACATCTGTTGCTGAATGTTCCA
Organism: Secale cereale; assembly: GCA_902687465.1. Lineage (NCBI taxonomy): Eukaryota > Viridiplantae > Streptophyta > Magnoliopsida > Poales > Poaceae > Secale > Secale cereale. Next base: position 262,700,476 of record LR738714.1, on the reverse strand, counting down.
CTGTTGCCACTGTTGCAATATCTTCAACTGCTGATGTGGTAACTAACCCCTCTGCTGAGGATACCACTACTATTGCTTATGAAAATGCTAGGTTGAAGACTTTGCTTGAAACAGGGATGTACAAAAGCCTCAAAGGGCATCAGACTTTATGTGATATCCTCAAAAAGCAGATTTTGAACCGAAACCCTAGGAAAGAGGGTCTAGGGTTCGAGAGAAAAATGAATGTTGATGGTTTATACTGGAAGCCTGAGCAGTACCCCAAAACCACATGGGTTGCTGCAAAGGAACCTTCAGTGGATCCGTCTACCTTATCTGGCTTCACTTGTGCTAATCCTATTATCATTGATGAATCCTTTGATGCAAACTATAAACTATTAAAGAATCAGAATGGTGAAGTGTTTGCCAAGTATATTGGTACTAACTGCAGGAACGGGCCACCCATGAAGAAGATCTGGGTTCCCAAAGGTTGTCTTGAGAAGCTTCCAGTAAATGTCATTAGGACACCACCTGGGAAGAAGACAAACCCCAGACCAAAGGCTTCATATGGTCCTCAGGCTTCATATAGACAGAGGACTCACCTGAGTCACCCTAACACCAATATGTTGCAGGGAAACTATACTCGGACCCATGAATATGAGCGTGTTTCCTCAAACCGCTATATTCACAAAACAAAGAAATTTTCTGCTTATTCTTATGAGTATTATTCTCCTACTGCAAGACTATTTGCTAGGGCTCCAAAGCCAAAATTCTCGGATGCTGCTCTTAGACTCATTGCTTTTAAGCCACCCCTGAACATGTGGGTGGTTAAGAAGAATTAACTTTCTCTTGCAGGGAAAGGTCTCCAGTCGAAAATCTAAGGCATCTGATGCTATTGCTGGGGACCTAAAACAACTTGTAGGGCGCAAGATCAAATGCCCAAATGGTCTTACTATGTATTTTGTTCCTGGATCGCTTAGCAATCATCCTATCATTCCTTACTCGGATCTAAGCTTTCATAATCCGCTTGTACGTCAAATTTTTATGCTTCACATTGACTATTGGTGAAGCCTATCCCCCTAACTGTACTGTAGGGTATGACACCAAAAACTTCAGAATGGAACATGGACTGCGGATGCACTAATCATATGACTGGAGATCGAAGACTTCTTATGGACTCAATCTTACGTCCATCTAACAAGAGTCACATCACATTTGCTGACACTGGTAAAAGCACAATATTGGGTCTAGGTAGAGTTGCAATCTCAAGGGATCAGCACATGGATAAAGTCATGCTTGTTGAATCCCTTGGTTTCAACTTAATGTCAGTCTCAATGCCTTGTGACTTAAACATGATTGTGATATTTGGAAAATATCTATGCCTTGTACTAATGGAATCTAACAAGTCTCTAGTCTTTGAAGGATATCAGAAAGGTGATCTGTATATGGTAGATTTCTCCGCATGACCGCAGATTGCCGTATGTCTTCTAGCAAAAGCTTTAGAGGGCTGGCTCAGGCATCGAAGGCTAGGACATGCCGGCATGAGGAACTTGCACACTCTCGCAAAAAAGAAGCACGTCGTAGGCATTAAGGGCAGCAAGTTCAAGAAAGATCATCTGTGTGGTGCCTGCGAAGCTGGGAAGATGACTAGGTCCAAGCATCCCTCAAAGACAATCATGACGACATCCAAACCCTTCGAGTTGCTTCACATGGACTTATTTGGCCCTACTCACTACTCCATGTTCACCACCACAACTTGTCTCTATGGCTTCGTCATTGTTGATGATTATTCAAGATACACATGGGTGCATATAATTCTCTACAAGACTGAAGTGCAAGATGTCTTCAGACGCTTCGCCAATCATGCCATGAACAACTATGGCATCAAGATCAAGCATATCAGAAGTGACAATGGAACTGAGTTCAAAAATACCGGCCTTGATCTTTATCTGGATACAATGGGAATCACTCATGAGTTCTCAGCTCCGTACACACCTCAGCAGAATGGCATCGTAGAGCGCAAGAACAGAACCCTAATTGAGATGGCTCGAATGATGCTCGATGAATACAAGACACCAAGAAAGTTCTGGCCCGAAGCTATTGATACTGCATGCCATATCATCAACCGTGTTTATCTTCACAAGCTTCTGAAGAAAACGTCCTATGAACTCCTTAGTGGCAAGAAGCCAAATGTCAGTTACTTCAAGGTATTTGGAGCTAAGTGCTGGATCAAGGATCCACATCATAAATCAAAGTTTGCACCAAAAAGCACATGAAGGTTTCATGCTTGGCTATGGAAAGGACTCGCACTCCTACAGAGTCTTCAACATCTTTCTCTATAAAGTGGTTGATACTGTGGATGTGCGGTTTGATGAAACAAATGGCTCACAAAGAGAGGTCTTGCCAAATATGCTGGATGAAGCCACACCTAGTGAATCTATCAAGCTAATGGGAACATGTGAAATCATGACTTCTAAAGCACAGCCTGACGAGGAACTCATCATTTCTACTCCTAATCAACCTAAAGACAATGATCAGCCTGAAGACAATTCTCCTGATGATGACAATGACAACCAAGAGCAAAATCTTCGTCCAGCTCACACTCATGTTGCAAATGAAGTATAAGTTGAGAAGATAATTGACAGCATTAATGCACCTGGTCCACTCACTCATTCAAGAGCAACACAACTAGCAAATTTCTGTGGGCACTTTGCATTTGTCTCAATATCTGAACCCAAGAAAGTTGCTGAAGCCTTCATGGCACCTGAATGGATTCAAGCTATGCAAGAAGAGCTTCAACAGTTTGAGCTGAATAACGTATGGGAACTTGTCAAGCGTCCTGACCCCCGCAGGCACAACATAATAGGCACAAAATGGATATATCGCAACAAGCAAGATGAGCATGGTCAAGTTGTCAGAAACAAAGCTCGTCTCGTTGCTCAAGGATACACTCAGATAGAAGGGATTGACTTCGATGAAACATTTGCTCATGTGGCTAGGCTTGAATCTATTCACATACTGCTAGCCTATGCAAATCATCACAACATCCTTCTGTATCAAATGGATGTGAAGAGTGCTTTTCTCAATGGCAAGATTGAAGAAGAAGTGTATGTTGCACAACCACCTGGCTTTGAAGATCCAAAACGTCCTGATATGGTATACAAGCTCAATAAGGCACTGTATGGCCTCAAACAAGCCCCTCGTGCTTGGTATGACACACTCAAAGACTTCCTGAAGAGCAAAGGCTTCAAACCGGGTTCTCTGGATCCCACACTCTTCACGAAGACATATGATGGTGAATTGTTTGTTTGCCAAATCTATGTGGACGACATTATCTTCGGCTGCATTGACAAAAGATACAGTGATGAGTTTGGTCACATGATGCAAGAGCAATATCAGATGTCAATGATGGGTGAGATGAAGTTCTTCCTTGGTCTTCAAATTCGTCGGCAAAGTAACGACATCTTCATATCTCAAGAGAAATATCTCAAAGACCGCCTAAAGAAGTTTGGTATGCAAGACTGCAAAGGATACACGACGCCTATGCCAACTAAAAGTCATCTGAGTCCCGACGCCAATGGTAAAGATTTCGATCAAAAGGTATACCGCTCCATGATTGGATCTTTACTTTATTTATGTGCATCTAGGCCTGATATTATGCTTAGTGTTTGCATGTGTACTCGATTCCAAGCGGCACCAAAGGAGTCGCATCACTTAGCAGTGAAGCAAATTCTTCGGTATTTGGCTTACACCCCAACACTAGGATTATGGTATCCAAAGGGCTCAGAATTTGATCTAGTTGGATTCTCAGATGCTGATTATGCTGGTGACAAAGTTGATCGCAAGTCTACATTAGGAACATGTCACTTTCTGGGACGATCACTTGTCTGTTGGTCTTCAAAGAAGCAGAACTGTGTATCACTCTCCACTGCTGAATCTGAATACATTGCTGCTGGATCTTGCTGCGCTCAGCTTCTCTGGATGAAGCAAACTCTCACGGACTATGGTGTCCATTTGAAGCATGTGCCACTCTACTGCGACAATGAAAGCGCCATCAAGATTGCCAACAACCCAGTTCAGCACTCGAAGACAAAGCACATTGAAATTCGTCATCACTTTCTCAGAGATCATGTCATGAAGGAAGATATTGATATCGTACACGTCAACACTGAAGAGCAACTGGCAGATATCTTCACAAAGCCCTAGGATGAGAAAAGGTTTTGTAAGTTGCAGTGTGAGCTAAATATCTTAGAATCCTCAAATGTTCTGTAATCAGGCACACATCCTAACGCTTATGCATGTTGATGACTTAGGTGTGCAACACACGAAGTAAAGTATGTCTTCAATCAATGAAGACTTACATTCTGAGTGTGAATACATTAACGCGTATTTGACTTCGGAGTGCCATGATAATTGTGCGCCGTGTCTGGGTCAAATACTTCCTATACGGTGGGTAACGCCACCACCAAATCTTTGTTTGAAGTGTTTCTCTTGGCGTTACATTTGCAAAGTCTTCGCATTTGATTATCTTCATATAGGACATAAATATAGACTTGTGTTCTGTCCTCTACATCATTCACTTATAGCTATGTCTTCTTATTTGAATCTTTTGAACTAAGTGAATGTGATCGGACCCTAACCTCTTTATGCTTTCTCACCTCAACTCTATCTGTCCAAATCATATGCATTATGTTGGAACCGTCGAATATCTTCTCTGCGTCCTTGTCAGCAGAAGATACAGAGACAAACTTTAAATATGTTTTTAATGCTCAATCCTTTATGCCTGAAACCCGGAGAAGCCGGAACGACCACCCCGATAGTCCAGGCGTGCGTGGGATCATGGGACCACTCTCAATGTGTTACATGTCCACCACGTGTCCCTCAGATGTGAACCGCCAGGGGCACCTGCGTAATTGTGTTGTGACGTCTCTCCCATCCTTATAAAAGCACGTCCCGTCACGGTCAAAAAATCTTCTACCACCTCTCACCTCAACCAACCCTAGCGCTTCCGCCAGCTCTCGACGACGCCGGCCACGAAGCGCTTCGCTACCGCGACCTCGTCGATGCCGTCTTCACGCCGGCCACGGACATCGTCTTCTCCGTCGTCGCCGTAGGTGTCCTCCGTCGCCAAGTTAGGGCACGGAAGATCGAACTGCTCGGCATCCACTTCTTCTCCGTCTAGCAGTTCATCGTGTGGTAAATTAAAACTCTCTTTTTACCATCTTCTTGATCCAATAGATTCATCTTTTTCACCATAAGAAGTTTCTGCCTCCACATATTTGGATATGTCCTGTCTGCATCTCATACTTTGCCTAGTATATTCACTTATGCTTCACACGTAGTTAGATACCTCACTTGTACCTATTCTTGGAGTCGTACAAATCTGGAACCAACTCTCAACATATAAGTGAATGTCTTCGCGCTATGAGGTCAAAGTCTTCTAAACTGATTTATCTTCAAAATCTTCTGAGAATGCATATGACCTCTTCCCCTTCCCTCGCATCTCTAATGCTGTCACAGGTACATGTCCGTGGGAAAATCCCTTGGTTCTCATAGGCTGCATTCATTTGCAGAATTCTTACGGCATCACATTAACTCTCCCGAAGCCAGTTCCTGTCTAACCAGCAGACCGAAGCATTTGCCAGTGTTGAAGCCTTTCAGTATGAAGCCTTTCAGTTTGAATCCAATGGCAACTGACAAATCTGTTAGGAAGGGTGGCAGACAACACCGTGGAAACACCTCCAAAGATTTGCCTCCTGACCTCATTGAAATGTACAAGAATGATCCAAAGGAGGACTACAATCAGAGGAAGACTCGAATCCAATGGATTCGAAGATATTGGGCAGAACAGTGGTTCAAGTACAAGTTTGTGACCCAAGAGTATGCTGAGAAGAATGCCATCAAGCAACCATGGGGGGACATTTTCTACAAGAATCTTCCTCCCAGGACCCAAGCTGAAGCCATTGCTCAAGGCTTCTGTCCTTGCATGGTCCGTGGACCACAACCAGCAGATGCCGACCCATCGTCACTGCTATGGTGTCGCGACGACAATCTGTTCAAGCGCAATCTTTAGTATGCCAAGAACTCGGTCAAGGAAAACAAGAAGACTTGGGGATTGGACTTCAATCCTGGCCCCTCTGCGCCCCATGCCGATGGCACGAGCGAAGCTGAACCTAACCTTGTTGGGCCCTTCTACAACTTAGAAGGTCTCATCAGCCATATCAGGGTTCAAGGGGCGGATGTGGATCAACCTGTAGACGACGCTGATTCTGATGAAGCGCCTGCATCTCCGAAGCCAAAGAAGAAGAAGAAATCAAAGGCTTCGAAGACCACTCCACCAACTGCTTCAAGAGTGAAGCCTTTGGCCACTGCTCCACCTGCACCAAGTGTGCAATCTGAAGAGCACTCTCGCATATCCAACAGCAAGAAGCTAAGGAAGAAGCCCATGCACAACCCCAGTCCAGCTCCGACTCATGATGTTGTTCTAAAGAATGCGAATGAAGGTATTGATCTGTCAAGTGATGAAGATCTAGCTGATGACGCTCTTGAGCAATTGATCAAGAGCAAGCGAGATGCAGAAATCTTCAATGATTTACCCCTCTTTGACGTGGAAGTATTGAATAACTTCATTGATGAGTAGTTTGACACCTCCCAACCTCAGCTTTGACGATCTGCAACTTCCAGTTGGCCTAAGCGTCTCCTTCAATGGCGCCATTGCTTCTGAGCTAGCTCTTGCTCAGTGAATCGTTGAGCTGAAGCAAAAGATTGATTATGAAAAGGCTCAGTTCAAGAAGCATATGGCCAAGCTCAGCGTCCAAGAAATTCAAAATTTCAAAGTCATGATGCATGAGCTCAAGGAAGCCTTTCACAAGAGGCGTGAATAATCCAAAGGTTCTCGTGAGCGCATCAAGGCCTTGGCTGCCAAGTGCGTCCAAGCTTACAATGAAGCTGAAAAGCGCAAGGCCCTTGGGCGTCCTGGCATCGACCCCAGGATGGCTGCCAAGAAGAAGAAGCCAACTGTGGCCCCCGTTGAAGAATCAAGGCATGAAGAACCTCGCATTGTCTTCCCTGCCAGCATGACAGGCACGAAGCCTAAGGTCTCCATAGTTGCTTCAGAGCGCAAGAAGACGAAAGTGGCTGAAGCTGAAGCCCGCAAGCGCAAGAACACCACTGATGAAGGTCCACCCACCAAGAAGCGCAAGATCAAGAAGGTCTGGGCTGCTCCCACAGAGCCCCTTGTAGTCGAGCCCATTTCTGTTGCTCGTCCTGCATCTGCACACCAAGAACGTCGTCTTACTGTTCATGAGCCTGCTCCCACAGAGGCTCCCGAAGTCATTCCAGCTGTTGACCCCACCGCAGCTGAAGACATTGGTCTTCATGACAATGTTGAAGATGATGAAGTCCTTCCTCAGATCGAGTATAATGTGGTATCGTCGCCTATTCTCACGAACAGCGAACGCATCAGCATTGGTCGTCCATTGACGCCAATCGCTCAGGATGACTCATGGGCTGATCACCCACAAGACAAACGAGTAACACCCACTACTCACGTCACCAGTTCGGTACTTGAAGACGAAGACATTGAGGCCCAGCCAACTCCATCTCCACAAGCGTCGCCAGCATTCCACAGGCTTCACAAAGGACCAAGCCCTCAAGTCGATCCTCCCAGCGTTCCAGAAGGAGATGTGCACCAAACTGCTTCACAACAAGTGTTTTCTGAAGCCTCTCCAACTGCGAACCTCCCTGAGTCTGAAGCCAATGTGGCTGAAGATATTCCGGCTGCATCAGTCGATGAAGAACAACCAAGAGAAGAAGAAGCACGTGTTGCCACACCCCCTGTTCTCGAGGAGAACGTGTCCGACCCTCCAGCTCCTGAAGTGGAGGTAACAAATTCTGAGGCTGCCACCGACACCAACACTGAAGCCAATGACGTTGTCATGGCTGAAGCTAATATGGTGCCTGAAGTGATGGTGCCTGAAGCCAGTGCTGCACCTGACGCCAATCAGCAGCCCGAAGCTAATGCCACTTCTCCTGTTCCGCCTCCAAGGCCCCACACTATCGAGCAAGCATACGACAAAGATGACCAGCTCATCTTTGTCAAATGGCCTATTCTGGTACCTCATCCTGCTGCTGGTCCACCTACTGCTGGTCCTCAATACGATTACCACGTCGAGCACATGCCTCTAGTTCAGAAGCCAAAGCCAAGACTGCCAAGGTTCCCAGGTATTGCCACTTCGCGAGGGTCCATCAATGCAAATGGCTTCACTGCACACAACACTTTCTTTGACAGCGCCAAGAACCCCTATTCCAAGCCAAGGATCTCATCAGATAGGTTCTAGAGCCATCAACAGCGCAGTTATTATTCACGAGTCCTCTATGATCAAGGGCGCATCTTCCCACATATGCGTGTTGACACTGAAGCCATTACTGGACTGCCATGTCTTGAAGAAGCTCTTGACTGCTTCCGTGATGCTGGACTGCTAAGCTTTGTGACTGATAAAGAGCACTGGAATGAAGAGCTGCTCCTGCAATTCTATGAAATCCTCCACATTGGCGGCTACAGCAGGGATCCGAAGACATGGGTCCTTGAGTGGATGACAGGCAATGTCCATCATGAAGCCAAAGCTTTTGATCTCATTGAGCTAACTGGCCTGCCCACTCCAGGAGAACTCTATGAACCTGGCTATCAACTACACAACAAAGCTTTGGAGAGTATCTTTCAGAAGCCCAAGCCCAACATGAGCCAAATGCTAAGCATGATGAAGCCTTTACCAATCGATGTTGAATACCCAAAGGAGTTCTTTGTTGAAGACCTTGAGTATCTGCCATGCACCATATATCATATCATCAGGCGAACTCTATGGTTTGTCAAAGGACACTCTTCATCAGCCAAGCTTGAAGGCATAATGAATACATTGGTCTTCTATATCTTCAATGGCATCAGCTTCAACGCTCAAGACTTCTTTATCAGGCAGTTGGTTGTATCAGGCTCTGAACTCTTTGGACTCAAGTTCTACGCTCCATTGATCATGCGCCTCATCAAGCTTCATTTTGCTATCAACTATCAGCCTTCTGCTCACAACCATCACATATTCTTGCCAGAGGTTGATATGTCATCTGAAGCCATATACCAAGAGCCTGCCAAAGAGCATGTTTGTCTTCACAATGCTAACCACCAAAGCTTCACTCAACCCATTGAAGGAGTTTCAGCAGTCACTCGCGTTTATCCTCTGGCTGGCCGTACTCGCTTACCTCGCCATGCAGAGACTGAAGCTATTAAGATCACCATTGCGCAAAGGCCTCAGAAGCGATCTCGTGTTCTCAATGACCGAGAACTTCTCGTTGCCTTACATCAGAAACAGGATAAGCATCATTACTTGCTGAAGCATCAGATGCAAAGCCTCTTGGTGGATGTCAATCGCATTCGCAACCTTGCCACCAAGAATGCCTTTGTTGCTCATGAAACCTGTGGGAGGTCATGGAAGAGTTTGACTTTGCTGAGTGCTGAAGCAGATCTTCAAGACGATGGCTTCACTCAGAGATTCAAATTTGACCACACTCCTCCAAGGAATGCTGTCAGGACCCCGATCCTAAGTCACACAGGTCTAGCCTGTAACACATCATATCACTTTGCGGCCTCACGCACGGTATCCCCACGGGTGCCACCTTACCTGGCCCGGGACCGTTTGCGCATTTTGGCACACGTATATGATAGTGTCACTAGCATCCATATGACAGAGAACCCGGGCCGACATGACTAGTTATAAACCAAAAGTGGCACTAAATTACAGAGACAGGCATACATGACCCAGCAACGAACGTGTCGGTCATCAACGTATGAACCCAAGTCGTAGCCAGCTACAAGGACTTAAAGGAACAACGCGTGACATTTCCCCTAAGGGACAGACACAGGAACGAAGAAGTACACATGCCGGCCAGCCTAAGTGTTCTGGAGCAGTAGCAAGCTACCAAGGCTCAGTGGAAGCACTAGGAGACATTTCCCTGTAAGGTAGGCTACCAAAGGTAAACAACTAGGTGTCGGATCCCACACATAGCAATACACATTACACGTATGCATAACATGCAAGTATGTGATGTACAACAAGGCATCACAACATAACTCAACAACTCATATAGATAAAGGCCCAGAAGAGCCATCATAGCATTTATTACAAACAGAGGTCACATGACCCAATATACAGAGCATACAGGCAACGGAAGCATAACATGTCTGAGTACAGACAACTACAAATGAAAAAGGCTGAAAAGCCTGACTATCTACAAGACCCTCCCAAGGGTACACGATCGTAGCTGAGGTAACAAGCTAAACGTCGAAGTCCACGCGGAACCACTAGCGAGACTGAAGTCTCTCTGCAAAAACATAAATTAAGCAAACGTGAGTACAAAGGTACTCAGCAAGACTTACATCAGAACTAGCTACATATGCATTAGTATCAACAAAGGGGGTGGTGGAGTTTGACTGCAGCAAGCCAGCTTTAACTCGGTGGCTATCCTAAACTACGACTGCAAGTAACTCTTTTGAGGTGGCGCACACGAGTACACATATTCACCAATCAATACACCACTATGGATCCGCTCCCGTCTCCCTACGAGAAGGCCATCCATAGCACTCACGCTTATCTTGCGCGTTTTAGAGTATCCACTTTCAATTGTCTATGAACTGTATAGGCAACCCAGAAGTCCATTTCCGCGGACATGGCTATTCAAATAGATTATATATATAACCCTGCAGGGGTGTACTTCTTCACACACGCTCTCACCACTTACCGCCGTTTACACGACATGTACTCGGCAACCTTCAAGCGGAGGCCCAGCGAGGGTGTCGGCCACGACCTGACTAACCACACAAGTCTCTCGTCCAGGTTTATCGCCTATTTGGGTTCCATCCGTGGGGAGATCCGGCCAGGGTGTCGCTCACGGCCCCAAACGATGTGTACAGGGTTCCCGCATCACCAAACGGGCGATTGGTACACCGTGGCACGTACCTGCCGCGTCATAGCCCACCCCAAGGGTCAGCGCTGCGCACGACCTCCAGTAAACTACAAACACCAGAAACTAGTTGCAACTCCTGGACAGAGATCATGTTGATTAATAAGTCGAGAGAGTCAATTAAGGATCCCAATGTGTGGTAGTAGCTGTTTCATGGACCAACCAACACAGAACTCAGTTCCTGAGGAGGACGGCTGCAATGAGACAACCCACCATGTACTCCTACATGGCCTCTCATCGCTACCTTTACCAAATCGTGTTCACACACTTAGCTCTCAACAGTAAGACATGTTCACCACATTCCAATTCATCCCCGATGAATCAGACCTGACACAACTCTAAACAATAGCAGGCATAACCAGAAAGCATGAAAGAGTAGGCACAACATGGCTCAAACAACTCCTACTCATACTAGTGGGTTTCAACTATTTACTGTGGCAATGACAGGTCATGCAGTGGAAAGGGGTTCAACTACGGCAGCAGGTAACAGTTGAAGCGTTGTTGTCTTAATTCATTAAAAGAGAGCAAGAGCGAGAGAGTGGGATTGTATCGGAATGCTCAATGGGGTTTTGCTTGCCTGGCACTTCTGAAGATAACATTGGGTCTTCATCGGTGTCATCGAACTCATCGTCGGAACACGTCTACTGAAAGGGAACAACACCGGCAACAGAGAAAGAAACACAATCAATGCAATGCGACAATATGATGCATGATCATGACATGGAAATATGCTTTTGATTGAGCTAATGCAACTAGCAACCATATTAAATGAAGTTGGTTTGAACCAAAGGTTCAAATTCAAACTCCATATGTGATTATTCAAATGCCATTTAATTAATTTGACCAGATCAGCAGGTTTAACTTGTTCAAACATGCATGAAAATGCCATAAACAGATTCCTTGGATTTTTCTGATCATTTTTCATATATAAATTATTTTCATCTGAGCTACGGTTGATTTTATATGATTTTTAGCAGTTTTGAGTATTTTCTGAAATTCATAAATCATTTAAGATTTATTTTAAATCTAGAAACACTTTACTGCGTTAGCATGACCACATGCTGACATCAGCAGGTCAACAGGGGCTGCTCGGGTCAAACCTGACCAGTGGGTCCCACTGGTCAGTCTCTCAGGGCTAACTAAACGTTTTAAAACTAAACTACAGATTAACAGAGTCTGGGCCCCACGTGTCAGTGACACATCTAACTAACAGGGTTAGTTAGCCTTAAGTTAATACTAACTAAACTGTCAGTGGGCCCAGGGCCCACATGTCAGTGTCCAATCTAACTAACGGAGATAAATAACACTAAACTAAATCTAACCTTAATTAGTTAGGGGCCTGGGTCCACCTGTCATTGACCCAGGGGGGGCTCATTAGTGCCTGAACTAAACAGGCCACATCAACGTCGCCGGATTAAGCGCCGGCGACCTCACAGTGCGGCGGCGGCTCGCCGGAGTGGCGCTTGGGGCAGCGGCTGGGCGTGCTGAGAGCACCAGAAGGAAGCCCTCGCTCGCCCGCATCTAGGGGTGCGCATGGCTGGGCGCGGGGAGGCCTGCAGAGGCACCGGCGACGAGGTTCGTGGCGGCTGAAGCTCTGGTGGCGACCCATTCATCGAAACGGTGCGCGGGAGGAGCTGAGGTTTGCGCCTACGGTCTCTACGAGTGCTCGCGAACTCGTTGGACTTGGTGGTGTGACCAAAAGGTCACCGGGGTGGCGCCGGCGACCAGCCCGAGCGGCGGCGAGCTTCGGCTTCAGTCGAAGCAGTGGCTACGGTGATCAGGAGGCAAGGGGAGGAGGCGCAAACGACGGAGGAGCTCACAGGGGGTCGGTCGGAGGTCTCAGCAGGCTCAACGGGGGCCGGACGGCATCGGAATCCCGACGGCGATCTCCTGTGGCCGAGGAAGAAGACGAGGTCGACGACGGCGCTCCAGGGGCTTCTAGCGTCGGGCAGCTCGGCGAGGAGGAAGAGAGGAACGAGGCGGAGCTACTGGGCACTCCGGCGAGGCGAGAGGTGGACGGTGGCCGCGGTTATGGCGAACGGCGGCGACGCCAGTGCTCGGGTGGCGCTCGGCTGCGAGACAGAGTGCGCTAGAGGAGGGGATGAGGCCGGGGGAGAGTGGAAGGAGGTCCAGGGGGTGCGTGGCGTCGGTAGCGGCGTCGGGGAGGCAGCAAGCAGACAGGAGGTGGCCGGAGTGCGGCGACCACGCGCCGGCACGCGCGCTCGTCCTCCTGGCAAGGAGGAAGACGACAGGGAGGCGGCGGTGGCGGGCTGGGCCGCCAGCTGGGCCGCAGGTAAGGCCAGGTAGTGGCTCAGGTGGGCTTCCTCTCTCTCTGTTTTCTATTTTAATTTCGGTTTCTGTTTTTTTCTTTCTTTGTTTATTTTCTTTTGCCACTGTTTTGAAATTAAACAATTTCAAACAATGCCAAAAACTCCTCTGAATATTTTTATTTTGCTAGATGGACTTTTCCAGAAGCTCAGAAAACATTTCAGGGGTATTTGAAATTATATTCTAATTGTATGAATATAATTCAAATTCAAATAGCTAATGATTTAAATTCAAAGTCCCAAAAATAAATCCTTAAAAATGTTCCTAAATTTTGGTTTGGTCTCAAAGCCTTGCCAAAATTATCAAACATTGATGAAGGGATTTTGGGTTTATTGAATGCAAATTTTTAAAGCTGGACCTATTTGGATTTCAAGGTGCTAGGGTTTGAACATCCCCAATTCAAGTTTAACAAAATTTAAACATGATGCTCAAGCAAGACCAACCCAAGTGCAAGACAGAGCTAGGGATGTGACAACTCACCCCCACTAAACAAGAATCTCGTCCCGAGATTCAAGCGTAGGGTAAGAAATCAGAGGGGACACTAACTAACACAATCTTCTCGATTCAACTGTCCTCCTCGAAGTTGCTGATTCATTGCATCATGTTGATCCTGACATCCTTGATTACTAGATCTTTGTCCAACACAGTGATAACAGAAGAAACTCTACGGTAATCTATCTTGCCGAAGATCGAGCAACTCAAATCAACTTATGGAGTGAGGCGTTGAAACATCTTTTGAGATGAGACACAGAGTACACCTCCAGGGGGGATGGAGTGAAATAAATGATGAAAGTTCACTTGGTAGGCAAATTTCCACACCTAAGAAGATGGTGATCGATGTCACTAGACGGGGCACCTTTTAAGAAGATGACTCATAGAGTTATTCCCTTAAGTGGCAAGAAGAATTACTTTTGATATAGAGATCACTGAAATTCCCTATACCAGCCTAAGGCAAACACAATCGATCGTTTGACGGAGTTCGAGATAATGACATTCTCAGCCAAAATGGATGATGTGGACTGCCTTGTAAAAGACAACACAAGGGATGATTTTGGTTAGCATCGGAAATGGATGGGACCCATGGCAAGTCCATTGCTGAAGATAATCCTGATCAGCAGTGATTGAGAATGGTAACCCATGGAGAATTGGCACATTGGCGGTGCAAGCTGGGAACAAAATGCAAATGCTGGGAATGATTCTGGTAACTGGGAAGAAACCCAACAGTAGAGAGTAAATCTACTCTTTGAGAGTGTATAATATAATCAAGAACACTGGAAGCAATCCCGGTTAGTGCCAGTGATAACACCTAGTGCTTGTGCGTGCTCTCAAGAACTTGAGCATTTCCATATTCATCAAGGTTTTACCAATATCCGTGTGAAGGATCCTGGCAGCATCACATACTACCATGATGAATAATGATGGATGAAGCAGATGCAAAGGAAGACAACACTTTCTCAGATTTCACCCTAGCGGAGTGAAGGGCAAAACCTGGATGATCGACCGAGAGACATTTAGCACTCCGCTTCTAATGTTCTCCTTGATGTGCTAGCGCAACCCATTTATTAAAATGGTTTGGTACCTAGAACGTCAAGTAAAAGGTCGGACTTCAGGAGCACAAAAATCCATAAGGAACAACTAGGGAGTAAATCTTACGAAATCCTTATGGGGAGGTGGCCAACTTCTTCAATCAAGATTCTACAACAATAGGTCTTCCGGCTGGGTGTGTTGGCCACGACATCCACTTTACCGGTTATCGAGAGACCAATATTATAGTTCTTGGGAAATGCTCCAACCATCATATCTGCCTGAGATTCAGTTCTGGTTGGTGTCAGGACATTCCAGACTCATTGAGTCTGGAAATAAAAATGAAAGTTTACAACACAAATCGACGAGATGGCGTTGCGAGATTCTCAGGAATGAACTACGATAGCAGCTCCAAAACATGAGCTGGTTCTGCTACAAAACCTGTGAACACGCTGTCGCAGACAAGCATGACCACATAGTAGTCTTATAATAAAACACTACCAAGTTCTGGTTGGGAACCATCATCGAGGATAGCGAAGTCATGTGCAAGACCTAGGATTAGCACAACAGACTTCATTTTCTTGAACAAATCAATCAGTGGCTTGGTGTGCTAGGGATACGTATAGAGTGAAGGTTGCAAGTCTCCAAACCACAGAATACTTCGCACGTATACATGACTGACTTGAGATGATTCCACAGGAAGCAAAATAACTTTCTCAAACTCATGGTGGCAACTTACATCAATTACAAATGAATTAGGGAAAGTCTCTTCTCTCATCCAACATATACCTCATGAACGGGACACGAAGGCAATGCTTACAAAGTTTCCAACACTAGCTTAATGTCCTACAAAATCATGGAGGAGATAACAGTGTTGCTGATGGGCTCAACAACAATTCATCCAGGTTTCCATGGAGATGGAATTCCATAATTATGTGAACAAGTGATAGTATTGGTCAGACCAATAGATGTAACTATGTATGCTCGAGGGATCAACCACGAGTAAGACAACATTGCGAATATCATTGGTTCTGATTTGATTTGAGGATAGCCCACACTCAAATCAAAGTTTTGGACAAGACAATAGATCCAATAATTGATCACAAGGATCAACCGATCAAGATATCATCTTTCTTCTACACACACACACACACACACAAAAGATATCCCTTAGAAGGAACTAGGTCGGACAAGCTTTTATCTTCCAACTCTCCAAGTTGTTGTTTAGCTTAACCAACTAGTTCAGGGTATCCAATACAGATTCTCGGAGAAGGGGTGGTTTACAAGAAAACCAACTTGATCACGAATTCAACATAGCGGTCAGGGAACAACCTGGTAATACTTCCGAGAAGATATTCGGAAAATCACGAACCACCGATATGTTACTAAGCTCGAGAACAATCTTGCTTTTCAAGGCAAGACGATATGATCAAATGAGCAAGGACTTAACAAATTCCTAACTCATCAATCAAGGAGTGCACCAGGAAAGTGGACTAGGTAGCACGATCAACCTTAGGGTGATGATTCAATAATCAACTCGCTAAGGATGAGGTTATTGTCCATTTAACTACCAAGCAACAGAGTTGCTACGAGTATTGATTTCACACATCACAATTTACTTGTCGGTATTCCGGTTACAATAACACTGAGACCGAGGAATGAGCGATATTGGCGAGAAGTATCACTGTATCAAGAGTTCATAGGAGGTTGTGCAATTCCCATGACATTCTTGACATAAGGATGGTAATACTCCAGGATAGAACATATTAGAAGCTGGATTAGTATTCTTCACCTACGAAGTACAACTTCTTTGACCCAATCCTGGATATGGATAAGGTACTGGAGTTTGTTTCTCCTAGTCATTCCAGAATAGAATGGCTTGACGGACCACAAGCGTAAAAGGCATCGATGAACACAAGTGCACGACTACTCCTGACTATCAATTGATAGACGAGGATCGGAATATAACTAAAGGGGGACAACTCGGGGAACATATGATTGTCTGAGTTGTAGATGCATAGGTTAGTATGTCGAACGAGTTCCACATATTTCTTCCGGATAACCCATGCAGAAAGTAGAATTGGCAGAGTCACAATATGAATGGAGTACTACTCAGGAGCTCTCTGGTTGTGATCTTTTGGTTCGGGAGAACTTCTGCCAAGGATGGTTCATGGTATTTGGAAGAAGGATATACCACGGACCACGAGGACTATCACAAGGTTACTAATATCCTAAAGGAACGAGCAATACTGTCCACATGAGGTAAGTAGAGTGAATCTCGGGTCCAAGAACCCGAAAATAGAAGGCCTACTAACTAAATAGCATCACGGGATGCTTTCGAGAATAATGGCCAGAATCATCACACTGAGAATATAAAACATTGCTAGATTACTGGTGTCGGGGGAAACTGTCCACCACGAGCACCTATGGGACCGGAGCCCCTTGTACATTGCGGTAAGGGAGCGGAGGGAGCACGAAGAGCAGATCGAGGAGAGCACGCGGGCAGTTTACCCAGGTTCGGGCCGCGCGGACGCGTAAAACCCTACTCCTGCTTTGGTTTGTATTGAGTTTGTGAGCTCGGGAGCTTGAAGAACTAGCTACACCGATCGAGAGAGCTATCTAGGTTCCGAACCCTTTCTACGTTGTGCATGGGCCTCCTTTTATAGCTCAAAGGGTCACCGACAGGTGTCAACGTAGAAGAAGGGCAAAAACGTAACTTTGGTGGTAGTTGTAACAGTGCGGGAACAGTGGATGAACAGTGGTCATCACCTACTTTGATAGTGGGGGACAAAGGCTTTTAATGCCCGTCACCGTCGACCCCAAAAGCACCCGCCCATGCGTCTCCGTTTGCCACGGCGATAGCCTCATCACCGTGGAGCGCCACCGTGTCCCCCAGGCTGCACAGCCATCCGCCACGCGTCCCTGGAAGGGCCCCAGGGCGACGTGTGGGCCGATGAGCTGGAGCGCGGGCACACAGCGCATGTTCCCCCGGCAAGCACCTTGCCGGGGTCTTGATCTTGCCGGGCTGGGAAGCTTGTCGCTCCCCGGGCCCTTGCCGGGGCGCAGAGTACGCCGAGGCATGTCTTCCAAGATGCAGTCTTCTGGTCTTCCTGGCAAGCTCCTCTTGCCAGGGTCTTGTGCTAAATGTGATAGTCTTGAGCCTGGGACGGCCTTCCCGGCAAGCTCCACTTGTCGGGGCCTTGATCTTCTGTCTTGTATACTTTGTTTTTGAATGGCTTAATAAGGACCGAAAAGGTTTCCGGCAAGCGCGTGGTGAGCCCTGCCGCGGTAAGCTGCTACTGCCCGTGCACAAGTTGGGGTACTAAGGTACCCCTATCTTAGTACACCGACAGGAGCCCCCGGGCCTGGGCCACACACGGTGCCGAGCGCTGTTGGGCCAGGCCCAAAACAGTGCACGGGCACACGCGGCCCATGGCAAGCCGTAATTCCCCTTCCGCATCCGCCGCGTCCCTCCCTAACGGCACGCGTCGATTGCGGCGTCGTGGGAGAGATCGTGGCCACGTTCTTTAATGGGAAATGCGGAGTGTCCCCCACTCCCCCCTTAAAAGCAGAGGAGACAGGGGCAGTTTCCCTCCTGCGCTTTCATTGCTTCTTCAACCTCCAGAAATCCCCCGCCGCGCTCCGCCTCCACACCTCCTCCGCCTCCTTCCGCATCTGCGGCGCCGTCGAACTCCTCGCCCCTTCCCTCGCCGCCTCCGCCATGGCCCCGAAGACCGAGAAGGCGAAGGCGGAGAAGGCCAAGAAGGAGAAATCCGAGCAGGCGGCAAAGCTTGCTCTCTTGCGGAAGAGGAATGTCGTCTTCGCGCCAAGGCTCAGCGCGAGGGAACTCTGGAACAAGTATTACCTTTTCTGGGCCAAGGAGACCAAGGCGCATCCCCGGACCAGAGTCTACCCCGCCGGCGCCAAGGATCTGCTTCCCGGCGGGTATTTCTTCTTCGTTGTCTTCTTCCACTGCGGCTTGTGTCCTCCATTCTTGGAATTTTTCTGCGACATCATGAACACGTACGGCCTCCATCTCTTAGACTTCACCCCCAACGACATCCTTACGATGGCGGTTTTCGCACATCTGTGCGAAAACTATATAGGGATCTATCCCAATGTAGCGCTGTTTCGCCACTTTTTCATGCCTAGAGTAGAGGCTGGCGCCCCCCTCTCCGAGGGTATATCTTGGATCTTCCGCTTGAATAAGAAGGAGTCCTATCTGCGAGGAGAGCTCCGCGGCAAGTGGGAAGAGTGGCGCGCGGACTGGTGTTGGATAGTAGAGGACCAGCCGGAGCCTTTCACGGCGCCGCGCACCACAGCCATAGTGCGCGGCAGGGACTGGAGCGAGTTGGCCCCGGATGATGTCAAGCTCAATGTTGCCCTTGTTAGGATACTTCGTCTCCGGGTAGCCAAGTTGACCATCGGAGAGGTAGGAGCAGATTTCCTCCGCCGCCGCATTGCCCCTTTACAAGAGAGGAAAAGGCCAGCATGGGAGTTCGGCAATGCGGCAGATATTATGAGGCTGCGCCCGGGTCTGAACTTCAACTTCACGGCGTTGGAGCTGAAGGGGATGGTCCGGGAGCTTTTTAAGCACGACCCGGCCCATCCGGAGTGGTTCAGATCTCCCCGGGGAGTGGTGCCGTTGTGCAACAGCACGGCCCGGGATGCTTTGCGTGCAATCATGCCCGCGTGTGACTCTCACGGCGTCGACCCCACATGGATAGTGCCCACGCCGGATGCCATCATGAGTTTCTTCGACAACCTGGTCGAGGTGCCCAAGATCACCGATGAGAACAAGGGCCTCACTCGGGCCACCACAGAGCGGGACATTGCCTATATTGCTTCCCGGATGGAAGAAGCCGCCGCAGCTGCAGCAGCAGGAGATTTCGGGTTCACCATGGACGAGGCGCAGGCCGCAGATGAGGTGGGCCAAGCAGAGGAGGCCGAGATCCGCAGACTGCTCAATCTTCTGCCCGACGAGCTTGCCGGGGTCCCTTCCTTGAGGCACGCCGGGATTCCCGGAGTCGTGAGCGAAGCCGTGGCAAGCGAGGCCGCCGGAGGGAACAGAGGTGCCGGAGGGAGCGGAGCCACCGGAGGGAGCGGAGCCACCGGAGGGAGCGGGGCCACAGGGCAAGGTGCCGGATCCAGCGGGCCCGCCGGGGATGAGGAGGAGGACACCGAGGCCGACGAGGACAGCGGTGGGTCTCTGGGACTCGATGACGACGCCTCATCGTCCTCGGAGAACTCCCCGCCTCGGGCCAGCCCCCAGCGAACACCGCTGAAGCGTCTCCGCAAGGCGCCCACAGCGAAAAGGACGCAGGCGCCCCGACAACAGCATGTTCGCCGGGCGACGCGCGCCACCAGAGCGAACCAAACCGCGACGGAGGCGCCCCGCGCACCAGCCGCGGCGGAGGCGACCCGCGCACCAGCTGCGGCGGAGGCGTCCCGCGCACCAGCGCCAAGCGGAGGAGGGTCTTCTCAGAGCGGAGCGGCCGCTCCGCCTGCTCCTCGGGCCTCGGCGTCGGCGGAGGCTGGGTCGTCGCAGCCCCCAGCCCCGGGGATCGCCAAGTGCCCGAGGGAGCCTTCTCCTCCCGCTCCTCGCGCCGGAGCAACTCAGGTGGAGTTCGACTTCTCCGCCCTGAGCGACGACGACGACGAGGAAGAGGAGTAAGCACTTGTGTCTTGTATTTTCTTCAATTCTGACTTGATTCTTCTTCGTGATTCTAATCTTGTTCTTGTTTTGATTTCAGGACCCTAGCCCAGCGGACGGCGAAGAGGGCCAAAGTCCCGGTGGTTGAGGTCGAGGACGACTCGCCAGTCGCGGCGACACGGGACACGCCGGCGACGGACTTGCCGGACCCAACCGCTGCTCCGAGGAGCAGCCCCCAGCGCAGCCCCCAGCGTAAGTCTGGGTTTTAGATTTCTTCGCTCGTCGGGCGCGCTTGAGGTTTTAACTTGTACTGATATCTTGCTGCTTCGTTTGTCTTGTGCAGAAGTGGAGCCGCAGCTGCAGGAGCGCCCGGAGACTACCCCCGAGGAGCCGCAGGTCCCGCCATCCCCGCCAAGGACGAACTCTCCGGCGAGGGAGAGCGCTCCGCCAAGGGTGGGTACTCCGCGAAGGGTGAGTACCCCGCCAAGGGCGAGCAGCCCGGCGAGGGTGGCCACCCCGCCAAGGGAGGGCTCCCCGGCGAGGGAGCCTGTCGTCGACGAAGTCCGCGAAGGTAAGTCTTGTAACTTCGTCTTCTTGGACTTGTCTTTTTTGGATATTTGCTTGAACTTTTTCTTTTCTTTTCTTCTTCTTCTAGATCCTCCCGCGCCGGACCGGATGGAGACCGAGGTCATCGGCGAGGAGGGCGCGCAAGGCGACGGCGGCAACGCCCCTGACGTTGAAGACATGGCAGGAGCCGACGAGCCTGCCGCAGAGGAGACTGCTCCAACCGCAGACGCCGCGGCCGAGGAGGGGGACGGCGACCACACTGCCGGCCCGGAGGCAGCAGGAGCGTCGAGCGCTGCACCGGCCGCCGACCCCTCCGCCGATAAGGAGCAGCCCGGGATCTATCTTGAGGCCCCCAACGGCGTCTTCATTCAAGTGCCGTGGGGGTCTTCGTCGCGAGCCCCCGTGGAGGGAGAGACCTTTGATGGAGAGGTCCTCGCCTCCGCGGGGTTGAAGATCGTCGAAGCGCCTGGCGGGAGCGATGAGCCCGAAGAGGAGAAACTTCTCCGCCAGCTCCTGCCCCTTTACCGGGCCAGGCAGGCGAAACTGGAGTCGCGAGAAGCCCTCACCGCCAAGGCCGGAGCGGACTTGGAGAAACGTGCTGCAGAGCTCCGCCTCGCCAACCAGGCAGCTCTCCGCGACTTGGCGGAGGAGCGCGAGAGGCTCGCCGGAGAGCAGCAGGAGTTTCTTCTGGAGAAAGCTGAGGCCGAGGAGCAGCAGCGACTTGTTGGTGTAGAGCTGTCCCGGCGAGAAGGGGCGCTCAACCAGCGGAAGGTTGAGCTCGACGCCCACGACGACGAGCTCACCGCCCGGGAGCAGGCTCTTGGCGGGGCCCTGAAGGAGGCAAAGGAAGCCGCTGTCGCCGCGGAAACCGCCAAGAAGGACCTCGAAGCCAAGGTGGCGCAGCTGGAGGAGTACCTGAAGGCGAGCACAGAAAGGGTCACCGCGCTCAACATAGAGCGCGAGAAAGAGGCCCATACCAACTCGGACCTCCAGGTACGCCTCTCCAAGCAGGGCGACGAGCTCAAAGCCGCCAAGGACTCGATTGCTGATCTGGAGTTGAAGGTTTCCACTTTGAGGGATTCACTTGACGCCGCTCGGGACCGCGAGACCAAGCTGAAGGAGGAGGTCCGCAAGGAGCGGGAGCTGGTGGAGAGCGCCGCCAATTCCACGAACATCTTCAGACAGGCGGTGGAGCAATGGACAGAGGAGCTGGTCACTTCCGCCGCCAACATCGACAAGGAGCTAATGGCGCTGAGGGTTGAACACTTGGTGTACTCTCCGGACCCGAACCTCCACCACAGCGCCAAGCTCATTCTTTTCTTCAGGGGGATCGCGCCGGCGCTTGCACGTCTGCAGGATAAGCTCCCCGCGCAGCTGGCCGAGGAGTCGCGCCAGCTCTGTGCGGGGACCTTGGAGCGTGTCTTGACCAAGATTGTCTACCGCAACCCCGGTATTAATCTTGTCAATGTCCTCCGCAGCCTGCCGGCCGACGCAGATCAGGAGGCACTGAAGGCGCAGGTCGCCCACATCATCGCTAAGGTGAACAAGATCTCCAGGCGTGAGGGCGATCGCGTAGATTAGGCCTCCTTCTTCTTATTTCCTTTGCCGATGCAAAGTGTGCCATGAACATGAACCTATTAGTCATCGTGACAAGTTATCTCTGTAATATATTTATCTTATTTCCGAGCAATTGATGCAGTGTTATCTCCCTTGTTTTGGTCCTTTACTTTGTATGCTTTTTACCCTACGCTTTTAGGGAACTTGCCGACAAGGGACCCTTGCCGCGAGCGCTGAGTGCTGGACTATGAGCAGCCTGCTGGCAAAGGCCTTATCGGCAAGCAACCTTGCCGCAGCTAGTCGCAACGCACTTAGCTTGCTGAGCGAACTCGAAAACGAAATAAGGGCGCGACACTTGTCGCAGCTCACTTAAACCGCTGAGCATACTCGAAAACAAGGCAAGGGTGCGGCTAGCTACGGGTAGGTTCCTCCGCGCACAGGTTTTCCATACAAAGTGTGGATGTTCAAGGAAGATAACTAAAATTTAAAAATTTGAACTGCTCAAATTCTGGTAACTTGGCTTTCATAATCTGTTCGTTCTCCGACAAGCTTCCCTTTCTTGAACAGTACTTGGTTCGTCCTCCACCTCCTTCCCCCCCGGCAAACTTGTGCGCGAGGAACATTACTTCTGCTTAAGGTGGAAAGAAAAGGAGAAGAGGAAACAAGTATAGAACCTCTCGGCGTGGTAATGCTTACCGGATATGCGTGTTGCACAAGATGCCAAATAATGCATGCAGATAACACAGAAAAGCATGGAAAAATGGCAAATAGTGCGAAAACACAAGCTTTACTGATGCACGGGATCTGCGCCCGGCTTTGTACAAAGGTTTACATGCAACAGCGGCAAGACTCGTACAAAAGGTGGCTGCCGGAGCGGATCACGGCAACCGCGCCTTATGGGTGAAACTTTCGAAGATGCTCTATGTTCCAGGAGTTGCTCACCGGTAAGCCTTCTTCGGTCTCAAGGCGGACAGCGCCGGGCCTTGTAACTTGTCTCACCCGATAAGGGCCTTCCCACTTCGGCGTCAACTTGTTGGAATTCTTGGCGGACTGAACACGCCGAAGAACAAGGTCGCCTTCCTCGAGACTCCTGGCCTTGACCTTGCGGCTATGGTAGCGGCGCAAGGCTTGCTGGTATCGAGCAGCTCGTACAGCAGCCTGGAGACGTTCCTCCTCGAGGGGCAATGCATCATCTTGTCGCAGTTGCTCTTGCTCGAGCTCATCATAAGCGAGCACTCGAGGAGATCCGTATACGAGTTCCGTGGGGAGAACTGCCTCTGCCCCATAGACAAGGGCAAAGGGTGTCTGTCCGGTGGCTCGACTTGGTGTCGTTCTTATTGACCAAAGAGACGCCGGTAACTCCTCTATCCAGTTTTTTCCGCACTTGCGCAGCCTGTCGAAGGTTCTTGTCTTGAGTCCGCACATCACTTCAGCATTGGCCCTCTCCGCTTGACCATTGCTCCTCGGGTGAGCAACAGAAGTGAAGCAGACCTTGGCTCCAAGGTCTTGGACGTACTGCATGAAGGTGCGACTAGTGAATTGTGTACCGTTGTCGGTGATGATCCGGTTAGGGATTCCGAAACGGCAAACAATCGCTCTGAAGAACCTGACCGCTGACTGTGCTGTCACCTTTCTCACCGGTTCCACTTCTGGCCACTTTGTGAACTTGTCGATTGCTACGTACAAGTACTCAAAGCCCCCGACAGCACGGGGGAAGGGGCCGAGGATATCGAGCCCCCAGACCGAGAAGGGACAGGACAAAGGGATCGTCTGGAGAGCTTGAGCTGGCTGATTTAATTTGTTTGGCATGGAACTCGCACGCTTCAGACTTGGTTACTTGTGCAGTTGCATCTTGGAGGGCTTCTTGCCAAAAGAACCCTTGCCGGAATGCCTTCCCGGCAAGTGCCCTTGCACCAATGTGGTGGCCACATATGCCTCCATGTATTTCTGCCAACAGCTTCTGTCCATCTTCTCTGGAAATGCACTTCAACCTGACTCCATTGAGCCTTCTTCTGTACAGTTCATTGTCCATGAACTGGTACATACTTGACTGCCTGGTTATTTGCTCTATCTCTGCTGGGTCGTCGGGAAGTTCTCCAGTTTGCAGAAAACGGACGATCTGCTGTGCCCATGCCGGAGCCCGAGGCTCAACGGCAAGGACTAAAGGCATGAGGGCCTCTGCGGGAACCCCAGCTTCTACGGCAAGAACCTCTGGTTCTGTCAGAGCTGAAGGCTCCCCGGCAAGCCTGCCGGGGCAAGGCTTGTCGGGAACGCTTGCTTCAACTGTACATACCCTTGGGTCCGCAGGAGCAAACTGTTCCTCAGCGTTCTGGTCGTTGATCTTGGGGACCTTGGCGGCGGCTTCTGGAAGATCCGCCGGCAAGTAGTCGCCGGAGACCAACTTTCTCTTCTTGGTCTGCCCAATTGATGGTGTAACGGATGGCTGAGTCAGCTTGAGCAGGAAGGTCCCTGGTTCCACAGGTAACTTCATTGCAACACACTTTGAAAGGCCATCTGCTATATCATTCTGAGCTCTCGGGACGTGCTCCATTTGCAGACCTTCAAAGTGCTCTTCAAGCTTCCTCACTTCATCTACATAAGCTTCCATCAAAGGGCTCTGGTAACTCTTGTTGACTTGTCGGACCACCAACTGAGAATCTCCCCGCACAATCAGCTTCCTAATCCCAAGTTCGCCTGCAATTCTGAGGCCGACAAGCAGACCTTCATACTCTGCAGTGTTGTTTGTCGCTTGTTCTCTGGGAAAGTGCATCTGGATAACATACTTGAGGTGTTCTCCGGTGGGCGCTATGAGTACCACGCCGGCGCCGGCGCCTTGCAGCGAGAAAGCACCATCAAAGTACATTACCCATTCGCTTGTCGCTTCTTGTACGGGGACGCTCGTCTCTGGAACTTCTTCATCTGGCGTTGGGGTCCATTCAGCTATAAATTCTGCCAAAGCTCTGCTCTGTATAGTTGAAGTACTTTCAAACTTGAGACCAAAGCTCGACAGTTCCAGTGCCCACTCTACGATCCTACATGTTGCTTCTGGATTCTGCAATATCCTCTTCAACGAAAAGCATGACCACTGTTATCTCGTGTGCTTGGAAGTAATGGCGCAGCTTTCTCGAGGCCATGAGGAGGCCGAAAAGCAGCTTCTGCACTCCGGAGTATCTTGATCTAGCCCCCTGCAAGAGGGAACTCACAAAATACACCGGGCGCTGCACCATCTTTTTCCGCACTTCTCCTTGCTCATGCGCAGTGTTGTCCTTGTCGGGGCCAGAGCTTGTCGGAGCAGCCCCCTGCTTGTCGCTGGATTCGCCTGTCGGTGGTGTAGACTCCTCATCGGCCTCCCTCTCCGCTACTAACGCAGCACTAACCACTTGATTGGTTGCCGCTAAGTACAGCAGCAACTTTTCTTGTGGTCTAGGTGCGACAAGTATTGGAGTGGAGGATAGGTATCCTTTCAAGTCTTGCAGCGCTGCCTCCGCTTCCGGAGTCCATTTCATAGGACCTGCCTTCTTCAAGATCTTGAAGAAAGGCAGGGCGCGTTCTGCAGACTTTGAAATGAACCTACTGAGGGCAGCCACACAACCTGCAAGTCTCCTTACGTCCTTGACGCGCTTCGGGGCTTCGATCTGCTCGATGGCTTTAATCTTGTCGGGATTGGCTTCAATCCCCCTCTGGGACACAAAGAACCCGAGAAGCTTGCCGGAGGGGACTCCGAAGACGCACTTCTCGGGGTTCAACTTGAGCTAGATCTTGTGCAGATTTGCAAAAGTTTCTTCTAAATCTTGGATTAGGGTATCTTTGCTCCTGCTCTTCACCACTATGTCATCCATGTAAGCTTCTACATTTCTGTGAATCTGTGGCTCAAAAGCAGTGTGCACCACCCTTGTAAATGTTGAGCCTGCATTCTTCAATCCGAAAGGCATGCGAATGAAGCAATATGTGCCACATGGAGTAATGAATGCAGTCTTCTCTTCATCTTCCTTGGCCATAAAAATCTGGTGGTAGCCTGAGTATGCATCAAGGAAGGAGAGCAGCTCACATCCAGCAGTGGAGTCAACAATCTGGTCAATGCGCGGCAAGGGAAATGGTTCTTTGGGACATGCTTTATTCACATCGGTGAAGTCTATACACAGCCTCCATTTCCCGTTAGCCTTACGCACGGCAACTGGATTTGCTAACCACGTCGGATGGATCACGCCTCTAACCAGGCCTGCTGCTTCTAGCTTCTTTATTTCTTCGGCGATGAATTCTTGGCGCTCCACGGCTTGCTTCCTGACCTTCTGCTTGATGGGCCGCGCATGAGGGCAAACAGCAAGCTTGTGCTCAATTACCTTCCTGGGAACGCCGGGGATGTCAGATGGTTGCCATGCAAACACATCGACATTCGCCCACAGGAAGGCAACGAGCGCGCTTTCCTATTTGCTATCAAGTGTAGCACTGATGGTGAAGGTACCACCAGTGCCGTCCTCCTTGGCGGACACCTTCTTGGTTGCCGGTGGAGCGGCCATCCCTTTCTTGCACTTGCCGGTGGAGCTCGATGGAACGTCCTCGATGGCAGCGCAGCACTCTGAAGAGGTGCGTTTGCCGGAGTGGGCCCCAGAGCACTTGCCGGACTTGGTCTTGGTCTTCTTCCCCCCGGGAGCTTCAGCGGCAAGTGTGTTGCTCTCCGCCGCAGCTGCTGCATCCCGGTATATCTTGTCGGCGCAGATAAGCGCGTCCTTCTTGTCGCCATGGACAGAGATGACGCTTATCGGCCCCGGCATCTTGAGTACATTGTAGGCGTAGTGGGAAGCTGCCATGAACTTGGCGAGGGCAGGACGTCCAAGTATCCCATTGTATGGCAATGGGATATCGGCCACGTCAAAGGTTATCCTCTCCGTCCTGAAGTTGAGTTCCCCGCCAAAGGTCACCGGCAGAGTGATCTTCCCCTTGGGCTTGCTCCTTCCCGGGTTTATTCCTTGGAACGAACCGGTCTCTTCGAGCTCGCCATCTGGGATCTGGAGTTTCTTGATCACAGCTGAGGAGATCAAGTTTAGCCCGGCCCCGCCGTCAACCAACATTTTGGTGACCTTGAGGTTGCGGATGGTTGGTGAAGCCAACATCGGCAGACACCCGACCGCTGTGGTGCGGTCAGGGTGATCCTCAAGATCAAAAATGATGGGCGTGCTGGACCACTTCAGGAGCCTGCGCGACTCAACGGGTGGCTCTGCTGCGTTTACTTCCCGCACCCACTGCTTGAGTTGGCGGTGGGAAGTGTGTAGAGAGGCGCCCCCGTCGACGCACAGGACTTCTGTGGCCTTCTGGAACTCCTGCTCGCTGTTATCACCTTCCTCCATGTCGTCGTCGTCGTCTTCCTCTTCATCCTTGTCGCGGCCCCGGGGAGGTCGATCACCTTGCCGCTGCTCAGCCTTGCCGCGGCGTCCTCCCCGGCCATTGAATGGCCGCTTCTTGCTTGGCTCTCCCCCGCCACCTTGGGCCTTCTCCTTGTCGCGCCGCTCGTATTCAGCTTTCTGCTGCTCTACGAGGTACTCGACGCGTTTGCAGTTCGAGAGGTCGTGGCCCTTGGTGCGGTGGATCTTGCAATATTGCTTGTCGGAGCCGTCTGGCTTGTCGGCTGCCGCTACAGGGGCAGGCTCCTTGCCGGAGCCGCCAGCCTATGCTGTCTTGGCGGGAGCCTCCTTGCCGGACTTCTCGATGACAAGCACCTCCTTGTTCTTCTTCTTTCTATTGTTCCGCCGCCGGCTCTTCTTTGCCCGGGCGGCATCCTCGCTGTCGCTTCCCCCTGCGCCAGCATCCTCCCCGGGGAGTTGCCTCCCCTCTTCGGCGCACGCGCACTTGTCAGCCAGAGCGTAGAGCTCGCTGACATCCCGGATCTTCGTCATGGCCATCTCCTCCCGCATGCGACGGTTACGCACGTTCTGGTGGAACGCGCTGATAACCGCGGCGGGGTGGACGTCGGGAATGTTGTGTTGTACACGGCTGAAGCGTTGGATGTACTTGCGCAGAGGTTCTCCTTCCTTCTGGGCCAAGATGTGGAGATCACTCTCCTGGCCGTGGGGTTTGTGGCCGCCCGTGAAGGCGCCAACAAATTGGTGGCACAAATCCGCCCACGAAGAAATAGAGCCTTCCGGCAAGTGCATAAGCCAAGAACGAACGTTCGGCTTAAGCACTAGCGGGAAGTAATTCGCCAGTATCTTCTCGTCGCGCCCCTCGGCAGCCTGCACCGCGATGGTGTAGATACTGAGGAACTCCAACGGGTGCGTCTTGCCGTCGTACTTCTCGGGTACGTCGGGCTTGAAGTTTTTCATGCTGGGCCACTGGACGCGCCGCAGCTCACGGGTAAACGCAGGGCAACCTGCCGCGTACGGCAAGTCGCCTGGTTCACCGGGCGCGTGCGTGTCGACAGCGGTCCCAGCACGCTGGTCTGATTGTCGCCGGGCTTCTCGCCGGCGCTCGATCATTGTTCGAGCATCTTCTTGCTGCCGATCATCAAGGACTTGGCGCTGGTCCCGACGAGCCCGCGGATCCGACGATGCTGTGGAGTCGTCGTCGACGTTAATCCGGCGGGGAGGCGTCTTTTGCTTCCGCGGTGGGGAGTGCACGGTGGTTGCACCCCCGGCGGTCTTGTCGCCGTCGGCCTTCGTCTTCTCGACTTGCCGTGGCCGCGAGGTCGCCGGCTGCTGCGGCGTGTCGTTGTTGGCGAAGGTGATGAGGCTTTGGATTGTTGCCCTCCAGTCCTCGGCCTTGTTTGCCGCTGGAGGGAAGTCGAGGAGCAGCTGCGCTCTTGCGAGTGCTTCTGCTGGAGAGGAGGGGAGCGGTGGCGAGCGGTGCGAGGAGCGGGATATGCTCGGACTCCTAACAGGGTTAGAAGGAGCAGGGTCCCGCCCCGGCGACCGCGCCTTGCTCGTGCCAGGACGATGGCCGGAGCATCCCGCGATCCTCCGGTTTGCCCTTGCCCCAGCAAGCGGATGGTACCTCCTGTACCACGGCGCTGCTGGGTTGTCGTCTGCTGAGATGGACGTGGCGCGTCTACGGACACCGAGGCTCGGTCGTCCGTCTTGTCCTTAGACTTGGCGGTGCCGCGAGTTTCCTCGCCGGCGACCACCCTTCCGCCGGCGTCTCCTCCACCCACCGTTGGTTCTGGTGGCGGTGGAACAGACGTAGACGGGCCTGCGACCTCCGAAGCCTTCTTCTTCGGGGCCATGTGGCTATTGCTGATGAAGTTGGAGAGGTTGATGAAGAATGCGCCCGCGTGAACGCCGGATCAGGTTCGCACAACCTCGACGCCCCCTACCTGGCGCGCCAAAGATGTCGGGGGAAACTGTCCACCACGAGCACCTATGGGACCGGAGCCCCTTGTACGTTGCGGTAAGGGAGCGGAGGGAGCACGAAGAGCAGATCGAGGAGAGCACGCGGGCAGTTTACCCAGGTTCGGGCCGCGCGGACGCGTAAAACCCTACTCCTGCTTTGGTTTGTATTGAGTTTGTGAGCTCGGGAGCTTGAAGAACTAGCTACACCGATCGAGAGAGCTATCTAGGTTCCGAACCCTTTCTACGTTGTGCATGGGCCTCCTTTTATAGCTCAAGGGGTCACCGACAGGTGTCAACGTAGAAGAAGGGCAAAAACGTAACTTTGGTGGTAGTTGTAACAGTGCGGGAACAGTGGATGAACAGTGGTCATCACCTACTTTGATAGTGGGGGACAAAGGCTTTTAATGCCCGTCGCCGTCGACCCCAAAAGCACCCGCCCATGCGTCTCCGTTTGCCACGGCGATAGCCTCGTCACCGTGGAGCGCCACCGTGTCCCCCAGGCTGCACAGCCATTTCGCCACGCGTCCCTGGAAGGGCCCTAGGGCGACGCGTGGGCCGATGAGCTGGAGCGCGGGCACACAGCGCAGGTTCCCCCGGCAAGCACCTTGCCGGGGTCTTGATCTTGCCGGGCTGGGAAGCTTGTCGCTCCCCGGGCCCTTGCCGGGGCGCAGAGTGCTCCGAGGCATGTCTTCCAAGATGCAGTCTTCTGGTCTTCCTGGCAAGCTCCTCTTGCCAGGGTCTTGTGCTAAATGTGATAGTCTTGAGCCTGGGACGGCCTTCCCGGCAAGCTCCACTTGTCGGGGCCTTGATCTTCTGTCTTGTATACTTTGTTTTTGAATGGCTTAATAAGGACCGAAAAGGTTTACGGCAAGCACGTGGTGAGCCCTGCCGCGGGAAGCTGCTACTGCCCGTGCACAAGTTGGGGTACTAAGGTACCCCTATCTTAGTACACCGACAACTGGTTGATCCTCTAAGACAGCTAGGGTCATAATAATAACTCCAACATATATGTCGAGGTAACAGAGTACCTCAACACACTGACTAGTGTGCTTAGGCTGGCCTAAAAGGACATTAAGAACAAATAGGAATGATTTGCAAATGCATCAGACTATTTAGAAACCTGGGATGACTCGGACAGCATAACGGCTGCAAATGCTCGAAAATACTTTTGAGATCCAAGCAAAAGGGTAGCATATCCACTTAACATCATAATGTCAAGGTTCTGAGACCAACAGTTGAACAAACATAAGTAGTAGAAACTGAACTAAGGGTTGAATTCACAATAACGTGATCCTGATAAATAGAATGAGGATCCTAGTTCTTAATCCCTGTAGAAAAAAGAAGGTGACTCAGATCAGAAGGTCATAAGGTAAAGGAGTAAAAAGAGCCTTACGTTCCCTTCCACAAACAATTCCCTTACATAACTAAAGAGTTTCTAGACACGACTTCGACCAGTTTGGCTTACTAATCCTACAAGCAGTCAGGCTCTGATACCAAAGCTGTCAGGACCCCGATCCTAAGTCACACAGGTCTAGCCTGTAACACATCATATCACTTTGCGGCCTCACGCACGGTATCCCCACGGGTGCCACCTTACCTGGCCCGGGACCGTTTGCGCATTTTGGCACACGTATATGATAGTGTCGCTAGCATCCATATGACAGAGAACCCGGGCCGACATGACTAGTTATAAACCAAAAGTGACACTAAATTACAGAGACAGGCATACATGACCCAGCAACGAACGTGTCGGTCATCAACGTATGAACCCAAGTTGTAGCAAGCTACAAGGACTTAAAGGAACAACGCGTGACATTTCCCTTAAGGGACAGACACAGGAACGAAGAAGGACACATGCCAGCCAGCCTAAGTGTTCCGGAGCAGTAGCAAGCTACCAAGGCTCAGTGGAAGCACTAGGGGACATTTCCCTGTAAGGTAGGCTACCAAAGGTAAACAACTAGGTGTCGGATCCCACACATAGCAATACACATTACACGTACGCATAACATTCAAGTATGTGCTGTACAACAAGGCATCACAACATAACTCAACAACTCATATAGATAAAGGCCCAGAAGAGCCATCATAGCATTTATTACAAATAGAGGTCACATGACCCAACATACAGAGCATACAGGCAACGGAAGCATAACATGTCTGAGTACAGACAACTACAAATGAAAAAGGCTGAAAAGCCTGACTATCTACAAGACCCTCCCAAGGGTACATGATCGTAGCTGAGGTAACAAGCTAAACGTCGAAGTCCACGCGGAACCACTAGCGAGACTGAAGTCTCTCTGCAAAAACATAAATTAAGCAAACGTGAGTACAAAGGTACTCAGCAAGACTTACATCAGAACTAGCTACATATGCATCAGTATCAACAAAGGGGGTGGTGGAGTTTGACTGCAGCAAGCCAGCTTTAACTCGGTGGCTATCCTAAACTACGACTGCAAGTAACTCTTTTGAGGTGGCGCACACGAGTCCACATATTCACCAATCAATACACCACTATGGATCCGCTCCCGTCTCCCTACGAGAAGGCCATCCATAGCACTCACGCTTATCTTGCGCGTTTTAGAGTATCCACTTTCAATTGTCTATGAACTGTATAGGCAACCCAGAAGTCCATTTCTGCAGACACGGCTATTCAAATAGATTATATATATAACCCTGCAGGGGTGTACTTCTTCACAAACGCTCTCACCACTTACCGCCGTTTACACGACATGTACTCGGCAACCTTCAAGCGGAGGCCCAGCGAGGGTGTCGGCCACGACCTGACTAACCACACAAGTCTCTCGTCCAGGTTTATCGCCTATTTGGGTTCCATCCGTGGGGAGATCCGGCCGGGGTGTCGCTCACGGCCCCAAACGATGTGTACAGGGTTCCCGCATCACCAAACGGGCGATTGGTACACCGTGCCACGTACCTGCCGCGTCACAGCCCACCCCAAGGGTCAGCGCTGCGCACGACCTCCAGTAAACTACAAACACCAGAAACTAGTTGCAACTCCTGGACAGAGATCATGTTGATTAATAAGTCGAGAGAGTCAATTAAGGATCCCAATGTGTGGTAGTAGCTGTTTCATGGACCAACCAACACAGAACTCAGTTCCTGAGGACGGCTACAATGAGACAACCCACCATGTACTCCTACATGGCCTCTCATCGCTACCTTTACCAAATCGTGTTCACACACTTAGCTCTCAACAGTAAGACATGTTCACCACATTCCAATTCATCCCCGATGAATCAGACCTGACACAACTCTAAGCAATAGCAGGCATAACCAGAAAGCATGAAAGAGCTGGCACAACATGGCTCAAACAACTCCTACTCATACTAGTGGGTTTCAACTATTTACTGTGGCAATGTTAGGTCATGCAGTGGAAAGGGGTTCAACTACCGCAGCAGGTAACAGTTGAAGCGTTGTTGTCCTAATGCATTAAAAGAGAGCAAGAGCGAGAGAGTGGGATTGTATCGGAATGCTCAATGGGGTTTTGCTTGCCTGGCACTTCTGAAGATAACATTGGGTCTTCATCGGTGTCATCGAACTCACCGTCGGAACACGTCTACTGAAAGGGAACACCACCGGCAACAGAGAAAGAAACACAATCAATGCAATGCGACAATATGATGCATGATCATGACATGGCAATATGTTGTTGATTGAGCTAATGCAACTAGCAACCATATTAAATGAAGTTGGTTTGAACCAAAGGTTCAAATTCAAACTCCATATGTGATTATTCAAATGCCATTTAATTGATTTGACCTGATCAGCAGGTTTAACTTGTTCAAACATGCATGAAAATGCCATAAACAGATTCCTTGGATTTTTCTGATCATTTTTCATATATAAATTATTTTCATCTGAGCTACGGTTGATTTTATATGATTTTTAGCAGTTTTGAGTATTTTCTGAAATTCATAAATCATTTAAGATTTATTTTAAATCCGGAAACACTTTACTGCGTCAGCATGACCACATGCTGACATTAGCAGGTCAACAGGGGCTGCTCGGGTCAAACCAGACCAGTGGGTCCCACTGGTCAGTCTCTCAGGGCTAACTAAACGTTTTAAAACTAAACTAAAGGTTAACAGAGTCTGGGCCCCACGTGTCAGTGACACATCTAACTAATAGGGTTAGTTAGCCTTAAGTTAATACTAACTAAACTGTCAGTGGGCCCAGGGCCCACATGTCAGTGTCCAATCTAACTAACAGAGATAAACAACACTAAACTAAATCTAACCTTAATTAGTTAGGGCCCTGGGTCCACCTGTCATTGACCCAGGGGGGTCATTAGTGCCTGAACTAAACAGGCCACGTCAGCGTCGCCGGATTAAGCGCCGGCGACCTCACAGTGCGGCGGTGGCTCACCGGAGTTGCGCTAAGGGCAGCGGCTGGGCGTGCTGAGAGCACCAGAAGGAAGCCCTCGCTCGCCCGCATCTAGGGGTGCGCATGGCTGGGCGCGGGGAGGCCTGCAGAGGCACCGACGACGAGGTCCGCGGCGGCTGAAGCTTTGGTGGCGACGGATTCATCGAAACGGTGCGCGGGAGGAGATGAGGTTTGCGCCTACGGTCTCTACGAGTGCTCGCGAACTCGTTGGACTTGGTGGTGTGACCAAAAGGTCACTGGGGTGGCGCCGGCGACCAGCCCGAGCGGCGGCGAGCTTCGGCTTCAGTCGAAGCAGTGGCTACGGTTATCAGGAGGCAAGGGGAGGAGGGGCAAACGACGGAGGAGCTCACAGGGGGTCGGTCGGAGGTCTCAGCAGGCTCAATGGGGGCCGGACGGCGTCAGAATCCCGACTGCGATCTCCTATGGCCGAGGAAGAAGACGAGGTCGACGACGGCGCTCCAGGGGCTTCTGGCGTCGGGCAGCTTGGCGAGGAGGAAGAGAGGAACGAGGTGGAGCTACTGGGCACTCCGGCGAGGCGAGAGGTGGACGGTGGCCGCGGTTATGGTGAACGGCGGCGACGCCAGCGCTCGGGTGGCGCCCGGCTGCGAGACAGAGTGGGCTAGAGGAGGGGATGAGGCCGGGGGAGAGTGGAAGGAGGTCTAGGGGGTGCGTGGCGTCCGTAGCGGCGTCGGGGAGGCAGCAAGCAGGCAGGAGGTGGCCGGAGTGCGGCGACCACGCGCCGGCACGCGCGCTCGTCCTCCTGGGAAGGAGGAAGACGACAGGGAGGCGGCGGTGGCGGGCTGGGCCGCTAGCTGGGCCGCAGGTAAGGCCAGGTAGTGGTTCAGGTGGGCTTCCTCTCTCTCTGTTTTCTATTTTAATTTATGTTTCTGTTTTTTTTTCTTTCTTTGTTTATTTTCTTTTGCCACTGTTTTAAAGTTAAACAATTTCAAACAATGCCAAAAACTCCTCTGAATATTTTTATTTTGCTAGATGGACTTTTCCAGAAGCTCATAAAACATTTCAGGGGTATTTGAAATTATATTCTAATTATATGAATATAATTCAAATTCAAATAGCTAACGATTTAAATTCAAAGTCCCAAAAATAAATCCTTAAAAATGTTCCTAAATTTTGGTTTGGTCTCAGAGCCTTGCCAAAATTATCAAACATTGATGAAGGCATTTTGGGTTTATTGAATGCAAATTTTTAAAGCTGGACCTATTTGGATTTCAAGGTTCTAGGGTTTGAACATCCCCAATTCAAGTTTAACAAAATTTAAACATGATGCTCAAGCAAGACCAACCCAAGTGCAAGACAGAGCTAGGGATGTGACAAATGTTGTTCTGCGTCGAACTCCATCTCTTGAAGACTCTGACTATTCCTCCTCCGCTCCAACGGTGGACGCCAGGGTAATAGATTGCGGTGACCCAGCATACCACTGCATGGTGTAGTATGCCTGTCGTTGATATAACTCCCATAAGACACCGTCTTATGAACCTTATATCCCTCAGAGTGTACAACAGAAACATAGCGGGTCCAAACCATCATTATATTACAACCTTTATTCAAACAAAGATCCAACGTTGAAATGATTCAAACTACTGGTACCAAAATGCGGGGTACCACTATTGATCCTGCGATCACTTATTTGGTTTAGATCATGTCACACATGATCAAGCTGGCTGCTACTACTATTCCACACTACTCTTGTTGTTGCTGCTGCTCAGATCCTTCTCCTCCATTGTCGGCTCCATAGGCAATGATGTACTCGACTCCTTCAACTCCTCCGGAAAGATCTGGCTCTTGGTAGAAGTACTCCCCAGCAACATAGGGATCCTCCGGCAGCTCCTCCAAATACTCACAGTCTGGAGGGAAATAGTACAAGGGATGAGTACAGGAGGTACTCAACAAGTTCATAGATATTATGGGTGGAGATGCACTATAGCTACTACTGATTCCAAATAGGTCTCAGCAATGGTTTAGGAAAATATTTGTAGCACCAAGTTTTACATATAACATTTAGTCACCAGACTTCACGGGTTGTTAGAATCTCCAATAGACTCCTTTCCCGCCGCGTTCGCAGATCTTTCCCAGATCAGGGAGTGACAAGCCACAATTCATTACACTCTGCAGAGGTGCGCTACTTCACCCACGAACGATTAACTTAGCCCTTTTGTCTGGTCCGTAACCTTGCACATCCATGATGCGTGGCCGGGTATAAGATCCGAGTCTTTCACTCTCCCATGTTTACCAAGGCCCCTGCCCCTGGCTCGAGAGGTATTCCCTCTTTTGCCCAAAATCTGCTAAAGGTAGGGTTTATACAGCCCCGTGCCGATGAGCATTTACGCCGCCCCGACGATAAAGGATTGACGATCCTCTGCCGATAGGGTATTTACGGCACCCATAGCCGACAGGATATATCGACTCCTTGGGCCGGTTATACGGATTTACGCCCCGCGGCGAACCAGTGCGAGGGCACATCAGTATAAGGAAAAGTTATTTACTCGCCCGTCCCATTCCAGGCTCCGTGGTCAACGATATCGCTACGGCGCTGGAATGTCTGCTGACTTTGGTTGTTAAGCCCGGTGCAATGGAACTCTACCACCGTGTTACCATCCTGAGTTCCACCGCCCACCAATGAATTGATAGTAATGAATATAATTTAATTCAATGCAATGAATAGATTATGCAAGTAGAGAAATTTGTAAAGATGCTTTTACGAAAGCATAAACAAAAGACTGCAAGGTATGAACTTGCCTGATGATTGATAGGTAGTGTAACTCGAGGCTTCGAGACTCGTGGTTGCCTCGGGTTCTGAAAACGACATATAGTCCGATAAGGACAAATGTTGCAAAAAAACTGCAAGATGCTATTATGCATAGGATGATATGGTTTTTCTCCCCAATTAACCCTCTAAGGATTTATTAGCACATTTCTTTTATTAGACTATTATGGTCAACTCTTATTTCCATACTTTATATTTTAAGTGTTTAATTAATTAATTATTTAATTAATTTTTATTATTATTATTATTATTATTATTATTGAAACTTGGGGCATTTTATAATAATACAAAGAAATTGGATGTTTTATAATTCAATTTAGTTGAGTCATACTTGGTATTCAATTCTATGATTTTATGTGGATTATTTATTCTTTTTCCTTTTATTATTATTTCTTAATCAACAAAATAATATTATTTATTAACATAGTTGAAGTACTTGATTTTAAGATTGTATTAAATATTTTTAGACGTGAATTTGCACTTTGTCTATATTTATTTATTTTACAATTTAAGCTGAATTATAATGTTAACACACACGTGTATTGGTGTGGGTTAGTACTGTAGCGACCAGACCTCAAACAGTCTGATCTCCATGCATCAGTGTCATCCCTGGATCAGTAATGCTGACACGCATGGTACTCGAAGGATTTATAATAGAGTAGCAATCACACACTTATTACATCGATAGTCCAACGATGAATTTATTACAAAAAATCATGGCTGAAGGCCATCTAACACGATAATAGCGGAAGGCTTGGAAGATAAGTGAGTCCATCAACTCTAGCGGCATCATTGAGTATAGAACCACGACCTAAAAGGGCATCTTACTCGTCGTCTGAAAAGTCTCCAACATGAAACGTTGCAGCCCGAAAAACGGGTCAGCACATGGAATATGCTGGCAAGGTAACACAGGGGATGCAATGAAAGTAAAGCTATACTATATGCAATATGGCTGGTGGAAAGCTCTATGGTTAAGTTTTTGCGTAAAGCCAATTTTTCCCTACTTCAAAGGAATGTATTTTAATTAACTATCATGGTAGTTGAAACATCGTTGAGAAGATAGACATCCTCTCAACCCCAATTAAAAGTATTCATTAAACCCAACAAAATTAATTAAAGTAACATGTTGAGATGCACATGATAATCCAAGTACCAGATACTCAAGATGTCCATAACCGGGGACACAGCTAATCATGATCAGTTTGTACACTCTGCAGAGGTTTGTGCACTTTCCCCACAAGACTCGATCGCCTCCGTTTAGTTTCTCGCACTGCATGGTGTTTGAGAAATGGATGACCGAGACACAGTCTTTCCGAAGAGGTCCCCTTACCAGATTGATAGGTCGGTACACCTACAAAACCCAACTACATCTGCTAGCCCATCATGGAAAGGTTTCCCACAACTTACTCAACTATGCCAGAGCCCATATTGGCATGTGGCTACACACGGAAGTTTCTAGTATGAAAAATCTCATGATCCCTTTGAGCCTGCGTGGCGGTCCAAAAGAAAAACAGGCAATCCTGGAATACCCAGATGCCTCAATCCACCCAGATGTGTATTAAAGTTGCCACCTTAAGTTGAACCATTAATTGACAACTCACATCTGTCATGGATTTCACTCAAACCCAAACCACGCTACGAGCATAGCATGTCCTAACAGCAAACGTAGAAGTAACTCCCAATGGTTTGAATGTAATGCAGGTAATAGGTACTACCTCAATCTACTTCCCAATCCCACAAGTTAATTGGTTCTACTGATGCAATGTGTGAGGGTTTGTCTAATGCAATGAAAACTGGGTAATTGGAAAGCATGATCGAAGTGTTACTTGCCTTGCTGATGATCCGCAAAACCTAGAGACTCAAAGTAGCAAGCGGCGCACTCCGGGTACTCTATCGCAATCAAACAACAAGCATACAATAAGTACTTAACTAATGCACGGGTAAAACTCAAATAAGAGATCTAACCAGAAAGTTCAACTTAAGATCTCCGGTTTGCAAAAGAATCAACTCGAAAGAAGCAACAAAACTCAAACTGCAAAAGAAACGAGCTCCGAATTACCTGTTGGCCTAAAGTCAAATTTTACAGTAGCCAAAACTTTGTTCAAGTTGTTCTAACATAAATAGGGCTTCGAGACGAAGATCTGGGATTTTGAATCACCTGATTCCGACTCTCGAGCGAAAAGAAAAACGAAAAACAAGATCAGGGCAGAAATCGAGATCGGAAAAATCGCGGTTTAAATACCCCAAAAAAGAAAAACGACGAACAGGCTAACGAACGAACGTTCGCTGTCTGCGGTTAACTAACGAAAACCGTTCGTTAAAACGAACGTACGGACGAACGTCCGCTATTTAACTAAACCGGCGGAAAACAAAAAAAACCGAACCTATCTAATCTAAAAAAACCGAATCTACTGGTTTATTTCTAAACCGATCGGTTTTCTAGAAAAAAACTACCTCCACGAACTCCGGCGACTCCGGCAGCTGGCGACGGCTCCGGCTCCGGTGGCGGGCGGGCGGCGGCGGCGGCGGCGGCGGCATGGGCGGCGGCTTGGGGCGGGCGCTAGGGTTTGGGGCGACGGGCTGGCGCGGCGAGCGGGCCGGCTCTGGCGGTTTTAAAGCCCAGAGTCCTGGTCCTTTACTAGTCCTAGTCGGTTTCTGTTTTTTTAGAAGAGTCCCGGCGCAGTAAAACTAACGAAAGAAATATCAAACGGACTCCAAAATTCCCAAAATAAATTTTCACCGTCCTCTAATAATATTTAGGACAAAGTGAACATTTTTCCCGGACCTAAATGCAATTTTGAAAAACACGTATTTTTCTTGTGCAAATAAATCCGCGAATAAATCCAGAAAAAATCCAAAAGTGATTTTAGCATTTTTCCTCCAATATTTCTGTTATTTTGGAGAAGTCATATTATCTCCACTCATATATTTTATTTAGAAATATTTTTAGGAGAGAAAAATAGTTAGAATCACACTGTCCTCGTACCGGTATCGAGCGAACTCAAATACGAAAACGGTAAAATTCCCAACTCTCTCCGTAGGTCCTTGAGTTGCTTAGAATTTCGAGGAACTCCACGAACAAAATGCAAAACAATGAAATGCAATTATGATCTATGTATAACATTCCAAATTGAAAATTTCGGATGTTACAAACCTACCCCCCTTAGAATGAATCTCGCCCTCGAGATTCGGCTTGGCTAGAGAACAGGTGTTGGTGGTCCTTGCGTAGATCATCTTCTCGTTCCCAGGTGGCTTCTTCCTCGGTGTGGTGACTCCACTAAACTTTGCAAAACTTGATAACCTTGCTGCGAGTAACTCTACTCGAAAATTCGAGAATCCTAACGGGCTTCTCCTCGTAGGTCAGGTCACTATCCAACTGTATTGCTTCCAGGGGTACTGTGTCTCTAAGCGGTATATCGGCCATCTCCGCGTG
This sequence comes from Secale cereale, assembly GCA_902687465.1. Lineage (NCBI taxonomy): Eukaryota > Viridiplantae > Streptophyta > Magnoliopsida > Poales > Poaceae > Secale > Secale cereale. The sequence goes on along the minus strand of LR738714.1, from coordinate 262,659,923 downwards.
GCACTTCTTAAGCTGCGAAACGTGAAACACGTTGTGTACTCCTGACAATCCTTCGGGCAATTCCAACTTATAGGAAACCTCTCCCATGCGTTCGAAAACACGGTAAGGTCCCACAAATCTCGGGGCTAACTTCCCTTTAACTCCGAAACATTTAACTCCACGCAGCGGCGATACTCTCAAGTACACTCTGTCTCCGATCTCATAGGTTATCTCCTTGCGCTTCGTGTTGGCATAACTCTTCTGCCTGGATTGAGCTACCTTCAGTCTATCTCGGATTAACTTCACTTTCTCTTCAGACTCTTTTATTAAATCTGGTCCAAACAATTGTCGGTCTCCAACTTCATCCCACGACAACGGTGTTCGGCATCTCCTTCCATACAATGCCTCGAACGGTGCCATCTTCAAACTGGCTTGGTAACTATTGTTGTATGAGAACTCCCCTTAAGGCGAGTTGTCATCCCAACTAGATCCATAATCTAATGCACAGGCTCTTAGCATATCCTCCAGAATCTGATTGACTCTCTCCGTCTGTCCATCTGTCTGCGGGTGAAATGCTATGCTAAACTCTAGCCTGGTATCCAAGGTTTCATGTAACTGATTCCAAAACTTTGAGGTAAACTGGGTTCCTCTATCAGATACAATACTCCTCGGAACTCCGTGCAGACATACAATTCTGGTCATGTATATCTTTGCCAACTGTGCACTGGTATATGTGGTTTTCACCCGGATAAAGTGGGCTACCTTCGTCAATGGTCTACTACTACCCAGATTGAATCATAACCTGCTTTGGTCCTGGGCAATCCGGTGATAAAGTCCATACCAAGCTTCTCCCACTTCCATTCGGGAATTGGCATAGGTTGTAGCAATCCTGCTGGCTTCTGGTGTTCTGCCTTCACTCTCTGGCATACATCACAAACTGCTACATACTCCGCAATATCCTTCTTCATACCGGTCCACCAGAAAATATCCTTCAAATCCAAATACATCTTAGTATTTCCTGGGTGAATCGAGTATGGTGAATCATGGGCCTCCTGTAAAATCAACTTCCTAATCTCCGGGTCATCGGGCACATAGATTCGATCCTCAAACAATAAGGTGTCGTGCTCATCCTCACGAAAACCTTTAGCTTTTCCTTCGCTCATCCTCTCCTTTATAGCGACAATCTCCTTGTCAGCTTTCTGAGCTTCTCTGATTTTATCCATCAAGGTAGACTGGATTTCTAGTGTTGCTACATAGCCTCTCGGAACTATCTCCAAACGTAGTTCTCGTAGGTCCTCGGCTAACTCCTTTGGAAACTCCTCCATCATTAGGGTATTGACATGGCTCTTATGGCTTAGCGCATCAGCTACTACGTTAGCCTTTCCGGGATGATAATGCAATGTCATAATCCTTAATGAGTTCCAGCCATCTCCTTTGCCTAAGATCAACTCCTTCTGAGTGAATATGTACTTCAAACTCTTATGATCCGTATATACTTCACAATGGTTTCCTATGAGAAAATGTCTCCACGTCTTCAATGCATGCACTACGGTTGTTAACTCCAAATCGTGGGTGGCATAGTTCATCTCATGAGGTTTTAGTTGTCGTGAAGCATACGAAACAACTCTTCCTTCCTGCATAAGAACTTCTCCAAGTCCTCGACGTGAAGCGTCACAGTACACCTCATAATCCTTATGTTGATCTGGCAGAATCAACACAGGGGATGATACCAACCTTTTCTTCAACTCGAGGAAACTAGTCTCACATTCTTCGGTCCAACTGAACTTGGTTTCCTTCTTCAACAACTCCGTCATTGGCTTTGCAATCTTCAAGAAATTCTCGATAAATCTCCGGTAGTATCCTGCGAGTCCAAGAAAACTCCGGATCTCTCCAACGGTCGTCGGTGCTTCCCAATTGGTCACAGTCTCCACCTTGGCGGGATCTACGGCTATTCCTTCTTCGGATATAACATGTCCGAGGAATCCGACTTCCTTCAACCAAAACTCACATTTGCTAAACTTGGCATATAACTCATGTTCTCGGAGCTTTTCCAATACCAAACGCAAATGCTCTTCATGCTCCTCTTCATCCTTCGAGAAGATCAAAATATCATCTATGAACACTACGACGAACTTATCCAAATACTGCAAAAACACTTTGTTCATCAGGTTCATAAAGTAGGCCGGTGCATTTGTCAGACCAAACGACATAACGGTATACTCATACAACCCATACCTAGTGGTAAAGGCCGTCTTAGGGATATCTTGCTCTCGAATCTTCAATTGATGGTACCCTGATCGCAGATCGATCTTAGTAAAGACTTTAGCTCCTTGCAATCTATCGAACAGATCGTTGATCATTGGCAATGGGTACTTGTTCTTGATCGTTACTTCATTCAATCCTCGGTAATCTACAACCATTCTTAACGATCCATCCTTCTTCTCCACTAGAAGTACTGGCGAACCCCAAGGCGAAGAACTTGGGCGTATGAATCCTTTATCCAGTAACTCCTTAATCTGCTTCTTAATTTCCTCCAAATCCTTTGCGGGCGTCCTATAGGGTCTCTTAGAAATTGGCCCGGTGCCTGGCAAAAGTTCAATAAAAAACTCTATATCTCTATCCGGTGGCATGCCAGGTAACTCCTCTGGAAACACATCCGGATAATCCCTCACTACTGGCACTTCCTCCTGAACAACTCCCGTGAAAAAATATACTTGATTCCTTGTAGGCGAATGCCTAGATACATACTTAATCCTTTTTCCCTCCGGGGTGGTGAGTAAAATAGACTTACTGGCACAGTCAATGTTACCTCCATAATTCGATAGCCAATCCATACCTAATATCACATCCAATCCTTGTGACTCCAGAACTATTAGGTCAGAGGGGAAAGTATGGCGTCTTATGATCAATGGCTTCTGAAAACATCCTTGGTGTGCCATATAATCTGCTCCAGGTGAACTTACTAACATGGGGGTCTTAAGAACTCGGGTGGACATCCTATGTCTATTCACGAATCCCCTTGAAATATATGAATGCGATGCACCAGTATCGAAAAGAACTATTGCGGTAAAGGTCTTAACCAAAAACTTATCGACAACAGCATCTGGTTGCTCTTCTACCTCCTCCACGGTCACGTGGTTCACTTGTCCTTTATTGAACGGGTTGGGCTTCTTCCCGGCGCTTCCATTGCCGTTCCCATTATTAACTTCAGGGCATTCATTGGCATAATGTCACACCCTGCATTTTGTAACATGTTATTTGCATCTTTGAGGCATGAAAATTTGGACCAGCAATTTTTTTTAGCATCATTTGGCTTTTATTTGGAATTGAGTTTCCTTCATTTGCTTTTTCATGTGCTCATTAAAGTCAACTATGATCTCTTGTAGATTTCATCTCCTTATCCAAAACTTCTGCCCAATGATCATGCCAAGTGATATATAACAGTATAGTATTTTCTTACAAAATTAATTTGGCCAAAAAGTATTTTTATAAATTTAGTTTTCCAAAAACCCCTGAATTGAGATTTGCACTGCAAGTACTTGATTAAGGGTGTGAAAATTATTTCAAAAGGTTTATTTGAAACCTAGTAGTCATAGGACTCCCAGAAACCACAAAGGTATAATTTTAAAAGTTATTTTCCTATTTTATTTTAAAGCTTTTTCTTAAGGCCAGAAATGGTCTTTAATAGGGGAAAATTATTTAACTATTTCAAAAATATTTGCCAAAATTCAGAGAGACTCATAGGATATATATTGTCCATATATAAGAGTTTCAACACTTGGTCATGTTCAAAATAATGGGCTAAACCCTCTAAAACCCATTCTGGATATTTCAAGCTTTTGAAATATTTACAAAGGAATTTTTCTCCAAAAATTCCAGGGAAATTCTATCATATCATATATGGCATATTTGATGATCTTGCCAAGTCCCATGCCTTGGGAAGCAAGAAATCCTCCTCAAACCCCTTCATAACCATTCTGTCCATATTTGAAGTTTGAGCAACTTTACATTGCCAAACTTGTCCAAATGCTCTCAAACTTGGTGCACATGCTAGAATGGCCTAATAAGGCACCTAGACCAAATGGCAGAAGATTTGGAATAGAGCAACTTGATCAGATCACCTCAAAACCTTTTCTGTTCAAATGCAAATTTGAACAACTTTACATTACCAACTTTTTATCTGGAGCCTCAAACTTTGTGAGCATGATCAATACCCCAAATGATGATGCTACACTAAGTGGTGCATCAAGGGGAGATGATTAGCTTGAATCAATCAAGATGAAACTGTTTCTGTAGATTTCTAGGGTTCACCAAAGTTACATTGGCTAGTTTCTTCAAATGAGCCCAAATTTGGTGAAGCACCCTATTTTCTCATGTCTTTCAACCCTGTCAAGTGCCATGTCAAGTGGACTTCATTTACTTGATCAAACACAGATCAAACACCTTCTGCAGAAATTCTAAAACCTCCAACTTGACCACTTTCACTTTTCTCCATAGCCTCAACTTCTTACCACAGGCTCATTGAGTTACCAGCTACCTCCAGTAACTCCCCCAGCACCTCAGCTCCATGATTGGAGGGTGAAACCTCAGCTTTACCTTGCTGTACATCCAACTTTCACCATTTTTACCAACACTCTCACTCTCTCTCTGCACCCCAGAGCATCCAAGGCCTCAGGGCAATTCTTTACATCTCCTACAACCCACTAGACACTGTTGGGCACGCTGGAACGGGCCAAGCCGGCGAGACCATGCTGATGCCAGCCATACGCACGCTCCAGAGCGCGCGAACAGTGCACCTCGCACGCTGGCTCGGGCCAATCGCCGCTCCCCGACAGCCTCGGGCCTCCCCCTCGCGCCACTCGAGGCCCCTCGACGTCCGCGACCTCCCCGGTGCTGTCCCCCCTCCTCCTGCGCCCTCCAGTAGCCGCCGTCGCACGCGCGCTGGCCGCCCGCGGCAGCCACTCCTCTGCCTCGCACGCGCGTGCCTCTCTGTCGCTCCCCCGCTCCTCCTCTTACCTCAGCTGGACGTAGAGCTCGTCCAGGAACTCCCCAGACTCACCCCCGTAGCCTCCCGTGCGCTGTAGCGTCAAGCCGGAGCTCGCCGGCGCACTGGACCACGGGTCCTCGTCGAGCCCCTATAAATAGGCCTCCCCGAGCTTCTCCAACACCACCACAACCCTCACACCACTCCACTGATCCCCCCCCTGCATCACCAGTTCGACCCCAGGACGCCCCAGTGCTCGGGATCGACCGGAGCTCCGCCGCGTCGGGCCGCCGGCGATCTCGAGGTACAGGCCTCCCCTGCCTCTCCTTCCACTCATTTCGGAACCGCCGCACCTCACTGACCCTTTCCCCTCTCTTTCCCCCTCCATTTGCAGTCGGAAACGACCTCGACCACCGTCCTCCGACGAGCCTCCGCCGTCGCACCTCGCCGCCGGTGAACCAGGCCTCCCAGCCGTGCCGCGCTACCACCACTGCAACCGCAACACGCCACTGAGTCCGTCCCTGGCCTCCGTTGCCGTCGCCGTGGCCGGAATCGTCGCCGGTGAGCTCGCCGCCGCCGTGACCGAGGGGTTAGAGATGACAGGCGGGCCCCGCCTGTCATCCCCCCACTTCTCTCCCCTCCTCTGTGCCGCTGACCCACGGGCCCTGCCCGTCAGGTTTGAAACCTGACGTGCGCGCGCGTTGGCACCGTGTGGCTGGGCCAGTCTGCCTGGGCCGTGCACTGTGGCCACTTCTGGCCCGGTGCACAGGACCCTTTTTCTCTTTTTCTTTTCTGTTGATGTTTTAAACATTTATGCAGAAAAGAATATTGATCCAAAATAAATATTTCCAACTCCTAAAATCTTGTAATATTCCAACCTATTTAATGGTACTACTTTCATTCAAATCCATGAAACTTTTCTGTACTGTTCAAATTTAAATTCAAATTTGAGCAGTATAACTCCTGTTCAAAAATCAATATATCCTATTCTGTAACTCCAAAACTCCAACTAAGATTTTTCCCCATCTTAGAAATCCCTCTAGTATTTTATAAAAATGAGTTGACATTTTTCTGAGCACTTTGGTTTTTCTGTTTTATTTATATTCTTATTTTTCCGTTATTATTATGCGACGTATAGATCCCGTATTTGACGAATTTGTTGTGGAAGAAGAAGGAGAAGGACTAGAAGACTTTGAAGACCAAGCCAATCCAGGCAAGCAGCCCTTTGACCATGATACACTTGTTCTTCGGAACCCGTTTGTTTCCGATGCATGATGATTAGGGTTACGATGGTAACCTAGATGAACCACCACACGATGCATGCTTTATTGTTGATCTTGCTATATGCTAGATGACAGGCAATGGTTGGTCTTGATGTTTATATGATGCATGTGTGTTATGAACCCTCGTAGTTGATGTCTTTGCATGAACCCATCGGGTGCCCCTAATGCCCGAGGGTGATGAAGTGTTAGGTCATCGCTTGAGAAAGAAGTGATGTGCCGGTAGATCATGTGCATGGTGGAATGATGGATTAGATTTATGTGTGACTACCGTCCCAACCAAACATGTGCAACCACACTACCCCTTATGGGACGGGGCTTTATTGATTACTTAGGTTGATACTAGCATGGTGCCCGCATTACTAGTGACGGGAAGACTTGAGGTCTTTCCCGAGACGGGGTCGTGCTTGGATAGACGGCCATGACAGTTTTTACAGGGCACCGGACACACCGTTGGTCCCTTCGGGTACGCGTGACATTGAATTAGGGCAAGTCCCGTGATCTATTGTTTGTACCCAAAGGTCGTGTGCCAACGAGTGGACTCTATGTTAGTGTCGTCTAAGGAAAGGTAATGACTGGGTGCTTACCCCGGGTACTTGAGGTACCGCGGGTCGTGGATGACACGGAAGTTCCCTGGATCTTGTGTGTAAAGTGCGCAACCTCTGCAGACTGTAAAACTATTCGAATAGCCGTGTCCACGGTCATGGACAGTTGGGTGGTGCTACTTAAACTATGTCCAGAATTTTACTTCATCAGATGTTGGTATATGTGTGATAAGTCAAGGAGGAGACTTGACTTGATGAGTTTAATTATATTCATGTTGATATCGGTAACCTGTCTTCGAGCTTACGCAAGGTTATTGATGCATAAACTTGATGATAGCATATTGGCCTAGCTTTCTGCTAGATTGTTCATTATTGTTCCATTGCATTGTTACTTGAACCACATCATGGGTTGCTTGCGAGTACATTCAAAGTACTCATTGGCTTGCCACTGGTTATTTAATTGGCCAGGCATGGAAGAGCAGGAATATGAGGAAGAGTTCTTTGGAGACGACCATGCGAACTAGGACGCTATCCCAGTCAGAATGCCTGTAGGGTTAAGGCAGATGGCATGGGTTCTACCTGTTTATCGAAGACTTCCGCTACTTGAGTTATTTGCTATTCAGCCCGTGAGGCTCTATCTATGTAAGACTTGGCCATAATGGCCTTAATTCGTGTAAGACTATTTGTATGGATGTAGGACTCTTGTTATTTCAGCTTCTGTGTGTTCAGTGAGCATTGATCTCTGGGATCACTGTACACGTGCATTCGGTGATCTCGACTCCTAAGTAGGGGTCCCCACAGAGCTGGTATCAGAGCCATCCTGACTGTAGGAAGCCTTAGTTAGCATGGGCGTTAGTTAGTTGAGACCCCTTTTTCAAAACCTTCTGAACCTCTCTTCTTTTCTAAACCTGAGATTTTCTCAGTTTATTAACCCCTCCTATTCCACCTTTGTAGATGGCCGCTGTTCCCGAAGAGCACCTGACCACTGGGTTTCCCCTACTTCTCGAGGATAGCCTCCAGGAGTGTCAGTTCCACCGAGCACCCATCCTCACCTACCTTGAGCATTGGGTGAGCGATACTGAGGTGGAGTACCATGTGGAAGTGATCGTGAAGGCAAACGATCCTCCCACAAGTTGGTTCTTCGAGGGACCCCAGATGACGACACTACCACTCGCTGCCGAGGCTGCTGCACTCAAGGCACTAACCCATCTCCGCGAGCTTCTTCAGGAGATGGCAGCCAAGATGGCAACTCACTTCTTACCTTACCGGAAGGAAGGTGACGAAGAAAGCAGCGCACTAGCTCCTCCACTGAAGGATGGACTCTCGCTTCGGTTCCAGACCTACTTCAGTCTATGTGCCGACAGCTTGGCACAAGACTTGGCCTCGGAATCAATGAAGCTTCGAGAAGAACTTTACAAGACCAAGGCACTTCTTCGTCAAGCTCAAGAGAAGGCAAACAGGATCAAGAAGGAAGGAGCACCTTCTGGACAATCCGCTATCGCATATCGAGGCGGAAGGCCCTCCGAGGATGTGTCTTCCAAGGGTGAAGAACCACCTCGGCGACGCCGGATGACAGCAAGGGAATATCGCAAGCTTTTCCCTGCACCACCGTCGAAGCACCGTCGTATCCAACTCCTCCACTCCCCCACTCCCTCCAGCGACAAGGGAGCCCAGACAGATGAAGACAAGGAGGAAGATCCAGAAGAGCCGGAATACGCGACCGAGCATTCCGCCACTTAGGCATTATTCGCTACTCGGATATGCCAGTTGTAACCCCTACGGTAGGATAGGTCGTGTAACCTCTATGCACAGTCGAGTCCTTGTATGGTTCATATGAAACCATCTAGTGTTTGCTTTTGTTGTGTCCGGATGTATGTCGTATTCTTCCTTCGGGAAGGTGTAAACGACTACATCACCCATTTGGATTTTAATGGATGTGTTTTGGACTTACGGCCCTTGCATGATTTGGTTTAGTGTCACACCCACCCCCTTACTAGGCACCCATCTATCTTGCTTTTCCTCTTCCGAGTCATGAGACCTTTTACCGCTCCAACAGGATGCCTGTTGTAACTCGTACTGGTACCTCTACCCAGCAGCCCGAAGCCGGAGCATCCTCTCAGCCAGAGGCAGACCACGACCAAACCAACGACCAAGCTCCACCACCACCTCCTCCAAGCATGGACATGGCTCAGCTTCTCCAAGCTTTCCGAGAGGAACGCCAAGCCAACACTGCAGCTCTTCAGCTGATTGCTCAAGCTGTCGCCAACAACCGCCAGCCGGCGGGGAATGGCACTGGACGTTCCACGTTGGCAGAGTTCAAGAAGCATGCACCGCCAACCTTCATCGAGACTGCTGAACCCCTGGATGCTGACGACTGGGTCCGTTCCATTGAGGAGATCCTGGAACTAGTCGGATGCACCGAAGACCGCGAGAAAGTGGCTTATGCAGCCCAATGCCTCGGGGGAACCGCAAGAGCTTGGTGGGATGGATTCAAGGTCATGCATGCTGAACAAGACATCACTTGGGTGAACTTCAAGGCAGAATTCCGCAAGGCCCACATTCCTTCCGGAATCATGGCTATCAAAAAGCGCGAGTTCCGAGCCCTGAAGCAAGGAAGTGGCACTGTTAAGGAGTACATGCAGAAGTTCAGCATTCTGTCAAGGTATGCCCCTGAAGATGTGAGCACTGATGCTGCCAAACGGGAGCGCTTCATGGAAGGCCTTAATCAGACTCTGCAATACTCGCTTGTCGTGTGCGACTGCCCATCTTTGCCTCACCTGGTGAACAAGGCACTCATGCTTGAAGACAAGCGGCGTGCTTTGGAAGACACTCGCAAACACAAGTTGGTCAGTAAGGGAAGTCCCAGCAACCAGAAGCCTCGTCCGTGGCAGTCAGTCCCGGCCAAGCCAACCTATCAACAGCCAAGAGCTCCTGCACCTCGTGCCAATCCTCAGCCTCAGCAGTATGCCAACCCCAGGCCAGCCTTCAACCCCAATACCAGTGGTGGCAACAAGGTCAACACACCAAACCAAGTCACTTGCTTTGGATGTGGTCAGCCCGGACACATCTCCGGAGTATGCCCCAACAAGAAGCCTGATGCCCCGCGCACCAATGCGCAGAACCAGGGACAAGGCCGTGGTATGACACCAAGGAACCCAGCTCCTCGCAATCCACCGAACTATGGGAAGGGGCGTGTGAATCACGTCACTGCTGAAGAAGCCCAGGAAGACCCGGACGTCGTGCTGGGTATGTTCCTTGTCAACTCAGCACCTGCAACTGTCTTGTTTGATTCTGGAGCAACGCATTCATTTGTCACTCAAAGATTTGCATTAAAAAGTGGCATAAAAAGTGGCATGACCCCTACACCCTTGAATAACCCTATGGTGTTACAAACCCCCGGAGCCGAGATGAGAGCCAAGATAGGCTGTAAAGGAGTCAGTATTACCATTAACGGTGTAGACTTCCTAGCAGACCTTATTGTCCTGAGATCGCAAGGCTTGGATGTGATCCTAGGTATGAATTGGCTCAGCAAGCACCAAGGCTTGTTAGACTGTGCCAATCGGACAGTCACTGTGACCAATGACTAAGGAGTAGAAGTCAAGTTTGCCCCCAACTCCTCTTCCGCTCAAGCCGCTAAAGTCAACTGTCTGTCTGAAGTTGGGCTAGATCAAGTACCGGTGGTGTGTGAGTATCCTGATGTCTTTCCGGATGAACTACCAGGAATGCCCCCTGACCGTGACATTGAGTTCATCATCGAGCTCGTGCCCGGAGCAGGACCCATCTATAAGAAGCCTTATAGAATGGGAACGGAAGAACTAGCCGAGTTGAAGAAGCAGCTAGAAGAGCAGCTAAGGAAGGGATTTATCCGCCCGAGTGCCTCCCCTTGGGGATCTCCTGTTCTGTTTGTGGCAAAGAGGGACGGTACCATCCGCTTATGCATTGACTATCGTTCCCTCAATGAAGTTACAATCAAGAACAAGTACCCACTTCCGAAGATCGAAGATCTGTTTGATCAACTGAGCGGAGCCAAGGTATTCTCCAAGATCGACCTCAGATCTGGGTATTACCAGCTGAAGATCAGACCCCAAGATATTCCGAAGACGGCATTCGTAACCAGATATGGCCTGTATGAGTGCACGGTCATGTCTTTTGGGTTAACCAATGCCCCAGCTTACTTCATGTATCTCATGAATAAAGTCTTCATGGAATATTTGGACAAATTCGTTGTTGTCTTCATTGATGACATCCTTGTGTTCTCGAAGTCGGAGGAAGAGCATGAGCAACATCTGAGAATGGTCCTAGACAAGCTTCGTGAGCACCAAATGTATGCCAAATTCAGCAAGTGTGAGTTTTGGCTGCACAAAGTTGGATTCTTAGGTCATGTCTTGACCGAGGAAGGCTTATCTGTTGATCCTGCAAAAATCGAAGCTGTGACCCAATGGCAATCTCCAACGACCGTCAAGGAAGTCAGAAGCTTCCTCGGATTAGCAGGCTATTACCGCAAGTTCGTGGAAGGATTCTCTAGCATTGCACGACCAATGACTCAGCTCCTCAAAAAGGACAAGAAGTTCGAGTGGACGCCAAAATGCGAAGAGAGCTTCCAAGAGCTCAAGAAGAGATTGACCACTGCCCCAGTTCTGGCAACACCTGATATTCACAAGGAGTTCGTGATATATTGTGATGCCTCTCGAACCGGATTGGGAAGCATTCTAATGCAAGAAGGCCGCGTCATAGCATACCTCTCCAGGCAGCTACGACCCCATGAGGAGAACTATGCTACTCACGATCTTGAGCTAGCGGCAGTAGTTCATGCCTTGAAGACATGGCGGCATTACCTCCTAGGGAAACGGTGTGAGATTTACACAGACCACAAAAGTCTGAAGTATATTTTCACCCAAAAGGAATTGAACATGAGGCAGCGGAGATGGTTGGAACTCATCAAGGATTATGACCTCAGTGTTCAGTATCACCCTGGGAAGGCTAACGTGGTGGCCGATGCCTTAAGCAGGAAGGCTTGCTCTTTGAATGTCATTATTCAAGAAAGGCAGCCTGCCTTGTTTAAGGAGATCGAACAATTCAGTTTGGATTTGGTCACCCCCGGATTTCTGGATCATTTGGAAGTCAGACCGACCCTGATGGACGACGTCAAGAAGGCTCAAGAAGGACACGCAAGCATCGAAGGCATCAAGAAGAAGATGAAGATGGGCAAGGCCCCAGGATTCTCCGAAGACGAGCACGGGATTGTTTGGTACAAAGGTCGCCTCTGCGTACCAAACAACACCGAGCAGAAGACGCTGATTCTGCAAGAAGCCCACGACACCCCGTATTCCATCCACCCCGGAGGAACCAAGATGTACCAAGACTTGAAGGCACGATTCTGGTGGCACGGTATGAAGAGAGAGATTGCAACCTATGTTGCAAAATGTGATGTGTGCCAAAAGGTCAAGGCTGAATATCAGCGACCCGCTGGATTGCTTCAACCACTCAAGGTTCCTGAGTGGAAGTGGGATAAAGTCGGAATGGACTTCATCACTGGATTACCAAGGTCGAATCGAGGACATGACTCTATCTGGGTCATAGTCGATCATTTGACCAAGGTGGCCCATTTCATTCCTGTCAAGACCACTTATGATGGCAACCGGCTGGCAGCTCTCTACATCGACCGAATCGTAAGTCTTCACGGTGTTCCCAAGGAGATTGTGTCAGATCGAGGAACCCAGTTCACCTCGAGGTTCTGGAAGAAGTTCCAAGAAGCCTTGGGAACCAAGTTGTCTTTCAGCACAACTTTCCACCCACAGACCGGAAGTCAAACAGAGCGAGTCAATCAGATTCTTGAAGACATGCTCCGAGCTTGTGTCCTGGCATATGGAGCCAAGTGGGAAGACTGTCTCCCTTTTGCCGAGTTCTCCTATAACAACAGTTACCAGTCAAGCCTTCAGATGGCACCATTTGAGGTGTTGTACGGACGCAGATGTCGCACACCCCTCAACTGGTCAGAGGCTGGAGAAGGACTAGTTTTTGGACCGGATATTCTCCGCGCAGCAGAAGAGCAAGTCCAACTAGTCAGAGAGCGATTAAAGGATGCCAAGTCAAGGCAGAAGAGTTATGCTGACACTCGACGCCGAGACATGAGTTTCCATGTTGGGGACCATGTGTACCTGCGGGTAACTCCTCTAAAGGGAACCAAGCGTTTCCATGTCAAGGGGAAGCTCGCACCAAGGTTCATTGGACCCTTTGAGATCACTGCACGACGAGGAGAAGTGGCTTACCAGTTGGAACTACCACCTGAGCTATCCGATGTGCACAATGTGTTCCATGTGTCACAACTCCAGAAATGTCTCCAAGTTCCAGACAAGCCCAATCTCTACAAGGATGTGGATCACCAAGCCATTGATCTGCAGCCTGATCTGACCTACCACGAGAAGCCCATTCGTATTCTGGACGAAGCAGAACGACGTACGCGGAGCCGTACCATCAAGTACTTCAAGGTCCAGTGGAGCAACCACACCGAAGCAGAAGCAACCTGGGAACGAGAAGACTATCTTAGATCCGAGTTTCCCGATCTCTTTTAAGCCCTAGTTTAGGAATCTCGGGGACGAGATTCTTGTAAGGGGGGTAGGTCTGTCACACCCTGCATTTTGTAACATGTTATTTGTATCTTTGAGGCATGAAAATTTGGACCAGCAAATTTTTTTAGCATCATTTGGCTTTTATTTGGAATTGAGTTTCCTTCATTTGCTTTTTCATGTGCTCATTAAAGTCAACTATGATCTCTTGTAGATTTCATCTCCTTATCCAAAACTTCTGCCCAATGATCATGCCAAGTGATATATAACAGTATAGTATTTTCTTACAAAATTAATTTGGCCAAAAAGTATTTTTATAAATTTAGTTTTCCAAAAACCCCTGAATTGAGATTTGCACTGCAAGTACTTGATTAAGGGTGTGAAAATTATTTCAAAAGGTTTATTTGAAACCTTGTAGTCATAGGACTCCCAGAAACCACAAAGGTATAATTTTAAAAGTTATTTTCCTATTTTATTTAAAAGCTTTTTCTTAAGGCCAGAAATGGTCTTTAATAGGGGAAAATTATTTAACTATTTCAAAAATATTTGCCAAAATTCAGAGAGACTCATAGGACATATATTGTCCATATATAAGAGTTTCAACACTTGGTCATGTTCAAAATAATGGGCTAAACCCTCTAAAACCCTTTCTGGATATTTCAAGCTTTTGAAATATTTACAAAGGAATTTTTGTCCAAAAATTCCAGGGAAATTCTATCATATCATATATGGCATATTTGATGATCTTGCCAAGTCCCATGCCTTGGGAAGCAAGAAAACCTCCTCAAACCCCTTCATAACCATTCTGTCCATATTTGAAGTTTAAGCAACTTTACATTGCCAAACTTGTCCAAATGCTCTCAAACTTGGTGCACATGCTAGAATGGCCTAATAAGGCACCTAGACCAAATGGCACAATATTTGGAATAGAGCAACTTGATCAGATCACCTCAAAACCCTTTCTGTTCAAATGCAAATTTGAACAACTTTACATTACCAACTTTTTATCTGGAGCCTCAAACTTTGTGAGCATGATCAATACCCCAAATGATGATGCTACACTAAGTGGTGCATCAAGGGGAGATGATTAGCTTGACTCAATCAATATGAAACTGTTTTTGTTGATTTCTAGGGTTCACCAAAGTTACATTGGCTAGTTTCTTCAAATGAGCCCAAATTTGGTGAAGCACCCTATTTTCTCATGTCTTTTAACCCTGTCAAGTGCCATGTCAAGTGGACTTCATTTACTTGATCAAACACAGATCAAACACCTTCTGCAGAAATTCTAAAACCTCCAACTTGACCACTTTCACTTTTCTCCATAGCCTCAACTTCTTACCACAGGCTCATTGAGTTACCAGCTACCTCCAGTAACTCCCCCAGCACCTCAGCTCCATGATTGGAGGGTGAAACCTCAGCTTTACCTTGCTGTACAGCCAACTTTCACCATTTTTACCAACACTCTCACTCTCTCTCTGCACCCCAGAGCATCCAAGGCCTCAGGGCAATTCTTTACATCTCCTACAACCCACTAGACACTGTTGGGCACGCTGGAACGGGCCAAGCCGGAGCATGCTGATGCCAGCCATACGCACGCTCCAGAGCGCGCGAACAGTGCACCTCGCACGCTGGCTCGGGCCAATCGCCGCTCCCCGACAGCCTCGGGACTCCCCCTCGCGCCACTCGAGGCCCCTCGACGTCCGCGACCTCCCCGGCGCTGTCCCCCCTCCTCCTGCGCCCTCCAGTAGCCGCCGTCGCACGCGCGCTGGCCGCCCGCGGCAGCCACTCCTCTGCCTCGCACGCGCGCGCCTCTCTGTCGCTCCCCCGCTCCTCCTCTTACCTCAGCTGGACGTAGAGCTCGTCCAGGAACTCCCCAGACTCACCCCCGTAGCCTCCCGTGCGCTGTAGCGTCAAGCCGGAGCTCGCCGGCGCACTGGACCACGGGTCCTCATCGAGCCCCTATAAATAGGCCTCCCCGAGCTTCTCCAACACCACCACAACCCTCACACCACTCCACTGATCCCCCCTGCATCACCAGTTCGACCCCAGGACGCCCCAGTGCTCGGGATCGACCGGAGCTCCGCCGCGTCGGGCCGCCGGCGATCTCGAGGTACAGGCCTCCCCTGCCTCTCCTTCCACTCATTTCGGAACCACCGCACCTCACTGACCCTTTCCCCTCTCTTTCCCCCTCCATTTGCAGTCGGAAACGACCTCGACCACCGTCCTCCGACGAGCCTCCGCCGTCGCACCTCGCCGCCGGTGAACCAGGCCTCCCCGCCGTGCCGCGCTACAACCACTGCAACCGCAACACGCCACTGAGTCCGTCCCTGGCCTCCGTTGCCGTCGCCGTGGCCGGAATCGTCGCCGGTGAGCTCGCCGCCGCCGTGACCGAGGGGTTAGAGATGACAGGCGGGCCCCGCCTGTCATCCCCCACCTCTCTCCCCTCCTCTGTGCCGCTGACCCACGGGCCCCGCCCGTCAGGTTTGAAACCTGACGTGCGCGCGCGTTGGCACCGTGCGGCTGGGCCAGTCCGCCTGGGCCGTGCACTGTGGCCACTTCTGGCCCGGTGCACAGGACCCTTTTTCTCTTTTTCTTTTCTGTTGATGTTTTAAACATTTATGCACAAAAGAATATTGATCCAAAATAAATATTTCCAACTCCTAAAATCTTGTAATATTCCAACCTATTTAATGGTACTACTTTCATTCAAATCCATGAAACTTTTCTGTACTGTTCAAATTTAAATTCAAATTTGAGCAGTATAACTCCTGTTCAAAAATCAATATATCCTATTCTGTAACTCCAAAATTCCAACTAAGATTTTTCCCCATCTTAGAAATCCCTCTAGTATTTTACAAAAATGAGTTGACATTTTTCTGAGCACTTTGGTTTTTCTGTTTTATTTATATTCTTATTTTTCCGTTATTATTATGCGATGTATAGAGCCCGTATTTGACGAAGTTGCTGTGGAAGAAGAAGGAGAAGGACTAGAAGACTTTGAAGACCAAGCCAATCCAGGCAAGCAGCCCTTTGACCATGATACACTTGTTCTTCGGAACCCGTTTGTTTCCGATGCATGATGATTAGGGTTACGATGGTAACCTAGATGAACCACCACACGATGCATGCTTTATTATTGATCTTGCTATATGCTAGATGAAATGCAATGGTTGGTCTTGATGTTTATATGATGCATGTGTGTTATGAACCCTCGTAGTTGATGTCTTTGCATGAACCCATCGGGTGCCCCTAATGCCCGAGGGTGATGAAGTGTTAGGTCATCGGTTGAGAAAGAAGTGATGTGCCGGTAGATCATGTGCATGGTGGAATGATGGATTAGATTTATGTGTGACTACTGTCCCAACCAAACATGTGCAACCACACTACCCCTTATGGGACGGGGCTTTATTGATTACTTAGGTTGATACTAGCATGGTGCCCGCATTACTAGTGACGGGAAGACTTGAGGTCTTTCCCGGGACGGGGTCGTGCTTGGATAGACGGCCATGACTGTTTTTACAGGGCACCGGACACACCGTTGGTCCCTTTGGGTACGCGTGACATTGAATTAGGGCAAGTCCCGTGATCTATTGTTTGTACCCAAAGGCCGTGTGCCAACGAGTGGACTCTATGTTAGTGTCGTCTAAGGAAAGGTAATGACCGGGTGCTTACCCCGGGTACTTGAGGTACCGCGGGTCGTGGATGACACGGAAGTTCCCCGGATCTTGTGGGTAAAGTGCGCAACCTCTGCAGAGTGTAAAACTATTCGAATAGCCGTGTCCACGGTCATGGAAAGTTGGGTGGTGCTACTTAAACTATGTCCAGAATTTTACTTCATCAGATGTTGGTATATGTGTGATAAGTCAAGGAGGAGACTTGACTTGATGAGTTGAATTATATTCATGTTGATATCGGTAACCTGTCTTCGAGGTTACGCGAGGTTATTGATGCATAAACTTGATGATAGCATATTGCCCTAGCTTTCTGCTAGATTGTTCATTATTGTTCCATTGAGTTGTTACTTGAACCACATCATGGGTTGCTTGCGAGTACGTTCAAAGTACTCATTGGCTTGCCACTGGTTATTTAATTGGCCAGGCATGGAAGAGCAGGAATATGAGGAAGAGTTCTTTGGAGACGACCATGTGAACTAGGACGCTATCCCAGTCAGAATGCCTGTAGGGTTAAGGCAGATGGCATGGGTTCTACCCGTTTATCGAAGACTTCCGCTACTTGAGTTATTTGCTATTCAGCCCGTGAGGCTCTATCTATGTAAGACTTGGCCATAATGGCCTTAATTCGTGTAAGACTATTTGTATGGATGTAAGACTCTTGTTATTTCAGCTTCTCTGTGTTCAGTGAGCATTGATCTCTGGGATCACTGTACACGTGCATTCGGTGATCTCGACTCCTAAGTCGGGGTCCCCACACATAATGTCCAGTCTTCCCACACTTGTAACAAGTGAGATGGCTAAAATCCCTCTTGGTGGGTGTGGACGGTGCAGGGCGGTTCTGGTTTCCATTGGTTACATTCCCATTCCCATTACCATTGCCATTCTTGGTGCCATTGTGGTTGTGTGAGCTACTTCCTCCATGGGTATGCTGAAACTATCCTACTACTTTAGGGGTAAAGCGAGGCTTCTGCTGAGCTCCAGAATTATACTTCCCTTGCCCATACTTCCTCTTGCGGCTCTCAATCTGCTGATGCTTCCTTTCAATCATCAGGGCTCGGTCAACCAATTCCTGATAGTTACTGAAAGTTGCCACCATCAGCTGTACACTCATCTCATCATTCAACCCTTCCATAAATCTCTCCTGCTTCTTGGCATCTATGGCCACATCATCTCGGGCATAACGAGATAGGGTACTAAACTCATCCACGTACTGAGCCACGGTACGGTTCCCTTGGCGCAAGTTGCGAAACTCCTGCTTCTTCATACTCATGGTTCCAGTCAAGACATGGGCGGTACGAAAAGCTTGCTGAAACTGATCCCAAGTCACATTGGCTACGGGGTAAGTGGCTGTGTAATTCTCCCACCATGCTGCGGCTGGTCCAGACAACTGGTGTGCGGCAAATCGCACCTTCTCAGCCTCCGAGCAATTGGCGGTGGTCAAATCCCTTCCAATCTTGCGTAGCCAGTCATCAGCCACAATTGGTTCGATGCTGCTAGCAAACACGGGTGGTTGCAACCTTAAGAAACGTGTTAGGTTGTCCACGGGTGGTGGCGGTGGAGGGTTGTTGTTGTTGTTGTTCTGGTTGTTCTGAGTGTTCTGGACAAGAAGTTGCATCAGGGTGTTCTGCTGCTGGATCAGCTGGGTGAGCTCAGGGGGAAACTCGAATTCACATCTTGGAGGCATCTGATGGGTGTAGAGGGAAGAGATTAGAATAGAAATGAGGTCTAAGGGAAAATCACTACCCATATGCACATGAGACAAACACACAATCATATCACACCAATCAATTTCAAACAAGGTCTTACAAATCTAACGATCGTTTACAAAGGTGCTCTAAATCCAATATCTGGAGGTAAACTACTAGTCATAGGGTGGTCATCTAAAAATATTGGTCGGCAAAGGATTCCATAATATCTGCCCTAGCTTCATCTTCATAGTCTTCATCCTTGCTATCCTCAGCTTCCGAATCCGTGTCATCTATGATGATATAGTCTTCCGGTGGAATCTCCTTGGGTTCTTCTTCCTCGTCTTCTTCTCCCATGAGTATCCCTAACTTCCAGGTCAAATCATCATTCTTCTCCCAAGTATCTTCATCTCCTCCTCATATCCGTCGCGTGTAGACTTGAGTTCCTCTTCTAGCTCCAAATTCCTATTTAGGGCTTTCTTCAAATCTATCATCCCAGCACACATCTGGTGCTCCTGGCGACGAATGTGGTGGTTCAACTCCTGGAGGAATGCTGCTATGGATATACCCTTCTTAGTGCTGATCAAATCCCAATTCTCATCTCGGCGTCCACAAATCTGGTAGATGGTGTCCTTTAGCTCCTGCTTGTAGACTTCTCCAATCCTTCCCATAGCAATGTGGGCTGCCATACTCCTTCCTAGGCTCCATGTAGGTGCATTAAAGGAAAATGCTATGAGTGAGGTGACGGGTGCGAACGTCCTTCCTGGAACTTGAGCATGAATCAACCAACGCTCCTCCTTAGGTAGAGTGGCATTGTAGGTTCCAGTAAAACTTGGTAATCCAATGTGTAGATATCTGGTGACTTCCTTCAGGTGTCGTCCAAATAGTGTATCATCATCCGGTTGCACGAACTTGTGCTTTGCTTCCACCATCCTAAAGAATAGAAAAGATGAGGAGTCAGAAGAGAGAAGAGTGAAAAGTGTTCTAGGGCTTGTCTTAGTGGTCGTGTCCTACAGTCAGCGTGTGCTCTGATACCATCTTGTAGCGACCAGACCTCAAACAGTCTGATCTCCATGCATCAGTGTCATCCCTGGATCAGTAATGCTGACACGCATGGTACTCGAAGGATTTATAACAGAGTAGCAATCACACACTTATTACATCGATAGTCCAATGATGAATTTATTACAAAAAATCATGGCTGAAGGCCATCTAACACGATAACAGCGAGAGGCTTGGAAGATAAGTGAGTCCATCAACTCCAGCGGCATCACTGAGTATAAAACCACGACCTAAAAGGGCATCTTACTCGTCGTCTAAAAAGTCTGCAACATGAAACGTTGTAGCCCGAAAAATGGGTCAGCACATGGAATATGCTGCCAAGGTAACACAGGAGATGAAATGAAAGTAAAGCTATACTATATGCAATATGGCTGGTGGAAAGCTCTATGGTTATGTTTTTGCGTAAAGCCAATTTTTCCCTACTTCAAAGGAATGTATTTTAATTAACTATCATGGTAGTTGAAACATCGTTGAGAAGATAGACATCCTCTCAACCCCAATTAAAAGTATTCATTAAACCCAACAAAATTAATTAAAGTAACATGTTGAGATGCACATGATAATCCAAGTACTAGATACTCAAGATGTCCATAACCGGGGACACGGCTAATCATGATCAGTTTGTACACTCTGCAGAGGTTTGTGCACTTTCCCCACAAGACACGACCGCCTCCGTTTGGTTTCTCGCACTGCATGGTGTTTGAGAAACGGATGACCGAGACACAGTCTTTCCGAAGAGGTCCCCTTAACCAGATAGATAGGCCGGTACACCTACAAAACCCAACTACATCTGCTAGCCCATCATGGAAAGGTTTCCCACAACTTACTCAACTATGCCAGAGCCCATATTGGCATGTGGCTGCACACGGAAGTTTCTACTATGAAAAATCTCATGATCCCTTTGAGCCTGGGTGGCGGTCCAAAAGAAAAACAGGCAATCCTGGAATACCAAGATGCCTCAATCCACCCAGATGTGTATTAAAGTTGCCACCTTAAGTTGAACCATTAATTAACAACTCACATCTGTCATGGATTTCACTCAACCCCAAACCACGTCTACGAGCATAGCATGTCCTAACATCAAACGTAGAAGTAACTCCCAAGGGTTTGAATGTAATGCAGGTAATAGGTACTATCTCAATCTACTTCCAAATCCCACAAGTTAATTGGTCCTACTAATGCAATGTGTGAGGGTTTGTCTAATGCAATGAAAACTGGGTAATTGGAAAGCATGATCAAAGTGTTACTTGCCTTGCTGATGCTCCGCAAAACCTAGAGACTCAAAGTAGCAAGCGGCGCACTCCGGGTACTCTATCGCAATCAAATAACAAGCATACAATAAGTACTTAACTAATGCACGGGTAAAACTCAAATAAGAGATCTAACCAGAAAGTTCAACTTAAGAACTCCGGTTTGCAAAAGAATCAACTCGAAAGAAGGAACGAAACTCAAACTGCAACAGAAACGAGCTCCGAATTACTAGTTGGCCTAAAGTCAAATTTTACAGTAGCCAAAACTTTGTTCAAGTTGTTCTAACGTAAAGAGGGCTTCGAGACGAAGATCTGGGATTTTGAATCACCTGATTCCGACTCTCGAGCGAAAAGAAAAACGAAAAACAAGATCAGGGCAGAAATCGCGATCGAAAAAATCGCGGTTTAAATACCCCGAAAAAGAAAAACGACGAACAGGCTAACGAATGAACGTTCGCTGTCTGCGGTTAACTAACGAAAACTGTTCATTAAAACGAACGTACGGACGAACGTCCGCTATTTAACTAAATCGGCGAAAAACAAAAAAAAAAACCGAACCGATCTAATCTAAAAAAACAAATCTACTGGTTTATTTCTAAACCGATCGGTTTTCTAAAAAAAACTACCTCGACGAACTCCGGCGGCGGCGCGGGGCGGCGGCTGCGGGGCGCGGCAGGGGCGGCGGTATGGGGCGGGCACTA
The DNA here is from genome assembly GCA_902687465.1 of Secale cereale. Classification (NCBI taxonomy): domain Eukaryota; kingdom Viridiplantae; phylum Streptophyta; class Magnoliopsida; order Poales; family Poaceae; genus Secale; species Secale cereale. The sequence goes on along the minus strand of LR738714.1, from coordinate 262,638,197 downwards.
GGGTTTGGGGCGATGGGCTGGCGGGGCGAGCGGGCCGGCTCTGGCGCTTTTAAAGCCCAGAGTCCTGGTCCTTTACTAGTCCTAGTCGGTTTCTGTTTTTTTAAAGAGTCCCGGCGCAGAAAGAAATATCAAACGGACTCCAAAATTCCCGAAATAAATTTTCACCGTCCTCTAATAATATTTAGGACAAAGTGAACATTTTTCCCGGACCTAAACACAATTTTGAAAAACGCGTATTTTTCCTATGCAAATAAATCCAGAAAAAATCCAAAAGTGATTTTAGCATTTTTCCTCCAATATTTCTGTTATTTTGGAGAAGTTATATTATCTCCACTCATATATTTTATTTAGAAATATTTTTAGGAGAGAAAAATAGTTAGAATCACACTGTCCTCGTACCGGTATTCGACCGACTCAAATACGAAAACGGTAAAATTTCCAACTCTCTCCATAGGTCCTTGAGTTGCTTAGAATTTCGAGGAACTCCACGAACAAAATGCAAAACAATGAAATGCAATTATGATCTATGTATAACATTTCAAATTGAAAATTTGGGATGTTACAAGTACACACACGTGATGTACTAGTACTAATTAGCATATATGTGTAGGTAGGAGTGCACAGTGCTATACGTGAATTAAACCAAGAGCTTGAGGTAACACACATGTGTACTGTTTTGGAGGCTTGGTTTTCAATACTAATGTATGCACACCATGGTTTGGTTCGGCCCAACACGTACGCAAGCTAGCTAGAGTAGACCGAAGCGTACACGCACGCATGCAACTCACCTGCGCTCGCTCGTTCCTCCCTCTCTCTATCCCGAGCTCCCTCTACCTGATCTCCTTTCCCACCGCCGTGGTCGCCCAGCTGTTCCGGCCGTCTCCCGCGGTCTCCGGCGCGCCCAGCACATCCGCTGCTGCTCCTCAGCGAGCTCTACCAGCTCCACTGCGTCGATCTACTCTTCCTCACGTACTTCTCCTGCTCGATCCCCACTGCCGCCGCCTCGGTCGCCGGCCGATTCCGGCAGTCTCCGGCGGTCTCCGCCGACGTGCTGGCCCTCTACGGCTTCCTCTCGAGCCGCTCTATCCATCTATCCGACCGGTTCCTTCGATTGCTTCCTCCTCATCTGGTTCCCTTGGCCTTTATGTTTTAGGTCTCTGTGGTGGTGGCGGATCTTGTCGCCGACGGCCCTCCGATGGTCGTCGAGGTGCATCCGGCGCCACCAGCGGCTCACCGTGGCGCGGTGGTGCTCCTGGGGTGGCGGCTCAGTGTGGTGTTGCCCTCGGGGTGGCGCTGTCGTGCCCGGCGCTGGCCCTGGTCGCCGTGGTGGTGCTCCGGCGGCTTCCAGATGCTCTCCTGGATGTGGTGATGGTCACACCATAGCCGTGGTGTGGCTAAACCTCTGCTACGGCTACGATCTTCCTTGGGTGAGCTCCTCCCTATTCCTCCTTCATTGTTTTTGCTCCTACATGGCCTTGGCTGTGATTTGGGTTAGATGTGGGGTTCTACTAGTTGCTGCTAGATGTTGTAATCAGGCATCAACTCCTAATGGAGCTCTCTGGTGGTCATTCATGTTGTTCTAGTTTATGTCAGTAGATGCCCATGTGTATTTGCTTTAGTTATGTGCTCATGTGATGCTCTCGTGGTATGAGCTGCTCTAGATTTGCTAAGTTGGTCAGTGGCAGTACTTAATCTGTTGTTTGCTCCTATGTGGATCTGCTGTTCCTGTTAACTGAAGATTTCTGTATTGATGAAGCTTCTTGGTTCAGTACAGTAATCATATAATATTTGACTATTTTATTTAACTCGCTGTAGTTCCCACTACAAGTTGATTTACTCACAGATTATAGAATATTTGGATTTAGTTAATTGAAAAATGCTACTCTAGTTCCTGGAGTTGTGTTGTTTAATTTTGTCTATTCCATTGGTCTGGCTGACCTTTGGGTACTAGCTTCTTATACGTGTTGTTACAAGTTACTGCTGCTATACATACTTACAGTAGCAATTGCTAAAGATACTAGCCCATGTTCTTGTGGGTGTGGTGTCCTATTTGCAGAAATATAGCATGTGTAAGTGGAGTGCAGTGTTCTGCAGAAGTAGATTTTCAGTTGGGTGCTACACTAACTATTTCTTCTATGCTATCTTGACTCTAATTAAGAACATATACTACTTGTCTTGGCTATATCTTGCTTTATTGTCTATATTTGATATCCCTCTCTCTTCTATTAAACTAATAAGAACAGATGTTGCCTCATCTTATTGCCTATGATGCTGGTCTGAGGCCTCTCTGGGTTCTAAACTTATTTTTCTGGCTCTATGAATTCATATAATCCTATGATGCATAGCACATCATGTATGTGCAAGCCTGAGGATTCTATCCCACCAACTTCTACCTTTGGTGCTGAGTAGCTTGCTCTTGAGGCTCTGATTATCCTTCTTGTGATTAGCCTGCACCTCCTCGCTGCTTCACTCTAGTTCTCAGCTTTGGGTTTGGTCCAACTCCTGTTTGGTACGGTTGTACCAGTGGCTATCAAACTCTCACTACGGTTGGGTTGCTCTCCTTATAGTGCCCTGGATGGGTGACTCAGCTGTGTGCTTGTTGTGTGTGCTGCTTGTGCTGTCCTTGCGTGAGTCTTTGGTGCTGGTGGTGTTGACAGCAGCTACTTGCTGGTGTCAAGCTCTCCTTGATGCCTATCTTGTAAGCTGCTAGGTGGCTAATTGCTTGGGTACTTGGTCCTGGCCGGCTGGGTTTGGTATATATCTACTCATGGCTTTTATTATGAGGTTGAACAGTGGCTCATACCTACTGTCATTGGTCAAAGGGTATGCTACGTACTAATGCTAACCCAACACTCTCTCTGGTGTTTATGTTTGCAGGTTGTGAAGAAAAGAAGGAAAAGAAGATCAAAATTAAAATCAAGATCTTAGATAAGATAGTATAGGAATAATAATTTAGTTTAGGTTGTCTTTCCTAAATTCTTTTGTAATTCAAAAATGTATTCTTTTATTAAATATTTATGTGTTTCACATGTAATATAACTCTATGATATTTATCCAATTATCAATAAAGCTTTAATTTTCTTTATTGTTCCAGGTTTATATTAAATGCAATTCCAATTCATAATTGATTGGAACTTATGCACTTAAGTCCTTTTATCTTATTTGAATTTAATTTGAACCCAAAACTCTAAATAAGAGCAAAGGTCATGTCCAAATTATTTGAAATGTAAATTTAACTTAGTGATTTGAATGCAAGTTTGTTTTGTTTTTTGAGATGCAAGTTGATAATAACCCCAACTTATATGCATGAATGCAAATAACATTTGAAAAAAAAAATCCCCGCTCTCTCAAACTACGGGTCGTTACAGGCTCCCCTCCTTAAAGTAATTCCGTCCTCGGAATTGATAAGATCATACCTGAAGAGATAAGGGTAATATCTTCGAAGATCATCTTCCATCTCCCACGTCGCTTCTCGAGCTGGGTGATTCTTCCACTGGACTTTGCAATACTTAATGGCTCTATTTCTCAACCTCTTCCAGTTCTCGCCAAGGATCTTTGTTGGTTGTTCCACATAGGTTAAGTCTGGTTGCAGTTCAATCTCTTGATGGGGCAATGGTTCTTCTAGTGGTCTTAAACACTTTCGGAGTTGTGAGATGTGGAATACATTATGTACTTGTGACAATTCTTGTGGTAATTCCAACTCATATGCTACTGCGCCTTTACGGCTTAAGATGCGGAATGGTCCAATATACCGGGGACTCAACTTTCCCTTGATCCCGAACCTTCTTACTCCTTTCATCGTGCTAACTCTAAGATAGACTAAGTACTCCATCTGTGGTTCCCATTTCCTTCGTTTCAAATCAGCATAACTCTTTTGTCGAGTTCGATCTACTTTCATACGATCACGGATGATATTGATAATGTCCTGTCTCTCACTGATGTAATCTGGCTCAAACTCTTTGGTTTCTCCTGTTTCAAACCAACATATCGGTGATCTGTATTTCCTTCCGTATAATGCCTCGAACGGTGACATCTTGATGCTGCTTTGGTAACTATTGTTGTCTGAAAACTCTGCTAATGGCAAATGTTCATCCCACGATCCTCCGAAGTCTAGAGCACAAGCTCTCAGCATGTCTTGGAGAATCTGATTAGTCCTTTCGGTTTGCCCTCCAGTCTGTGGGTGATAAGCAGTGCTATACTCCAATTTCGATCCTAAAGCTGCTTGCAACTTCTTCCAAAAGGTGGAGGTAAAGATCGATCCTCAATCCGACCATATCTTCTTCGGAACTCCATGTTTACTGACAACTTCATCAACATATTGATGGATTAACTTCTCTCCGGTATCAGTCTGTTTGATGGCCAAGAAGTGAGCACTTTTGGTTAGTCGGTCTACGATAACCCAAATTGCATCTTTGCGTTTCTTGGTCATTGGTAATCCAGTAACAAAATCCATTCCTATCTCATCCCACTTCCATTCTGGTATCGGTAACGGCTGTAGCAATCCTGCTGGGTGCTGGTGCTCAGCCTTGACTTGCTGGCACGTATGACATTCAGCTACATACTTGGCTATCTCTCTCTTCATGTTATTCCATCACAATGTGCTTTTCAAATCCATATACATCTTGGTACTCCCGGGATGTATTGTATAAGGGGTCTAGTGAGCTTCCTTCAGTATCATATTCTTGATCTCTGAGACATTGGGCACACAAATTCTTCCCTCGAACCATAATGATCCATCTTCCTTTAGTGTGAATACTGATGGTTTCCCATCAGTGATCCTTTGGATTTCCTCTGCGATGAATACATCTTCCTTCTGCCTTGTCCTGATGATGTCCGGTAATTATGGTTGTATTTCCATAGCCAATAGACTTTCTCTCCTTTCAGGGTTTATGAACTCAAAACCAAGTTGCTCCATTGCCTGTGGCATTCTCACAGACAACATTATGGTATTGGCATGTTGATCCGCTGCCTTTCGACCCAACGCATCTGCTACTACATTGGCTTTTCCTGGGGTATGTTTGATAGTCAAGTCATAATCCTTGATCCATTCTACCCATCTTCGTTGTCTCATGTTGAGTTCCTTCTGAGTAAAGAAATACTTCAGGCTCTTATGATCCGTGTATAACATACACCTTGCTCCATAGAGATAATGCCTCCATGATTTGAGTGCAAAAATAACTACTGCTAACTCTAAATCATGTGTCGGATAGTTGATTTCATGAGGTTTCAACTGTCTTGATCCGTATGCAATTACTTTCTGATCTTGCATCAACACACATCCAAGTCCTTGCTTGGAAGCATCACAGTAAACTGTATAATCCTTCTCACTATCTGGCACCGTCAAGATGGGTGCAGACGTAAGTCGATGCTTTAACTCTTGGAAACTCTTTTCACAATCCTCTAACCATATGAATTTCACTCCTTTCCTAGTCAACTGGGTCATGGGAGCGGCAATTTTCGAGAAATTCTCGACAAACTTACGATAGTACCCTGCCATTCCTAAGAAACTTATAATTTCTCCCACATTCTGGGGTGATTTCCAGTCAGTTACTGCTTGGACTTTGCTAGGATCTAGTGCAATTCCATCCTTGGTAATGACATGCCCAAGGTATTTCACTTCATCAAGCCAAAATTCACACTTACTATATCGGGCATAGAGCTGATGTTCCCTTAAAGTTTGCAAAACAATCCTTAGATGCTCTGCATGTTCTTCCTTGTTCCTAGAATATACCAGGATGTCGTCAATGAAAACAATCACAAACTTATCCAAATATGGCATGAAGATCTTTTTCATCAAATTCATGAAGATAGCTGGTGCATTCGTTAACCCGAACGGTACCACAAGGTATTTGTGATGCCCATATCAAGAAACAAATCCAGTCTTGGGTATATCCTCCGGCTTCATTTTGATCTGATGGTATCCTGATCTCAGATCCAACTTGGAAAATACTCCGGCTCCCCGTACTTGATCAAACAAATCCTGAATCCTGGGTAACAGATACTTGTTCTTGATCGTCATGTTGTTGAGATTTCTGAAATCTACACACATCCTTTTGCCTCCTTCCCTCTTGTCCACAAAGATAATGGGTGCTCCCCACGGTGATACACTTTCTCTTAAGAATCATTTGGCTAATAGATCATCTATCTGTTCCTTTAATTCCGCCATCTCCTAGGGTCCTATCTTGTAGGGTCTTTGTGCAATTGGAGATGTTCCTGGTTTTAGGTCAATTGTGAACTCCACTTCTCTGTCTGGTGGCAAACCTGGTAACTCGTCCGGAAATTCTTTTACCACAGGTATATCTTCAAGTTTCACTTCCTTCAATGCATTGGACTGATAACCTTTCCCAGTTTCCACATACTGATCTCCAAAATACTTGATACGACCTCCATAAGGATCTCTAATGGACACACTTTTCTCCTCACAGTTGATCATAGCTCCATGGTTTGTTAACCAGTCCATTCCTAGGATAACATCTAATCCGCTTAAAGGTAAGATAAGGAGATCTGCGTAATATACACAGTCACAGATGGTAATCATCTGCTCCATAGCAATGCGAGTAACTACCACTATTCCTCCAGCAGACCAAATGTTAACGAGATGTTGCAATGTATGGTATTGGTTTCCTAATCTCTCCGCAAAATTTGCTAAAATGAAAGATGTAGTTGCTCCCGTATCAAATAAGACTTTGTCATGTAAAGGTAGTATGATGATCGTACCCATTACGACGTTGTTGGCAGCGTTGGCTTGCTCCATGTTTGTGCAGTTTAGTTGTCCATAAGGCTTCCCTTGAGTCTTTCCTCGGCTACTACTAGGTCCAGGGTTCTTATTCTTCGGTGGATTTGGCATTGGTGGCCTACTTCCTCCAACTGTTCCTCGATTTGCATTAGGACACATGGGTCTGGTATGTCCTGCTTGTCCACAACCAAAGCATATGATCTTTGGCCTCGTACCATCCTTAGTAGCATGATTGAACATACCACATTTCGCACATTTGCTCTGAAAATAGTTGGGTCCTGGGGCTCGATACCGTGGTGGTCCTGGAGCTGGCCTAAACTTCGGCTTGAAAACTATATTCTGCGGTGGACGTTGAATTGCAAATTTGCGAGGTTCAAGTCTCGCCCTCTTCCTCTTGTCCTCGACATGCTCTCCCCTGGGTCCTTCTAGGGTGATTGCTCGGTTCACAAGATCCTGGAATTCCGTGATATTCAACAAACTTAGTTGGATCTTCATGGCTCGCTGAAGTCCTCTTAAGAATATCTTGCGTCGCTTCTCCTCAGTGTTCACCTCATCTGGTGTGTATCTTGCCAAACGATTAAACTCTCCGACATACTTCAGAACTGAGTAATTTCCTTGGATCGGAGTCTCAAACTCTCTCTTCTTCATCTCAATGACACTGGTTGGGACCAAGGTTGTCAGAATCACGATTTTGAATCGGATCAGAGCGCCGATGGTAGGATTGCAAATCATTGAATCTTCACTATCAGGATCGTAGAAACGTAGATTCTATAAAGTAAAGTCATAGAATCAAAGGGCTTAGTTTGGATCGTAAAGTCTTAGAACCGTATAACATAATCGTGATTCTGACAACCTTGGTTGGGACATGTGCCTCATGAAACTTCTGCTTAAACTCCTCCCATTGAATTATTCTTCCAGTGGGTTGTACCAGTTGGACATTCTCCCACCAAGCTGCGGCAGGTCCAGTCAGAAGGTGTGTTGCATATCGAAGCTTCTCATCCTCACTGCATCCAACAGTGTTCAGCTTCCTTTCCGTATCTAATAGCCAGTCTTCTGCCTCCATTATTTCTATGGCGATGGAGAAGGTTAGGGGTCAAGCTTGCTGGAAATCTGACAAGCTTACTCCCTTCATTGGTCCTTCTCGGCCTCTATCCTGGTTCCTACCAAGCACCTCTTGGAAAAACTTGTTCTGGGCCTCTGTCTGTGCTCAATTCCTCTCTTCCACCATGTTGATGTAGCGTAGAAATCCCTCCTCCGATACGAGTCTTGGAGGTGGTGGTGGTACAACATTTCCAGCAGCTGCATTGGCGGCATCTTGATCGGCCTTTTCCTTATTCTCCTGTTCCTCTCTTACTCTCTACGCCGCATCCTCACGTGGTTCCATTTCCCCCTAGATACGTGACATTTAAGATGAAACTTCATGATACAACATGCATTTGTACATCAAGCTCAACATTAATGTACAAATCTAGTCACACAATAAAATCCAAGAAAGCCAAATTCAAAGACTTTATAACACATAATTATACACTCGTAAGTTTATTACAAACCGTTCCAACTATTCCATAGAGTCGCAGACTCGGAACAAGTCGGGAATTTATTAGTACGTACACTACTAGTTTGATATATATTACAAGGTAGTACAAGATCGTTGCTTCCCCCCTTGATAGCTTCCTCTTCCCTACTCCTTCTCCCGAAACCTCCCTGGGATCCACCCATGGAAACGGCTCGTACGACGGGTCGGTGCTGAGGTGGCGGTGTCGCGTAGAGCCGATGTTCCTGGGTTGTAGTCACTATCATCCTTAGTGCTCCTCATCAGTTTACTGAAGTCAAAGTGATCTTCAGTCTCAATATCCTCTTCCAACTTCTCTCCGTCAACCTTATCTTCCTGCTCAACCTCCAATGGATCATCATACCACTCAGTTGGCATACTGCCGTGCTGAGGATAACTTCCATCATCAGATACCGGAATAGGATCACTCATAGTTCCAGCATATGGTTCAACCTCTTCCTCTACTCCAGCACATGCTCCTGAACATGCACCTTCCTCAAAGTGTATAGGGTAGTTCTGGCTACCAAATCCAAAATAGTTTAGCTCTTCCGGGGTTTGAGCACTTGGTAGTGGTGACTCTGTGGGTGTATCATAGTATGGCTGGGGTGGTGTCTCAGCTACGTAAGGGTAAACAGGTGTGGTTGGTGTTGCTGGTTGTGGCGCAGGTGCTTGGGATTGTCTCATCTCATGTAGGTGCTTTAGTGTGGCATGATCAGTGCACCAAGCTACAAGGTTATCGACTTCTCCCTCCATACCCCGGAATAATCCTAAAAAGGCGTGAATCAAATTATCACTCCTTTGCATATACACCAAAGCTTCATTTGGTCTTACCTGCATAAGACGAAGATGATCTACTCCATTGAGGTCACCATAATCATTCAGCGGAAGTGCCCTGAATGATGTACCACTCAGTGATGTAGCTCGTTCCTGACGGATCGAGATGATCGTGTTCATCATTACCATCCTCCAAGCTACATGTGCGTGACGAGCCTCACTTGAAAAGCGAGAAACTCTTAATCCTAGGGTTTTTGATAGGATAAGTTCTACTACGTTTTTAGCCTGTACGTTTCCATCGTAATGGCTAGTTCCTAACATCCTTGGACTCTCCATTTCACCTAGTATCCATAGCATATCTCTCAGCTGGTCGTGCAGTGGTCCTGCTAGTGCATCAAATGATATCATGTGTGTCTCCATGACACGGGGTGGTATGTAAAATGCCATCCTAAATCAGGTAAAAGGTAGTGACACATATTATGTAGTTGAGAAGTATATAATGATTATGCATTCTATAATGATATGCAATCATGTTATATGGATGTGAGTGCAAAGGTAGCATGTATGTATACAAGGTCATGTCATAATAATGGCCATAGGTCTCCTAACTAGGTTCCAACCTAAGGGTCAAGCCATTGCTCTGATACCACTTGCGGTGAATCAGCATACCACTGCATGGTGTAGTATGTCTGTCGTTGATATAACGCCCATAAGACGCCGTCTTACGAACCTTATATCCCTCATAGTATACAATAGAAACATAGCAGGTCCAAACCATCATTATATTACAACCTTTATTCAAACAAAGATCCAACGTTGAAACGATTCAAACTACTCGTACCAAAATGCGGGGTACCACTATAGATCCTGCGATCACTTATTTGGTTTAGATCATGTCACACATGATCAAGCTGGCTGCTACTACTATTCCACACTACTCTTGTTGTTGCTGCTGCTCAGATCCTTCTCCTCCATTGTCAGCTCCATAGGCAATGATGTACTCGACTCCTTCAACTCCTCCGGAAAGGTCTGGCTCTTGGTAGAAGTACTCCCCAGCAACATAGGGATCCTCCGGCAGCTCCTCCAAATACTCACAGTCTGGAGGGAAATAGTACAGGAGGTACTCAACAAGTTCATAGATATTGTGGGTGGAGATGCACTATAGCTACTACTGATTCCAAATAGGTCTCAGCAATGGTTTTGGAAAATATTTGTAGCACCAAGTTTTACTTATAACATTTAGTCATCAGACTTCACGGGTTGTTAGAATCTCCAATAGACTCCTTTCCCGTTGCGTTCGTAGATATTTCCCAGATCAGGGAGTGACAAGCCACATTTCATTACACTCTAAAGAGGTGCGCTACTTTACCCACGAACGATTAATTTAGCCCTTTTGTCTGGTCCGTAACCTTGCGCATCCATGATGCTTGGCCGGGTCTAAGATCCGAGTCTGTCACTCTCCCATGTTTACCAATGCCCCTGCCCCTGGCTCGAGAGATATTCCCTCTTTTTCCCAAAATATGCTACAGGTAGGGTTTATATGGCCCCATGACCGATGAGCATTTACGCCGCCATGTCGATAAAGGATTGACGACCCTCTGCAGATTGGGTATTTACGGCACCTATAGCCGACATGATATATCGACTCCCTAGGCCGGTTATACGGATTTACGCCCCGCGGCGAACCTGTGCGAGGGCACATCAGTATAAGGAGAATTTATTTACTCGCCCGTCCATTCCAGGCTCCATGGTCAACGCTATCGCTACGGCCCTGGAATGTCTGCTGACTTTGGTTGTTAAGCCCGGTGCAATGGAACTCTACCACCGTGCTACCATCCTGAGTTCCACCGCCCACCAATGAATTGATAGTAATGAATATAATTTTATTCAATGCAACGAATAGATTATGCAAATAGAGAATTTTGTAAAGATGCTTTTATGAAAGCATAAACAAAAGACTGCAAGGTATGAACTTGCCTGATGATTGATAGGTAGTGTAACTCGAGGCTTCAAGACTCGTGGTTGCCTCGGGTTCTGAAAACGGCATATAGTCCGATAAGGACTAATGTTGCAAGAAAACTGCAAGATGCTATTATGCATAGGATGATATGGTTTTTCTCCCCATTTAACCCTCTAAGGATTTATTAGCACATTTCTTTTATTAGACTATTATGGTCAACTCTTATTTCCATACTTTATATTTTAAGTGTTTAATTAATTATTTAATTATTATTATTATTATTATTATTATTATTATTATTATTATTATTATTATTGAAACTTGGGGCATTTGATAATAATACAAAGAAATTGGATGTTTTATAATTTAATTTAGTTGAGTCATACTTGGTATTCAATTCTATGATTTTATGTGGATTATTTATTCCTTTTCCTTTTATTATTATTTCTTAATCAACAAAATAATATTTTTTATTAACGTAGTTGAAGTACTTGATTTTAAGATTGTATTAAATATTTTTAGACGTGAATTTGCACTTTGTCTATATTTATTTATTTTACAATTTAAGCTGAATTATAATGTTAACACACACGTGTATTTGTTTGGGTTGGTACACACACGTGATGTACTAGTACTAATTAGCACATACGGAGTATATGTGTAGGTAGGAGTGCACAGTGACTGTACGGTGAATTAAACCAAGATCTTGAGGTAACACACACGTGTACTGTTTTGGAGACCTGGTTTTCAATACTAATGTATGCACACCATGGTTTGGTTCGGCCCAACACGTATGCAAGCTAGCTAGAGTAGACTGAAGCGTACACGCACGCACGCAACTCACCTGCGCTCGCTCGTTCCTCCCTCTCTCTATCCCGAGCTCCCTCTGTCTGATCTCCTTTGCCGCCGCCGTGGTCGCCCGGCAGTTCCGGCCGTCTCCCGCGGTCTCCGGCGCGCCCAGCACATCCGCTGCTGCTCCTCAGCGAGGTCTACCAACTCCACCGCGTCGATCTACTCTTCCTCACGTACTTCTCCCGCTCGATCCCCACTGCCGCCGCCTCGGTCGCCGGCCGATTCCGGCCGTCTCCGGCGGTCTCCGCCGACGTGCTGGCCCTCTACGGCTTCCTCTCGAGCCGCTCTATCCATCTATCCGACCGGTTCCTTCGATTGCTTCCTCCTCATCTGGTTCCCTTGGCCTTTATGTTTTAGGTCTCTGTGGTGGTGGCGGATCTTGTCTCCGACGGCCCTCCGGTGGTCGTCGAGGTGCATCCGACGCCACCAGCGGCTCACCGTGGCGCGGTGGTGCTCCTGGGGTGGCGGCTCAGTGTGGTGTTGCCCTCGGGGTGGCGTTGTCGTGCCAGGCGCCGGCCCTGGTCGCCATGGTGGTGCTCCGGCGGCTTCCAGATGCTCTCCTGGATGTGGTGATGGTCACACCACAGCCGTGGTGTGGCTGAACCTCTGCTATGGCTATGAACTTCCTTGGGTGAGCTCCTCCCTATTCCACCTTCATTGGTTTTGCTCCTGCATGGCCTTGGCTGTGATTTGGGTTAGATGTGGGGTTCTACTAGTTGCCGCTAGATGTTGTAATCAGGCATCAACTCCTACTGGAGCTCTCTGGTGGTCATTCATGTTGTTCTAGTGTATATCAGTAGATGCCCATGTGTATTTGCTTTATTTATGTGCTCATGTGATGCTCTCGTGTTATGAGCTGCTCTAGATTTGCTAAGTTGGTCAGTGGCAGTACTTAATCTGTTGTTTGCTCCTATGTGGATCTGATGTTCCTGTTAACTAAAGATTTCTGTATTGATGAAGCTTCTTGGTTCAGTACAGTAATCATATAATATTTGACTTTTTTATTTAACTCGCTGTAGTTCCCACTACAAGTTGATTTACTCACATATTATAGAATGTTTGGATTTAGTTAATTGAAAAATGCTACTCTAGTTCCTGGAGTTGTGTTGTTTAATTTTGTCTATTCCATTGGTCTGGCTGACCTTTGGGTACTAGCTTCTTATATGTGTTGTTACAAGTTACTGTTGCTATACATACTTACAGTAGCAATTGCTAAAGATACTAGCCCATGTTCTTGTGGGTGTGGTGTCCTATTTGCAGAAATATAGCATGTGTAAGTGGAGTGCAGTGTTCTGCGGAAGCAGATGTTCAGTTGGGTGCTACACTAACTATTTCTTCTATGCTATCTTGACTCTAATTAAGAACAGATACTACTTGTCTTGGCTATATCTTGCTTTATTGTCTATATTTGATATCCCTCTCTCTTCTATTAAACTGATAAGAACAGATGTTGCCTCATCGTATTGCCTATGATGCTGGTCTGAGGCCTCCCTGGGTGCTAAACTTATTTTTGTGGCTCTATGAATTCTTATAATCCTATGATGCATGGCACATCATCTCTGTGCAATCCTGAGGATTCTATCCAACCAACTTCTACCTTTGGTGCTGAGTAGCTTGGTCGTGAGGCTCTGATTATCCTCCTTGTGGTTAGCCTGCACCTCCTCGCTGCTTCACTCTAGTTCTCAGCTTTGGGTTTGGTCCAACTCCTGTTTGGTACGGTTGTACCAGTGGCTATCAAACTCTCACTACGGCTGGGTTGCTCTCGTTATAGTGCTCTGGATGGGTGACTCAGCTGTGTGCTTGTTGTGTGTGCTGCTTGTGCTGTCCTTGCGTGAGTCTTTGGTGCTGGTGGTGTTGACAGCAGCTGCTTGCTGGTGTCAATCTCTCCTTGATGCCTATCTTGTAAGCTGCTAGGTGGCTAATTGCTTGGGTACTTGGTCCTGGCCGGCTGGGTTTGGTATATATCTAATCATGGCTTTTATTATGAGGTTGAACAGTGGCTCATATCTATTGTCATTGGTCAAAGGGTATGCTACGTATTAATGCTAACCCAACACTCTCTCTAGTGTTTATGTTTGCAGGTTGTGAAGAAAAGAGGGAAAAGAAGATCAAAATTAAAATCAAGATCTTAGATAAGATAGTATAGGAATAATAATTTAGTTTAGTTTATCTTTCCTGAATTCTTTTGTAATTCTAAGAATGTATTCTTTTATTAAATATTTATGTGTTTCACATGTAATATAACTATGTGATATTTATCCAATTATCAATAAAGCTTTAATTTTCTTTATTGTTCCAGGTTTACATTAAATGCAATTCCAATTCATAATTGCTTGGAACTTATGCACTTAAGTCCTTTTATCTTATTTGAATTTAATTTGAAAATGCAAATTTAACTTAGTGATTTGAATGCAAGTTTGTTTTGTTTTTTGAGATGCAAGTTGATAATAACCCCAACTTATATGCATGAATGCAAATAACATTCGGAAAAAAATCCCCGCTCTCTCAAACTATGGGTCGTTACATAGATGATCAAGATGATGCTACCTCACCACCTCCTCCTTCAGCGTGTGTCGACACTGCACCAACTTCTTCTGCACCACCAAACACCAACGCTGACCCTGCATCTTCTCCTGCTCCAACTGGGAACGAGTAGATGCTCTATGTTTTCAAACCTTTTTGGTCCTTACTGACAAAAGGGGGAGAAGCATATGAGTTGATAGTCTTCAAGCGGGTCCATATGGGCGGGTGCTTTATATTTTGCCTAGTGTTTACAACTCTCGTTTTTGCTACATTTGATTCTTTGAGTTGTAACACTTAAACTTGATGGTCATCTGCTTCGTTTTTCTGATACACTGTAATGCGATGATAAATTCCGCATGTGCTACGATATATTCCGCACTTAGTCATTTTGCAGACGTCCATTTCTCATTATGCATATCATTATATTCGAAATATCATGTGCATGATTAATTGTCTTCATAAGTTGAAGAGGATCTCCACAAGTACAACCTGCCATGTGCATTTGCATTCAAAAGCAAATTAATTATATGCACATCTTCAGGGGGAGCCTTTTGCTACTTATGATGACAATACCTTTATCCTTTACAATTTCACATACTTTTATCCCCGTTGAAAACTTCAACCAGTTTGTCATCAATCACCAAAAAGGGGGAGATTGTAAGTGCATCTAGTGCCACCCCTAGTTGGTTTTGGAAAATTGATGACAAACCTGGTTGAGGGACTAATGTGTTTGTGAGAATTGCAGGATAACACAGGTAGTAGTCCCTCATTGATTCGGTTTACCTACCGGAGATGACCCCTAAAAATGTACGAAGACATTGACGACAATGGTGGTATATGAAGATGTTCATATTGAAGACTATGACGAGAGAAGACATTGTGTGAATACTATGGAGCGCGAAGACTTAGATGTTTCACTGTTTCCTTTTCTTCTTTGTTGAGTCATAGAAACAACCGTACTGTTAAGTGGGGTCCAAGTGAACAAAGTCAGAGTGACTGAAGTGATGCTCAACCATATCCTATGTCTTCGAGCGAAGACAATGAGAGCAAATCTTATCCAGAGCTGGATGAGTCAGCTTTACTTGTAGCCCAAGTAAAGTTGTCGTGTGTGTTTGAAATCTGACCGTTGGAACTCGTGTCAGTTCCTTAGTGACCCAGTGTCACTTCAGACAAATCAGGTCGGGTTGCCCAGTGGCTATAAATAGCCCACCCCCCTACACCATAAATTGGTGGCTGCTCAGAGTTATTACACGGCTTTTGTCGTTTGAGAGCAACCCACCTCCGAAGCATTTGAGAGAGAGAGAGATCGTTGCGAGGACATAGCCCAAACACCCAGAGCCAAAGAGTGTTAGGCATCACTGAAGTCTTTCTGTCTGTGTGACCTGAAGACTTGTTACACTTGAGGACTGTGTTTCCTCTAGCCGGTTAGGTGTCGCGTTCTGAGCATCCAAGAGTCATTGTGGATCGCCGGTGAACGAAGTCTGTGAAGGTTTGGAAGTCTACCTTGAAGACTTACCAGAGTGATTTGGCGAGGACTAGGTGTCCTTAGCTCAAGGGGAATAAGGTGAAGACGCGGTCTTCTGAGTTAAATCTCTGCCTCCCTAACCAGACGTACAGTTGTCACAGCAACTGGAACTGGTCTAACAAATCACTTTCTTCCCCGAGCTACTGGTTCTATCCTTTCCTTCTCTTTACTTACTGTCTTTCATTGTGAAGTCATTGCCTCCTTGCCTTATCTGTTTGACTTCATTGATTGACTACTTATTCTGATTAGCTTCATACAATCTTCCATCCCGATCCATACTGCCTAGCTGCTATTAGTCTTCGTGCTTTCACTTCATTGAATACTTGACTATGGCTTGTCTAGTGTAGTCTACCTTCCGCTTCATATAAATAGGATCGGTTCTATCGTTTGTCTTCGAAACTTCCATGTTTTGAAGACTTTCATAAAAATCGCCTATTCACCCCCCTCTAGTCGATATACAACACTTTCAGGTACACCGCCAGAGGCATTCACATAGAGTCATACTTTGTTCTAGTATCGAGTTGTAATATCGATTTGTAAGTAAATTGAAGTGTGATGATCATCATTATTAGAACATTGTCCCGTGTGAGGTTAAAAAAAAGAGAGGCCAAAGAAGCCCACCAAAAAAAGAGAGGCCAAAGAGCCCAAAAAAAGAGAGAAAAAGAGAGAAGGGACAATGTTACTATCTTTTAGCACACTTGTGCTTCATAATAGCACCATGATCTTCATGATAGAGAGTCTCCTATGTTGTCACTTTCATATACTAGTGGGGATTTTTCATTATAGAACTTGGCTTGTATATTGAAATGATGGGCTTCCTCAAAATGCCCTAGGTCTTCATGAGAAAGCGAGTTGGATGCACACCCACTTAGTTTCTTTAGTTGACCTTACATACATTTATAGCTCTAGTGCATCCGTTACATGGCAATCCCTACTCACTCACATTGATATCTATTGATGGGCATCTCCGTAGCCCATTGATACGCCTAGTTGATGTGAGACTTTCTTCCTCCTTTTTGTCTTCTCCACAACCACCACTCTATTCCACCTATAGTGCTACGTCCATGGCTCACGCTCATGTATTGCGTGAAAGTTGAAAAGGTTTGAGAATACTAAAGTATGAAACAATTGCTTGGTAGAAACCGGGGTTGTGCATGATTTAAATATTTTGTGTGATGAAGATAGAGCATAGCCAGACTATATGATTTTGTAGGGATAGCTTTCTTTGGCCATGCTATTTAGAGAAGACATGTTTACTTTGTTAGTATGCTTGAAGTATTATTATTCTTATGTCAATATAGACTTTTGTCTTATATCTTTTGGATCTGAACATTCATGCCACAATAAAGAAATTACATTGAAGAATTATGTTGGTTAGCATTCCACATCAATTTTTTTATCATTTAATTACTCGAGGACGAGCAGGAATTAAGCTTGGGGATGCTTGATACGTCTCCAACGTATCTATAATTTTTGATTGTTCCATGCTATTATATTATATGTTTTGGATGTTTAATGGGCTTTAATAAACACTTTTATATTATTTTTGGGACTAACCTATTAACCGGAGGCCCAGTGCTAGTTGCTGTTTTTTTGCCTATTTCAGTGTTTCGCAGAAAAGGAATATCAAACAGAGTCCAAACGGAATGAAACCTTCACGATGATCTTTCTTGGACCAAAAGCAATCTAGAAGACTTGGAGTAGAAGTCTGGGAAGCCACGAGGTATGAGGGCGAGCCCAGGGGGTAGGCGCCCCCCCACCCTTGTGGGCCCCTCGTAGCTCCACCGACGTACTTCTTCCGCCTATATATACCCTTATACCCTAAAACATCCAGGAGAGCCACAAAACCACTTTTCCACCGCCGCAACCTTCTGTACCCATGAGATCCCATTTTGGGGCCTTTTCCGGCGCTCCGCCGGACGGGGAATCGATCACGGAGGGCTTCTACATCAACACCATAGCCTCTCCGATGATGTGTGAGTAGTTTACCATCGACCTTCGAGTCCAGTGTTATTAGCTAGATGGCTTCTTCTCTCTCTTTGATTCTCAATACAAAGTTCTCCTCGATGTTCTTGGAGATCTATTCGATGTAATTCTTTTTTAGGTGTGTTTGCCGAGATACGATGAATTGTGGGTTTATGATCAAGATTATCTATGAAAAATATTTGGTTCTCTCTGAATTCTTATATGCATGATTTAATATCTTTGCAAGTCTCTTCGAATTATCAGTTTGGTTTGGCCTACTAGATTGATCTTTCTTGCAATGGGAGAAGTGCTTAGCTTTGGGTTCAATCTTGCGGTGCTCGATCCCAGTGACATAAAGGGAACCGACACGTATTGTATTGTTGCCATCGAGGATAAAAAGATGGGGTTTATATCATATTGCTTGAGTTTATCCCTCTACATCATGTCATCTTGCTTGAGGCGTTACTCCGTTCTTATGAACTTAATACTCTAGATGCATGCTGGATAACGGTCGATGTGTGGAGTAATAGTACTAGATGCAGAATCGTTTTAGTCTACTTGACACGGACGTGATGCCTATGTTCATGATCATGCCTAGATATTCTCATAACTATGCGCATTTCTATCAATTGCTCAACAGTAATTTGTTCACCCACCGTAATTTATGCTTTCATGAGAGAAGCCACTAGTGAAACCTATGGCCCACGGGTCTACTTTACATTATATAATTTTCCGATCTACAATTCTAGTTTACTATTTTTTTGTAATCTTTATTTTCCAATCTATGTAAAAAAATACCAAAAATATCTATCTTATTATCTTTATCAGATCTCACTTTTGCAAGTGGTCGTGAAGGGATTGACAACCCCTTTATCGCATTGGTTGCAAGGCTCTTGATTGTTTGTGCAGGTACTAGGCGACTTGCGTGTAGTCTCCTACTGGATTGATAACTTGGTTCTAAAAAACTGAGGAAAATACTTACACTACTTTGCTACATCACCCTTTCCTCTTCAAGGGAAAACCAACGCATGCGCAAGAGGTAGCACTGGTCGTGTAGCAGCTTCCCGGGTAGCAGCTATAGGGCTTGAGCGACAGCAGGATCTGCTTCTCGTGCAGTAGTAGCGCGAGCAAGAGTAGTGCAGCAGGGCAAGCAATAGCAAGATAGCAGCGCGAGCAAGAGCAAGAGCAAACCAGGCAGGGGACCAAGAGCAAGAGCAGAGTAGCAACGCGAGCAAGAGCCAAAGCAGCAGCAGCTCCTGCTAATATGGACGTCGCCGCCGAGGGAACGCCGTAAAGGAAGTGGCCGGCGAGGCCGCCATAGATGGAGCCGTGCCATGGCGGCTTGGGACTGAGCGCCGACAGCACCATGAGATTGAATCAATAAGAAAATGTAGCAATTACTGTAGAACCTCTTTGGTGGCTCCGATCAGGGCTCAGCTTTTTCCGAGGAATCGATGATGGTGCTGCTCTTCCGATGGTGCAGGTGAAGACAGCGCTGTGGGAATGGGGGTCGCGCGAAAGACGAGGAAAACATCGGGACAGATCCTTGGAGGTAGAGGACGGGGTGACTGAGGGAGTCCTGGATTACGGGGTCCTCGGGCGTCCGAGCTATGTAACATGGGCCGGACTAATGGGCCATGAAGATACAAGACGGAAGACATTCCCCCGTGTCCGGATGGGACTCTCCTTGGCGTGGAAGGCAAGCCTGGCGTGCGGATATGAAGATTCCTTCCTCTATAAACCGACTCTTTACAAGCCTAGCCCCTCCGGTGTCTATATAAACCAGAGGGTTTAGTCCGTAGAGGCATTCACAATCATACACGCTAGACATCTATGGTTTAGTCATCTCGATCTTGAGGTAGATCAACTCTTGTAATGTGGGGACCCCGACTCATAAGTCGTGGTCACCGAATGCACGTGTACAGTGATCCCAGAGATCAATGCTCACTGAACACACAGAAGCTGAATAACAAGAGTCTTACATCCATACATATCGTATTACACAAATAGGACCATTATGGTCAAGCCTTGAGTATATCATCGCAGCGGAAATCTTCAATAACAACTTGGACCCACGCCATCTGCCTTAACCCTACAGGCATTCTGACTGGGAAGCGTCCTAGCTCGCATGCTCGTCACCAAGAAATCTTCATCATAACCTGTTCTCTCCTGCCTGGCCAATAAAATAACCAGTGGCAAGCCAATGAGTACATTGAATGTACTCGCAAGCAACCCAAGTGTGATAACGGAATAATTATGCAAGTCTCTACTGCTAAGTTGGCGGTTTTGCGGAAAGCTAGTTTTTCATATGCAAATATGATCAACATATAACATGGACATGCATGTGTCTGCAACAAGTATCAGGAGGTCACAGACATCAATATCAAGGAAGAGGTGTGATCAACTCACGTTCATGCTCATTGTGACTTTCTCACAATCACATCAACAATACCACCATACCATGTTGTTTTCCAGAAACTTTTGGACATAGTCTAAGTAGCACCACCCAACTGTCCTTGACCGCGGACACGGCTATTCGAATAGTTTGACACTCTGTAGAGGTTGCACACTTTACCCACAAGATCCGGGGAACTTCCGTGTCATCCACGACCCGCGATACCTCAAGTACCCCGGGTAAGCACCCGATCACTATCTTTCCCTAGACGACACTAACATAGAGTCCACTCGATTGGTAGTAATCCCCGTGCCCACATTTCACATCTTAATAATTGGGGAGACTCGCTCCCATATTCATCACATACCACAAGCACGGGGTACCAACGGTGTGTCCGGTGCCCTGTGAAAACAGTCATGGCCGCCTATCC
This sequence comes from Secale cereale, assembly GCA_902687465.1. Classification (NCBI taxonomy): domain Eukaryota; kingdom Viridiplantae; phylum Streptophyta; class Magnoliopsida; order Poales; family Poaceae; genus Secale; species Secale cereale. Next base: position 262,617,485 of record LR738714.1, on the reverse strand, counting down.
AAGCACGACCCCGTCCCGAGAGTGACCTCATGTCACCCCCGTCACTAGTAATGCGGGCACCATGCTAGTATCGACCTAGGTAATCAATAATGCCCTTTCCCATATAAGGGTAGAGTGGTTGCGCATGTTTGGTTGGGACGGTAGTCACACATAAATCTAATCCATCTCTGTAAACAACACTTCCGTCAAGCCTCGGCACACTACTTCTTCACCAAGTAGTGCCCTAGCTCCTCATCAGCTCCCAGGGGCATGAGTGGCACCCACCGGGTCTTTTGCAAGTATGTCAGACCACACTTGTTTCACTCAATGCATAACCCCGACCCATTTTGCGTAGCCAACTACTATAGCATTCATCTATCAATTCCCACCCACATAACCCTCATAGGAAGGTAGGGTCATGTTTGATGCAAGTTTCAACAGTAAAGTAACAGGGGTAGCAACCAAAGTGGTTTCCACCTCAACATGATTCCGATGCATTGAATAATAAGGTTCTATGAGACATGCATAAAAAGGTTTCTTGAACGTGGTCAAAGGGCTGTTTGCCTTATTCTTCCGAGTCTTCAAATCTTCTGGTCCATCTCCGAATACTCCGTTTATTATGTCAACTAAATATGGAAACAATCATAATAAGCAACACAATCAAAGCAAAAATAAAAGTGCTCTAAAAATAGGAGTTGGACTTTTCTGGGATACCTCTGGTCATATGAAATATAACCAAGGTGGTTTCATAGGTGTTGGATCAACAGGTAGTTTGGAACATTTCAATGTGATGGAACCAAAGGGTTTATGGATTTGGAAGAAGTATACAGAAATTTTTTCTTGAATGATGAGCAAAGGCACCCATCAACAAGTCATGATTTCTGAAGCATCTAGGAGTTGGTTTCACTGGTGGAATTCAAATGAATTTCCTAGGATTTTGCAAAGCTGATAAATATGAAGAATTGGCTCAATATTTGGTGGGGTACAGAAACTATTATTAAAAATGTTCCAAAACTAAGTTTGGACATGACAAGCATCTAGGAATTTGAATCACTGTATTTGGATCAAGATTGAGCTCTCTGTGATTTTCTAAAGTTCATCACAGAAAATGGAATATGGGCATTTGATAAATATTTGTGAACGAAATGTTTATGGAAAAGTGTGCATGTTGCATCATGTGATAGAGTATGATTTTAGAAGCTACCAGAAATTTGAATCATGCAATTTGGAGTTCATTTGAATATTTGGGAGATTTTTGAAGTTTACTGGAAACAGAAAATAAAAGGGGAAAAGGGGTTATACCCTTTTACTGCACGCCGGGCGAGGGATAGATGATGGGCCGGCCCAGCTGCATGGCCGCGAGCGCCCAGGTGCAACGTCGATAGCGCCTTCCAGGGAGTACGTCTCCGTTTGCCAGAAATGGTCTTCATGTAATACGTCTCCACTTAAATAGTGGGGCCAGGCCGTTGGGTCACTTACAGCCAGGGCCCACCGGGCTCTCTCCCTCTCTCATGTCCCCTTCTTCTTCCTCCCGACGGGAGACAGAGGAGGGCGCCGGCCTTGCTTGCCGCCGGCGCTGCTCAGCCTGCCGGCATCGACCTGCGGTGGGGACAGAGCCGCGGGGCCTAGCCGTGTCCGCATGAGAGGTTGCAGGGAGGCGCGGTGTGCTCCTTGCGCCCGTGGAGGCCGACGGGTCCGGTGCTCGGTGGACTCCCGTGCCGGTGACTACGGCCATCCCCGACGATGCCCGGCGTACCGGCGGATTTGTGAGGCCGAGCCGCGCCCATCTATGGCCCCCTCGCAGGCTGGGGAGGTCCAGGGCGACGGTGACCCTGACGCCGGCGGACGAGGCGTCGGGGGAAGAAGGTTGCGGCGCCACACGGCACCAGAGCAGGAGATAGAGGGTGGGGGAGCTCCTCCTGTCTGCTACGGTTCTCCTGGTGGCCAAGGAAGAGGAGGAGAGGCTCTGGTTCATCAGTGCCGGGCAGAGGCCGACGGCGACCATGGCGAGGGAAAGAGAGCAGTAGGGCAGAGGGGGCATGTCTAGGAGATGCACGGGAGAGAGGAGGGTCCAGAAGAGGCGAAGGGCGCTCGGGGGGAGGCTTTATATAAGCCCAGCCGCGGTGCACCGTGAGCTTCGTCCATGGACGTGCTCGGGCAAGCTCGTGGAGAGGGGAGGAGGGCCGGGGAGGATAAGACCGACAGCCCGGCAGGTTGCGGACATCGAGGGGACCTCGGGGGACACGAGGAGGAGGCCCGAGGTGGTCGGGGGCTCCTGGTTGGGCGAGGCTACAGTGCGCCAGGGCACTGTAGCGCGCTCCAGAGCACGCGTTTGGCTGGCATGGCCGTGCCCCCGCCGTGTTGGTCGTGTCCATCATGCCCAAAGCTGTCTGGGGGGTCGAGGGGGTAGTAAACAAATGTCCTGTGGCCTTGGATGCTCTAGGGAGCCACTGGAATGAGGAGGGAGGTGAAGAAGAGGGTGAAAGCTGCTGCCAGAATAGTGAATTTGGGGTTTCACCCCTCTCCAATAATTGAGCTGAGGCCATAGAGAGTTACTGGAGGGTAGAAGATGATCAGGAGAAGCTGTGGTAGAAATTTGAGGCAAAGGGAAAAAGTAAAAGAGGTTCAAACACTGGTTTTGGCAATTGGACAGAAGGTGTTTGATCAGGTTTTGGGGAGGCAAATGACCTCCACTTGACATGGGACTTAACATGATCAAATGTCACATATAATTAGGCCCCTACACCAAATTTGAGCTCATTTGGGCAAAGTGGCCAATGTAACTTTGGTGAACCCTAGAAATCAACAGAAATGGTTTCACCATGTTTGAGTTAAGCAAATCATCTCCCCTCGATGCACCACTTGGTGTAGCATCATCATTTGGGGTTATGAACATGCCCAGAAAGTTTGAGGCTCCAGATAAAAAGTTGACAATGTAAAGTTGTTCAAATTTGAATTTGAACAGAAAGGGTTTTGGGGTGATCTGATCAAGTTGCTCTACTCCAAATCTTGTGCCATCTGGTCTAGATGCCTTATTAGGCCATTCTAGCATGTGCACCAAATTTGAGAGCATTTGGACAAGTTTGGCAATGTAAAGTTGCTCAAACTTCAAGTATGGACAGAATGGTTTTGAGGGGACTAAATGATGTTTCCTTGATCTTCAAGGCATGAGGCTTTCCAAGATCATCAAATATGTCATATATGACATGATAGAATTTCCCTGGAACTTTTGGAGAATATTTCCTTTGTAAATATTTCAAAAGCTTGAAATATCCAGAAAGGGTTTTGAAAGGATTTGCCCAATATTTTGAACATGACCATGTGCTGAAACTCTTATATATGGACAATATATGTCCTATGAGTCTCCCTGAATTTTGGCAAATATTTTTGAAATGATTAAATAATTTTTCCCTATTAAAGACCATTTCTGGCCTTAAGAAAAAGCTTTTAAATAAAATATAAAAATAAGTTTTAAAATTATACTTTTGTTGTTTCGGGGAGCCCTATACCTAATAGGATTCAAATATACTTTTTGAAAGATTTTTCACACCCTAAATAAGGTACTTGCAGTGCAAACCTCAATTCAGGGGTTTTTGGAAAACTAATTTTAGAAAATACTATTTGGCCAAAATATTTTATAAGAAAATTCTATACTGGTCTATACACATGGCATGATCATTGGGAAAAGGTTTTGGGTCAAGGAGATGAAGTATAAGAGTTGGAGGATTTATTTGATTTTTAGAGCACTAGCAAACAGCAGACAAAAGTCAAATCAAGCAACGTCAAAAACACTCAAAAGTTTTTGCAAATCCACATTTTTAACATGAAAATTAGCTTAAGCAATGTGACATGAAAATCAGGGTGTGACAGACCTACCCCCCTTACAAGAATCTCGTCCCCGAGATTCCCAGACTAGGTGTGGAAAGAAAGGCGGAGTCTTGGATACGGGGTTGTCTTCACTTCTTCTTGTTGGTTCCGCTTCCGAGTGGTGCTCCTTGGAATCCTGAAGTGCTTGATGGTATGGCTTCTTGCTTGATGCCTTCCTTGATGGAGGTTGCTGAGGAGTCTCTTGCATAGGTTAGGTTGGGTTAGCTGTCAAAGGCTCGGTGATCGATGTCCTTGCGGGCATCGGGCTAGCTAGGAGGTAAGAAGTACTTCCAGAGTGGGGGGCTCGTGGAAGATTTGGTTCACGGAGGGTATCTCAGGTGGTAGATCTAGCTGGGGAGCCGTCTACTACATGACTTGCAGTGATCTCAAAGGGTCCAATGAACCTTAGTGCGAGCTTCCCCTTGACGTGGAAACGCTTGTTTCTCTTCAGAGGAGTTACCCGCAGGTACACGTGGTCCTCGGTATGGAGACTCATGTTCCGACGGTGAGCGTCAGCATAGCTCTTTTGCCTTGACTTGGCTGCCTTCAAACGTTCTCTGACTAGTTGGACTTGCTCTTCCGCTGGGCGGAGAATATCCGGTCCAAAGACTAGTCCTTCACCAGTCTCTGACCAGTTGAGGGGTGTGCGACATCTCTGTCCGTACAACACCTCAAATGGTGCCATCTGAAGGCTCGACTGGTAACTGTTGTTATAGTAGAACTCGGCAAAAGGGAGACAATCCTCCCATTTGGCTCCATATGCCAAGACACAGGCTCGGAGTCATGACTTCGAGAATCTGATTGACTCGTTCAGTCTGACCTCCGGTCTAGGGGTGGAAAGCTGTGCTGAAAGATAACTTGGTTCCCAAGGCTTCTCGGAACTTCTTCCAGAACCTTGAGGTGAACTGGGTTCCTCGATCTAACACAATCTCCTTGGGAATGCCGTGAAGACTTACGATTCGGTTGATGTAGAGAGCTACCAGCCAGTTGCGATCATAAGTGGTCCTGACAGGAATGAAATGGTCTACCTTGGTCAAATTATCGACTATAACCCAGATAGAGTCATGTCCTCTATCCGACCTTGGTAATCCAGTGACGAAGTCCACTCTGACTTTATCCCACTTCCACTCAGGAACCTTGAGTGGTTGAAGCAATCCAGCAGGTCGCTGATGTTCAGCCTATATCCTTTGGCACACATCACACTTTGCAACATAGGTTGCAAATCTCTCTTTTCATCATGTGCCACCAGAATCGTGCCTTCAAGTCTTGATACATCTTGGTGTGAGCGTTCCTTTGAGATGAGTGGTTTGCAGATACGCCCGGTCTTCGACGCGGAAGTTACTTCTTGATGACGGTGGTCGGTGTAGATCTTCCTTCTTGACAGGGCGGTCTTCAAATGTCTTCTATCCAGCTGTCCGTCTCTTCTTTGTCTTCGGGCAGACAAGTAGGCCATCAAATAATGATGTTACCCAACTTGTCCACTTACTCCATGAGGTCTATGGGGGGTACGCAAGGTAGGCTGGGTATTGGTGGTGGTCTCGGCTGAGTATAAGCAGAGGCCTTCCTGACTTAGAGCGAAGGCCCGTGGTCTGGATCTGACCAGGTTGTGGCTCAGTGGGGCTTAAGGGTTTCAAGGATTCTAGTGAGTGAGTGAACTTATATCATCTTATCCTTAAGCACGGTTTCTGAGATGCCATTAGCTCTATTTAGCACTCCGAACGAAAAAGCATCTCTCGCATAGACCAACTTTATTCACCACTCATGCCATACATATCCTCATGATTCTCAAGAGACGGTCTAACAAAATTATACTGTCTATGATCCCCAAATCTATATGTATGCCTACCTCTAAAATCTAAAGGTAGATCATACATGCTGCTGAGCTTAAATTAAACTCCACAATCCAAGCACTCAACCTAATCTTGCAAGGCTCACGATAATGCATCACCAATCTAAGGAAACACGTCATATGCCACTCCAAGATTTGTTTCCTTCCTATAGATCACCTCCAATAGCCCGGTAATTACCATCAATCACCACATAATCCAACAATTCTACAAATCCGATGTCTACGGTGTTCCACAAGATCTCAAGTCTCTATAATACCCAAATACTTGGAAGGACTATGCATCACGATAGTATGTCCACCAAATTCCCATCCTCCGGGTCAAGTAACTCCAAGGTCATGATTATATAAATCCCTAGATCAACTTCGACAAATAATCCAATCTCCTAGGTTGTTGTTCACCGAGAAGCATGGTATCATGATCAAGATCATCGGTCTAAATCCAATTCACTCCGAACCATGCAGACATATCCAGCATTATACCGACCAGAATCACCTAAATAAATCCAAATCTCATGCCCAACGAGAACCCATATACGCTTCCCAAAGTCATGATCCCACCAATATGAAATCTCACAATCCACCAAGGTCTCAGATAATTCCTCAAAGTTACTGACATTAAGCCACCAAGTCGTCTGTCCAATATCCTCGAACTGGTCTATCTATGGCATCGTCGGACCTCGTGCTATATTAGGATGAAAATGTGCTCACTCATCGTGTCCACTAGCTCCTTTACGAACCCAGTGTTGTGAAAGGTTATAAAGGCTTAACTGGTTCTCTCGCTTTACCTTGGGTTAGGCACATGGTTAAGGATTCGTGCTGGAGTGTCTCGTGAAGTATCAAAGGGTCTGGGAAGAGGGTTACTGGTCTGGAGGGTTAAACATAATTCTACGGGGTTGCAATTGATCGTGGAGGTTGTAGCAGAAGTCTTCAGTGCCAGTTGGTTGCCGAGGTAGAATCCTTGGTGCATCTTGTCTTGCGGGTCTTCAGTTGGGGAGAGAGAGAATAGAGGGAAGAAGCAGCGTAGAGGAGGGAAATGCCAAAAGGGGGTTCTATAGTGCAGGTGCAACAAACAGGTGCAAAAAGGTCGAAACAAAAGAAACAAGGCAAGGAAGGTGATATAGCCATGCACTTGTTGCCTGGGGCAAAAGCGCGACTTATATCAAAACACGAACGAATAAAAGCAAACAACACACAATCATGGTTCTATCCGAACCATCATATGGACTCGACTGCGCATAGGGGGTACACGACTCATCCTACCCTAGGGGTTCTCGGACTCAGTGCCGTGACTTGTGCCTCATGCAGTCTTCTGAGCTACCTCAGGTGTTACTATGTCCCTTGTAGTTGCTTGATGAACAATCCAGGTTGAGCCTGAAGAATCTTCAACAGCTTCTCGCCTGATGAGGTGAGGCGGTGAAGGTGCCTCCTTGTAGCTGGTGTTGGCTTGGTCTTCTCTTGTCTCTTTAACCATGACGATCCCTTGTGCCTTCTGGGGCGTCGAGGGTACCAGGTAGGCAATCCATATGCAATGACAATTAACAAGGCATAATAGAGGTCCACCATGTCGGGTTCGTTGATGAAAACATCGACACCAAGAACGGGGGATGAAGAGAACCGTTTTCTTGCTCACTATAGTGAGGCGGACCAAATGGCGAGGTTCTCATCCACCGGTGGTTGCCGATACAACAACGGTAGTGACATGATTACTCTATTGGCGATGTATATCATGATTTTGCATAACCTATACCCTGGTCATCATAGGCCAACGTTGCATCTTCTTGGGACACTGTCAAGGGTACCACCATCTTCTGGGTCTTCATGTCCTCACTCATCGAGGTTGTAGTTTCTGTTGGTACCGTCTTGTCATGGTGTCACCAATCTTGCGTGCAAAAGTGGTGGGTGAGTGTTTGGCAAGGTGCACTCCACGAGGATTATAGAAAATCCGGTGGTCTGGGGCATAAGGGTTCTAGCGACCAAGGTTTTGAAGGGGAAGAGATCAAGTATAGCCTAGTTTTCGAAAAACTGAGAAGGGAAGAGGAGTATAGATAGTTTTGAAAACTACAAATAGTTTTGGAAATAGTTTTACCCTAACTAACGACCATGCTAACTAAGGCTTCCTACAGTCAGGATGGCTCTGATACCAGCTCTGTGGGGACCCCGACTCATAAGTCGTGGTACACCGAACGCACGTGTACAGTGATCCCAGAGATCAATGCTCACTGAACACACAGAAGCTGAATAACAAGAGTCTTACATCCATACATACCGTATTACACAAATAGGACCATTAAGGTCAAGCCTTGAGTATATCATCGCAGCGGAAATCTTCAATAACAACTTGGACCCACGCCATCTGCCTTAACCCTACAGGCATTCTGACTAGGAAGCGTCCTAGCTCGCATGCTTGTCACCAAGAAATCTTCATCATAACCTGTTCTCTCCTGCCTGGCCAATAAAATAACTATTGGCAAGCCAATGAGTACATTGAATGTACTCGCAAGCAACCCATGTGTGATAACGGAATAATTATGCAAGGCTCTACTGCTAAGTTGGCGGTTTTGCGGAAAGCTAGTTTTTCATATGCAAATATGATCAACATATAACATGGACATGCATGTGTCTGCAACAAGTATCAGGAGGTCACAGACATCAATATCAAGGAAGAGTTGTGATCAACTCACGTTCATGCTCATTGTGACTTTCTCACAATCACATCAACAATACCACCATACCGTGTTGTTTTCCAGAAACTTATGGACATAGTCTAAGTAGCACCACCCAACTGTCCTTGACCGCGGACACGGCTATTCGAATAGTTTGACACTCTGCAGAGGTTGCACACTTTACCCACAAGATCCGGGGAACTTCCGTGTCATCCACGACCCGCGATACCTCAAGTACCCGGGGTAAGCACCCGATCACTATCTTTCCCTAGACGACACTAACATAGAGTCCACTCGATTGGTAGTAATCCCCGTGCCCACATTTCACATCTTAATAATTGGGGAGACTCGCTCCCATATTCATCACATACCACAAGCACGGGGTACCAACGGTGTGTCCGGTGCCCTGTGAAAACAGTCATGGCCGCCTATCCAAGCACGACCCCGTCCCGAGAGTGACCTCATGTCACCCCCGTCACTAGTAATGCGGGCACCATGCTAGTATCGACCTAGGTAATCAATAATGCCCTTTCCCATATAAGGGTAGAGTGGTTGCGCATGTTTGGTTGGGACGGTAGTCACACATAAATCTAATCCATCTCTGTAAACAACACTTCCGTCAAGCCTCGGCACACTACTTCTTCACCAAGTAGTGCCCTAGCTCCTCATCAGCTCCCAGGGGCATGAGTGGCACCCACCGGGTCTTTTGCAAGTATGTCAGACCACACTTGTTTCACTCAATGCATAACCCCGACCCATTTTGCGTAGCCAACTACTATAGCATTCATCTATCAATTCCCACCCACATAACCCTCATAGGAAGGTAGGGTCATGTTTGATGCAAGTTTCAACAGTAAAGTAACAGGGGTAGCAACCAAAGTGGTTTCCACCTCAACATGTTTCCGATGCATTGAATAATAAGGTTCTATGAGACATGCATAAAAAGGTTTCTTGAACGTGGTCAAAGGGCTGTTTGCCTTATTCTTCCGAGTCTTCAAATCTTCTGGTCCATCTCCGAATACTTCGTTTATTATGTCAACTAAATATGGAAACAATCATAATAAGCAACACAATCAAAGCAAAAATAAAAGTGCTCTAAAAATAGGAGTTGGACTTTTCTGGGATACCTCTGGTCATATGAAAAATAACCAAGGTGGTTTCATAGGTGTTGGATCAACAGGTAGTTTGGAACATTTCAATGTGATGGAACCAAAGGGTTTATGGATTTGGAAGAAGTATACAGAAATTTTTTCTTGAATGATGAGCAAAGGCACCCATCAACAAGTCATGATTTTTGAAGCATCTAGGAGTTGGTTTCACTGGATTTGGAATTCAAATGAATTTCCTAGGATTTTGCAAAGCTGATAAATATGAAGAATTGGCTCAATATTTGGTGGGGTACAGAAACTATTATTAAAAATGTTCCAAAACTAAGTTTGGACATGACAAGCATCTAGGAATTTGAATCACTGTATTTGGATCAAGATTGAGCTCTCTGTGATTTTCTAAAGTTCATCACAGAAAATGGAATATGGGCATTTGATAAATATTTGTGAAAGAAATGTTTCTGGAAAAGTGTGCATGTTGCATCATGTGATAGAGTATGATTTTAGAAGCTACCAGAAATTTGAATCATGCAATTTGGAGTTCATTTGAATATTTGGGAGATTTTTGAAGTTTACTGGAAACAGAAAATAAAAGGGAAAAAGGGGTTATACCCTTTTACTGCGCGCCGGGCGACGGATAGATGATGGGCCGGCCCAGCTGCACGGCCGCGAGCGCCCAGGTGCAACGTCGATAGTGCCTTCCAGGGAGTACATCTCCGTTTGCCAGAAACGGTCTTCATGTAATACGTCTCCACTTAAACAGTGGGGCCAGGCCGTTGGGTCACTTACAGCCAGGGCCCACCGGGCTCTCTCCCTCTCTCATGTCCCCTTCTTCTTCCTCCCGACGGGAGACAGAGGAGGGCGCCGGCCTTGCTTGCCGCCGGCGCTGCTCAGCCTGCCGGCGTCGACCTGCGTTGGGGACAGAGCCGCGGGGCCTAGCCGCGTCCGCATGAGAGGTTGCAGGGAGGCGCGGCGTGCTCCTTGCGTCCGTGGAGGCCGACGGGTCCGGCGCTCGATGGACTCCCGTGCAGGCGACTACGGCCATCCCCGACGACGCCCGGCATACCTGCGGATTCGTGAGGCAGAGCCACGCCCATCTATGGCCCCCTCGCAGGATGGGGAGGTCCAGGGCGACGGTGACCCTGACGCCGGCGGACGAGGAGTCGGGGGAAGAAGGTTGCGACGCCACACGGCACCAGAGCAGGAGATAGAGGGTGGGGGAGCTCCACTGGTCTGCTGCGGTTCTCTTGGTGGCCAAGGAAGAGGAGGAGAGGCTCTGGTTCATCAGTGCCGGGCAGAGGCCGACGGCGACCATGGTGGCCATGGTGAGGGAAAGAGAGCACTAGGGGAAGAGGGGGCATGTCTAGGAGATGCACAGGAGAGAGGAGGGTCCAGAAGAGGCGAAGGGCGCTCGGGGGGAGGCTTTATATAAGCGCAGCCGCGGTGCACCGTGAGCTTCGTTCATGGACGTGCTCGGGCAAGCTCGTGGAGAGGGGAGGAGGGCCGGGGAGGATAAGACCGACAACCCGGCAGGTTGCGGACGTCGAGGGGACCTCGGGGGACACGAGGAGGAGACCCGAGGTGGTCGGGGGCTCCTGGTTGGGCGAGGCTACAGTGCGCCAGGGCACTGTAGCGCGCTCTAGAGCACGCGTTTGGCTGGCATGGCCGTGCCCCCGCCGTGTTGGTCATGTCCATCATGCCCAAAGCTGTCTGGGGGGTCGAGGGGGTAGTAAACAAATGTCCTGTGGCCTTGGATGCTCTAGGGAGCCACTGGAATGAGGAGGGAGGTGAAGAAGAGGGTGAAAGCTGCTGCCAGAATAGTGAATTTGGGGTTTCACCCCCCTCCAATAATTGAGCTGAGGCCATAGAGAGTTACTGGAGGGTAGAAGATGATCAGGAGAAGCCGTGGTAGAAATTTGAGGCAAAGGGAAAAAGTAAAAGAGGTTCAAACACTGGTTTTGGCAATTGGACAGAAGGTGCTTGATCAGGTTTTGGGGAGGCAAATGACCTCCACTTGACATGGGACTTAACAGGATCAAATGTCACATATAATTAGGCCCCTACACCAAATTTGAGCTCATTTGGGCAAAGTGGCCAATGTAACTTTGGTGAATCCTAGAAATCAACAGAAATGGTTTCACCATGTTTGAGTTAAGCAAATCATCTCCCCTTGATGCACCACTTGGTGTAGCATCATCATTTGGGGTTATGAACATGCCCAGAAAGTTTGAGGCTCCAGATAAAAAGTTGACAATGTAAAGTTGTTCAAATTTGAATTTGAACAGAAAGGGTTTTGGGGTGATCTGATCAAGTTGCTCTATTCCAAATCTTGTGCCATCTGGTCTAGATGCCTTATTAGGCCATTCTAGCATGTGCACCAAATTTGAGAGCATTTGGACAAGTTTGGCAATGTAAACTTGCTCAAACTTCAAGTATGGACAGAATGGTTTTGAGGGGACTAAATGATGTTTCCTTGATCTTCAAGGCATGAGGCTTTCCAAGATCATCAAATATGTCATATATGACATGATAGAATTTCCCTGGAATTTTTGGAGAATATTTCCTTTGTAAATATTTCAAAAGCTTGAAATATCCAGAAAGGGTTTTGAAAGGATTTGCCCAATATTTTGAACATGACCATGTGCTGAAACTCTTATATATGGACAATATATGTCCTATGAGTCTCCCTGAATTTTGGCAAATATTTTTGAAATGATTAAATAATTTTTCCCTATTAAAGACCATTTCTGGCCTTAAGAAAAAGCTTTTAAATAAAATATAAAAATAACTTTTAAAATTATATTTTGTGGTTTCTGGGAGCCCTATAGCTAATAGGATTCAAATATACTTTTTGAAAGATTTTTCACACCCTAAATAAGGTACTTGCAGTGCAAACCTCAATTCAGGGGTTTTTGGAAAACTAATTTTAGAAAATACTATTTGGCCAAAATATTTTATAAGAAAATTCTATACTGGTCTATACACATGGCATGATCATTGGGAAATGGTTTTGGGTCAAGAAGATGAAGTATAGGAGTTGGAGGATTTATTTGACTTTTAGAGCACTAGCAAACAGCAGACAAAAGTCAAATCAAGAAAAGTCAAAAACACTCAAAAGTTTTTGCAAATCCACATTTTTAACATGAAAATTAGCTTAAGCAATGTGACATGAAAATCTGGGTGTGACATGTAACCCCTATACTCATGAAAGTCAATCTAGCAGGAATTAGGGTATTACCTCCATCAAAAGGGCCTGAACCTGGGTAAACAAAGTGTCCCCTGCCTCCTGTTACCTTCGATCCTTAGACGCACATTTCGGGACCCCCTACCCGAGATCTGCCTGTTTTGACACCGACATTGGTGCTTTCATTGAGAGTTCCACTTTGCCATCGTAGAAAGGCTCGATGGCTTCATCGATCATCTACTACAACGCCGCTAGGGAAGAGGTTTTTCTCCCGAGCCAGATCTTTGTGTTCCGCAGCTTCGCGCTACGTGCCAATTCGTTTGGTCACCTGGAGCAGATCGACAGCTACGCCCCTAGTCACCAGAGCAGTTTCGGAAATCTAAACTATGTCGCTGACATCCGAGGAGACTTGATCTTCCCAGGGTTCACGGAACCAACCACAGCTTCGGCCTTAGATCTGAAGCGCGTCACTTGGTCCGAAGACGGAAGTCCCGAGCCCGCCGGATTATCTGTGTCCATTAAGCCCGGCACGGGAGAACCAGAGAGGATAGCATCGCTGGCAGCTATCACAAAACCGGACTCTTCTCCGGACACCAGGTCCGAACCCTTGAAGTCCATGTCTCGCGATCTCGGCCAAGGAACTCCGGTCCCCTTCCAAACCTCGCTCTTAAACGAGGCTTTGGATTTGATGTGATTCCTCGCCATCATAGAGGAACTGCTCCCGAATTACGCCCAACCCGGACTAGGGGCTGAAAATAGGGAACTTACTTCCCACCCACCACCCACTTTATAGCCACTGTCGAGGACCTAACCGACATGCTTGACTACGCCTCCGAAGACATCAATGGTATAGACGACGATGTCGAAGAGGAGCAGGCCCCAAGCCCGCTGTATACCGGACGCTGGACGGCTACTTCCTCATACGACGTATACAAGGTGGACACACCTAAAGAAGGCGACGGCGATGAAAAGAAGTATCCAGTCGAGGAAGAACCTCCTGAGATACCGCCGAAGCGTCGACGTTGGCTGCACCACCCTAAATCGCGCCGTGGAAAAGACAGCGATACCGGCACGGGAGAAAATGATACTCCGGAACACGCCGAAGAACAAGAAGACCCCATTGAACCAACATCCGAACAGGATGATCGGGAGGAGGGGCAAGTCGACCCTGATGAGCAAACAGGGAGCAACGACTCAGAAGATAGTAGCTATCGGCCACTCTCCGAGGATGATGTGAGCCTCGGCGATGAAGACTTTATCATGCCAGAGGAACCCCTTGAACAAGATCGCTTTAAGCGCCGGCTAATAGCCACGGCAAGAAGCCAAAAAAAGAAGCAGCAGCAGCTTTGAGCTGACCAAGAACTGCTCAACAACAGATGGACTAACGTCCTGGCGGCCGAGGAGTACGGCCTTGAACGCCCAGCAAAAGTTAATCTGAAGCGTAAGCTACTACCCCAATTTGACAACGAAGCACCGGAGCCCATACCACCCGATCGTAATGCGGCTGACGAACCTAACCTACCGCCACGCGGCCGGGACAGAACAACAACTTAAGCCGAATACCAACCCGCACCACCTCATCGTAAAGGCCGAGAAACAAGAGCCCGGGGATACACATATGGCCTACGACAGGACCTGGAAAATAGAGCAGGCCAGACCGGATCCGTTTACGGATCGCAGTGGCGTGCACCGGCACGAGAGGACGGTTACCAATCCTGGCGCGAGAAGCAAAACAACGCCCGGGACGAAAACCGGACACAGACTTCATCCGAACTGCGCCATGATGTGGCCCGATACAGAGGCACCGCACACCCCCTATGCTTCACCGATGAGATAATGGAGCACCAGTTCCCAGAAGGTTTAAACCCGTAAACATCGAATCATACGATGGCACAACATATCCCACAGTATGGATTGAAGATTTTCTTCTCCACATTCACATGGCTCGCGGTGACAATCTACATGCCATCAAATACCTTCCCCTAAAGCTCAAGGGTCCAGCTCGACACTGGTTAAACAGCCTTCCAGAAAATTCTATTGGATGCTGGGAAGACATGGAGGATGCCTTTAGAGACAACTTCCAGGGCACCTATGTTCGGCCTCCAGATGCCGATGACCCCAGTCACATTGTGCAGTAGCCCAGAGAGTTTGACAAAAAATTATGGACTAGGTTTCTCATTAAAAAGAACCATATTGTCGATTGTCCAGATGCCGAAGTCCTAGCGGCCTTCAAACATAGCATTCATGATGAATGGCTCGCCCGACACCTCGGCCAAGAGAAGCCAAAATCCATGGCAGCCCTCATGGTGCTCATGACCAGCTTTTGTGTGGGTGAAGACAGCTGGCTAGCCCATAGCTGTAATAATACGAGCGAACCAGGCACTTCCGAAGCTAAAAATAACAATGACAGGACCCAATGCAACAAGCACAAGCGCCGCAGCAACAACGACAATACCGAAGAAACGGTTGTCAATGCCGGATTCAGCGGCTCCATGTCCGGTCAGCGGAAGAGGGCATTTAAAAGAAATAGAGAAGGCTCATCCATCTTGGATCGAATACTCGTCCGACCCTGTCAGATTCATGGTACCCCCGACAAGCCTGCCAACAAAGGGAGAAAGGGTCACCCAGCGAGGACGACGAGGACAACGAATCGTGTCCACCGAAAACAAGGGGTCAGAAGAAATTCCCCCCCGAAGTCAAAACGGTAAACTTGATATATGCCACCCACATCCCCAAGCAGCAGCACAAGCGCGCGTTAAGCAACGTCTACGCGATAGAGCCAGTCGCCCCTAAATTCAACCCATGGTCAGCATGTCCGATCACTTTTGATCGTAGGGACCATCCGACAAGCATCCGTCACGAAGGGCCGGCTGCACTAGTCCCCGATCCAATCATCATTGGGTTCCACCTTACGTGAGTCCTCATGGACGGCGGCAGCAGCCTTAACCTTCTCTATCAGGACACAGTCCGCAAGATGGATACTGATCCGTCAAGAATCAAACCCACCAAAAAACCTTTAAAGGAGTAATTCCTCGTGTAGAGGCCCTATGTATGGGCTCAATCACATTAGAGGTCATCTTCGGTTCGCTGGACAACTTTCAAAGCGATGACTTGATCTTCGACATCGTCCCCTTCCTTTACGGGCTCAATCACATTAGAGGTCGTCTTCGGTTCGCCGCACAACTTTCGAAGCAAGGACTTGATCTTCGACATCGTCCCCTTCACATCGGCTATCATGCACTACTCAAACGAACTGTGTTAGCTCGCTTCGATGTGGTCCCGCACTATGCTTACCTCAAATTCAAGATGCCTGGCCCCCGTGGTGTTATAATAGTCAATGGAAACACGGAACGCTCCCTCTGTACTGAGGAGCACACCATGGTGCTAGCGGTAGAAGAGCAGAGCGGCCTTATCAAGCCAAACACGGCACCGGTGGCCAAGCCCCCGTACGCCACTAAACGAGTCCGGACTGCACCGTAGGGAGACAGCCCAGCTCGTTAGGAGCTTAGTTAGCAATTCAGTCTCCGTCTCAGCCCCAACCTAATCGCAGCCTACGTGCCACGTGTACATAACTACGCGCTAAAAATACCATGGGCAAAGACGAAGGCACATCAAGGATACAGTCCACAATATGGCTAGACCATATCCAGACACCCATATTTCCCCTTTTTTATTTTAAACCTTACCTTTGTTTCAGGTTCCTTACAACCCGTGTCACCTTTTCAATGGTGATCAGGCCTCTTCTCATGGCCTATCTTGACAATGTTGAGTGATGACCCTCTTGAAGGACAGTACAACAAGGAGACAAGCGGCACGGCAGAGTATCTCAAAGGGTCTCTGAAGACCGCCTCTATCACTTGCAAAAACCCACGCACAGCCTTCCCCCGTGCTCGACATGTAAAATAGCCTTGTGCACCTTTTTGTACTAATACGTTTTGACATATCGATCAGACTGTAATGGAAACAGGTCCTGGCCTGACCTATTGGCCTATCTTTTAATCTATGTTTCCCTGTTTCTGCCCGATTTTCCTGTATGCCTCGGTACGAGTTAAATTGCTAGGGGCTATGTTAAGCCACGTACATACTTTTTACTAAACAAAGTCTGAACACTTTTAAAGTGCAATTCGGCATCTCGAATATAGCAATATATGCATCGGCTCTGAATCATGTCTTTGGTCAATAGTTGGGTGGCCCGGCTCCTGTGGTTACCACCTTATGTTCCGATTGTTCGGCTAAGGTAGTTAATGGAGAACTGCTGCGATTGTGTTTCCGGTTTATCCGGTCAAACACCTCAGTAGAGAAAGCCGAAAACTGACTGCCATGATGCGGCGAGAGCTGGTAAGCTATTCGGTGACTACAAATCTCTTGCGATTTTCTCCGCAATACGCGATGGGCTGGCATTCGCTCGGCTGGGCGTCTACAACACTCAAGTTTGGATAATTGAACTATACTAAGGGATGCGCCTGTACCTCAATTATAAAACTCCTATGGCTAAGTGAGGGTGATAAAGCCATATAGTCCGATTGCCTGGTTCGCCGCACTAACACCTCCTTTACGGACCAAATCACTGGGTCAAGTGTGTTTAGGTGCTATCCCAAACACCCCCGTACTACTTACGTGGGGGCTGAAGCCGACCACTGGCCAACTTTCAGATATTGTTAGCGGCCGCACAAGAGGAAATATTTCACATTAAAACAAAATAATATATCATACATAAGCCTTGTTTTCATAATGCAGGATTGGATAACGCGAACACATTCATCCAAACATAATGTCCTTCGTACACTGACCCTCTAGACCCCTCTAGGACATCATTGAAATATCGCTACGGCGTGCGGTGCTCTTTGCCCGCGGGCGGCCCATTGGTCGTGAGCTTGACAGAATCCATCTTCGCCCACTGCTCCTTGACGCGGGAAAAGGCCATCCGTGCACCCCTCGATGCAGGCCGACGGCTTCACGGCATCAAGCTGAGGGCAGGCACCGATCAACCGCCTCACAAGCCTGAAGTAGCTGACGGGTATGGGTTCGGTAGGCCACAAACGGATTATAAAATCCCTCAGAGCCAATCCGGCCACCCTATGTAGTTCGGACAACTGCTTCAGCTAGTCGCTGAGGGGTACATGATGCTCAGGCGCAAGATATTGTGACCAGAACAGTTTTTCTGTTAAGCTCCCCTCTTCGGCTCAGAGGTGCTCCACAGCATCGGCGACACTCCGGGGCAGGTCCGCAAATGCTCCCGGGGAACTCCAAATCTAGGTCAGTAAAATGTATTTCTTCCTCACAAATTTTGCTCTACATATTAAAGGCCTTACCAACCGCAATTTGCCTCGCCTCCTGGACCTGCCGGCAAGCGTTTTGAGCTTCAGTCCGGGCCTCCTGAGCATTTTGGAGAGCCTTACCAACTTAGATTTTTGATCCGACACTTGGCGCTCTAAGGACTCACATTTGTTGATAGCATCCTTGAGCTCTTGCTGAACTTCCTCCACCCTTGACTCATCCTTTAGGCAGGAGACTCGTTCCTCCTCCACCTTTTTCTTGGCCTTGGCTATGGCGCTCTTGAGGGTCTCGACCTCAGAAGTGCCAGCTTTGAATAGAGTTATAGCAGTCACTCAGATGAAAAATTATGACTGATATTATTTCAGATGTATATTCGGTATTTCATACCTTGTTGTTTATCCAACTTTCGCCTCAGCTCCGATGCTTCGGTTGCATGAAAAGCCGACGCCTGCATCGCAGCCTGTTTTATTCAAATAGATATGTCTGTTAATCTCCTGTATGAGTACTTAGATCCTGTGCTCGACCTTTCTTACCAAACACCGAACAGAGTCTCGGGGGCTACTATCTATACACAGACACCCTCTTCTCATATAGCCAATAGGTATCATACTACGTACCTCAAAGCATCTCAGAGGGCTAGTATAAGCCTCGTTCAATCCGCTCTTGGTAGACCGAACTCTTTCAACCACCGTTCCCATAAGGGTACGGTGTTCTTCCACAATGATGACACTTTGAAGTGCTTCCATCAATGTGTCTAGCGCCTCCGGATTGACAGAGGTCGCCGGCGGAATTGGCGCACTCCTTTCTTCAAAGGAGGTCGCTCGCCTAATTCTGGAGTCAAATGGGTCTCTAGAATACTGTCCGGTTGCGGGCCGAACTGGGCATGGCCCCTGTCGCCGATCTCCATCGGGGTCGGCACCCCCGGGTTTCCGGCAACGGAGGTATTGCCCTCTGGTGCCGCCTCGACGGCCTCCCGCGCCTCTCCCTAGACCAGAACGGTCCTTCAGGATAGCACTTCGGCGTTATCCATGACTTTGGGGGAGGAGGCTGGTAGAGGCAACTCGCTATTCATCACGTTTGGATCTAGCGAATTCCCCGATGACGAGGATCGCTGGGGGCGGACGTGAGCCGGACTGCAGCACACAATAAAGTATGTTACAACTACAAGGCGGAAAAGTATATAGGTGCAAATATCTCCAGGGACACTTATGATTCTGCCAGGGGCTTCGGCCTAGGGCGCCACTCATCGGCGCCCGATTCAGAGTCATATGTGAGGGAGATCCTCCCTTTCTTGGACGTCCCCACCTCCAGAGCTGCGGACGCCCCCATTTTCTTCTTTCCCCCATTAAGGGGAGAATTACTCACTTCTTCCTCCCCTTCATCTTCGTCGGGGGAGGAGTGAGTCTCGGCGTCCCCAGACAGTACGTCTGAAGCACCTTTACAGTGGAGGCCGCTCTTGGCCTCTGGGCCCAGCTTCTTGCCCTTCTTTTCTGGCGCCTTATACGGCGTCGGAGCCAGCATCCTCGTTAGAACAGGAATGGATGGGTCTTTGGGTAGCGGCGCCGAATAGTGAATCCGCTCCGCTATCTTCGTCCACCCCTATGGGAAGAATGGAAAGCTTAGTATGCCCCATGGATTTACCAATAGTAAAATCATCATGAAAACTTACACGGGACGCTGCGAGACTACAATCAAGGCCGAGGTCTTTGGTCGTCTTCAGCCACTTCTTTTGGGTCTTGAACAACAGTTTCCACATATCTTCGTGCTTCGTGCCGAAGAATCGCTGCAGTGTCCGTGGACCAATCGGGTCGAACTCCCACATGCGTTGAGTCCGGTCCTGGCAAGGCAGAATCTGGCGGAAAAGCATTATCTGGATCATGCTAGCAAGACTGGTATCTTTGTCTACCATGTTCTTGATGCGCTTCTGTAGCATCGTCAATTCATCGGATGACGCCCAGTCCAGGCCCTTATTGAGATAGGATGTCAGCTGCAGGGGAGGTTCGGACATTAATTCGGGGAGAGTGGCCCAGGTGGAGTCGCGGGGTTCCGTGACATAGAACCACTCCTGCTGCCACCCCTTCACGGTCTCCACGAAAGTGCCTTTGGGCCAAGTGACGTTGGGAAGTTTGCTCACCATAGCGCCGCCGCACTCCGCGTGTTACCCGTCCACCACTTTTGGCTTCACATTGAAGACTTTGAGCCAAAGGCCGAAGTGGGGAGGGATGTGGAGGAATGCCTCACACACGATGATGAACACCGAGATGTTCAGAAAGGAATTCAGGGCTAGATCATGGAAATCTAGCCCGTAGAAAAACATAAGGCCGCGGGCGAAGGGATGAAGGGGAAACCCTAATCCGCGGACAAAATGAGGAATGCATACTACCCTCTCGTGGGGCACCGGAGTGGGAACAATCTGTTTCCTGGCTGGAAGCCGATGGGGGATTGCCTCGGCTAAATACCCTGCTTCTCGATGCTCCTTGATGTTCTCCTCTTTGACGGATGAGGGCATACACTTGCCCTGCGATCCGGACCCAAACATCGCTAGAATGTTTTCTGGGGATGGGGGGAATTGAAGCTTGGGCGCTGGAGCTCGAGGGCGGATGGGCTGAGGAAGAAGAAAGGCGTATAATGAAAAGGTGGATTATTATCCCCTTATAAGGGCCGAGAATATAGAGCATCCCTCCCACGAGCCTTAAAACTCGTCTGTTCCCAAGGAGACGTGCGGGCGGCATGGTTGGATTACCAAAGCCCGTACTGATGAAAATCCCGTGATAAGGGGACACGATCTCAGTTTTAACAACACGTATCACCGGAGGCAGCGTCTCGAAACGCGAAACGGAAAGTTGAAAAATGGTTCAAAATGACGAAAAGGCCAGACTCGACGTCTCGCGCGCAAAAGCTTTCAGTGAAGACATATTATGTTTTTAACTAGTGTAATATCCTTGTGGTAGTGGGTTGTAACTATTTAAACAGAGCCAGACATAGTATTCGGAGGAGGAACCCTCCTTGCAATGCCGAAGACAATCTGCACGCCGGACACATCGTCATTGAAGCCTGGTTCAGCGGCTACTAGGGACTCGTGGATTACGGGGTCCTCAGGAGTCCGAGCTACGTAACGTGGGTCGGACTAATGGGCCATGAAGATACAAGACGGAAGACTTTCCCCCGTGTCCAGATCAGACTCTCCTTGGCATGGAAGGCAAGCTTGGCATGTGGATATGAAGATTCCTTCCTCTGTAAACCGACTCTATACAACTCTAGCCCCTTTGGCATCTATATAAACCAGAGGGTTTAGTCCGTAGAGGCATTCACAATCATACATGCTAGACATCTAGGGTTTAGTCATCTCGATCTCGAGGTAGATCAACTCTTGTAACCCCTATACTCATAAAAGTCAATCTAGAAGGAAGTATGGTATTACCTCCATCAAGAGGGCCCGAACCTGGGTAAACAAAGTGTCCCCTGCCTCCTGTTACCTTCGATCCTTAGACTCATAGTTCGGGACCCCTTACCCGAGATCTGCCGGTTTTTGACACCAACAGTGGCTGAACCGGCTGGACGACGAGATCGATGATGGTTCCTCATCGGGTGTGGTGGATAAGGGACGTCGAGCTATTGCGGTGGACGATGTCGTCGGGAAAGAGGCTCCGGCTGGGTGGGGGCGGAGGAGGGTTTGGGGCTTCGCGGGTTTTTGCAGCCTTGGTGTTTGAATGTGGGGGACAAAGAGGATGGGAGGGGAACCATGGATTAGGGACGCGCTTGTCCGAAATGTGGGGTAAGTTACGAAAATACCCCCACCTATTTGAACTAGGTGGTTCTTTCGGGTCCGGGGTATCACGAGAATTTCACGTGTCGGGATTTCACAGGAGGAGGGAGTATTCACGCACGTTGTAGTTTTGGGATGGCAAGGAATGGGTTGAGATGGAGGGAGTTTTCCGAGCACAACGAGACAAAGAGATATCTTAAAATTTCAGAATAACAAGGCACGGTTTGAATAGGCAGGAGTTTCGCACCAAAAAGACAGAGATGCTAGCTTGAAATTTCGGCATAACAAGGCGCGGCTTGAAATTTTGGTAGACCAAGCTTAACGTGTACAAAATAACAAGACAATTTGCACCCCTCCTGAGAGAGCCATGTTCCATTTTACTATGTTACTAGAAATGCCATTCGAAAACAACAACAAAAAATTAAAATAATCGGGACAACATGCTTAACGTGTACATTACCAAATCAATTTGCACTTCCCTCAACAATAAAAAAATCATACTATATATGGACTAAGTTTGAGTACATTTTCCCTGTTTGAATGGGATTGTACTCGGGTTAATTATACAACCATCTAAATATTATCTTCACAGCACATGACATGAATGTAGGAGTACTAAATTCCCATATAAATATGAATTACATGTACATACAATCTCGAATTCAAATAAATATATCCATTTTATGTTGAATTCAAATCATAGTACATGTATGCTCTAGCTAGATGTTCGCAATCTAAACCATGTATGATACTATGTACAATGTGTTTAACATGCACAACACACACACACACACACACACACACACACACACACACACACACACACACCATTAGATATGTGCTGCGAAAGCCACCCATCATCTCCAATTTGAATAGTGTGTCCATGCATGGATGGAATGTGGCCAAACGATGCGTGCCATCAGTATGTCAAATTCAAATCAGTCTGACCTTGTTCAATGTGTATACAGTATAGCATGCTCGTTTCAAAACCATACCATACATATATCAGTTATATTCATGCATGCATGGTTTTCAAAAACAACATCATCTCTTGTTCAAATATGTTAATTCAACTTTACAATGATTATGACCTCACCTAGTCTTTTACACCCACACAATTGTCTTCTCTTTACAGTTGTACCACTAACTTTCTCTCGTACATGCAAGCACACACGCTACCACTCGGCATTATCCATCGCACACAGACATTCTTTTTCTTCACGTCGGTTTCCCATGCATACACACACACACACACACACACACAAACA